>CM042435.1:24032003-24632003 GCA_023631565.1 Gymnocephalus cernua
TTGTGATTGATAACATGCCACTTTGCAACACAGTAATACAACAGATATCTTATTTATTGATACATATCAACATCGATCCAGTTTAACGTTACTACAATGTGTTGGTTGAGTTGAGTTTACCAGTAATGTTAATGTTAGCTGTATAGATAAGACGACTAATCTAATGCTAATTTAGCCAGCTAGCACCCGGTCTGTCTGCCTGGGATAACAGCTGACAACACAGCCATGTAGCAATAGCCAGTTACCGTTAGCCCATAGCCAGCCAACAGCCAGCCACCATTACAGCAATCCATACAGTATAAGTACTATACAGCACTTAACTCCGGTGCCGGGTGCTTACGACGCTAACGGCAGTTTAATGAAGCGTCGGGAAACAGACCATATCAGACACAGATCCGAGTCGCAACAGCGGCCATCCATAGCTAATGCTAGCTAGCTACATCTCCGTTATCGCTAGCTACCGGTGTTCGTGCCGAAAATCTCCTCCCTGCCGAATTTCTCACCCCTTCGCGTTTAGCTGTCTTTACAGTTAGCTAAATTAACCTGACAAGCACCAAAACGAATAGTTAAGATTAAAGAAAAGTGAAGGGGGAGATCGTTTCGGGCAGCTTGGAGATGTTCTGCTGCTGCCCTCGCTGTCCCGGGCCCGGCCGGAGATTCCACCGGCAATCCCCACCCACACCAGTCTCTCAGGCTTGTTGAGTAGCTAGCTAGCGTTACAACAAACCCCGTCCATCCCGGTGTTGAAACCATCCAAAAGGTGACAGTGACATGCGAAATATATTGTGATAGTCACTGTGGTTTTAGCTGCTGGCTAACGTTAGCTTGCTGGCTCACTAGCTAGCTAACTGATCAGCTACCAATACAGATCGAATCAAGAAAAACGTAATTATGTTGGGGGAAATGCAGCTATGTTATTAGAATGACATGAATAAACGTTACTGAACGTAAAGTGAATACATTTGAATGGGTAAACTTGTACGTGAACAGATGCATTGGCGAAGGTGTTTAACATTAAAAAGTACAACTCCCATAATTCCACGCAATTTACCAACATCATCAAAAGTCCGTGTTTACAATCCATTTTTTTGGTTGAGAGACGCCTAGCGGCAAAAAGTTATATATTGTACGTTTAAGGCACCGCTTATTAAAAAAGCTGCCATATTTCTTTATTCAATTAAAAGAGAGGTTTTCTTGTGAGGCTACATGCTTTGAGCTACATGTTAAGCTCAACAACATGCTCACAGAGATAATGGAAAAAAATTGTTAAACTTAAAACACAATTTGTATGCCCAAAGGGAAACAACTGCTGTAATAATTTGTTTTAATTATCCTTTTGTTAAAAATATATTGAATCTTTTAAAAAGCATCAAGTGAAACCTGTATTGTTACACTCATAAGACACACACACACACACACACACACACACACACACACACACACACACACACACACACACACACACACACACACACACACACACACACACACACACACACACACCATTATTATTTTACATGGCTGTTTACATGGTCCTTAGTCATTCCTTGAGTGCGTTATCTGAAGGAGACAGTATTGTAACACTGTCTGGCAGGCATTAGTTTCAATCAGCGACCTTTCTTCTCATCGTATCAGTCAGACAAAGACCAAAGGAAAATCCGAGTGAGACGTCTAGATCAAAGTGTCATGTTAAAGGTCAATAAATATTTTGTGTGTGTGTGTGTGTCTGCTGAGTGAGAAAGCTCAGTTTGCTGCTAACCAGCATTGCCTGACATTGACATTAAACTTGGTCTCAGCCACTTTCTTTCCCCCACTTTTCATTTCTTTCTTTCTCTCCATATTCTTCTCTCTTTAGTGAGTTTTGACAACATTTCCAGTGACTTTTTCCCTCTCATCTGGCCAGCATCTTGCCATCTATTTTGTTCTGCAGTTTTATGATGATTAAAATATCAAATAACCGAACTCTTGCATTTTTGATGAGTGGGGAGTTTGCATCCTCTTAAAGCTACTTTGGCTTCAATTGATACACCAAAGCGTTGTGGTTATCAGGGTTTCCGCTTAAAGTGGTGCAAGTATTAGTGGGCTAATAGTATTAGCATGTGTGAGACCACTGGCTTTGTGTTTTGCTTTGAAGCTTGTGTGAGATTTGATTCCCCTTGTCATATCCCCCTCCTGCCTTTATCACCAGTTTTAAAAAACCCTTGAAATAACAAACATATTAAGATTAAAACCGTGGGCCTTAGGAGACAGGGCTGTTTCCTCTCATTTTTTAAATATTTCTGCACAAAGTAAAATTATGCAGACATTAATTATGAGCTCAATAACTGGCTGAGAAAACAAAAACACTCACTCGCACACACTAACAATCTCTGACGTGGCAAACACACACACATGCAGGAAATATGTCCTCCATTCTTTCTGTCTTCTCTCTCTCTCACACACACATTTCTGTATCTAACACACACGCATACACTGTGCAGCTGCCCACAGTCATCTGGGAAGGGACAGGTTTTCAGCCCGTGAGAATTCATGTTTCCGAGTGATTAAAGGCGAGGTGGACGGGACGATCTCGGAGGCAGCAGCTGCCCGGCCCATAGCTCCAAGTGGAGCAGAAAATCAGGATAATTTCGTTGTGATAATCAGCCTCCTGTTATCCCCTTCACTTCACCCAATAGAGAAGAGAGAGAGAGAGAGAGAGAGAGAGAGAGAGAGAGAGAGAATATGAGAAAATCTGTGCTTCATGCCTGGTTAGCTTTAGAATATATGTCTGTCTATGTGTGTGTGTGTGTGTGTGTGTGTGTGTGTGTGTGTGTGTGTGTGTGTGTGTGTGTGTGTGTGTGTGTGTGTGTGTGTGCATGTGTGTGTTGGAGTCTGTGTGTCTATATTTTGTGTGCTCCATGTCTATGCACTGTAAACCCAGATTTAGTTGTAATTAAACTTTTTAGTGGTCTCTACTTATTCTTTCATGTTTTGTTAAAAACCACATTCATTACTAAATCACATTAGTTGTTTGTAATAATTAGCTTAAGTATGCAATGACAGTTCATATTAAGCAATTAAGCAGAGATAAGATAACTAAGGATGTTAAGTTTTTGTATGGGAGGGGCGGGGTCATTTGAACTGTTCTGCGCTGAAGCGATGCAAAGGCTCATGGGAAAAAAATATATGTTCACGGTTTCTGTCCTAGTTAAAGTGTTTTTTTTAATAATGTTCTGTTAAAGTTTTTGGTGTACATTTATGTTACATGGGTTTTCGCTCTGTGTGGTTGATTTAGTGTTCATGTCTATCTACATTTATTGTTGCACCATGACCGAGACCCGGGGGGGGGACTGATGGGGTCTGGGCTGTGAGGTTAAACAAGGCCAATGACATTCATGCAGAGTATGTTGGAAGTTACAATCTTAGAATTGTTCTCCTTTTTGTTTTAATTGAGCTAATGTATAGAATACATTGTTCTTAGAACTATTTTGTAACAAAGAAAAAAAACATTTATTTTTATTATATATTTCTATAGGTTTGATCATTTCAGTGTGATATTTAATATTAATTACATTTGAGCTAAAGTAAGTTTACTAATGATTTTTAGTAGTGACTACTAATGTAAACTTGATTTGTCTACTGCATCAGTTTACCAATCTGTGACGATACAACTTGACCTGTTAAGTTTCACCATGTGTAAAAACTTGAACGGGTTTCCACGCAAATTTCTAGTAAAGTCAACTAATTTGGGATAACAGTGTGGTTCTAAGACTTGAGGAAATAAAGCTATAGCATAAGTTCAGTCAGTAAGACTATACTTCTGCATGCTTAGGCCTTCTTTATTTCTCACGCTTCTGCATTCAATTGCTGTCCTGTCTGGGGCTGTCAATTATCGTATCAGCTGCTCTCATATATCCAATAGCTCAGCGACACACCTACATTGTTAACCTATCATCCTGCTGCTGCCTCTGTTTAAATATGCTTCTCTTGCCTACCTTCATGCTGTTGTTATGCGAGCGGTAGGTTAATATTTAAATCTGTTCTCTCTGTTGTTGCCAGCTGTTATTTCAGTGCAAATTGTTGCAAATGGCAATTCGCCGCTCCACCTCCCCATCACCACAAGTCTTCGCACATTCTTCAGTTCCATCAGCCTCATCACAATCATCAGCCACCACCACCAGTGTCTGAACTCTATTGCTGGATTTATCTTGCTGCTGCTGCTGAGGGCAGATGCCCCTCAGTTACAAATCCACCAAAGATTTGCTGCCAAGACTTAATTATCACATATCTCGTATAAATAAACATTCATCTCATTGTCTCTCCTAATTGAACTACATTCATTGCCATATCCCTCTCTTTACTGTCATTTCACCCAAATCACAAAATTTGGCAAAGCAGACACTTCAGGTTTTTTAAGAGATCAGTGGCAGAGGTTTTTGTTTGGATATGAATACTCTACATCTTTCCAGAAACTGTGTCCTAGTTCCTTTGGATGATCCAAAGACCTTACAGTCAACAGTTTTTACTGGAACTGGAAGTAGAAAGTCCCAATGAAAACTATTTAAAATGAACTCTATAGACTTACAGAGTAACCCAGAAATTGCTTCTTGTCAGCTTTTGAAATTCATTTTTTCACTGCTTGTAGCAGCACAAACTAAATTTGGCACACCTTCACTGTATTGGTGTGAGGCATAACTTTCAGAGGTGGATTCTTAAAATGTCTGCACATGATACAGACACTATTTGCATGGTTTGAGACTGCTATTTTTGAGTTCTTTTTTTAAAATCTTACCTGGACAATGCACATTAATCAACAACACTGCAGATATGCAATTATTAGCCAAAGGGCTAATTTTCAACATTGGCCAAATGTTAGATTAACCATTAAGGCCAAAATATGAAGCAGCCGAACAGAGCATAAAAGATAAAAGGAGTGACGCCAACGACATTCAAAGTAGTACATGCAAAGCATGTAAATGCAAGCAATCAATCTTGTATCTCCACTCATCTTTTTGATGAGTGAATGCTGGATTCATGATAACTATGAATTGACATCATCATTTGACCTCAATGCACTGAGTAAAGATAATAAGTAAAGTATGTGGAGACCAATGGTTTGGTTATTTATTTGATTGAAAACAGTAAGCTGCCAAGCTTGTAGACACTTCACTGTAAAACCCATCTATCAGCTTGTTTCTCACTTTAACTAAACATGAACATGAACACAGAAGTCTTCTTTGCCATACACTTTGCCAAAAGGGTGTGTTGGTGTGGGGGTGGTGTTAATGAGTTTCTGTTGCTCTTAGTGCTCTTTCTCTGTTCTTTTTTTCTTTCTATCTCTATCTCTTTCTGTATGTGAATCAGACCTTCTGTTCGCCTTTTCTTGTCCTTTATACAGATTGCTAGTGCCATTTGTGTTTAGTGTTTTTGTTTGTTGTGTGTTTAAAGGGGGAAAAAGACTAGAAAGAAAGATAAGTGTTACATAACTGTGATGCAGCATTTGGTCTCTCAACCTGCTGCACTAACAACAACACCTGACAAACAGACACGCTCTGGTCTTTGGTGATGTTCCCATGAGTCTGTGGAACCTGCTGGTCACTACTCTCACATATGCTCTGTCTATACTGTAGGTGCAATACATGAATATATAGACAAAGAAATGCATCAACAGATAGACAATGATCCGTTGACAGTATCTGAAACTGTTTGAGTGTCAATGAGACTCTCTTACGGCAGCTGATTCACTGATAGGACACGACAGGCCGTACAACAGGGAAACGCCTACACAGAAGTGAGTGTGTGTGTGTGTGTGTGTGTGTGTGTGTGTGTGTGTGTGTGTGTGTGTGTGTGTGTGTGTGTGTGTGTGTGTGTGTGTGTGTGTGTGTGTGTGTGCATGCGTGCGTTCCATCTTTGTGTGGGCATGTACAAGATGAAAGGTTTTCATATTTAATTTAAATGTTTGAGTTCTGTTACTTGTAAAGTGCAAACTTTGAAAGAAGAGCAGAATTTATGGTTTAACTGATTACATGGGAAATAATGCACAACTGCATGTGTGTGCAAAATGTTCGAAGATAGACTGTTGTATGTAGCTGTTGTATGTAGGTAGAGGACAATACAGTATAACATACCACGATCAGTAACAGCAAATGTGATTCTAGCCAAAGTACTCAAATTAGGCCTATTGAATGAATGTCATGATTAATGTTGATGGTAGATAAATACACATTAATACAATGTCACCTTAAACCTAATATAGTAAGAACAAAAACAATTTGAATATTATAGGTCATTTTTTTCTCTCCATTACATACCTGTTCTATAATCTCTAAATAACAGATTAAAGTGTAGCAGGAGGGGATCTATATGGTAGATAACAGAAAAGGCCTCTCCTGTCTTGTACGCTCTAAGATGTCCTGGGTCAGTGTTCCAAGTAGCGCCCTCCAGTGGTTGAGCAGTGCATCTGTACATCTGCCAATTAAACTGCTGGCTATTACGCATGGGG
The DNA here is from genome assembly GCA_023631565.1 of Gymnocephalus cernua. Lineage (NCBI taxonomy): Eukaryota > Metazoa > Chordata > Actinopteri > Perciformes > Percidae > Gymnocephalus > Gymnocephalus cernua. Next base: position 24,038,485 of record CM042435.1, read on the forward strand.
GGTAGCCTACTGCAGTCTATAAATCGCATGACTTCCAGCCTTTTTCCACAACTACTTCTATATTCCTAAAAAAGAAACAACACAAATATTACAAAAGTCTTTATATGTGAGCAAGTTCCTTAGTAAAAAATGTGCAAATACTGTTCACATTTTGACAGTACAATGTCACAACTTAAAGTATCCTTTTCAACAATGTGTTTTATACACATTAGACTCTAAAACCCGTTCCTGAGCCTGAGACCAGCAACACTACAGCTAAAAAAAAAGAGCGGCTTTTTAAACTCCACGCCTCAGCATCACCCGAGCATCCCTCCCCCACTCCCTCCTCCTCCTACAGAGAGCCGCTCGGCTGACCGCCGCTCCCTGTGACGCCTCGACCGGAGTCACAGCATACGGCCACCGGCCGCATGCGCCCTCACACCGGGTCCCTGCTCTCTGTGAAACTGCAGCTGAGCACTTGTTTTCCGCATGGTGTTGAGCACATCTAATGGGATCCTCGGCGCCTTTGGCATCTCGGTGTGTGTACTGTAGTCCTCTCCTGCTGAATAGCCGATAGAAACAGGAGGCTGCAGGAGCGCTCGCTCGGACCGGGAGGAGAACACCATGAAGTTGGCGGTCCTCCTCCTTCTCTTCTTTCCGCTGTCTCTCGCCGACATCCCCGGTAAGAAAACTCTGACGTGTTTTTACTAAATATTTTTGAGTGTTGTTTCTGTTTGGAAACACGGACAGACAGACCATGCAGTGATTCAAGTCTGACAAAGATTAAAATCAGCTCGGCATAACTTCTGATGACCTCGTCACCCGAAAAGTACAACCTACTCATTCATTACTTATCCAAAAGTAGTCTATTGTTGTTACTTTACAGCAATATGTTACATATTTCGCGTTTATTCCTTACCTAGCCTACTTATGACCTATATCTCATTTTGTCTGTTATTCTTTGAGCCCCCTGAGGCAAATGTATGATATTGGGCTGTAATAAATACAATTGACTTGACTTCATTTATTTTGTAGGCTATTTCTGCTCAAATAAAACATTTACATACAAAAACATTTCTTCTTCTTCTGGGGGATTTTTAATTGTAAAGACAGTAATGAAATAGAAATATACTCTTTGAAACCAACAAAAGTAATCAGATAGTATCAGTTATTTCCACTGCACTCCTGCATCAACCAGATGAGATTTTGAGCAGTATATCAGTTCAAGAATAATTTGTCAGTGCCTAGCTTTGTTTGTCCTGAAGCTATTTGTCATCAGACAAACCGGGACACAGGTGTCAGATGTCAGTGTTCAGCTCTCAGCACCTCATACAGAGTCCTTGAAAGCACAGATAGAGGTGACCCAATAGGACTGAAATCCCCTCTAACTTTGTGGTTTGATGTTTGCTTTGTGGGATACTTTACATTTATTCACCCCTGAGTCTGGTCAGATGATGTCAGACAGATGTGAAGCCAGAGGAGAAACCAGCAGCAGGTTAAAGGTCCACACTCCTCACCACACACATCAGCTCTTGCACTTAATGTCCCCTGTCATTATGGCTGTTTCTTGTCAATAATACTGTCTTTGTCCCTCTAGAGACATCGTATCGCTTCAGGCTGACTGATGTGCTGACTGCCCAGCTTATGTATCTGTCCCCTCCCCCTCCATTTGTAACACAGTGTAGAGCTGCATCATTCATTTTTCATCCTCTCTTGTAGTCCAATGTATAGCGTACCTGCCTATATAACAGCTGGAGGACTAATGTTATGATTGCTGTGCACGGAATGGAACTAATGAGTTGAATTAGTTAAATCTGTTAATTTACCATTTGAGGAGGAGTGCTGTCCATGGTGCTGGAACATATTTTCAAAGTTTTAACCATCTTTTCTTTGTGCGAAAGCTCTTTCAAAGGTCACCTTATGAGGAAGAAGAAATGCAAAGCATTTGAATGTCAAAGTGCTGCTGCCAACCTAACTGTAGCTGGAAACTTTCCCAAAGACCTACTTAAAAGACAGTATCACTCTTGTGTTTTTAAGAAAATACATGAAAAAGGTGTTTGCTTTTTTTTGTCAGTGAGAAAGGTTTACTCTAATCTACTTTATTCATCAGTTTACACAAGGCATGTGTTAATGTTTTAATTAACAGATGCTAATCCTCCTCTTTGTTCCAGCCCCGAGTGATTTTGTGTCCTTGGCGGAGATGGAGGACACCCTACTGAAGAACCTTTTCCAAGGCTACCAGCGCTGGGTCAGACCCATCCAGCACGTCAATGACACTATCAGGGTACGCTTCGGACTCAAGATCTCCCAGCTGGTTGATGTGGTGAGAACACACCTGCAATCACAAGCACATAACCATGCATTTCTGTATTCATGAGGAGATTTGTAGTTTGGATCCCACTAGTGGATCTAAAACTTCAAAAAAATGTATGTAAGATCTAGTCACTGTCCTAAAGTACAATAGGCTTTTAGACTAAAAGGTTAATCACATAGACATGCATTCAATTATTATTTAATTACTGATGAAGCTACTTCAGGAGAAAATAGAAGTTATGGGGTTAAACCCAACTATTTCTCTAAACAAACACCGTATTTTGAACCTTATATTTAACCTCATCATGACTCAGATCTTAAATAACAAGTCTGGGATCATTCCATATTTTTGTTATTGGCAACAAATCACATAAAAAGCCCAAACCAACAATGAATAAATCCTACTTATTGTCTGTGTAGTCAAAGCCTGATATAGCTTTTTCTTCTGTGCCATAGACATCCATTCTTGTCCATAAACTGTCAATGAACCACACCATTGAACTGGGTGCCTTCCTAACCATGATCATGTGCATTGTAGTTTATTTGGAGTCGTTGCCACATATACTGCCCTGCTTTCAGAAATAACTTGCTAGTGCACCAAGTCTGTAAACTCCCCAGCAAATGAACAATTTACTCATTTGTGGCCTAAGTTTGCTAAAAAGAAATCTAGCAATCTAAAACATCTATGTATTCATTAGGAATCAATAGGCTTGGGACTGCGAGCTATAGACATGTGGTGGTGGAAGCAGGAAAGTATTTAGAGAAAGACACATTATTGGTTTTGGTCCTTTTATGGGATTAGTTAACAACAACAAAAATATAGAACATTTCCAGCTTTATCCTTCAAAAGAAGATAATATGTTAAAACGTAGAAGAACAATATAGATTTATTTTTTTAACTGAGAACCACAGTTAGATGCGGTTGGTTCTTGCTTCTTTTGTTTTCAGCCAAGTAGTGTCGCTGTCCGTGGTGCTGAAACCAAACGGGGGAATCTTTCCGGGGTCCTGAAATAGATCTGGAACACTCACTTCATATCTACAACCACACAGTCTCTGTCTCTGGAGTATTCCTTTAATATTTCAGAGGCTAGCTTTGATAGGTTGAAATGGTTTAGGTGTCCAAGAGGAGAAAACGGAGGATGCTAATGGTGGAGATGCTCTTCTCGGCTTGAAATATTCATCTCAACCAGTTTAGATTTAACTCTTCATCCTTCCACCTAACACACAAGTGTGCTAGGCAAAGACAATCAGTGATGAATTAAACAACGCCACCTCATGGCTCTGCAGAGAAGAAAGATTTCAGTTGATGATCTGTTGGATTTTGGAAAACAGAGCTAAGCAGAGATGCAGCAGCTTGGCTATACTATGTACCTCCCCTAAGTGTCTCTAGGCTGCTACTGTACATGGCTCTGTATTAGATTATGGTTCACCTCTGTTCTATGTGATCAGCAAAACATCCAACTCAGTCTGACAGCTGAGGCTTGGTCTGGATACACTGAACAGCCACATCTTTCTGTATTTCTCTACTGTGTATTTCTTATAAGTCTTTTTTTGTATCAGTCTTTCCCTTATTTTTCAAATTCACCTCCACTGATGTGGATATAAACCTGTGTTAACCACTCTCCCTCTTTCTATTCCTGTCTGCATCTATTTACCTCTTGCTGCATTTATATTGCTTTAGCTTCAGGGTTCACTGCACCCACCTCTGGTTTTATGTTTCTTTTTCTTGTTTGCTAAGGAAGTGGCAGAGACAGGTTCATGAGATTCTGATTTCATGGCAAAGGAAATGATGATTTAGTTTACTTCCCACCAAGCTTCTTATTTAGTCTACTAATAAAATATAATATTGTGATGGAAACACCCAGATCACAAATGGTTTGTGCTGTAAACAAGTAACATCACAAACAAAAAAGCAGTAGATTTCCTTGCTTTTTGTTTGTAGAGATAAACATATCCATGTGAACATAACTGATGTTGTTGATTTAGATTATCCTAAACTACAAATATGTGTAATTATGTGTACTGTATCTCAAATGTTTTAACTCAAGTGGGTGAGATCAGTGCCTCTTTCACAGCCAGGTTTACTTTTTATATCTGGGTCCATTTATTTAAGACTTGACAATAATGTTGGAAGTGATACTAGGTTTCAATCGTGTGTTTTGAATGTTGGTGATGTTCAAACTGTTTTTGAATTTTGATCATGAAACGTGCATATTTCCAACACACTATTGTCTTGCTTCTGGGGGTCTTAATACTCTTTTGTCTGTTTTAGGATGAGAAGAACCAGCTAATGACAACTAACGTTTGGCTTTGTCAGGTGAGCAAGACACAAAAACCAACCGAGGCAAAATGGTTACAATCATTCTTACCATTTGTATCCACAGATCAATAAGCAGACACAAGCTAATAGTTATACATGATGCAAAAGTCTCACCTGTTTGTGTTCTGTCTGAGAAATGTAAATACTTTTGATTGTATAACACAGTAAATTATTTTTGTAAAGTATTTTCAAATAGATAGTACATAATTTGACTTTCTTTTTCTTTGTAAAAATCTGGACTATTTAAAAATGAGTTGCATTATGCAATAGTGCAATAAACAGCCGTTATTTCCTTCCTATTAAAGGTTTGTTTAATTTTAGTATTTCTTTGTGGTTTTGTTTGTTTATCAGGACATTCTAGTGTGTGTGATCCATTTCCAGGAGCAGAGAACTTAATAAAATATGTTTAATCAATTTTGATGGCTATAAATGCAAAAAAACAAACAAACTCAGAACTGTATATAGGTCTAACAATGCTGCATCCTGGGTCCTGCGTTTGTGTTGACCAGGAGTGGATCGATTACAAACTGCGATGGAATCCAGACAAATACGGAGGAATCACTTCCATCAGAGTCCCCTCTGAAAATATTTGGCTCCCAGACATCGTCCTCTATGAGAAGTAAGAATGCTCGAATGTGCTAGGATCCAACTGACTGACCTTCATGTGAAACTTGAAAAGTACAGCAACAAAATGGTTCATATACTTATATAATTTTAGTACAGAATCCAGTTCTCAAGACGTAACCAAGTTTTAATACTCTAATGTTAGCTCTAATCTAATGCACTAAAATACTGGTTATGTAATACTGAGCTATGACTAAAAGTGCTACGTTCATTTTAGTCCATTCATTTCCAGTAATAAATACTAATAAAAATAGGAAGTCAATATCAATACAATCACCAAATACATATACAGATATTCTGTAAATGTGATGTGAGTTTTGTTCCATGTTTATTCAGTGCTGATGGGAGGTTTGAGGGCTCCCTGATGACAAAAGCCATTGTCAAGTTCAATGGTGCCATCACCTGGACGCCACCTGCAAGTTACAAATCCGCATGCACTATGGACGTCACCTTCTTCCCATTCGACCGCCAGAACTGCACCATGAAGTTTGGCTCCTGGACATATGATGGTAACATGGTGGACCTGGTCCTGATAGACAACCAGGTAGACCGGAAGGACTTCTTCGATAATGGGGAGTGGGAGATCCTTAGTGCCACTGGTGTCAGAGGGAACAGGAAGGATGATATGTATTCGTACCCCTTTCTCACGTATTCTTTCATTCTGAAGAGGTTGCCGTTGTTCTACACCCTTTTCCTCATCATCCCTTGTTTGGGTTTGTCCTTTCTGACTGTCCTGGTGTTTTACCTTCCCTCGGATGAAGGTGAGAAGCTGTCACTCTCCACCTCTGTCCTTGTGTCGCTCACTGTGTTCCTCCTGGTCATAGAAGAAATCATCCCCTCCTCCTCTAAGGTGATCCCACTCATTGGAGAGTACCTGCTGTTCATCATGATCTTTGTAACACTGTCAATCATTGTCACTGTCTTTGTCATCAACGTGCACCACCGCTCCTCAGCCACCTACCACCCCATGTCGCCGTGGGTCCGTAATCTCTTCCTTCAGAAACTCCCGAGGTTGCTCTGCATGCGTGGACACACCGACCGCTACCACTACCCAGAGCTGGCTCCTGAAAGCCCCGAGCTCAAGCCTCGCTCTGGAGGTCGGAAAGGAGGGCAGAGGGCGAACACCGGAACTCAAGGACAGACAACTTCTGATGGGAAGGAGGACGAGGCCTGGGCGACCATGTTGGACAAGGCTATCTACTCAGTGCGTTACATCAGCAGACACATCCGTAAAGAACACTTCATCCACGAGGTGGGTTTAGCTGGATCAAGAAAGATTGAAGTAATCATTTGACTAGTTCTAAGGGCTTAATGTTTGTATATATTGCTGTCTATCATCTCCTATTTCTTCTATTTCCCAGGTGGTACAAGACTGGAAGTTTGTGGCCCAGGTGTTAGACAGGATCTTCCTGTGGGCTTTCCTCACCGTCTCAGTACTGGGCACTGTCCTCATCTTCACTCCAGCTCTGTACATGTTTTTTAAAATCCCTCCTCCAACTGCAAGTGATGATCCACCTTCAAACTAGTACTGTAGCAATAGCACACATCTTTCACTGATGATCCACCTTCAAGTATCTATGAGCAAGAGGAAGCCACTGCTGGTGTTTTGTAAAGGAGAACTTTGACTCTTTGATATTAGGTTTCTTCTCTAGATCCACTGTGTAAAATGTTCTCATTAAGTCATAATGTATACCTTTTACGCACATAGTATATTTCAAATTAGTATGGTGACATAATGTTTTGTCTATAGATAAATAAGACAATCTTAGTGAAAATATTGCTTTTCAGCCAAAGTCATAACATTTCCAATTCTACAAATGGTAAGTTTAAGTAGCATGCAGCTATCACAACACTAGATTACACATAAAATAAGATAGAAAATCATTATTAGTCCCACAGTAGGGAAATAGTGTTCATCTTTGAAAAGGTATTTAAGCTAAAATGAAATGAAACATGAATAAAGGAGTAAAAGGAGAACTTCATTCAGGATAATAAACTATTGTTTATGATTACTTAGCTGTACTTAGCTATACATAGCCAACTTCCTCATTATTGTTTCTAAACGACATTTCATTTGATTTGGTGTATGGGTGGACCATCTAACAACATCATTTGAACTACCTTACACATTCTTAAGAAATGCAACAACCTGTTACATGTTTGCAAAATCTTTGAAGACGTTAGCATCCGTTAGGGGGAATGAAGACATTAGCAGCTCTAATTTGTGATGTATCTGAACAGCTTGTACTGTTTTTTTTCTGTTAAATAATTTGTCCATGTCTTTGTCACCCTCCTCAAATACAAAATGTAACTGCAGTTAGTTAAACCATCTCAAACAACATAATACATAGTGTAATAAATAAATGAAGACATGGAATAGGCATTTCTTCATTTAATTTCTTATCGCACTAATAAAGTTTTAAATACATGATGCTTTATTTTTCATAATTAATGCCATATTTACCTCAATAAAGCTTAAATTTGTCGAAATTGAAAATGAAACCACAGATGTCACAGATAACAAAGGAACAAAAAAAGGACAGTACTAAAAAAATATACTGTATACGCAATGGGTGAAGTGATGGCATCACCTAGTGGTAAACCAGAGATGTAGAAACCAACTCCTTTAATGAAACAACACTAAATGCAAAATACAAACATAATTATTTTCCCCCAGAAGAACTGAAATAAATTATTTAAATCAAATCTCATTTCCAAAAGCAGAACATACAAGATTTGCTAAGGATGGATATATCAGGTTTATTTACATACTAATTTAAGTGTTCAACATGTTATCGTTAATTGCGTGCAATGCAATGCTTTTATTATAGAACAATGACAATCATAAGTGAATAAAGAAGAGTCTTTACAACTATAAAAAAACATTTCCATTTGCTTTGATTCTAACTTTTATTGAATAAAATGTTTGATTGTATGCATCATTGTTCTAAAATAATCAAACTACTCTAATTCGCAAATGTTTGACATGAATATACAAATACATATATTAAGCTGTAGATTGTACGCAACTGCAGCATTTTATATTAAGTGTAATTAGTTCAACTCATCATGGGATATTACATGTCTCTATCTTATCTATTAAAATGGGCAACAGAAGTGTAGCCTTAACATGTTATTGTTATTTGGTGCCAACAAAAATCATCTTATGCACCCTTTTAACCATAACCATTTTAAACTCTGATGTCCACTTCATACAGATAAAATGTAATGTATGTAATATGTTCAAATGTATTCCTAAATCACATTAGGGTATATATTTTAGCTTTAACCACCAGGATGCACTGTAATATGTTTGTCTACAACATAATTTCTGCTCTCCTTATCTTCCTCTTTTTATTATTTATCTGTGTTGAGCCGTCTGACTGTCCAGGTGAGCTCGTGCTTGGCGCAGCATCTCCACATACAGCCTGTTGTTTTCCCTGCAACATAACCAGATAGAAGGGAAATATCTGCTAAATTATATTATTTTAATAGCATATAAAAACCAAGTTATAGCACTAAGGGAAAGAGGCACTGCTCAAGGACAATTGAATAATACATTTAATAATAAATATTGAACTGACAGCAAATCTGTTTAATTAAAACAATTCAGAGTTATTAAGTAATGAACTTGGTGGCTACTACCTCACATTAGGGTGGCATGCTGGTAAAGTGGGAAGAAAAAGGCACTAAGACTGCCTTCACTTGAAAAATAAAACACTATGACGTCATGGTACTGGAAGGCACATTGAAAATGCCAAAAACTGGTTTGCTGCTGATTATCTCACTCACGTAGCCACAGAGCGGTCAAACATCATGTTACTCATGTCCATGTAGTACTGAGCATCTGTTCGTAGTGCTGTCCAGTACTCGTTTGCCTGAGGAAGAAAGACGCTTTGTTATAGAGATGCCTCTTTAATCGATGAAAATGTCTTGGTATCTATTTCTACTTATTGTAGTCTATGTATTCACACCACACAGCGACCTGTTCCTGAATGGTGAAACCCCACTGGTTCTGAGAGTGGTACGGATCCCAGTATCCTGACTGTCTCTTCTGCCTGATGAATCGCTTTGCCTGCTCTTCCTTCATGAACGGGGCGGCAAAAGCCCCTGAACACAATGTTAAAAACAGATAATTGTACTTTAAAAAGAGATGACAAACATGTTCAGGGTGCAAGACTAATGAATTACAGGTAACAGAGTTTTCATTTTGAATAATGAAGTCATTCTGTAACATTTACAATAACAACATAAAACTTAAAAATCAGATCAAAGTTAACACAGTTGGATAGGTCACTAAGGTCATGTTGAATAGTTGCTAATGTTTATAGATAATGTAAATATAGGGTGATTCCAAACGTATTTAAAATAATCAGATGACATTGCTTATTAAAGTGGATTATCAAGGCACTTAATCTAAAACATCAACACATTAATTAAACACAATTAAGATTCATAAACATGTAGTAGTCAATTATGAAATTGTTTAACTTACCACTCAAAAGAGCAAACAGGATCACAAACTTCATGTCTATAAAAGTTAAACAAATAATGTTTCTAATAAGAAAAAATTGTCAATAATAAACGTACAACTCACAGAAATAATACACGCACATGTGCATAAAATAGATTTAAAAAGAGCTAGCAACTGCTTGCTTTCATTACTTGTGTAAATCTTAATAATATCTTAATAAGTACGAAAAAAATGATAATGTTCTCAAAAAGTAGCAGACGTGGGATTTACCTGCAGTGTGAGCAGTGAGCAGTTGATCTGACGAATTGCTGGCTAAATGTCTTCAGAGCTAAAAAATCTCTCACCTGACTGTGAAGGCGAACAAGAGTTTCTTTTACAGGAACCAGAGAAGAGTGAATGGCTTCAAGCATCATGCCCGGACACTACAGGTAACCACTTATCTGGGTGCCAGAACTCTGACTGACCGTCCCGAAACACACACACTGGTGCTTGCCCACAGGAACAAGGCGGGCTCTCAGACTCAACATAAATACATACTGTCTGGACTAACAGTCTCTCAGTAAACTAATACATTGCAGGACTCTTGATTTGAACCCAATACTCAGTATTTTCCAGTCAACATCTTTTGAAGTTTAAGTCATGACAGCAATCTGGTGTGTCAATAATAAACTTCATTCACACTTATTTGAAGTAAATTAGCTTTGTTTGTAGTAATTGCATTATTATATAAAATATCTTCACAACAGGGCACAAAAGAATTATAATATATGTTTAATATACATAGTTTTGTGTGCATCAACATTTCTTCCACTGGGTGGGGTTCTTACCATGTTTATGGTTGGTAGACAGTTCACCTTTCTGCTCGAGGCATTTAACCTATGTGTGTCACACGTTTTTTTGTTTTGTTAGTCAGAATCGAACCTGTGTCAATGGGTTGAAAAAATCTGTAAGCAGACCTGTTTAAAGATAGTCCGTTGCGATGTAAAAATATGTAAGCACAGTGAATGGTGGATGTGAAATCAGGAATAGAAGTGACAAAAGATTATGTGATAGATTTAATGAAAAACTTAAAATATATGCAAGTGTATGTAGCATTACCTAAAGGAAGGGGATTTAAAGACTGGCTTTTGAGTCAAGAAAGGCTTTGCTAAGACCTCAGAAATTTCAAAGCAGGTCCCAAGAGTATTAATTTGAGTTTTTACTTTTGAAGGTGCTGCAGTAAAAGCTCACAGCAGGAGGCTTCATGAGAAATCCTTCGTGTGATGTAATATTTACACTCTCGCTCAAACAGAGATGCAGCCACACGGAAATGACCACCTTAAAGCTGAAGTGAGGATAAGAGTTGAAGCAGAAAGACAATAAGTAAAGATCCAACAGAACAAAACACATTAATGATTTAAATTCCTTCTATTTATGAGCCTAAGCATCTCTAAGTTTGTGTAGAGTGTGACAGTATTTTAGTGCATGTAATTGTATGAGCCCTTCTTTGAAGACTTCTTTGATCACCCATACAATGCACAACTCTTGTTTGCTATGTGTTATGTTTGTGTTTTCCAGACTGTATGGCTCTGTGTCTATCCCTTACCCTTGTGTGCAGTGCTGACCATTCCCAGAGTAAACTCATAAGTGTGTGCGAGAGGTCTGACCTTTCTTTGACATCCCATAATAAGTCGCCACCTCGGCAGTGTTACAGAGATGAATGGCTGGCTGGCAGCAGGACAGCAGAGGAACTGTTTCAGGGGGACCAAGATTCACTTCATCGTGTGGGCGTATAGTCACAGAAAACCTACAGCATGTATTACAGGGAAGAAAAAGCCTCACATTAATTGTTTCTTAGTCCTCGTATTTCGGAAAAGACCCTAAATGACAAGTTTGAATGTAAAACTACAGAAACAGACACATAAAACACACACAGATTCCCAAATGTACACACACACACATACCTCGGGTAGCTCTGGGACCCTTGTGCTCTCTGCCACAGCAAAAGCTTTGTGTCTTCCCCACATCAATGGTAGCAACTCAGACAAAACTAAAACTCATCTGACCCAATTCTATCACACACACACACACACACACACACACACACACACACACACACACACACACACACACACACACACACACACACACACACACACACACACACACACACACACACACACACACACACACACACACAAACCCTGCTGAGACCAGCGAATATTTCAAATATTTGATTTTGGAAAACAGAGAAGGGTGTTTAATAAATATATATAATTTAAAATGTCATGCACACTTTACATTTTGTGGTGTTCACATATGTCATACACATGTTCTGACCTGGTTTTAACATCTGTCCTGAGTGATCGGATCACATGTGGACAGCTCTAGGTTTTGCGATCCGATCTTAATGCGTCGTCAACGCATCCTGAGAGAGTTTTCACCTGTACTTAGAGCTGTCCACTTGTGATGATCACATCACTCAGATCGGCTTCTTCTACCAGGTGAAAACGGGGTTATTATGTCTGTGTTTCAACAATTATGTTTTTTCTAGGTTTGTTTTAAGCAGTAGAAGACAATAGAAATGTGGAGGGTAAAAATGGACAGAGAGAAGAAGGAAAGAAGCAACGGTGGCTTGGCTGGCTTCAAAACTTTGAAGTCCATTAGCAGAACACTTCTCATTCATAGAAGATAGATAATGAACAGCTCCACATGGTCTTTTCCACTAATTACTGCAGTTCCCTCTCAGATATTGTTTACCTCCTACCAATAGATCAGTGCATAAAAAAAAGATGCATCTTTCCTCTCTGTCCTTATTTGAAGAAGGGTGGACAGATTGTAGGCCTACTTATATAGGGGTTAAAAATGTAAATTGTGGATTCAGATTCACTACAGTGGCAGGACTTTTTAGAACTAAGTCTACAAGTATTATCTGATCTTTGATGTTTAAACAAATATAGCTTGCCCTGACACCTGAGAGCCAAAGCTCTGAGGTGCTTTAGAGACGTGTTCCTGCTTTTGTTGCTTTACTTGATAATTGTTAAATATGTGGTAAAAAGAATTGAGGGTTTGGTTTTGGATCTAAGTTTTGGCTGAAAGAGACAAGTCTCTGGATTCTACACTTTTTTGTTGGGGGGTGTTGCATTGTTTCTATGGTGTGTGAGAGCATGTGTTAGGAAGTTCTTGCAAGAAGAAGTGGTCTAATACCACTGGCACATGACTGCTTCTTAGGTGATACGCTTGTGTTTCTCTGAAAGGGAGAGAAAAGGAGCCATGAGGCGGTGAGAACATTTGCACAAATGTGCAGCGTTCCTCCTCATCGGCTGTCGGATCCTATTTCTGACTGAAATTATTTATGGACTGGAATAAATCGGTAATTTGATTATTAGCCAGGCTGGCATGAAAAGGTGACAAATACGACACAAATGCAGTTGATGAACCTCTTTGTAAAATTGTGTGGGAAGTGGGAAATTGCAGTGTGACACACATCGCATTCATGGTCTACAGCTGTGGGAGAAAGATGGTTGGGTAATCTGTGCCTAGGCCTACTTTGAGGGCCAAAGTTTCATGCCTGGTGGTGACCAGCGCTGAGTAAAAACTGAAATGAGTTGTGTCTTTTTTTTGTGTGTAGCTATGACTCCATGGACTTGTCTTTGATTAAAACCAGCATTCATTGATTTTTGGACACTCCGGTGCGGCTCATCAAGCTGTAAACACAACATTGACATATTATGAATTTATAAAGTTGGTATGGCGAATGTGTTTGCAAACCATTGTGACTTGCAGCAGTCACAGAGCAACACTAGCATTTATTTGAAGTTTTGTCTTTGTCCACATTATGAATGTAAGTCTAATATAGATATCCTTTTGGTCTGTTTTCCTTAAAATGCTCCGCTATATTCAACAGCTAGTCACTAACTTTGTCTGTCTGCCGTTTGGTACTGGGAAGTTAGCAAACTATGGGTCTAAGACAACTTTAGAGCTGAAGAAGAAACAATGCTGAGGAGTAAAGTTGTGTCTGTAACCAAAACGCTGAAAGACAATAAAAAGCTCCCTAGAGGTGAGAGAACTGCAGCGCTGGGTGAAGATTCTCCGTGGGTTCGTCACAAGTAACCCCTTTAACATTATATACTAATTTAAACCATTGTTATAAGAATATTGATTAGAGCACAAACAACTTCACGTTGATTTTAAAATACTAGAAGTGTTGTTAAAGTTTAAATCAACTTAAATGAATCACATAAAACAGATAACTTCTTCCTTTGAAACTTGCAAGCATGCACCCTTCTGGTCACAACTGTGATTTGTGATGTCACATTAGCTGCTTCATGCCAAAAAAATAAATAAAATAGGCCTAAACAAAGCATCTAATAATGCTAATACTAAATCTTTATTTCAAGTAATAAATTGACTAAAAATAAAAGTCAGGAGGACCTACAGTTTACAGCACCCTATAGACTCCACAGGACAGCATTCCCACACACACACACACACACACACACACACACACACACACACACACACACACACACACACACACACACACACAAACACACACACGCGCTCTCTCTCTCTCTCTCTCTCTCTCTCTCTCTCTCTCTCTCTCTCTCTCTCTACGTCACACGGTCCCCCCTGCTGCACGCTCACATCTTAAAAATGTAGGTGAGCACGGTTTGGAGACAGGTGAGGGCATGAGACACAAAACAACTGACTTTATAAAGTTATGTAGAGCTAACATTAACGTTGTAACGCAAATTACCACCAAGGAAAGCGAATGTAACAGCGAATTAAACAAAACCATTAACTATTTAAGGATTTAAATACCATTGACCCCCAAAGTAAGCTAGGCTATACAGCTTCAATTAGGAGCAAACCACTGTAAAACACGCCGTGAGGGGCGTGAGGTCTTAATAAATTCGCAATTAAATACCATGCAACATAACCGAAGTGACCGTCTCTATCAGATATTAGGCTACAGAAACGTTACTGTCATCGCTTGTTTGACTTGTGAAGTTATAGTAGCACTGTTTCTGCTAAACTCCAGCTCGGACGCGCGTCCCCGTGCAGCGCTGTGTGAGGAAATGTGTTCGTGAAGCAGCGTGAACGCGCCAATCTCAACTCCAGACTAATTCTGGGCTTTCAGTCTCTTTTATCTCACACACTCCGTTTCCCTCCTCTTCGTCTCTCTTCAGCCTCATGTTCACACCATCGCCAAGCCGGAGCTGATTCCCTGTCCAGCCGACACTGAGAGCCCACTGCCGGGGGCCGGCGGTGTCCACAGAGCGGTGCCAGGATGAAGTTTTGGGGACCATGTTTGGTTGGATTTTATATTTGTGCAGCCATGCTTTTCAAAGGTAGGTTTGTGGAAAATTGAATATGTTTTTTTTTCTTCTTTTAAGGCACTAACTTCAGTGAGTGCATGAGCCCGTTTAGGTAATTGAAGACTATAATAAATGGATGATTTTGACGAAAAAGTCGTGCAGGCGTTTAGCATGTGTTTTGAATCATCTAAACGTTAGTTTATATAGGCCTTTATCTGTTATTCCTAAAGGGACTAAAGAGCTTTTGTGTGGTCTTTGCTGGAAGGGCAGGTTGTTCTTTTGCATTATAAACTAGGCTATTTAAATCAAAGGCAAAATGTAAACCTGAATTTGATTGGAGGCAATTAATGCTGCTTTGTTTTGATCACATAATGGTAAACAAAACAGAGTTTGCATGTTGACACTGCATGTGTCCTTGCATTCATGTTTGACCATTCGTGTGCAATTACATGTGCATGCATAGCTCTAATTCACTCCTAAGCTCCATCCCATCATCATCATCATCATCATCATCATTATCATCATCATCATCTGTAACATCTGGGTTGTTTACTTACCGGTATGCAACACAGCAGCTTTGCTGAAGATATACCTTCAAACCTGTGTGTGTGCGTGTGTGTGTGTGTGTGTGTGTGTGTGTGTGTGTTCATCAATTTCTGACATTAGAAGAAACTCATAAGAGGTAAAAACTTTTCTCACATCTCCATACCAATCTAGGCAGTGGTCGTCTTGTTGGGTAGGAGGAGGGGATGAATAGCTTTAATGACATGGACTGAATGGAGAGATGAAGAGAATAGATTACATGCAAAGCCTTGACAGGAGGCCTCTATAGGGGGTTTCCGACCAGAGGGATTTTTGCAGTTCCTAGAACTTAACGTTCCTAGAACACCTTTTTTCGTCATGTTCCGACAGGACAGATTTGGGGATTTTTAAGTTCCTCTGGCCGCAGTACCGTACTCTTTCAGCTCCTACTTCAGAGCAAGGGGGCAAGCTTCTCTCCACAGAGTGAAGCCACTATGGTGCCATTTTGATGCTAACAAGCCATCACCCCCCCGTTAGACTTCCATTGACTGCCATTCATTTTGGCGTCACTTTGACAGCCAATAACTTTACATCTGAAGCATTTAAAGACTTTATTTGTCCATTGTTTATTTCTAAAGGAACACGACAATGTATAAAAGGCCTACGCTCTCCGTCTCTGTAAGATTTGGAATGATTGAGATTTCTCTTGGCGCAGTTACCAGAAGACTTACAACGTTCAGACATGCTGCTCACATGAACTGGTAAGATTTCGAATATAGGCAGTCTTCCGAAAATAGTTGGCGAATTGACAATTTGCTTCAAAGTTTTTGGAGTTGAGAAGCTCCATAAAATGATGGGACAGCCGGCCAGCGGCCGGGATTGCTTGCTCGCCGGCCGGCCGGCCATCATACCTTGACACCCCGCTGTAAGTTGGAGGTCTCTCAGACCGGTCTCGTAAATAAGAGGCTTTTATTTCGTCGTTGACGGATTGTTTGTTTAAATATCACAACACATCATAAGATTAACGGGAACCTGTGGTTAACTGCTTTTTTGGAGTTAAACTCCCAAGCACCTGCGGTCTTGACAACTTCGCTGGTCCGCCGTCACACACACACACACACACACACACACAGTCACGCACACACAGTCACGCACAAACGGCCACAGCGCAGCAGGCAGAGAGAGAGAGAGAGAGAGAGAGAGAGAGAGAGAGAGAGAGAGAGAGAGAGAGAGAGAGAGAGAGAGAGAGAGAGAGAGAGAGAGAGAGAGAGAGATACTCGTTTCTCTTAAGGGAGACTTGTTTAAATTATGACATACATTAGATTTAGTAGTTCATACTTTTTTTCCTCCTACCAGTCCCTATGGCCACTTGGCCAGTGGGAATGCAAATGGAAAAAACGGTTTTGGGGGAGAGTAGTTCTTAGAACTGCTTAGAAGTGTACTTTTCCTCTAACTACGTTCCAGTACTATTTGATCGGAAAGCCCCTTATGTCTTTCATTGACAGTGTTGCTGTCTCATGGTGGGACAATGTGTCCTGTCTACACTGTCACAGTTGTGAAAAGACAAAGGCCTATATAAAGCTACACAAGTCATGTAATTTAGTACTGAGTCTAAATATTGTAGTTTTTTTTATCTTTCTTTCCCTCAGACAATTCACAAAAAATAAATTAAAGTTAACTTTCTTTTAAAGAATTTGCGGCAGACACAATGGAATTGTAAACAATAGCGCTAGTTAGATACAGTAGATAGATTTTACCTTCATGTTCACTTCAAATGGCTACTAAAAATCTAACACTGAATAGAAACATGATTTTTGTGACAACCAAGGCTTCACACAGCTGTATAGACAGATGAGTAAATCAGACGTAAGTTGAAGTGGACATTTTTCTTAGTTATACTAATCATAAAGGACTCAACAGCCCCATATTCAGGTGGAGCAAAAATACAGTACATACACCCTCCAATTAATTTATTTTACTGACTCACTGATAAGAGTGAAGTTGCCTGGCACAGATGCTGTAATGATATCTGCTTGTTTTCAATGCAACGCCTCATCTCTCTCTTTGTCTCTTTCATTTATTCTCTTTCCCTCTTTCAGAATCTTTCTCAGTCTGCTTGCTAATTATTTTTTCCATAATCAGCAATACTTACCAGTTCCCCAGACTGTATGCTCTTTAATCACAAAGTTTGTGTTAATTGCACTTGTTATGCCAGCATTCATGTGTTAAGGTATTATACAGTAAGTGCTGCTGTTCATTCACTGACAATGCTAAAATGGTAGACAGGTTGTGCTGCCTTCAAGTTACCTCAAAAGTTTAAAACTGGAGATGTATATGGCCGCCCTAAATTTACATACAGTATATAAAATATCCTGATAGCATGTGGAGCTTTCTCCAGTTTTAGTTCTAGAAAGATATGCAAGGCATGGTAGATTGTGCTCAACATGGTGTAGAAGTATCGATGTGGTAGCCACGCTCTCAGTGTTGCAACACGACGAAGGTCTTAGCTCCTGGATTAGGATTAAACATCCAGTGGTTTTAGAGCTCTGAGCCCTCGACCATAGATTATTAATCTCCTGTATGAATCCATCCATCCAAAACTCCATTAACACACAACACCACACGCCTGATCCCTGCTCACCACTGTGGATTGTCACATGTTGCTGGAAATGATGTGCTAATGGATGGCTCTGTGGCTTTAAGCATCACACACACACACAGGGGTAATGAGCTTGTGTATATGAAAACCCATTTAGTTACAGAGAAATACACAAAGAGACAGAGTCTGGCGGACATCACTAGTCAGCTGCAGAAAGTTTTGAAATCCCTTTATGTAAAATTGATCTTTTCAGGATGACTTTCATCCTAGTGGTCTCCTTTACTGTTACTCATCTGTCTCTGTTCACTCTCCCTTGTGTCTCCTTGACATCCCCTTTACCCTTTATTATTATTGATTTTCTACATTAGTTCTTGATAATGGCATGCTACCCTTCTCTTGCCTTTTTGTCTATTGTAGTGGTTA
Source organism: Gymnocephalus cernua (assembly GCA_023631565.1). NCBI lineage: Eukaryota > Metazoa > Chordata > Actinopteri > Perciformes > Percidae > Gymnocephalus > Gymnocephalus cernua. The sequence goes on from CM042435.1 coordinate 24,057,039, forward strand.
CAGTTTGTTTTTGTTTTTTAGATTTAAGCCTTTTTACAATATCTATATTGCCATCTGGAATTGTTTTGAACACAAAGCAGCACAACATGAACATAGCAAAAGAAAACCCAAAGTGCACTCTCATTATTGGCTATATTAAAGTGCAGAGAATAATTAAATACCATGTTTGATATATTGAAACTGTCCTGTATTAATTTAATAGCCAACATGCATGTGTACCAATGCACCAATAATTTAAATAAACCAACTGACACTACAGCCCATCTTGTTTTAATGAATGAAACTATACACATACCATATAGATGAACTAGATTTCCCCCTACCTTCACCTCACCCCTGCCCTTTCTTTACATTCTGTCTCCCTCATTTTTGTGCCTCCTGTTATCAACTCTCATCATCTCATTTCTCTGACTCCCTCTCCCTCTCTCCCCATCTGTCTGTCTGTGCTGTTAGGCAATTAGCTTGCCACCTGGTTTAAGATGCCAGTTTAAAGCTGCTGAACATCTGGATACTTCACTGCTGACCTCCCCGGACTCATTCCCCTCCCAAATAATTGATAGTGAAATAATGAGGTGCTAGATCATTACCCATGTAGTAGTGTCTTAAATTGAAATTGATGCACACTTAGTTTTCGAGGCAAAACTGTGTGTCAGCACAAACACCTGTGTGAATGCAAACACATACAAATCCATACACAATAACAACGGAATCAATACAAGTATCCTCTTAGGATATGAAGGACACATATTTCTCAAAAGCATGAATAGAAGATAAGGTGCTTTTTACACACACACACACACACACAGACAGACAGACAGACACACACACACACACACGCACGCACGCACGCACGCACGCACGCACGCACGCACGCACGCACGCACGCACGCACGCACGGACACACGCACGCACGCACGCACGCACACACACGCACACTTTGTTGCAGCCCATCAAACATTATAGTCTCTGAGTCCCATTATTTCTTCACCTTGGGGTGCTTTTCTCTTTTCTTACAGACAGTTAAATGACCGTTTTGAAGGTCTTTGCCATTATCTAAAGGTGAGATGGATGGTCTCTGTTACGGTGGACACCTATTTACAGGTTTGAGAAAGGAAGTGTCAGAATATACACATACTATATTCTAGAGTGACTGCTGCATGATTACCATTTGTATCAAACATGCTTGACTTCTGCAAGACGCATTACCGATCATGTCACTCTGGCCAGTGGAATATCAGCAATGGCAGTATGTGATAGTGTATCCACATTTTATTTGCTGCTATATAATTAAGTAAAAAAATCCCAATGGAATGAAGACCAAATTAAATAAAGTTAAATTTTTATCATTCGCCCACTCTATCTTTTCAAAACGACTTGATTTCAAACAAACGGCATGTTGCTACCCTAAGCTAATAACTCTTGTTCTAGCGTGTGTATTGTTCCAGCTTTGCGGTGTTAATTCTGCAGATGTTTTTGAAGATTCTTTTTTTTTTTAAACAATTTTTGTTTTTGGGAGTGTGGTTTTAATCATATCACACAAGATATTTGCATCAGAATGGCTGTAGATGTGTGGCATTTGTCATAGTGTTGACCGTCCAGGCCCTCGGGGAGTGGCGGTCTGTCAGAGGTTTCTTTGTGCAGCCCTATTCTTCCTCCAGATTGGTCCTAGAGCATTCTGGGATCAGAGTCCTGTTATGTTCCAGACCGGATAATAGACTTGGCTCTTTACATACATTTTTGAAATTTTGCAAGCATGTTTACTACAACATGAAACAAGATTTCTCTAAATAATGAGGGGTTCGTTTCACAATAGTTGGTCCTGGGACAAGCCTCAAAAGAAGGAACTTGCTGTAAGTATGTAAATTAATGTTGAGTTAAACAGAAGTGAAGTCTTTTTTTTTTTTAAAGCCTTTTACTTCTAATCTTATCATCCCGACCCTGTTGTTACCACAGCTCTGTTATTGCTGTTCATACATCATTGGGAACCTCAGGGGCCACTCGTGGCCCCATGTTTACCCTGTCTACAGAGTCTGTCTAGCAAGATTGTTGTTGCCAGTTACATTTGAGCTGTAGAAAAAACATGGACATCTGTAGTATCACCTTTTGAAACCTGGAGTAAGCAGCAAAAACATAGCTGTGATAGTTCTAGACACCTGCCATTTTTTTTTTTTTCTAATTGAAACTGCTGAAGTCCCATATTAGCTTTGGTTGAACTTAAAAATTCATTTAGCATGGAATTACGATTGTGGAGTTGCACTATAAGTGATCTCTTCATGGCTAGACTGTAATAATTAAAGTGACAAATAACTATTTCAACCTACAATAATGTTTTCAATCTGCACAACATCATTATTGACTTTGAATACTTTTCAATCAACTCATTGTTTAGTGGTTCCTAATCATTTACTTTAAGGCATGTATCTCTATAAGAAGTTTGGTGACATAATTTCTGGGTTTCCCAAAATCAGAATGCTAAAATCCACTCTGTTACGATAAAAGATTACCTGATCTACATAATACGGTAGAGTAGACTGGGTAAACCCAGCCTGATCTGCCAGCGATTTGATTTCGCCCTGCAGCTCAGGCTGGAAACCTGTACATTTTTCTATCCTGCGCCCGTTAAAAATCTGCAGTACCAATCACAAACTGGCTTATCCACCTGGTGCGCTATTGGTGGGTTTAACACGATGGCGATAGGGAAGCGGCGGCAAGCAGCTTTTCGTTTACATTCAACATGCCCGTTGATGTCTGTGTGTGTGTGTGTGTGTGTGTGTGTGTGTGTGTGTGTGTGTGTGTGTGTGTAAAAAGCACCTTATCTTATTGTGTGCGGAAGACTGGGTCCCTGTCGCCTGTTTTTCGTGTCTGAGTGTGTTTGCAAGCCTCATCTGAATGCGTTGACCCAGTAACAAATATTCCGATGAGACAGAATCGTCTAGCTGAATTTCTCAGTATGATAATGTGTGTGAGTGAGTGTGTGTTTGTGTGTATATGAGTATGTGACGGAGAGAGCGTGAGCGAGAAAATAATGATGTGCTGGAGTGTATTTGCGCGGTTCTTGTATTTTCAGATCCCACCTCGAACAAAAACCTATATTTTTGGCTTCACAGTTACACAAGTCAGTCACCTGTTTATTTGGCGTTAAATCCCCACCATTTGTTTGCAGATGATGCTAACTACCTGGTGACAGCACTGATTATGACCATGAATTCATTTCCAGCTTTTCGTTTATTTCCTCACAACCTAATCGGCTCTAGAATGCACTCATTTATTGCAATTAAGAACAAAAATGCTGAAAGCAGAAACAAGTCAATTCAGGACAAGGCAGAAAGACTGAAAATGAGGAATACAGAAAACAAGAGAGGCATATATAGAGAGGGATCAAAAAAGAGGATATCACAAGATTTCACAAAGGCTTGTAAAGGGATAAAGCCACTGATAGAGGAAGAGAGGTGCAGTCAAAATATAGAAGAACACTGACTACATTGATGAAATATTCAATTAAATATTCACCTGTGATAAGGTTGTGTGTAAAGCTCCTTTTGTATGAGAACATGCAACTGATTAGGTCACAGACATAAAAAGAGTAGCTTGTTATTGTATAAGTGTTGCAGGGTTGTAGAAGATTAATTGAAAGTGGTTTGGAGCGCACAGAGCAAAATTCTGCTTTCCTGAAGCACGCTTTATACTTCTTTTACAATCCTCTTGTCATAACGTTTTTCTGCGGTGAACGTTGCCTCGTTGCATATTACGCCCGCGGCTCGCTGGTCTGGTGTGCACTGGATCCCGGCTGTGCTCCCGTATCGGGTGGTGGCACACAACTAGCATCTTATTTTGGATCATTTTACTATTTCAAATTGCACCCACACTTCAGATTATCTTTTCCCAGACATTTTCAGTTAGAGATTTAAATCCCTGCCGCCAAGATGCTCCTCCGTCGGTCACGGATCATGGCAAGTGAAACTTAAATCTTTCATTGGGGCGGTTGGATTTATTCACGCACTTTGAAAAGATTTATTAAAAGCTTCTTTCTTTTCACATTTTCATTTACAGCATTATATGTTGATATTTATACCATAATATGCTGTAAACAGATCTGTTGACAATCTGAATGTACATTTTAGAAAACAGACTAAATAAATAAACTTGTAAAATTAAATTCCAAGCACAGATCAGAGTTAAAAAAAATCCAAATTTGATTTACAAGCCTAAACTTTAAAAATGGCTTTTAACTCAAGGATTCACCTACAAGCTTTTTTGGGAGCTTTCAAATGCACCTCACTGTCTTCCTCTGTTGTCTTCTTAATTGAAGGTCCATTTACTACAGGTAGCTTCTGGAGCTTTCATCTTTTGTTGAAGACTGAGATGCAGTTGACAACTGTGGAAAATGTTAGAAGAATTGAGAATTGAGAATAAGTGGAATGGGATTAACATTCAGGCTTAGTGAATTTAACATTTTAAGAATGCAATACAAAGCTTGAAAGCATCTGGATAACATCTGACATAGGTTATTTTCAACAAACAGGGTCAATGATGGTATACAACAGTCTGGAATACAATCGCAATCTTCAGCAGTCTTCTCATCTTTCACATTTGTACAGAGCTGCCATGTGTCTGAAATTTGATGTTCCTCTTACCTAGAACACACTATATAAAAGTTTCCTTTTAGCTAATGCTAAGTAAGATTATCTTTTATTTATATTCATGGCATGACATCCTGACTCAGTACAATATTTTCAACTTTTCAAACTACCCCGTCGACCTGAAGGTTGTCAATTCTTAATGTGTTCCTTCTCATCCTTCAAAATAGTGGTTGTCATTCCAAAACACCCACATCATTCTTTCTGTCCTTAGTATTCTTAATGTCTCTAAACATCTTAACATAAGGGGCTGGAGCCTCTCCCAGTTTGGACTGATTGAAAGGCAGGGAGACACATTTTGGACACGTTGTCTCACCCCCACAGCGCACAAAGCAAAATCCATAAAGATACAAATTTACATCTCTACGTGTCTTACATTTTTCATTTCCTCTCAATTCTTTTTCATAATAATTTGCGAGAGATCTCACGTCCAATATTTTTCTAATAAATGTTGATGTCGAGGAATCACACTCAAAAAGAAAATTGGCTTGGTCTCACGAGACCTTGTGAATGTGTGAAATGTATTAATATTTTGTGGGGTTATGCCGAGCTGACATAAAATTTCCCCTTGGGTGCTTTTGCCCTCAGGGTCCCTGAGGTGCCCAGAAGCAGTGTGACTATGCTTATTAAACTAGAACTAATTTTATATGCAGACAGCCTGGAGCCCATGGGCAGCATCAGTGTGCTAGATTGGTGAGGTTAGGTTAACATGAATACATCAGTGTATACAGGGTTGAACATACAGAACAATGTCAAAAAGAAGTGTTTGTATGAGACGTTTGTCTGAAGTTAAAATGAGCACAGAGATGAACAAAGGTAGCAGTACATTTTAAGTGTGTGTGTGTGTGTGTATGTGTGTGTGTGTGTGTGTGTGTGTGTGTGTGTTTTCCTCATGTAAGACATAACAAAAGGAAATTACATTAAAAACTTACTTTGACATTACTTTTTTAAATATATAAAATTAGCGAATTAATAACAATTGTGTGTGGTTCAGAAATATATTTTTTAAACCTAACCATTTGAACATGTACTATCTGCAATAATGTGATTTAATGTCATTTTTACTGACCTCTGGCATGATTCGGTTGGGAAGTATTAATTCCTAACCCCATTAATTGGAGAAATGCTGTGATCACTCATTGTTGATACACTTATGGCAATGCTGCCGGTGTCCTCCATCTTATGTGCTATATGTTTTGTATTTTTGATTTAACTATGTTTAAATGTTAATTAATGTGTTCATCAATGGGGAATGAATTCTTTTCATTTTCAGTCAATTTATATAACAATTTGCTAAACATATTTTGTAGGACTTCAATCCTACTGAAGTCAAATCCTACTGAAGTCAAAGATATCAAGGAATTCAAAATATGTTTAGCAAATTGTTATATAGTTAAATTGACTGACACAAAACTATTTTCACTCAGTGCACTGATAATGAATTGGCTCTTAACTGGGACAGAATGAGTGAGCATTGTGTTTGTATTTTTTTTTTTTTTTTTTTTTAAATCTTGGTGCATGCTTATTGGCTCACTGAAGCTGATGAGATTTACCCCTTAAGTATTGAAACTGGGTATTGAATGACAAGGCATTTTTCGATACTCAATATTATAGAGGCAATTTGGTCAGTGCCTAAAAAGTATTGAATTCGGTACCCAGTCCTACTAAAAAGTCAAACCGACTACAGTAAATCGACATCTAATAAAGACTAAAGATAGTGGAAGGAACACTCTCCATCGTGCTCTAAAAAGTCAAGGATGGTGAACAGGGAGATCAACAAAAAGGGTGCTGAACAAACGACAAATCTTCCAGCTCCCTTTACCTCTTCTATCCCCCACTCTGATTCCCTCCCTCTGCTGGAGCGATGAGGCCTCTCGCTGGGTTTGGAAAATGATGTCTTCCTGCCAGCTTCTCATATCAGCTTCATTAGTGAGATGAAAAAAAAAGGAGAAAACAAGAAGACAAGAAAACATCTAATGGGTGTATCCCTTCATCCCATATTGCACATTTGTTTGCAAAATAAAGTTTTCCACGGTGGTTTATTGTATTTGATTATTTAATTCCTTCCAAACATGGTTTTATGAGACAAGCAGCAACGGAGACTGAGCTTTCAATTCTTTTTCACTGACTTTATTAGTTTTGTTGTTTGTTTGGACCTCAGTTCAAAATTCACAGTAATAAAACACAGGAGAGCCACATAAGGGAGATTTGTAGGATAGCAGCAGTAGATGAGGCGGTAGTTAAAATTGAATACACGTGTGTATGCAAATTACATTGTGCATAGATGGACAGATTTATGACAGTGGTGCTGTGTATGGATTTATTGAGGTTGTGTTTTTGTTTTTGCAGAAGCCATCAGCCATTAGAACACTTGCCTGGGTGTCCAAAACAACATGTGTCTCTAGCCGTGTCTGTGAGCATGTGATGCATGTGTTTTGAATGTGTGTCTGCAGGAAAGCCATGGCTCCGTCTATCCAACCTTTACATAAGGTACTGGGAGATGGATAGATGGATGCATAGACAGAGAGGATACATTAAAATAGATCTGTGTCACATATAAAGGACAGAACACCTGATTTTACTTGCGGTGTGAACACATTACCGGGACTTGTTAATATGAATACTCTTTGCATGGTGAAGTTTTTACCCTGTTGCACTTCTGTCTTTTATTCATACAAATGCACTATAGTGAGATTAGGGCCAAGGTCATTTAACATTGTGGTCTGATCGTGTTTGTGTGTGTGCGCATGGGTGTTTGTGTGTCTCTGTCTCTTTATTTCGGGATAAATGGGCAGTGCAAAATGTGTGTGGAAGGTGAGGTAAAGAGGATCAATAATGAGAGTCGGCCAACAAACACATCATTTTAATCACACTGGATCTTAAGACCATACCAATCTACAGCCCTGCCACTTTGTGTGTGTGTGTGTGTGTGTGTGTGTGTTACAGTTTGTGGATATATATGCCAGTGTCAGCACATGTGTATATTTACAGTATTCGTTATTCATCAAAACTTTCAGCTCAACAGACCTTCCTCTTATACATTTTTCATATCAATGGCAAGTTTACAGAAGGTACTGTAGGAATCTGGGACATTTTGGGGCAATCTGAATGGGCTGAATAGGTAAAGTATATGGCAGCACATTTGAAACTCCATCAGGTAAATTATAATCTGGCTGCAGGCTGGTGCCAGCAAAAGAAGGGTAAAAGGTGATGAAAACCATTAAAGCTACTTTCTGAATTAGAATTCAGGCTCAGTACACAAGAATATGTTCCAAAGTACAATTTGCAGGAAATGGATAGCCCAAGCCAAAACACTAACAGAAAAAAAACTGCCCTGGAACATCATTAATCCAGCAAGAGATTTACTGTTTAAAATGCAAATAAAAACACTGCACCCCCTATGTCTGTAAGTCAAGGTGTGACCTTCAGAAACTGTAATGAATGGAGGGGTGTACCTTCAACTCTGAAATATGAGGTAACTGCTGGTGGTTATGTGTGACAAAATGATGTCTAAGATCCACTTACTAGTTTTATCGGATTAAGGACCTTGGAGCTGAGTTTGTCACACAAACTGTTACCTAAGGTCAATAATGAACTTCCATGTTCAAATGTTGGTGATTAGTTTTGAACAACTTTTAATGCAGGTGATGCTTTGTATTCAAAACAATAATCAGACAAATCATGTTTCCTCTTGTTTCTTTTGTTTTACCCAGGATCCCTGCAGGGAGAACACCAGAGGAGGCTGTACAAAGAGCTGCTGGCTAACTACAACCGACTGGAGAGACCTGTGGTCAATGACTCAGCAGCCATCCTGGTGGAGCTGGGCCTCACACTGCTGCAGATCATAGATGTGGTGAGGGAGACAGCATACACTTCTATTCTTTGTGTGCGTGTGTGCGTGCGTGTGTGTGCGCCATGGTGTTTAGTTTGGGCAAAGTGTAGAATGTAGGAAGTGTGGTAAAATATGAAGTTTTGTTGTTTAAAGGCAGGGTTGGTAATGTTGAAAAGGTAGCCAGATTTGAAAGTAGCATCTCCTCGGGGCTCCATCAAACCCCTCCCCCTGCGCTCGGGGCTCCGACCCTACGACGCTGCTTCAGAGCGGAGAAGGGTCCACAATTTCACATCATGTCTCATTCACCGGTAAGCAAACACCTTATGTTATCATACTAAATGTTTAAAACAAACATGACTACTGACTACTACAACGCACATTGAGCTCAGGCTCGTACACGGGATGGGTACAGTAAGTGCAGCGGGGCAAAGAGGCATTACATCGGTTCTTTCCAAGCGGGCCGCAAAGGCAGTGATTGGTGGGCGTTTTTACAGGATTACAGCAGCTACAGATGACAGATCTTTTTCACTTCTTTTTCAGAGCCCATTAGTTATTTATTGCTGTCAAGGTGTTAAGAACCATTTCAAACAATATGTAAAAAAGTGTATATTGGAAATAGTTACCAACCCTGCCTTTAATGGAAGTTGAAGTAGAATTGTACCACCGTGCTGGTGACTTGCATTGTTTACATTTGAAAACATAATAATTCCGGCTACACACACACTGTATGTCTTAATTTTTCTTTTAACATCAATGTTTTATTGTTTTTAAATCTTTATTAATCGAGGGAAAGGTGGCTGAGCATAGTTGTTTTTTTGCTGCACAAACTGAAGCAGAATTGGGTTAGGGCCACGTTCAGACCGTCAGTAGCCGTGCTTTACATAATGCATGGCTAACGCTAGCGCCCATCGATGCGGTGGGGATGGCAACACATGGGGCTCCTGCAAAAATAATGCACAGTTGTCTGGCAAAAAAGTTAAATCTGACTCTACATTTTCTGCGAGCCACTACTGTGGCCAATCAAATGCATGCAAGCACACATTCCTGGTAGATCACTTTGTAAAGTGAATGCACCATTTGTGCTGTTTACCTGGCAATCATTTTGATCAAAGGTAAAATAGCTGCAGCTGCAATAACTTTCTAGATTTGTAAAATCCTGTCTGTGAGTATGCAGTATTGTAGCGTCTAATAAGCCTTTAAACGCATTAATATGTTATTTAAACTGAACTTCCTGGATGTCTCAACAGTACCTTAAATCATGTATGACATTCGCGAACTGTCTTCAGTGAAAGTGCCTTGTACCCTCATCCTGGTATAAATTGCAGAATCATTTTACGTAAATTAGACTACCTACCAAAAATGGCACAGTTTAAAATTAGGATAAAGGACTATTTTAGTACTAAATGCACATATGCTGTTACTGGGCACTGCTGGTGATTGTGTTGAGATGATGTTAAATTGCCAACTACCTTTTTCTGTTTTATGTTGTCAGTTTTTTTATGTATATTTTAAATATGGAACTATTATACTGCTGTCTAGGACTCCCTTGAAAAAGAGATTCTGAATCTCAATGGGATTATTTCCTGGTAAAATAAAGGTTAATAAATAAAAAATACCTTAAACGACACTTCCTCACCAACGTAATCCCTTACACTGTTTTAACGCAGTGCTGTTTTCTGTCTGAATGCCTGCTTTTCTGTCTGAAGTGTGTCGTTTCTCATGACTAGTTGCTGAGAAAGGCATTAACACTGCTTATTTAACTTCCCCTCCACATATTTTAACGTTGTCTGACACATTCCCAATTTAAGAAAATTATCATTCCTTCCTCCCTCCAGCTTGTGACCAAGAAATCAATCCACGTCTACTATCTTTAATCACTTTTCAAATGGTTAAAATTCTGCTCAAAGTAGCAGACAAATATACATTTTGTTGTGACTGTTTTTCTTCCCAGAGGGCCTAGTACTTTTCACAGTTCAAGTTTAGGGTTGTTTGTCCTTGGAAGTCCTGGAAGTTGTTGTTCTCGCATCTGCTTCAGAGGAGGAGAATGAACGTGATGAATGTGCATGATTTTTAATCCGATCCTCTAGAGCATCTAACAGAGACAAGTCAAGTGGACAAGTAACCTAATATACAAACTGGGGTTATGTGGCTATTATACTGTAAAAGGAGGATGGGGCAGAAGCCATCTGCATATGCCCTGAGTGATTGGGAAAATATGGTAGGGAGTAAAATGAACGAATTGTAATGTTGTCACTGACACTTTGAGCAAAGCACTAAAGCTTAGCCAGCAGTTTATATATCGGGTAAACTAGATTTCTGGAACACAGCAAGGATAGAGACTGAAGAAAAAGACACCTCTCAATCTACAAACCCCAATTCCAATGAAGTTGGGACGTTGTGTAAAACCCATTCCGATACTTCCGATATCTAGTATCAGCAAAACAATGTTGTTAGCTTAATTTAAGCTATTTTATTGGGTTGCCTCTTAGCGAAATGCTCTGAGTGAATTTATGTTGGGCTTTTATTTAAAGGGTAAAATGGAGAAAGTAAAGCTGTAGCATTATGCGCTGCCATTGTGAATATTGGAGTTGTCTTGCCGAACCCAGATCCAGCCCAGCCTTCTTCTCGTCAGCGCAGGCATTCTGACGTTTTCACTCTGCACTTGGAGCTGAAATTCTGAAATTCTGAAATTCTGCTGCAAGGTGAAATTAGCATTTCACCTTGCAGCTAGAATATTAGCAACATAATTTCCCAAATGCAATAACTACACTTTGAAAACATTTCTGAAGTTCATTGTTTGATATAATAAAGACATAGATAATGGCAAAGACATAGGCTTCAAACTGCATTGTTTCTACGTATTTTACTTAACTTAATTACTTATTGTTTTAATAATAATTATGTTTTTAACCAGGATATTGTCTCACTGAGATTACAAATTAATTTTACAGGAATGTCCTTGCCAAACCATCAGCAGCATATAGAACATACAACATGTCAGTTACAAACCATATATTCAGACTTAAAATATAAAAATATGTTAAAATAGTTGCTTTTACATTTTTTAATTGCTGAGGATTCTTTGCTGTATCCTCCTTTGTAGAAAATACAGTTACGATCAATCTCTGTTATCATTGTGTTTGCAGTAGTGCTTTTAAGATAATACATAATTACACAATAACATTCAACACCTTTACAGAGCATGTTTAACTGTTGGCATGCACACTTGAAATAAATAAATGGACACAGATAAACCTGCTGCAAATCTTTTCATTGTGCATCAGTGAGTCCAGAAACGAAGCACTTAGATCATTCCTTTTGTGATGTTATTATGTCTGTGAATATGATTAGATTTTTTTTCATTCGAGCCAGCATGTCATTTTACAGTTCATTACCATTGTTTAAATCCACTAGGACCTACAGTATTTTACTTTTGAAAGGGTTGTGTAATTTTTCAGATGGCTCCACTATGAAACCATTCAACAGAACTACACTTGGTTACATAAAACCATCTTTTATACAGATTTGCAAAGCCTGGTTTGTTCTTTGGATATGCAAAGCAACTGCCCTGACTTGCTAATGGCAAAGCCCTTTTCCACTGTATTAAATATGGATTGTCCTGGTTGTCTGTATTCTCTCTTTTCCTCGTTGTCCTCAGGATGAGAAAAACCAAGTGCTGATGACCAACGCTTGGCTGCAGCTGGTGAGTCGAAGTTTGAGAAGGGCACATTATCAATTTCATGTGTTTTATTTTTGGTTTATTACACAATTATCTCTTCTAATGACACTGTGACTGTTTCTGAAATTACTAGCGCCACTACATTAAGTGCTTGTTATTTTAACCATGCACATCCAGATTTTCAATTTATTTCCTGGATTATTTCTTTGTACTTACTCACAGTCTAAAATAAATATTAATAATCTAATATTTCCTGTATATCCAGTTAGTTAGCTTTTAGTATTTTTAAGCTAAATTTTCAGAGCTCACAGTTTAACAGAACACTCATCCTCAATACTGGAACTCAGCCAACAGTTGCTGACCGTGTGTGAAATAGAGACAGTGGTTTTGTGTGTGTCCGTGTTCAATGCTGGCCTCAGCATACTCAAGAACACATCACTTCACTTCACGCAGATTGTCAAGCAGAAAGTGAAAAAAGCAGAGGAGGAGGAGGATTAAGGGCCAGTCAACTTGATAATTAATGGATTTAATGCCAACAGGCAAACATTTCCACAGACATTGTCAAAGCCTCGGGCCAAACTATTCTGTGCAACAGTTTCAAGTAGGACACAGTTTGCTTTGTGCTTACTGTTTAATAAAGTAGAAATCTTGACTTCTGCTTTGGTTAGACGGGGTGGCCCGAAATAAATAACACATTCTCATGAAGCAGACAGAAGAACCGTCTCTAGCTCATTATCCGATAGTGTTGCCATTTTATAGCTTAATAATGTAGATAGTAGGCTGTAAATGGTGATAGACTGTTACATTGTTTAAGCCGTCAGGTGTGCCTGCATGGTTAGAAACATGCTTACAGGAATAAGATTTTGTTGCATTCCTTGATAACTTCATAATTGCTGTTTTATTTTGAAAACTGTAATACTGCAAGAATCGTTTTACCCTTCCATTTTCATTCCCTTTTTGGCAAGATACAGCCCTTCTTATTTCTCTTAAATGTGCCATTAACTTGTAAAAGTTCTATTCTATTAGTTAAACTAGCCATTGCACATTACTATATGCAGTGAGAGTTATTGCAACTATTTAAAATTGATTTTAAGATCATCTTAAAGTTTAGTGAAAATTAGTGAAAATCTCTCTCTCTCTCTCTCTCTCATCCGTCTCTCTCTCTCTCTCTGTGTCTCTGTCTCTCTCTCTCTCTTTCTGTTTACAGTACTGGACAGACATCTACCTTAGCTGGAATCCAGAAAATTACCCCGGTGTCCAGAACCTACGATTCCCTTCAGACCAGATCTGGACCCCTGACATCCTCCTTTACAACAGGTCAGAGCTGCTTTCTCCTGCTCATAACCACCTTTCTTAAAGCAGCAATATTTGTTATAATTAGTTTTATAGTGAGTGTATCAACTGTACTGTTAGTTCACTGAGTGAATAGTGACTAACCCTTACATTAATACATTAAAATGACACCAAATGAATGATATAGTTGATGAGTCATGCCTGAATGTAGATATATGCTGCTTGTTAACATGTTTGTCATATCAACTTGAAATGTGATATGTCAAGGCTGTGTTTACAACTTGTTTACGCTGCCCACAGGTGGGCAAAAGAAGTTTGGAAGTTTAAGTTTGAAATGTTGTGACCTTTTCATTCAGTTTTGTTTTTTTAGTTTCATTTCATTTTTGTTGTTGCCAAACTTGATACAATAGGTGTTGTAATCCACCATTATCAGTCCAGCAGATAAACACACCTGGCATGCTTTCTTACTATTTTTTATTTTTGGTTGTCAGTGATTAAAATATCACTCTAATCCTTCTAATGCACCTCTATTTAATTGATTCTGTTTTTAATCCCCAAAAAGCAAAGCAGGGGTGGAACGGTACACAGAAGTCACGGTTCGGTTCATACCTCGGTTCAGACATCACGGTTCGGTTCGGTACAACCGATATTGTGCATGTCTCAGGCTGTACCACCTAGTGTCATCCAGTCTCTCCCCTGAGCTAGCTGCAACAGCCTGAAGTGTATAAAGTAAGATGTAAACAGTAAACAATAAGTACCCCACATCATCTCCAGACTCCATCTGGAACTTGTAAACAAAATAAGACAATCAGCTAGTAGTGTGATTATGGGAGACAAGCGCTGCTCTCATATGTGAATGCACAGAGCAGGGATGTTAAAAGAGCAGCTTCGGTTACACAGAGCAGGTGACAAGTTTTGGCATTAGCTTCATACGCTACAGCTAACGGCCGAGCAAACAGTGGAGCTAACAGCGGAGCTAACAGCTAACGGCGGAGCTAACAGCTAACAACAGAGCAAACAGCGGAGCTAACAACTAGCTAACGGCGGAGCTAACAGCTTCAGCAAACGGGCCCGGAGGCCATTTGTGGTCGAGGCAAGAAGGGATACAGCTACGTCCGTGTTTGGTTGTATATGGAAGGGACTAGTTTGCTTCGTGTGGACTCACTGGACCCAGAGTGATAGAGAAAGACTATGGCTCTGACTGGACCGGGCTGGTGTCCGTGTCCCTAAAGAAGCGCTTATCTAACAGTAGTTCCATTACATTAATTAATTTGCACGCAGGTTTTATTTATTTTTATACCTTGTATTCTCCGTGTAAATTCATGTACCGAACCGAGATGCCCATATCGTTTTGGTTCAATACGAATACATATACCGTTCCACCCCTAGTGTTGGGGTAATTTTAAGCCAATGTGAAAAGATCACACCAAACCAAACACAAAACCCAGTGACACAGTTAGCAGGAGGAGATGGTTCGCTTTAAAAACTGCATTTAATTGACCACTGATGGGAATTTGTTCCCAAAGCTGTGTATTAAAATAACAACCATTTTGACAATCAAGTTGCTTTATTTAAATTAATTGAAATTGAATTGAATCACTTGAATTAACAAGTGATGTTACACTCCTCCAATCATCAATCCTTGACAGAATATCAACTCAATTCAGACTGTTGTTCAGTCTTCTTAGGATGCAGTGCAGTGGCTGACAAAGGCCGTCCATCTCCTTGATGATTTAATTTGGACTTGCTTGTTCATAATAAAGAAACTAGTGTCATGAAATGAAGGCTGCTAAAGAGCTATTGATGTCAACATGCTGCAGGTCATTTCTCATTACATTAAAAACAAAAAAATCTGTTTTTTGAAAGAATTAACCAGACATACTGATTGAGGCCCTTATTTTAATAACTGAGCTTGGCTCATTGCATTTTTAGATTCAGGTCAGGCTGTATCCACTGTTGTTCATGCTTGTATGCAAGGCTTCTCAAGTCAATTTGAAATGTAGGCCAGTTGTTTTTCTCCAGAACAACTAATTGCATTGCGTTTGCATGCTTGAGTGAGAGACGGATGATCGGGTCTGAGACCCATGAGGGGGAAGAAATACGAAGAGGATTCAGTCACAAACAGAGAGACACAGATACAAGCTTGTAAAACAGAAGATTTGATATATTTTAACAGATAAACTGAGGTCAGGAGAGACAGACAGCTTTGCAGTTGATGTTGATGTTGATCGGCCATGTTACGGAGTTAATGGAGAAAATGACCATATTTCCCCCCAATACACACACTCAAAACACACACACAACACACACACACACACACACATCACAGGGAATACGAGGACAAAACAAAGGTTTGGGGGTATTAACCCAAATTTTAAAAGCTCAGCTTTCAGACCTGCCAGGATTACCCATCCTAATCTCCCTTTCTCTCTGCCTTTTACCCTCTGCCTCCACTCCTCCCTCTCTACCTCCATCACACATCCCGTCTTACCATCTTTTCTTTCATCTCATTCAAATTGTGTCTTCTTCTGTCTCTCTTTCATAACTCACTGTCTCACTGTAATTCATTCTATTCAATCAACTCTTTCTCTCCATTTTTTTTTCATTCCCTGCCTTCACTGACTCCTCTTTATAAATCATCCCAGCTACCTGTCTCTGTCCGTCAAGGTGTCAGCATCTTACTCTCCCCCTTTTCTCAGTTTGTCGGCTGCTTTCTCTTGTGCTGTGTTTTACTGTGCTACCTGCTCAAATCTGTTCACACATGAAAACAGCAACGTTTTCTAAAAATAAAAATAAAAAAAAAGAAATATTTTTTTTTAGATATTACTAATTTGTTTGCCAAATTAAATGTACTAGAGGAAAAATAAGTGCTGACTGTCTGGGTGTACAATGCACAGAACTGGGGTTTGTGTCCTGCGTCCCAAATGTTGTTAGTTTTAGGTAGGGCTGGGCGATATGGCCAAATCTCCGATTTTATTTCTTTTAATTCGATTTACGATTTAATTTATTTATTAAGGAAAGCAATAAGTACAAACGGCAGACAACTTACCGTCTTCTCCACGGTGTATATAGGTACTATGTCTTTGGCTATGTGCAAAGCGACCGCTTCGGTGATTGTTCTCCACCGTGTCCCTTTCCTGTCATATGCGGTGCCTTGTGCAAAGGTTTCGGCTACAGTTAGCTGTTTTTTAGCTAAGGTTTGTTGGTCACTGCGGGGGGTTTTTTGGTCTCGGAGAGACTGGCATTTTTCATATTCGGCTGGATGTCTCTGTTTGTGGTGCTGTTTCCTTTGCCTGCAATGGGCTTTAGGCTAATGTTGCAGCGCGGGGTTTGCTGCTCCACGTCTGTCGCAGCAAGCCCATACCAGTTCCAAACAACAGATGATTTTATTCCTTTCTTGGGAACAAACTTCCCACTCTCACCGGTAGCCATGTTGTCACTTGCTGTTGCTCTTTCGTGTGTGCTATGATGTTGTTGTTGTCGCTAGTCATACCGCTATGTGAAACTAACGCTGCGGAAGCTCCGGAGAGCCAAAAATGCGCCATTACACAAAAACTCGATTTACTTATTTTTTAAATCGCCCGCAACAAAAAATTTGAATTAATTCATTTAATCGATTTTTTGCCCAGGCCTAGTTTTAGGCTTCAAAAGCACAGGGGGAAGTTTTGGTTAAATACTGAACAGGACTAAGAGTCTACAGCAATCCATGCAGTCTGAGTTGCCTAAACTATTTTTAGAAGCCAGGTTTGAAAAGAAAAAATGTATTCATTGTAACTTGTTGAAAACAGCCATACTTGTCTCCCTTAGTTTAGGAACTGAAAAACACCCAGTGTTGATGTTGCTGGTTTTCAGACTATTGCTTAGCTTGTTGAAGTCAGAATAGATTACCTGTATAGTGAAGCTGAAGTGGAAGATTCAGTTTACAACTGAGCTGGAAGGTTTACGCACCCTCTGAGAAAAGAGTTTACAGTTTTCAGCAATAATATGCTAGAAACACACAAACACATGCACACCAAGCTACAGTATGTGCACCACACATTTAAGCTCTCGTCTCACTACATAATGCACAGTAAATATCTGTGCACACACATGCACACTAGTTGCAAACAGACGCAAACTCTTGACATAACACACGTCATTACACCGTAGGCCATAAGTGTGCAACTAAAAAACACACTAGTCTTACTGTGTTGAATAGCAGATGCATGCAGGCTTATTAGCATGCAGCTCAGCAAGAGCTCACCATCAATCAATTTCTTCATTTCTATTGTTTTAATATGAAGTTAATGATGTATGTGAGTGTCAAGGTCAGATGCCATCTCAATATGTAATGTGTTCCAGAAAGGAAGAGTGAGATAAAAAAAAAAATCCAGTATTGTCTGTAATGAGTCATTTAGCTAATATTATCCCAGCGTGTAATCTCTCATATTTCTCTCAAATTGCATGAGAGATATGCATATTTTAAGATCAGTTGTGCTTACAATGTTTCACGCATGGATAATCTGTGAGACATGGATTTACCATCCTGCCCATATCCATGCATACTGCCTGGACACAATATTTTGTTGTTCACCATATTTGAAAAGATTTTGTTCTGTGATTGACAGCTGGCATCTTCCATGGCTCAGACTGATGTTAGTACTGCATAAAATATTTTTTAAACTCAGCTCATGAAAATGTAACCTTCCGATTAACAATTCAAGATATTGGTCTATTTCATACAGAGAAGTTAAATATTTTATTATTCATAAGAAAGTTATGACAAGAGGACAAATGCACGTGGCCTCCACTTCACTGATGAGAACCAACTGTAAACTTTATGTTGGCTCCGGCTCGTCTGCGGTGTGTGTGTGTGTGTGTGTGTGTGTGTGTGTGTGTGTGTGTGTGTGTGTGTGTGTGTGTGTGTGTGTGTGTGTGTGTGTGTGTGTGTGTGTGTAAAAAATATCCAGATCTAAAACAGCTATGTAAACCATTGACCTCCTTCTCTCATTAGAGGGATAAATCAATGATTCCACTTGACTGGAGATCGATGAGGCACATGAAGGACGTCCAACTCAGGTAAAACAAGGACAGAATCCTAATTCTGCCAGCAGGGACGGTAGATGTACAACCAGACAGAGCATTGCGACAGGCCATGAAGATGAAAGGGAAATTAGAAGAATAAAGGGATAGTCAAAGGGATTTTTGGTTTTCTTTTAGATGGGTGGATGGTTGGATAGATAGATGGATTTGTTGACATTTCTGTGATCAATTAAATTGAATACTCTGGAAATAAAATACAATATGCAATATTTTTAGGTGCATGTTTTTAAAGTGCATTTTTGTCTGGAACAAGGTTCGTAAAGACCCCACAAATAAGATCTGACAGTAAAATATTTTTCTGTGAATTTTTGAATGAGGTCAAACCTTAAATTTTAAATAAAATCAGTTATAGCACCCTGAATTGGAATTAGACTAGTGAGCTGATAGCATGATTAGCAAGAGCCTGCACTATTTGTATGTTTGTGTGCACAAAGATGTACTAAAGTGCATATTGGGGGTATCAAGTGTCAGTACTGTCCTATATGGATTTTATTCTTCCTTGACAAAGTGAGCATCCAGAAGCCAAATGGAGTGCCTGATGACATCTAAAAGTCGTACTGAAATTTTGCTAATAAACAATAATGAAGCTCCCATGATACACACGTGATACATAAGTGAATATGTAAGTCTAATCAATAATAATCATGTTCACTTTTAATTAATAACATAACATTATTTTACATGCTGGAGTTTTCACAAAAAAAAGTATTTACTCTTACAACAATTATGTCAGATATCATTGTCCCAACATAATGATTCTAATGACAATGAAGTAATCCATTCGTCGTGGCTCTGCCTCTACAGGAATATCCATCCCACGGAAATATAATGTACTTCTTGTCTGCAGCTTCCTTGACCAGCTAACCACTTAGCCTATAGGCTGTAAAACAGAATGTCTAATGCCAGCACCCCCTGAGGCTGTTTAGTTGAATGCTATGTTCCTGGGATATGACATAATGAACATGGATGGAATCCATCCATCCATCGTCGTCCGCTTATCCGTGGTCGGGTCGCGGGGGGAGCAGCTCCAGCAGGGGACCCCAAACTTCCCTTTCCCGAGCCACATTAACCAGCTCTGACTGGGGGATCCCGAGGCGTTCCCAGGCCAGGTTGGAGATGTAATCCCTCCACCTAGTCCTGGGTCTTCCCCGAGGTCTCCTCCCAGCTGGACGTGCCTGGAACACCTCCCTAGGGAGTCGCCCAGGGGGCATCCTTACCAGATGCCCGAACCACCTCAACTGGCTCCTTTCGACGTGAAGGAGCAGCGGCTCTACTCCGAGCTCCTCACGGATGACTGAGCTTCTCACCCTATCTCTAAGGGAGACGCCAGCCACCCTCCTGAGGAAACCCATTTCGGCCGCTTGTACCCTGGATCTCGTTCTTTCGGTCATGACCCAACCTTCATGACCATAGGTGAGGGTAGGAACAAAAACTGACCGGTAGATCGAGAGCTTTGCCTTCCGGCTCAGCTCTCTTTTCTTCACAACGGTGCGATAAACTGAATGTAATACCGCCCACGCTGCGCCGATTCTCCGACCAATCTCCCGCTCCATTGTCCCCTCACTCGCGAACAAGACCCCAAGGTACTTAAACTCCTTCACTTGGGGTAAGGACTCATTCCCTACCTGGAGAAGGCACTCCATCGGTTTCCTGCTGAGAACCATGGCCTCAGATTTAGAGGTGCTGATTCTCATCCCAGCCGCTTCACACTCGGCTGCAAACCGATCCAGTGAGTGCTGAAGGTCACAGGCCGATGATGCCATCAGGACCACATCATCTGCAAAGAGCAGCGATGAGATCCCGAGCCCACCGAACTGCAACCCCTCCCTACCACGACTACGCCTCGATATCCTGTCCATAAATACTACGAACAGGATTGGTGACAAAGCGCAGCCCTGGCGGAGGCCAACCCTCACCTGAAACGTGTCCGACTTACTGCCGAGAACCCGGACACAGCTCTCGCTTTGGTCATACAGAGATTGGATGGCCCTGAGAAGGGACCCCCTCACCCCATACTCCCGCAGCACCTCCCACAAAGTCTCCCGGGGGACCCGGTCATATGCCTTCTCCAGATCCACAAAACACATGTAGACTGGATGGGCATACTCCCAGGCTCCCTCCAGGATCCTTGCTAGAGTAAAGAGCTGATCCGTTGTTCCACGACCAGGACGGAATCCGCATTGTTCCTCTTCAACCTGAGGTTCGACTATCGGCCGAACCCTCCTTTCCAGCACCTTGGAGTATACTTTACCAGGGAGGCTGAGAAGTGTAATACCCCTGTAATTGGTACACACCCTCTGGTCCCCCTTTTTGAAGAGGGGAACCACCACCCCGGTCTGCCACTCCTTTGGCACTGTCCCAGACTTCCACGCAATGTTGAGTAGGCGTGTCAACCAAGAAAGCCCCTCCACACCCAGAGCTTTCAACATTTCTGGATGGATCTCATCAATCCCTGGGGCTTTGCCACTGTGGAGTTGTTTGACTACCTCAGTGACCTCCACCAGGGACATTGACGACAATCCCCCGTCATCCTCCAGCTCTGCCTCTAACAAAGCTGCTCAGCTCCAGCGCATCAGCTGGATTTAGGAGTTCCTCAAAGTGCTCCTTCCA
Source organism: Gymnocephalus cernua (assembly GCA_023631565.1). Classification (NCBI taxonomy): domain Eukaryota; kingdom Metazoa; phylum Chordata; class Actinopteri; order Perciformes; family Percidae; genus Gymnocephalus; species Gymnocephalus cernua. The sequence goes on from CM042435.1 coordinate 24,078,172, forward strand.
CCGCCCTATTACCTCCTCAGTTGAGGTCAACAACGTCCCATCCTTACTGTACACAGCTTGGATGGTTCCCCGCTTCCCCCTTCTGAGGTGGCGGACGGTTTTCCAGAAGCGCCTTGGTGCCGACCGAAAGTCCTTCTCCATGTCTTCTCCGAACTTCTCCCACACCCGCTGCTTTGCTTCTTTCACGGCAGAGGCTGCAGTCCTTCGGGCCCGTCGGTACCTTGCAACTGCCTCCGGAGTCCTCTGAGATAACATATCCCGGAAAGACTCCTTCTTCAGTCGGACGGCTTCCCTGACCACCGGTGTCCACCACGGTGTTCGAGGGTTACCGCCCCTTGAGGCACCTAAGACCCTAAGACCACAGCTCCCTGCCGCAGCTTCAGCAATGGAAACTTTGAACATTGTCCACTCAGGTTCAATGCCCCCAGCCTCCACAGGGATGCACGAAAAGCTCCGCCGGAGGTGTGAGTTGAAGGTCTGTCGGACAGGAGCTTCCTCCAGACGTTCCCAATTTACCCGCACCACCCGCTTGGGCTTACCAGGTCTGTCCAGAGTCTTCCCCCACCCCCTGACCCAACTCACCACCAGATGGTGATCAGTTGACAGCTCCGCCCCTCTCTTCACCCGAGTGTCCAAAACATACGGCCTCAAATCAGATGAAATGATTATAAAATCGATCATTGACCTTCGGCCTAGGGTGCTCTGGTACCAAGTACACTTATGAGCATCCCTATGTTCGAACATGGTGTTTGTTATGCATATGCATAACAAACAACAGTCAGAGTTTTCCCCCCAACAACCCGCAGGCGTAGGGAGGCGACCCTCTCGTCCACCGGGGTAAACTCCAACGTTGCGGCGCTCAGCCGGGGACTTGTGAGTATCCCCGCCTGGCGCCTCACACCCTGGGCAACTCCGGAGAAGAAAAGAGTCCAACCCCTCTCCAGGAGTACGGTTCCAGAACCGAGACTATGCGTAGAGGTAAGCCCCACCAGATCCAACTGGTAGCGCTCCACCTCACGCACAAGTTCCGGCTCCTTCCCCCACAGCGAGGTGACATTCCATGTCCCCAGAGCCAGCCTCTGCTGCTCGGGTCTGGTCCGTCGAGGCCCCTGACCTTCACCGCCACCCGTGTGGCAGCGCACCCGACCCCAGCGGTTCCTCCCACAGGTGGTGGGCCCATGGGCTGGAGAGATAGGTGCCACGTAGCTTTTTTCGGGCTGTGCCCGGCCGGGCTCCGTGGCAAACCCGGCCACCAGACGCTCGCTGACGAGCCCTCCCTCTGGGCCTGGCTCCAGACGGGGGCCCCGGGCTTCCTCCGGGCAGGGTCTCTCTATCCCTTCCTTGTTTTTTCATAGGGTCTTTTGAACCATTCTTCGTCTGGCCCCTCACCTGAGACCACTTTGCCATGGGAGACCCTACCAGGAGCACAAAGCTCCAGACAACACAGCCCTCAGGTTCATAGGGACACCCAAACCTCTCCACCACGATAAGGTGATGGTTCCCGGAGAGGCATGGATGGAAAGGCTTTTGCTTAATGCAGGGACGAGTAGGCACTGATCATATGTAGCTCTTAACTGTGCATGACTAAAATCTTCAGTGTTTTCTCCTTTGGAGCAATACCAATTCTTTCTGATTTGACAAGTTCAGAACTACTGTTTGCAAAGAAACAATGCCAACGCTAATAGTGTTCTGTAGTACTCCTTGTTGCTCTTTCATGCTGTGCAACCTGATGGCAGTCATCAACAAAATGCATGCAAGTTAAATATTGACTTTAAAGGTACATCGTATTAGCATATTACATATTATTTCTTAGTCTGGCATTGATATCTCTCCTTAAAGATCAGTGCATTATTTATTCCATCCGGCACTGATCTCTTTTCTACCTCAGAAACACTCTTTGCTTTGTGGCTTCCTCTTTTTTGTCATTTGTGTGTGTGTGTGTGTGTGTGTGTGTGTGTGTGTGTGTGTGTGTGTGTGTGTGTGTGTGTGTGTGTGTGTGTCAGAGTTAGTGAGAAGAAAGCTTTGGTGACTCATGTCCCATGGTGCAGGAACCTGTCACTGCCACCATTATCATTGTCGGTCAGTCTCTGTTTCCACCTTGCCCAACTCTCACATGTCCACAGTACTCTTTCTCTGGTGTGGTCCCGTTCTCCCAGGGCTATCACTTGTCCAGTTGTATGCATATTTCAAAATGAATCATGAGGTCAATGACTGATTTAGATGAAACAATTGTTTTCAGTACATTTTCTGAAGCAAGCTACAATAAAGTAGTAGCAGTCCATGCTCTGCTGTGATGTATTTAAGGGCTGATTGCAGGAAAGCGCACACCTTCAGATGAAGTAAGGCCAAATCTTGAATAATTCATCATATAGCTCCGCCTTGGCCAACCCACACATCCCTCCCACAGCACCCGGAGCCACAGCTGATAGCAACCTGCACAAAGAAGAGAAATAAATAACCACACATAACCCCCTGGAAAAAGATAAATCACTCAATCTTGAGCAAAGGCAGTGACAAATAAAATGGGTCCATCTACAAATTCTGTAAAGATGCTCGCCACATTCTTTTGTCGGGGCTGAATGAGACTCCAGGATGTTTCAGACACACTGGCGTTATCTCTCTCGCTGGGGATTGCATTGTGTGTGTGTATGTGTGTGTTGATTTGTGTGTGCCTTTATGCCATATATGTATATAGAGTTCATTGTTTGGGTTTTAGTTCTAAGTTGGTGTGGATTGTAAAGTGAAAAGGACTGTCAGCTGTTCAATGGGCTTTTGTATTTTGAATGGCCTATGATGACAAATGCAGGACTTTACTGATAGGAGTGTGTGTGTGTGTGTGTGTGTGTGTGTGTGTGTGTGTGTGTGTGTGTGTGTGTGTGTGTGTGTGTGTGTGTGTGTGTGTGTGTGTGTGTGTGTGTGTGTGTGTGTGTGTGCATGCGCGTGCGTGTGCCCCTGTGTGTGTGTGTGTGTGTTATGGACATTTCATGATATACACTAATATTTTTCATTCTTTCTAACTACCTTCAAATGACAGCAAGCCTAACAGAAAGGGGTAGTGCCCTTTTTGTCCCAATATGTTTGCTACAATATCTGTTGTTTCCTTTTTTCTTCATGCAGTGTTTGTGTAGGGTTGGCATTTTTATTCTATTTACTGCTACTGCCTAAGGCTGTCTGTTCAAATGTTAAGACACTTATAGCAATAATATGAATGGGTAAATGGATTAAATGCTACTGATTGCTTGCCTCCTTGTTTCCAATTCCATGTGATATTCACTATGTTCAAATTGATTCTTTCTTTTAGTACTTTTTTGGCTAAAATGTGTTTACACATTTTTCAAAATCAAAATCCATTTAGTTCAGAGCAATGAAATAGGTGGAGATTTTATAAATGCTCTTGTTCCCTAAATAATTTTGTATATGACTATCCTGTGGAGGTTTTCAATTACCTCCATGCAGACTGACAACAAGTGAGAAAAGAAAACGAAAGTTACGAATGTAACTACGGTTCTATGAATCCTGGATGACCGCCAGAGGCAGTGCTTACACTGAATATATTCCGTATCGCGCTTGCGCAGGTCGAGTATTTATATCAACAAAGTCACCTGTGACCTCGGGGTGACCCTAGCCAAGGTATTAAGTTCCGGTGTCACCCAGAGCTCATTCCTTCAGAATCTTCTCGCGGGTCCGCAAGATTCCGAGTGACCAAGAACTCTGGCGGTCATCCAGGATTCATAGAACCGTAGTTACATTCGTAACTTTCGTTCTATTTCATCCTTACTGACCGCCAGAGGCAGTGCTTACACTGGATGACTCATACCAACAGAGTCACGAGGAAGCCTGAGTACCCACCCCACAGGGATGCAGCAGAGGACCTCGGCCGCAGGACCACACCCAAAGGATGGGGGGGCGGCAACAATCACTCTGTAAATCGTGCAGATGTGCTCGACGACGCCCATGAGGCCGCGGCACATATGTCCTTCCAGGGCACACCTCTCCAGTCGCCCACGACGTGGAGACACTCCTGGTAGAGTGGTATTTCACTCCGGATGGTAGGGACTGACCACGCGCTCCGTATGCAGAGGCGATGGCCTCCACAATCCAGTGGGACAGGCGCTGTTTCGAGAGAGCACAGCCCGTCATACGACCACCACAACAGACGAAAGGTGTTCAGACTGACACACTCAGTGTCCACTCAAACCTTAAGGGCCCGCACTGGGCACAACAGATTTGATTCGGCCCCTCCATCTCTAGAAGGGGGGTAAAACACGCGTCAGGTGGATAGGCTGATCGAGGCGTGAGCGTGCCAGCACATTCGGGAGGAACGCTGTAATAGGTCACAAAGTGACACCAGAGCCATCCAAGTACCACCTCAACAGGAATCGCTGATGAACGAGGCATGTAGCCTGCCAACACGTTCCGCGGAAGTGATGGCAAGGAGAAATGCAGCCTAGGCTGCCAACCACCTCAGCTCTACCTGTGCCAAGGTCAAAGGGAGGCGAGTAAAGGGCATATGACCTGTGGCTCCCCACAGTTAATGTCAATCGCAACATGCTGCAACAAAATGGCAGCTCCATAGACCGTTAGGTTAGAACCTCTTAGAAGACCGTCCACCGCCCAGGAGGGTCTGCAGGAACACAAGGATGTCAGGCACAAAGCAATGCACTGGGTACAAGTACGAGCCGTACACCACCCAGAACAAAGTTACCACCCATTCCCGTACTACAGACGAGTAGACCGGGATCTGGCAGTCAGGATACTATCTCTGACAGGCACTACGCAACCTGTCAACAGCAGGTCAGGCCCTTCAGCAGCCAAACCACAGCCGAAGGCGACAGGGGTCCATATTTGGATGAAGCCGCCAGTCCTCTGGTGGGGCTTCTGATGAGAGGAAGACTGCGACCAGGTTCCACTCCCCAGGCAAAAACATTCCCCGCAGGCCGGTCAGGCGAGGGGCAGGTCATATCAGAAGAGCCAGGGGAACCCACAGTAACTGTGGGGATCTAGTGTCCCCTTGATGGTTTATGTTAAAGACCGTCGAGGCGTAGTTCGACCTGACGATCATGTGCCTTCCCCTCAGGTACGGCAGGAAATACCGCAGAGCCAGGTGCCCAGCCCATAGCTCCATCACAACAATGTGCTTAAGGGCCCTGTGACCATACCACAGGCCCTAAGCCGTCCCGTGTAGGACACATTGAGTCGTCCGTGCCTGTGCCACTTGGCATCTAAGTGGAAACTGTTCAACCATCTCCAGAGGGCGCAGAATGTAAGCCCAAGGGAACAGCTAAGGCAGCTGTCAGAGGCGAAGAAAATGGCCGTAGGGTAGCATCCTGCCCTCGCGGAAAAGAGGAAGGAGGCAGAGGATGTCTATGTGCTGTAACGACAGACAGGCCTTCATAGTGACGCTGTTCAGAGCCACACCAATGAAGGTTGTGCTCTGAGAAGGAGTCAGAGAACTCTTCTCTAAGTTCACCGTGAGACCCATGTGGGCCACATGTGACAGAAGGCGAGATGCGTCATGGCCGCCTGGAGCCTGGGCGGTGCATAAAGCAACCGGTCAAAATACAGCAGGATCTCCATGCCCTGCGACTGCAGGGGTGAGAGGGCTGCCGTCATGCACCTGGTGAACACTCGAGGAGAGAGGGACAGACCGAATGGGAGGACCCAGAACTGATAGTGATTGCCTTGGAAGGCAAAACGAAGAGAATGCCTGTGGTGAGGCACAATAGGAACATGAACACAAGCATCCGTCAAATCCATGGACGTGAACCAGTCGTCTTTGGCAACAGCACGAAGAACATCTGCTGTGCTCAGCATGTGGAACGGCAACCCCTTCAAATATGTGTTGACGCCATAGATCCAGAACCGGGCGAAGCCCGTCACAATTCTTCTGGACCAGAAAATAAATTGAGTAGAACCCCCCGGGCTGAGATAGGGGGTCCACCGGTTCAATTGCGCCCTTGGACATGAGAGAGAACATTTCCCGTTCCAGGGCTAGAGTATTTGCCGGGTCCCTGATGATGGTCATCTTGACCCGGCTGAAGGATGGGGGCCGGTGTCAGAACTTAAGCTTGTACCCCTGGGCAAAGGTGGAAGCCACCTAAGGATCCGAAGCAAGGGTTGCCCAGCCAGAAAAGTGCCGCTGGGAGAAGCGTCCGACAGCCGGCCCCAAGGCTGCAATGCCTGGCCCCCCCAGCCTTAGAAGGCCCTGGGGGCGACGATTAGGCCCCACAGCCCGAGGCTGCGAAGGGGGAAAGTGAGCAGGCTCTCGAAGGTAGAGAACTGGCCTCACATGAGGCGCCAAGTCCCATGGTGGCCCCTGGGGTATGTCGGTGAGCTGAAGCGGCCCCTGGGGGCAGATGCGGATCCCCTTGGCTGGCTAGCAGGGGGCATGACCCAGCGAAGACCAGGGAATTACTGTATGGTCTGACTAGCCTGGACAGTCCGCTCAAGTACTTGTAATGTAGCTTGTAATGAAGCGTTGAATGCTGCCCGTTGCGAAGAAGCTGAGAGGGCAAGCATGAGGTGAGAGAGGGAGTTACCAATGCGGTCCATACATGCCGCAGTATCATACGCCTTACACAGAAGGGCGTCAGTGCCCCGACACTGGTTGAGTGCACCTGGCATCCGGCCTCAGAGCCACGTTACGGGAAACGATGAGGGAGGCAACAGTCTGTTCAACAGCTGCATGAATTTCGCCGCATCCTGAATGACTGCCAGAGTCCTGGCATCAGATGCAGGACAGGAGAGAGCTTTATTATCTCTCCAACATGCATGTAGCTCCGTTAGATATACATCAGAGGAAGGAACATGAAAGGCAGCAGGGGTAGCTGAAGAAAGCACTAGCCTGCGCCAGTTCAGGGTGCCCCACATCCAGCTGCAAGCGTGCCAACGCTGCGCGAATGCTGGACCCCATGGAGCTGGCATCGGCCCCATCCAATGAGTTATGAGCCGAGGAACGAGAGCCAGACCCGAAGAAATGGAAACCATATCCCCGTCAGCCGCAAGCTTAGCAGTGGGTGAATGGTGAATGAAAAGTGGAGCAGCCCCCACTACACCAGCACCGGAATGGAGTAGCCCTCCGAAGGAGACTTCATCTGGCCCAACTCCGCAGTCAGCAAGTCCACCAGACAGCCTGACAGGTTTAGCCTCCTTCACTGAAGGAGCACCAGCAGCCTCCCCGGCCTGACCAGAGGTCATGGCCGCCCTTATTTTGAAGGAGGAACCAAACACACTACAATTATGAGAGTCCATAACAACAGTGAGGAAACTCCACCACCGAGTGATGGCCAACGGCAGTCAGTCAGAGCGAGAGCACTCCGATGAGAGAAAAAACAGTGTTGAATGTAACCTGTAAGTCTAACTGGCAGGCAAAGAAGAAACGGCACACGCAGTGAGGAGAAAGCGAGAACACTTTCGTCACTGTACATTAGCCGTCAGAAAAACGGATACACTCCAGCTAGCGACCCACCACGTCAGTTCGAGCAAGAGCACGCTGCTACCTGTGGCCGATGGACAACAATAGGCCATAGTGAGAGGGGAGCGAGGACACTCCTTACACATGTGAAACTGGCATTTACAGGTACAGCAATTAGTAACGCAGAGAGAACACGCTCACGTTAGCAATGGAGGTGACTTCATCGGGTAAGAGCAGTAATGTCACTATAGCACAATCGAAAGCGCCCCGTCACCGTTAAACAATTGCACAGGAGAGGGGAGCGAACACGCTGCCATCACTGACACAATAGACTTGTAGGTGAATGCATTACACTGGCAATTAATACAGCTACCGTAACATAAGCACTCAGCGAACACGCTCACTGCAATAACGGATTAGCGCAATATCAGGTAAGGATATTGGCTACAGGTAGCATAGCGAGAGCGTCCAGCCACAGTTAAACAATTGTACAGGAGAGGGCCAACACCCTGCCGTCACAGACACAATATGACTCGTAGGAGAAGGTGTTACACTGGTAAGTAATACAGCTACCGTAACATTAGCACTGAGCGAACACACTCACGGCAAAAACGGATTAGTGCAATATCAGGTAAGGATATTAGCTACAGGTAGCACAGCGAGAGCGTCCAGCCACAGTTAAACAATTGTACAGGAGAGGGGAGCCAACTCGCTGCCGTCACCGACACAATATGACTTGTAGGTAAAGGTGTTACACTGGTAAGTAATACAGCTTACCGTAACGTTAGCACTGAGCGAACACACTCACGGCAAAAACGGATCAGCGCAATATCAGATAAGGAAATAAGCGGCATGTAGCACAGCCAAAGCGCCCAGCCAGGGTGAAATAAACAATCGTATCAAAGGAGAAGGAAGCGAGGACACTCCTTTCACAGACACAATGTGATAAACGTGGTTGTAATATATTGGTGTGGCTCTAGGAGCGCCATCTAGAAACGTGGCATGTACGTAATGATAGCTTACTCAGCCACCATACGGTCGCTCTGGGTGTTGTTAATAGTAAGAGAGGCAACACCAGAATAAAGCAACACAGCATGTAGAAACGCATGTCTAGTTACCGGGTCACGGTACATGACAGCGGTTATAATTACAGCAAATAATAACACCGAGCGGACACGCTCACGTTAGTAACTGACGTTACACTAAAACAGATAAGGCCATTAATGTCACTCAGCACATGCGCTCAGCCAGCGACACAAACATTTGTACACAGTAGTGGGCAGCAAGCACACTGCCCTCACTGACACAATACTACGTGTAGGTGAATACGTTACACTGGTAAATAAGACAGCTACATTAACACCGAGCGAACACGCTCCCGTTTATAAAAGAGTTTACACGGTATCAGTTTAAGGACATCAACGTCACACAGCGAAAGCGGCGAGTGACAGTCAAAACAAACAATTGTACAAAGAGGACGGTATTACCGAGCGTAGAAGCCATGGGTGGGTCCGGAGTATCCGCCGGTCCGGGGCTTCGTCCGAAGCCGAACGGCAAACACACCGTCCCCGTCCCTGAAGAGGGACAGCCCAGCCGCAGCCTTTGGAGGGCGAAAAAATCCGCAACTCCGACCGTAGTCGCAAGGCTACAAGCGGCGAGCATTGCAATAATTCCAACTTAAGCTAATGCTTAATGCTGCCACAGATGGCAGACGACCTGCATAGCGAGAAGATGAAAAAGGAATGAGCTCTGGGTGACACCGGAACTTAATACCTTGGCTAGGGTCACCCCGAGGTCACAGGTGACTTTGTTGATATAAATACTCGACCTGCGCAAGCGCGATACGGAATATATTCAGTGTAAGCACTGCCTCTGGCGGTCAGTAAGGATGAAATAGAACTCAGTAAACTGTCTTCTGTTTGAACAACTGAGAGAAAATATAAAACCCACTGTCTGGCTGATGAAAATAGATACAGAGAAACTGGTTATGCAACTGTAAATGGGGGCATGTAAATCCAGATGACTAAGGCATTCAATTAAATAACATTAGTTTATCTGTTAGAGATAAAAGGATAATCCAAAACAAATATAGCACAATGCCACATTCTATTTCCTATATTTTGCTTTCATAGTTTTTCTGGTCTAAACTGATCTTTTATTCTCTTCAGCTGCCTGCATAATAAAAAGTAGCAATGAAGAGGAGTAGAGGAGATAACTCCTTCCAGCTAGTTTCTACAGTGGATAATCAATTTGTATGAACAGGATTTTGGCCGTATACAGTATAAGGAAACAAAACAAGACTGTGTCTGAGTTCAGACTTTGCCTCTGGCATTTCATTCAAGAGTTCACACTCTCGCTGACACCAGATGAGCTACTATTTAATTCTTAATTAGAGTTCAACTGGAGTGCCAGAGCTAAAAGTGGGTCTAAAGTTAGGTGTCTAGGCATTTCTTGGTAGTTGGTAGAGAACCGAAACAAAGCCAAAAGAGAGTGAATTTTAGACTTACATTCATAAGGTGGCCAGAAACACGACTCAAAATGAAGGAAAACGTTTCTCCATAACTGCTGGCTGTGTAAATAAGCAACTGTTGACTAACTAGTTAGCCATATTAACTTGATATATATATATATATATATATATATATATTAAAAATGCAATGAAAAGATTTCGGCAAAATAGAGCTTTATTTCACAGCAAGATGATGAAATGTTTCGAAGGTTCACACACACACACGTTACTCTTTCTTATTCTGTCCCCAGTGCGGATGAGCGGTTTGATGCCACCTTCCACACCAACGTACTCGTGAATGCATCAGGTTACTGCCAGTACATCCCCCCTGGGATCTTGAAGAGCACCTGCTACATTGACGTGCGTTGGTTCCCCTTCGACGTCCAAAAGTGCGACTTGAAGTTTGGCTCCTGGACGCACAACGGCTGGCTGCTGGACCTCCAGATGCTGGATGTGGACACATCCACCTATATACCCAACGGGGAGTGGGACCTTGTAGGTAAGAGAGATGCACTTTTTGCGCTGTATTTGAGAACCCAGTGTAATAATCACCACCAGAAATAAATGGCCAACTAGGACACTTTTAGCAGCGTTGTTAAAATGACTCATGCCCCTTTACAACACAATGTCTGAGAGTGGATATGAGTTATTGTAGCTGCTTGAGCTTGACCTTGAATACATGAAGAAACTGTTCAACACTGCTGCCAGTATTAGGCCATATGTCTTTTATCATCAGCAGATAAGCATAGTGTGTCCAATTCATTTTCGCTCATTTAGTTAGACCTGTCTTATCTGTTTCAAGACTATTTGGCTCAGTTGATTTTAATTTTGTTCAGCTTTCATTTTCAATTTAGTTAGTTGAGCCATGATCAACAATGTGGTTTCTGACCAAAGGTCTCACAGTTATGTTTTGAATTATTGTACATCATAGGCAGTCTTCTTCTGACTCTTCTTCCATAAAGAAAACCAAAGTGATTATGTATGATACAATAAGTATATTTTAACATAAAACTGTTTTCTCTAGTTGTCTCCTAAGATTTCTCCATCTAAATCCTGAGATGAGATGAAAACAAACTTAACTTAACAAAACGTTAGTTCAGGTGGTATCAAAAATATGGCTGCTGTATTCAGCCTATGCAATAAAAAGTGGGATACTCCCTCACTAGATTACTTGAGTCAATATTTTCCATGATTTTAATAATTGACAAAATATTCAAAGATAACTGACCGGGACAATGCTTTACAGGCTATAGAGTAAAATACCTACGGATCCATAAATAACCTCTCTTCATTTGTGCTCCCTCCTTATTACACCGGGATCAGGCCTCGCAAACTTCCTGTGTCCAAAGTCTTTTTATATAAAATATATCTTGATGGGACATCATTTGGATGGTTGTAGCTGGATGAACTGGAAAGGTAAAATTTTTTGGAAGACCTCCCAAGTGGGGTGTTTCCAGCTGGGACAGAGCTGCAGCGGATCCCTGTATCCCCTGGGTGATGGTTAGCTGGAAATGGGTGTCAGACAGCAGCAGATGGCATGCAATAGCAAGGTTTGACACATTGGCAGGTGTGTAGCCAGGCCATGTGTGAAAGCAGCACACCACATCCCCAGAGTTGTAGTTCAAAGTGAGATAGTTCAGCTGTCTTTTTTTGGATGCTGAACATTTTTACTAACAATACAATGATAAAATAAAGGCAGAGCAAAGTTCAAAGCTTGGTCTGAGTAATACATCCCATGATATATTTAGACTCTTTATTTCTTCTGGTTTTCTCGTTTACACACATTATAGATGCTATTTAAATCTTGAATGACTTTATTAGTCCACACAATTCTACCTGACCTGTATGCCCTGTGCCCTGCTCTTAGGTGTGCCAGCCAAGCGCAATGAGCTGTACTATGAGTGCTGTAAGGAGCCCTACCCTGATGTGACATTCACGGTCACCATGCGCCGCAGGACGCTTTACTATGGCCTCAATTTGCTCATCCCATGTGTGCTGATCTCTGGCTTGGCCCTGCTGGTCTTCCTGCTACCTGCAGACTCTGGAGAAAAGATTTCTCTGGGTGAACACACATATTATTCACATGAAATGACTTTGCTTTGCAAAACATTTATAAAACGTGTTATTGATCTGAAGAAGAAAGATGGAAAGAAGGTGAAGATGTTTGAACAGTTTTTAAGTACAGGGCATTTGGTAAATAAAAAACTCCACTGAGAGCAATATGCAAATTTTAGTTTGAAAGTGTTCAAGCTAATACAAATACAGTCAGAAGTGTACACCAATACATAAACATATTAAAGCACACTCACATATTTGTTCATGCATATTTGTCTTCATGAATCATATAGCAAGCCATGAATACATGCATGTCAAATCTCCTTGGAATAATTCAATTTGAAAATAAGAGGCTTGCCACTAAATGCATTTTGAAATTCTGTCAGTGCCAGTGAGTTTTGATAAATAGCCATCTGTGAATGAGCAGTCAACAGTTACAAAGTCAAAGTGTTTAAGGGATTTCTGGAGCTGTAACCTACCTTGGACACGTCAGAGGAGCCAGCATCTGATAAATAGTTGTAGTCATTGGAACATAACTGATTACATACATAAGTAATTACAGGAATGATTTCATACACCAATGACTCTGATCACATCAGTATGTATATACTCATGTTCTCCCTCTCTCTCTCTCTCTCTCTCTCTCTCTCGCTCTCTCTCTCTCTCCCTGTGTGTGTCTCTCTCAATTTGTGTCTCAAGGCATCACTGTGCTCCTTTCGTTAACTGTCTTCATGCTTCTGGTAGCAGAGATCATGCCTGCCACGTCGGACTCTGTTCCTCTCATCGGTGGGTTGTGTGTGTGTGTTTACCTTGTGAAAAAGCTTCACTAAACAGAGTGGAAAAGGCTCTATAAAAAACAGTCAAACCAAAGAGACTGTAATATCGATTTAGTACATCAACCTACAAACACTACTGACCAGTCTACAGTAACAACTTGACTGTGTCTCTGACAATTTCCTGAACTTTAAGTACACACCAGTAATATAAACATGCATCACTTGAGTGTTTTAAATGTAGGCCTGACCTCTATATGTATATGTGTGTGTGTATATATATATATATATATATATATATATATATATATATACAAAAAAAAATCATAAATAAAAACCCATCTTGGTGTCTGGCTGGGCTTTGGTTTGAGCAGCCTGAGGGCGTCTATACATCATTCACAGCGCTCCTGGATGGTGTGTGTGGAGAAAATTGTAAATTGTCTGGGTTGTATTCTCTACAGTTGGAACACTGCGTCCATAGCAATGATAATGCTGTAGCCTACTTATCGTTATAATTCACATTACACTGAACATTTCTGTTGATAGTGAAGTGAGACATGGTGAATCTTTGGGAATATTTATGTTGACGTTTATGTCCTCATTCATCTCGTTTCCTTCTTGCCCACGCGCTGCAGTCGACACACCTGGAAACACAATATTAGCATGTATATTGTATTAGCATCTCTACCACTGAAGTTACTGTGTAGTGATCATAGACTGTATATAACGACATAGTGATCACCAGATCTACTGCAGTTGCCTGGATTGGAGGACAGGGTCTTGCTCCACTTTTTGCCACAGTTTATAAATTAACAGGACTTCTTTCTGCGGGTTGATGGTTGTCCTCCAGACTGATCAGAACTGCGTCCATGGTTAACCAATCAGAATCAAGTATTCAACCAAGCCGTGTAATAATAGATATCAACTCACAAAAAGCAACTAAAAATATGATTTGACAATTTCTTGTTTCTTCCAGACATTGAAATGAAATGAATTACAAACTATTCTTTTTAATAAAAATAATACATATAAAGTAGGAATTTCAAAATAAAGGCGCAGCTTAAAGATGATGATATGTATCGATATTTTCACTTTGCATCGATGATATTGGATGGTTGATCATTGAATCGATGTATTGTTACAACTGTAGTGTCATACCAGTCTCACTTGGGCAAAATGAAATATATTGTACATATCAACTGTTCGTTACATGAGTGTATTGATGTGAGTCGTGTTTGCTCATGCTGAACATGGTCACCACTACATCAATGCGATGATAACTACCCTTGCTGAGAAAAGCATGATAAATGCGTAGACAATAGAGTGATTTATCTGTGTGTTTTTTTTATTTCCCTCAACACAAAGCCAACTGGGACACTTAGCAGCGTTGTTAAAATGACTCATGCCCCTTTACAACACAATGTCTGAGAGTGGATATGAGTTATTGTAGCTGCTTGAGCTTGACCTTGAATACATGAAGAAACTGTTCAACACTGCTGCCAGTATTATCATTTTTTTTTTTATCATCAGCCCTTAATCACCAGATAAGCATAGTGTGTCCATTTCATTTTCGCTCATTTAGTTAGACCTGTGTTATCTGTTTCAAGACTATTTGGCTCAGTTGATTTTAATTTTGTTCAGCTTGCATTTTCAATTTAGTTAGTTGAGCCATGATCAACAATGTGGTTCCTGACCGAAGGTCTCACAGTTATGCTTTGAATTATTGTACATCATATCTGTAGGCAGTCTTCCTCTGACTCTTCTTCCATAAAGAAAACCCAAGTGATTAGTGATTGACCATAAAGCAGTCATGACACTTATGCCCTTAGATGCCTGTCTCTCTCTGGTTTGTTTACCCCCATTTTCTGTTGACCATGGGGTAGGCATGACCTTATCTCTGAGCAAAGATAATTAAAAATTAAAAGTATGTTGATGTTTTTTGTGTACTCGGCAGCCCAGTACTTTGCCAGCACCATGATGATAGTGGGAATGTCTGTGGTGGTGACAGTTATAGTCCTCCAGTTTCACCATCATGACCCTCAGGGAGGCAAGATGCCCAAGTGGGTGAGTGACTACAAATGATTTAATCAGATAATCATTTCTGTTGTCATTGATAACATTTAGCACAAATGTCAATATTTGTTTAAGTGTGTGTGTGTGTGTGTGTGTGTGTGTGTGTGTGTGTGTGTGTGTGTGTGTGTGTGTGTGTGTGTGTGTATGCGCGCACACCACTGCCACTCCCTCTCTCCCCTCAGGTTCGTGTGGTTCTGCTGAACTGGTGTGCCTGGTTTCTCCGTATGAAACAACCAGGCGATGAGTGCAAGCAGCCTGTTTACAGCTACCGTCACACCTCCCAGCACCACACCAGCACCAGCTCTCTAGAGATGGGCACTGTACCAAGCCTCGCTATGCCCCTCTCACAGACATCCTGCCCACCTTGCCCCACAGGCACCACCAACGGTTCCATGAGCCTCTACTTCGGCAATTACCACCCCATAGAGAGCCCACACTGCCCACCTTCTAGCGACTCCGGGGTAGCACTAGGAGGACGTGCCCGTGGCTCCCTCAGTGATGAGGCTGAGCCCCCTGGAGGAGTTGGCAGTGGTGTCGGAGGCCTGGGGATGGGAGTTGGACCTGGTATGGGAATCAGCATCCCCCCTCCAGAGATCCAACGCATCTTGGAGGAGGTGTCGTACATAGCCCAGCGGTTCCGTGACCAGGACAAGGCTGAGGCCATCTGCAGCGAGTGGAAGTTTGCAGCGGCGGTGGTTGACCGGCTGTGCCTGGTGGCCTTCTCTCTCTTCTCCATCATTTGTACCTTCACCATCCTTATGTCAGCACCCAACTTCATAGAGGCCGTCTCCAAGGACTTCACATAGCTGTTTGCAGCAGCAGGAGAGAGAGAAGGAAAACAGCAGAATATTAGGGTTAAAGAGAGAAAGTGGATGGGGGAAGGGTGAAGGTTGCAGTGTGTGGTCCTCAACCTACACTCTGGGCACCCCATTGGAAAGAAGCTGGGCCACACAGTGTTTTATGAGAAAATTTAACTCAAGAAACTCAAGAATGTAAATGGAGCCTTGCAGCTCTGCTAAGCTGCTGAATCGAGCCAATCAGGAAACAGAATAGTCACGATTGATAAATAAGTAATAACAAAGACAAATAATTATGTTACATTAGCACATTCCAAATTAAGAATAGAAGCATACATTCATTGTCACACTCTGTCCTAATGTCGGAGACAAACTGTTCATATCTAGAAGAGCAAAATAGGTTGGGCATGCATACTAAACAGCAAACCTGGGGAGACTAGATAGATTTGAATGAGGGGAAGAGAATGTGGCAGCTAATTGTCTTCACCCTGAAAACAGTGTAAATATCAGTGTTTTATCTGCACTATTCATTTAGAAAGCTGATTAATTTACTGCACAATGAGTCATACAGCACCACAGTCCACCTCACTGCCTTTTCTCTAGTTCATTTCACTCATCCCAACTATTTTTGTCCTGTATGTACAAATCCACACGCACACACACACACACACACACACACAATGTACAAATACAAATCAGTTTGGGTTCATGCCAACTGTTCACCTTAATAAGGAAATTAGGCTTTTTCTGATGATGTACCATCCCCGTAATGACGTTGGTTAGTTAATAAAATGAGATGTTTCACTGTAAATTGAATTGTTTTGGCTTTCACTTCGATCAACAGATCATTGGACACAACTTCATGTGCTTTTAGGAATGCTTATTTAGCTTTTCACTTTGTCTTGCCTGTTTTATTTTAGCCAATAGAATCTGTAACATATTAAGAACAGTTTCAGACAGTGTATGAAACAATGAAATATTCAGTATATTGTTTCAAAAAGCATTGTGTTGACTAGTATGTATGTATTAGTGTTGACCAGTTACACAAAATGCACAGGGGTCTTTCTAAAGTGCAGTCAAATACTGTATGCTGAACTGTAAGTGCATCTATTAACCAAGTGGTCTGTCACTACACGTAAAAGCCATTACTTTAATTGTAGGAAACAGGTCAAGTAAAAGTTGTCTAACTGCTGTAAATAAAATACCCATATTTATGTACCTTGTTGGACTTCACTGTACATATGTGGTCACTGAAGATGAAGAGCGAAGGGACTTTTTAACCTCTGACACCACAGATAATGGCTAGACAGCAAGAAGAAAACTTCACAACCCCATCCGCCACCATATCACTGGAGAATATAATGTAGATTTATAAAAGGCCCTACTGTCAGTAAGTTTTATCTGTGTTTTGTAGAGGGATCAGAGTGACTGATTCACACAGCGTTGTTAACATGTATAGTGCCACCTCCCAGCCACCTCTTTATCGTAGCTACAGTCATTGGTCTCTTTATCTCTTTTTCTGTCATTCCAAGTGTGGGTTTTTGGCTCTCTATGTTAATAAAAGTCTATTTATTCTCTGTATACCAGGCTCTGGATAGATCTGTGGAGATTTAAAGTGGAGGGAGGGGAAAGCTTGGTTCAGTCTTGGAAGAAACCAATAGTTTGTTGATAGTCATCTGGAACATTTGCCATTAAAAGTAGAATAAGCCTTATACATTCACTGTGGTAAATAACTTTAAATTACAATTATGTGTTGTGGCCTTCATAGAGTTATCCCAAACACAAATAATAGCTGAGGCCTCTCCTTAGATTGCTCTCTGTACAGTTTCTTGGTTAAACAAATCAACCTCAGACTTTTGCTTAACTTACTGGGCAAAACACCAGCTTATAGCTTCAAGCCTACAAACTCCATCCACAAGTTACAAGTTCAATCAAGAGTGCATTCTGCTTTACTTCAAGCTGGCAATTTGCAAGAGAACAGATTGGCCAGATGTCTCAAAGTGTCAAATGAATCGGGACAATGAAAAAGAAAATGGGAAAAAGTCCTTTAACTGATTGTAAAACAGTTGCAATTATGGTGCCATATTTAAAGATGAGCACATCCACAAACACAATGTCACCATTAGCGTCTTCAGTGATAATTAAGAAGACTAATGAGACATTACAGTAAAGTGTCTTGTGTTTGTGTCACAGACGGCTCTAAATCTCCAGCTTTCAAAACTGTGATACATTAATTTTGCCACCATGTTAATGAGACGGAATGTGCTTATTTTGATAGGAGGGCAAAAAACCTTTTTGGACAAGTTAAACAGTCAAATAATCTGGTCAGGACAAGACAAATATAATATGAAAAATCCCTTTATTTATTTTTTTATTTTAGCACAGCTCTAGTTTTCTTAGACAGTGGTAGAAATGTCTTTGGTCTGAGATAATGAAAGGAAATAAAACATTGAATGGGAGAGGAAATCAAATAGCAATCTGAGCTGAAATATGCCAGCAAAGCATGCAAGACAAGAATGTGGGGCATGTTTTCCTTCTGTGGTCAAGGAAATATTCTCTGATTTCTTTTTTTGTGTGGCCAACAAAGGCTGCCTCTCAACTTCCAATTGTTTGATGTTTTGTGGATGAACTCCAATGAATAAGGCAGAACCCACATTTCAGGCGGAATTGTTGGCGGTTGGTGTTCCTTTGAAAGATATAAGTTTTATTTTACAATAATAAGTCTGCTCAATGACTATCAAACGTTATCAAATTAAGGCAGGAATCTATTTTCAAATGATTTCGTCATTGTGCATTATATCCATCTTCTGAACTCAAAATTTTACTTAAAACTACTAATTAAATAATAACATAATAAGCAAAAATTAGATAAACAATTAGACTGAGCAAAAAAGGCAGCTTTACTTGTGGAATTTATTGAGAAAATACTAAATGCCTCCTGCACTGTGTCAGTATTCTAATCATTTATTAAAGGGGCCTGGGAATAAAAATGAGTGAAACAGTTCATGCAGATGATAGTGCAGCAGCTCGCGGGCAGAGGGAGATGCAGCACTTTGTTTGAACAAACTTCTTAAACAGAAATTCAGTAGAAAATTTAGGAACTACCCATAGATTACCTGTATTACACATCAAGCTGTATGATCAGACATCAGTTAATACTTATACAGTTGTGATTTGGACTGATCATACTGCAAATAGATGTGATGCTGAATTAGTATTGCACCAGTATCCTAATATATTGCATTATGCCACTGGCCTAACAGTTTTGTATGGGAGATAATGTTACATTTTTGGTGGAGAAGACATGTCAATTGTGTGGTAGAGCATGAGAAGTCAAAGAGGAAAGGAATAAACAGGTAAAACAGTTCAGGTGGGTGACAACAGCAAATAGCAAAAGCAGATATGATGTGATGATTCCCTTACATTCATTCAGATGAATAATTAATAAATCATTTTGGAAATATACATTGTGTGTGATGTCCAGTAAATGGTCTGCTTAAGTGAAAACGGAGAGAGGAAGATGTTGGACTTAAGGGGAGCAGCAGTAGGCAGCAGTCAGTAGGCCACACATAAAGAATATTACATAACTGAGGATAAACGGAGAATCCCAGCTGCAAGGCTAGATCATAGGTTAAGAAGAGAAATGTCAAATTCATGATAAAGGGTGACCTCTGGCAGTCCATATGTTTGTGTTATGTTATGTTATGTGTGTGTGTGTGTGTGTGTGTGTGTGTGTGTGTGTGTGTGTGTGTGTGTGTGTGTGTGTGTGTGTGTGTGTGTGTGTGTGTGTGTGTGTGTGTGTGTGTGTGTGCGTGTGTGTGTGTGTGCGTGTGCGTGTTAAATAAGTGATCAAGTTTGGAATAGGCTGGGCTGTTAGAATAGAAGAGTATTAGTGCCTCCTCACAACAACAGACTAGAGTTGTTTAATTTACTTAACATTAAACTACATTTTGCACCCTCATTTGAGTCCAAATTAAATCCTGACTATAATTTGTGAGTGCTGATCTGATTAATCAATATAATAATAATTCTAAATTGCATTTAGAATGTAAAAGCACGTACTACATTGATTTTTGTACGAGTGTAACAAATCTGAGTACAATGGTGTTTGTCAGATATTCTAAATCAGTTTGAACCTTGTAGTTATTCAGGAATTTGGGGAATACATACTGTAGCAATCACTCACCACATTACACACAGTTTAATTAGAAATCTGTTCGTTCTTATTTTCATCTGAGACGTGAAAATTTAATTAGGGATCACAGCCCCCAAGTTGTGAAAAGGTGGAGGCTCAGTGAACACAGGACTAAAACACAATATACATATTCAACTACACACCACATGAAGCAAACAGCTTTATTCTGTCATGATCACTATTTATACTCCAATCTATCAATCTACACCTATTATATATAATAATAATATAAATATATTGTTTGCCAGGTTGAGGCCCTGGAAGACTTGTCAAGGTACGGTGTAAAATGATGCAACAAAATACAGAGAAATCCTGAAGGAAAAATGTCTTTGTTGGAATTTTATTTATGCTGCTATAAACAGATGAAAACAGTTTTTTTTTTCCATGAAAGGATTTCCTCTGAACAAACCATTAGAGCAGATGCATGTGCCCCAAGCTCATCAACATTCCCTGATATACATAGCAACCCCCCTGTGAGGATGAACAGCTCAGCTGCCAGACGCAGGCTTCTGAGATGACAACATGTAAACAAGTGTTGTTGTTGTTGATGTGTTTGTTATTATTGTTTTTAGTTCATGCCAGCGACAGGAAGCTTGATGATATGGAGCCTAAGTGGTAACGTGGCAAGTGCAAGACTGGGTGTTTGGATGCCTCACATACACACATGTACACAATTGTAGCTCCCGCTACCAGCTGAACGCACCATTCACACACACTGTGCATGGCGGGGGCCTGAGCGAGACGAGATTGCCTGTTCAGAGAGTGTCAAACGGTCAGACTGCTGAGCTCGGCATGTAGCTGATGTATACTTCACGGGGAATCCAAAAGTTATGAACCAAAACAGAGACACTTGCCCTTTTTTCCGGAATAAAATCTGATCTGTGAGCGTTAATAATGCAACTACAGCAGGTGATATACTGTAGGTAAATAATGTTGAAATCCAAACCATAAACAGGTCAAGGGAGCTATAGGGCAAAGTGGGGAAAGGGCAGGAAAGTAATGAAATTCATGAAAAAGTTATCAGTTGAAGCTCAATCTTATTATTATCCAATATGGCAACGACCTCTGTCTGCTGAACTGCTGGCCTAGCATTATTAGTTAAAAGAAATATGAAGCTCTCACTGTGTGTTTGTGTGTGTGTCAGATGGACTGTGAGAGACACGTCATCATGGCCGCAGAGTTACTGGATGCCTCCCCCACCCACCTTCCCCGAGAGCCTCCTCTCTTGCGCCCTCTTTATGTTTTCTCATTCCAGTCCCAATCAATCCCACAATCCCCATATGGGGTTGCAGTTGGGAAACAACCCTGCTGGGCGCTGCTGCCACAACAGATGATCATCTTCTCCTCTTTGCCCTGCGAGTTTCAAAGCCACCTGTCCGGTTCTCAGGTCCAAATAGTCTCTCACCTCCACACACTGCCTCACTCCAAACAGTTCCTTGGTTAGGTTGGTTAGATGACTTTCTGCTCTTACTTTACTCTATTCTGCTTTGCTGCTACCCATTTGCTTGCTTTACTTTTTAGTCGTAATGGTGGCGTGGCTCTACGGATGGCAATGTCAGTCTGTCGGTTGGTTGGTTGGTTGGTTGGCTGATCTGTCGGTCCACCTTCTGGTTTAGACTGAAGTATCTTGACAACTATTGGATTGTTTGACATGATCTGTTGTAAAGACATCCATGGTCCCCAGAGGATAAAGCTCACTGACTTTGGCGATCCCCTGACTTTTAATCTAGAGCAACCATGAGGTTGACATTTGTGGTTTTGAGGGATTGCCATGAAATTTGGTACAGACATTCATGTCCGAGACTATCCAAAAGCCATAGGAGTTATGACTCATCCAACGGGAGCAAAGGATGTAGTCAGGTAATGATATTATAGACCAACAAAGTTATTGTAGGGTGGAGGTCCAAACCTTAACCATAGCGTTCATCATAAAACAATAATTTTTCAACAGGGATTTTTTTGGAAGGCACAGGATGTGGTCCTGCCAATGTGGGCATCGGATAAGAAAAAGCTTGTGTCTTTCTAAAGGGCAGTTCAGTTACAAACAACATAATGTGTCATTTAATTTGGAGGACTTGTTGTCATGTTCCCCTCAGGATGAATTGTAATTATTTTGGTGATCATCTAACTTTTCATCTAGTGCTACCATCAAGTCAAAGTATTAGCTTGGCCAATATAGTTAGTAAATATTAGCATGCTGACACGCTGAAAGATGTTAACATGTTAAACATTTTACCTGCTACACATTAGCATATTAGCATTTGGTTAATTTCGTATGTCGTCTATGTCCTGTTTTTGTTACTGTCTTGTCATGTTCTCTTCTCTATTTTCTTTATTGTGTGCTATTTTTCTGTCTTTTTCTGTGCTGTTTCAGTAATTCATTAAGGCATTATTTAATCAACTCTGTCGTGACACTTTCATTACTGTAATAAGCTGTGATTCATTTTAGTGGGTGGGAAAACGCGACCGCCAGAATGCTAATGTGACACATCGCCAAATGAGAGAGCAGCAGCAGGGTTGGCCGGACAGGGAGTCCCGTCATCCATCAGTCTCATCTCATCTCACTTTCCTGGTTGTCTTGACAGAGCGGAGCCCTTATCCTCTCTGTTGGTCAGAGGTCTGGATAACTGTTTACTTTGTTCTGACTGCAGGCCAACCAAAACAAACACGTTTTATATGTGAGACGTGATACTCCCCAAAAGAGATATGGTGGCAATTAAATGAGTCAAATGGTATTCATATTCATGACACGCAAACAAATGAGCACAACATTTGCAAATAGGTACAGTAGTCTGCCAAGGGATGATTTTGCCAAGTTTCAAGGACAACCGCAGAGAAAGCAGCCCTCTGATATAGTTAAGAGTATTGCAACGTAGATTGTAGCATAATCTGAAACCTAAACACTGAAAACTAAGAAAGAACCAAGCAGATTGAAGCCTTTGAACTGTAAACTGGTAGTGATGCCAAAACCAAACAGATCACAGCGATTAAACAATCTTCCATTAGTTCCAGTGTACTCGTGGAGCTCAGATAACAGGCTGCAGGTCACACTTTGGATGGCTGCATTGACAGGAACTGAACTGCCCTTTCATCGTAAAATGAAATATAATCCAAAAGAAACAGAGAAACAAACAGCAACATTCAGCACCTTTAAGCACACAAACAGCCATCAATGCGGAAAGCAGACATACACTACACGGCACAAATACCTAATAAAAAACAAGCAAGGATACACAAAGAGTACAAGCATGAATCTCTCTATTGCAAATATGAGATGATGCATGACCCATAATCCACAGGCATAAAGTAATCTGAGCAAATGTGCATTTGGATTATCAGTCTGGAACAGTCTAATCTGAAACACTTCTCAAACTGGTTGACTGAGAGGTCATAAAACAGCTTCAGCCATGTGGAGATGGAGTGTGTCAGTGTTATGATTACGATGAGCAGCAGAGGATATATCACTGAGAGTTGATGTGTAACATGTAACATTCTTATTCTCACTGTCTGATATTAAGAGTTCCCTTGACTGCTGCCACACCTTTCTCTGTGAGTCAATGTTACTTTTTTCATCATGACGCACTCATGTGACAACTGCTATGGCAAGTCTACCAGCATTCTGATCAAATACAAGATGTGCATATTTACTTTGCTGTCGTACCCACGTTTCCTCTTTCTACCTTGTCAATTATACTAATAAATGTATTCATTAATGTCAATGAAAATATTATGGTATCCTTGGTGATACTGATTTAAATCTGTAAAACAATCCTGGAGTATTTGAAGTGTTGGCATATCCAGGCATAATGTAATCACACACTTTCAGAAGAAAAGTTATAGCACTAATCTAAATTAATTTGGGCTTGGGATCTTGTGATTGGCGCCCTTTTCTACACTGTAGCGACAACCTTAACAAATGTCATGTAGATGATAACACAAGTGTAGTCGGGTATGAAACAACTTGAAACAAATTAATTAATTAATGTGAAAGCTGAGCGTGGGGGAGTGGAGATGAGAGGTGTTGGTTGGGCACGGTACTAATAAATTGTACCTAATATAAAAATGCCCTTTTTCTTGTTCCATGAAAAAAAGTGACCTGTGTCTCAAAATACCTTTCATATTGCACTCTGGTGTATTGATGCTATCAACAGGCCTGCCGTAAGGGAGGGTCAAAGGGTACAGAAGACCCCTGCCCAAGGCCGAGGGAGGCCCATGCAAACATCTATGGTTCCTGAGGGTGTGGATGAGGGGCCTAATTTGAAAAATGTTGTCCAATATTTTAAATGTCAGCTCCAAACAGAAGCCCTAACACCAAAATCTGATATTTCTCATTTAGCCTATTTTCAAAGATGTGTTGCCTTTTTGGCCCTCGTCCTCCTTGTGTCACAGCTGTGTGACGGACTGCATGTTCTATCTCTGATGTAGAATCTGTAGGGATTAGACTCCCAGTAAAGGGAGAAGTAGCTGCTCTGTTACACATGAAATTCCATCAGATTAAATTAATGCAAAAGACTCCAGCTGCAAATGCTTACAGAACATGCTTTTTTACCACACACACACACACACACACACACACACACACACACACACACACACACACACACACACACACACACACACACACACACACACATAGCTGGAGAATGTACATTACTGGGTACAAACACTGTGCATACAAACTTGCCCACATGTATGCTCACGCACACTCTTATTGTAACAGGAACTGACACATCCTTGGGTCTGTCCATTTGCTAATGTCCCATAATATGTGCTTGCTTAGTTAGAATTCAGACCTTATGTCCGTCTGCATTCTCTTCAATGAGTCACACAGTGCTAGTGCATCCCTTGTGTGTAAATAGAGCAGGAAAAGCCATCCAAAAATAGAATTGCTGATAAAATCTGTTTGTTACAGTCACTAGATTGTATTATTTCCTGTTTGTTCTTTTAATCAAATGTAATCAAGTGCTTTTTTCATGCTTTTTCAAGTCAGATTTCATTTACCTGCATCAATTTTCAACAAATCCTGTGGACGTGAACTTTGGCTAAACTGATTATTTAAATAAATAGGTGTTATATGTGCATACAATAACAGTATATAGGTGGCCAAAATCACAGTAGTACTATTTAAAACACATTTCCTGACTCTACTGCTTTCTGGTGTACTGACGCTTCTGTGGTAGGAGAGATTCAAATGTCAAATGCCAGCTTAACTATGTAATTGTCTAACACTGGGTCATACTGTCGATGAAGAAAGAGGCCCTTATTCCTTCCTTTTGAGGGATTTATGTTCACTGTTCATTGTTTTAGTTGTAGCTGTCCTTGAAATACAGGTATTGCAACAAGATATCACATCATCTCAACAGACTGAGCTTAGAAAAGCATAGAAATGCAATGCAAACTTACAGTAAAATACTGCTTACTTCAAGAATCATATCTCATGTACACGAGTCTGATGTTCATCTTGCCTTCTAAGTTGTCTCAAACTCTGAAGGAATATTAGCATTTTGTATAAAAATGATCTACAGTATTCTCTCTGCTTGCCATTAAAATGCATACTGTTCTGACAAAGAATTCAAATTGTAAAAGTTGTTGCTTTTCATCATAATACTTTGACCCTGCTTACATCAGTAGTTTCCAACCTTGTGCCTTCGCATCCAGTCAAAGATACAGTGTGAGGTTTTGTATTGGCTTTGAATTTGATGTTACAGTTAGTGGGTTGAAAAGGCAAACTATGCATAAGCACAGTTGGGAGAGTTTGGTCACCACAAAATAAAGACAAAAAGCTGAACACACAATTTGGGGCAGAGCATTCTTCAATATTTTTCCTATAAATTATTTTTTCCCACTTTAACGGCACACTCCTTTGCAGCTGTGAAAGAATGGAGGAGTTGTCTGACAACTCTCAGAGTTGTGTTAAGTTTGCTCTGAACACCCAGCGGAGGCATAAAAGATGAGAAGCGCTTCTTCCAGAACCCCCACTTCTTATCTCTCCTCGAGGGGGTTGACTCTAACAGCACGAAGTCTGGAGGCCGTGCGCAGACACAAAGAGATGGCAAATTCACAAATGAACATTTATCAAAGCATTAAGTTCATTTGACATTTATTTCATATAAGCAGAAATAATTACTTGATCTTTATCTTGAATCAAATGTTTATGATGACATGACAAATTTAATTGAAAGTGTATTTTTGACCTTGGACACATGTAGTTGACAAAACAATCTCACCACATAGCACATTTCCAATTGTCATAGAAGTGTACTTGTTTGAATGTTCATTAGGCTTCTCATCTATGTTGGCTTTACATTTGAGATTGAAAGTTCTTTCTTTTGTCCAATGTCTCTTTGGTCCATGACTCCTTTTCTAAAGTAGGTTCTTGGAGAGGCTCAGTCTGAAGGGGACCGTTTTTACCACAATATTCTACACTGTACATTCACTCTAGATGAGGGTTCTAATGGGGTGTGAGTAAAACCTCTAAATAGTAAAGTGATGCCTATATATTCAGATTCTGGGATAATTTAAACTACTGCCAAAGTCCCATCAGAAATTGCTGTTAAGTTCCCAGACCACACTCTCACAACCGCTGTGAGGACTGCTCAGATGAAGGATGCCTTAAACCTGTTGCTACTGCTCTTTGCTTTACAGTAATATGCACCCACATGGAAGTTAAGCTTCATAAATGATGTCTACTACTACATTTCTTTCACTTGACCCACAACCTTACCAATCCTTTTCCTTGCACTACAGCTATGTTTTCCAGCTCTTTATCATGCCCCCTTTTTGACATGTGTGTATCACAACTTGTTTTTATCTGCATGAGAATAAAGACAGCACTGAGCCTCCCCAGGCTGCCTTTACAGTGTATTGATTTGTCCATCAATGTGCCGACAGTCTACAATAAGAAACGGGTGAAAGCCTCCACCTGAAAGACATTAACTTTGTTTGCATGTGATCTGTCAATTTGTATTCTGTTCTTGGCCTGAAAAGTTACAAGATGAGTGACAACAGCAGCCACATACGTTAGCATTGTCTAGAAACTGTTGTCTCCTTTCAATATTAATAGGAGACATGGGGGTCATGAGGGTTGGTGCCATAATAGATAACCTGTAATAGTACATGACCACTTCCTGAAACATGTGACACTTAATCACAGTACAGTAAGGACAGTACAGGAGCAGCCCTGAAAGGAAATTATGAGTGAAATGATCTTCACTAACAGATTAGCTTTCAAACGATTTAACAATGTGTCTCATGCTCTGTCAGAGGAATTCAATGTACGGTATGTGTATACTTAAAAAATACACTGCTACCACTACACTGAAGTAAATATCCACTTTGAATGACTTTCAGAGTCTGGATGACTTTCAGCTTGTCACTCCACGTTATGTCATTTGTGATTCTTTGGGCTAAGCTGTAATTCACCAGAGCTCTGTTCACAGTCAAACGCATAAGTGAGCGAGGTAGCTTTCAAATGTACACGGTAAAAAAATACAATACGTGCTCTCATTGCAGTTTGTAACTCCAACATCTATCAAACATGCGCACCAAAGTAAATCTTCTGAGTCATGTTTGACTTGTATCACTGTAGATAATAGACAGTACAGGGACATCAGCATTAAAAGTAGGTTGCCAGAAAATAAAGTTTGGGAGAGAATGTTGTGTAGCACACATAAATTAGATCAGGAGCAGTGATTCTACACAAATCCAGTGAAAGAAACTAAATTATAGCTAAGATTTGAACCCATCATGTATGATCCTAATCTTAATAATAATACTTATTGACAAGGTAAGTTGAAGGTTGTGTTGGCTAATGTCCCTCACATGTGCAGCTCTTATGGAGTATAACCTTCATCTTTTAATTATAGTTTAGCAGCGTCAATTTAAGCCATTCCAATATAAGCATGGGTGCGGTGCCATCTGTTGGTGATACACAGTACTTTCCCAATATTATGTTATCTCTTCTTTTTTTACTGTCCCACCACTGACTGTCCTGCCAGCAGTACACTGTGATAAAAAAGTGATTTATTTTAGATAAATTATTCCCAAAGTAAGTGAAGTGGTAAAGTCAAAAGAATAACTGCCAAATCTTACATATTATCAAGAAAAATTGTTTATTTAGAAGATAAAAGGGAAGCTTTAGAGAAGCAGTTTTCATTTTAATACTTTACAACACACCTTACATTGCTGTGAACAATGCCAGTAAGTTATTTACACTCTTCCTGGTAGTCACAGTAACATTGCAACACATCATAACACAAAGCACATTCAACTGGTGAACAAGGAAATAAAGAGCTGGTTCGAGTTTTTTTTTCATAGGTTTTATAACCCAAACAAGGAAGTTAAAAGACAGTTATGGAACTGTGTCTGTGTCTGGCAAGCATCCAGTAAACAACCAGAGCCACCTAAAATTCAAAATATCAAGGTAAATAAGCAGACACAATGAGTTACACACAATGACAAATTATATATAGTACCAACAAAACCATGTCGACCCCATCAACACAAACGCACACAGGAAACTCAAACTCAGACTGTCTCTCTCATGCTTCTTCGTCATCTAAATGAGCACCCATTTTTAAAAGGCACACACACTTTATAGAATCCTGAATTTTACATGCTATGTTCAAAGTAAAGGGCAGGTAAAAACACTTTGGAGTGATTTTAAGCAGTCAAACAACTGTGGAACCTAAATTATGATCACAGGAAAAACTGACTAATTCCAATGTTAATGTTCAAATCTGTAAATTGCATCTAAAAAAAAAAACATCTCGACATCTGATAATCTTTGTCTGTAACGCTACTCCCCTTTCACTTGCCCTTTGTCCTTGCTCTTGTCCCGTGGTAACCGGCCCATGTTGTAAAATTCTAAGTTTGGTCTCATGTCTGTGAGGTGGGCGAGCCGGTTGGACATGGCAAAGAAAGCGGTGATGGCAGCAATGTCCCACGCATCCTCACGGTCAAAGCCCACTTCCTCCAAAGACTGGAAATGCTGCTCTGTAATGGTGTCGCAGCGACACACAGCCATCGCAAAGTCCAGCATGGCACGCTCCCGAGGTGACAGCTCTGCATTCTCATAGTTAACAACAACCTGCGTGGAAGTAGGGATGGAGCCAATTAGTAATGTATGTGATTTAATAAAGAACTTCTTTGAAACCCCCCAAAATGTGTTGTGCTCTGATTGATTAAAATGCCTAACTTACAACAATAACTGTTTATTATAATAAGCAAATGAAGGAGAGGCAAGTAGTGAAAATCAATTAAAGATTTTACCTGATCAGAAAGAGTGGGTTTCTTAGAGTAGATGCGGTGCAGTGCGCTGTGGGATACCACGCAGTAAAGACACTTGTTGTGGATACTAGTAGCCACTACAATCAGCTCACGATCTGCCTTGGTTAATCCGCCTGGAAGACATTACTTATCAAATGAATGCGAAATCATGAAAAATAAATAACACCCATTCACACAACAAGAATACAAATATAAAGTCCATAGCATCAGAGCTGGCTGGTTGGTTTTAGTGAACAAAGCTATCCAGATAACTGAGTATACTCCCTCTTGGTTCAGGTCCAGGATATGATGAAGAAGTGGCCACAATGCCAAAAAGGTTTGCAGTCACATCTATGGGAACTCTGAGGTTGTAGTGTGTGATTTTAGCTTAAGTGGAGTGGGATACTTACAGGTTAGCTTTTGTTCCAAAAACTGTGTTAATGTCTTCCCGTTACGAGCTTTTTTATCATTCACTTCTGAAAAGCTGAACCATGATAATGGGGTGCTTTGTCCATATTCCAAGCCTTAATTGGTCTACCCTCAGAGTCAATAAGTCACGGTTCACATGTGGGCGTACTAAGCACCCATTCAGTTTTAGTTCACAAAATAGAAACAAAACAAAGTGCAAGTGAACCTTAAAACCCAATGAAATAAAAGGCATAGCAACAAAAAAATCATAATGTGCTGTGGAGATCTCTTGCTGCATTGACTACTCTGGTTTTATTATGGCCCTCTCCCTATACACTTAGAGGACTCACTCTACCTGCCAACAGTGTTGCCAACTCAGCGTATTTGCTACATTTTTGAGACCCCATTGGTGACTAGATGTAAAACAAGAGCCAATGGACACTTCAAGTGACTTTATGAGAAGACATTATTTTAAGGAGTAGCTTCATACTTCTACATGAGTCTGCAAGCTTCCCTGCTTCTTATGGCTGTGGTTGACATCTACTATGTTTGTATATGATTAGTGAGTAGCGGAGAGCAGACACCATGCAGCAGCAAGACACAAAAATTAATACTAATCTCACTTTCTTATAGTGGCAACACCATAAATTCCCAACTAGAGCTAAAAATGTAAATTATGTTTGCAAAGCGAACGTGCCTGAACGCTACAGATTCAGTGAGAGACAAGATGCAGTCTGTGTCATTGAATCTGCATGTTTGAGCTGAGCACCTTTTCACCCTTACACTGGGAGAACAAGAAAACCCACAGTGACTGTTTAAAGCGCCAGTCTGTATCGGATGGGAGTTTGTTTCCTCTCCACATAAATTGTCTATTTTGTGTCACTACCTGATATTTACCTGTTTCGACCAGACCGTAGCTACCATAGCTTTGACCACACTACTTGGCCCTGTTCATTCATCAACTAAAACAGATTCAATATCACACCTGCCTCCTTGTGTTTCAGCTGCACTCCAAAAGGAGGTTTCCATGCCCCTGCTTCACTAAAATGCAGCACACAACCAGAAAAGCCTGAGTGTAGACCTGTAAACAGAGTGAGCAATACTGCTTATAAAGGTTTACATTTAGATCAAAGCTTAAGAGTGTCATAGAGGCCCAGGAACAGAAATTAGATGTTTATACTGTCCTCAGGATGCCTAGCTAGCATTTCTATCACCGCCCTTACCACTTGCACTTACTGTCACCGTAACAAACACACACCTGACTCTTTGTTCATTAGTTCATTGTAGTAAGCGAAGAAGGCTCTGAACTCTGCTGGTCTATGGGAGAGGACTTTGAAGACATTGGGCAAAAAGCCCCCCTGTAAAGAAGGAAACGTGAAGTTTAGCAGGTTGTAAAATAAGACTCGTGACAATGTATATTAAGGATGTGTTTGTTTTTTTACCTTTGACTCAACTTCCTCCATAAGCTCCACTATATCATAAGGTAGCTCTTTCTTGTAAGGAACTGGATAGCGACTGATGTTCTCCGGTGGCGGATCGCTGGAGAAATGTCTAATGCCCGCCGCCGCCTTCCCCCGAGACACGCAACCCGACCGGAGAGACGCCTGGACGGAGGACAGGAAAGTCACATGAGTTATACAGAAACTGCACTGGCAAAGCAGGAAAGTAAGTACAACAACTTACCAGCTGTGTGAACACAGAGGGACGAAATAACTTCGAGACGAGGTTACTCGCCATGTCAGTCGCCTTGCCTGGCTGGAAAGTGACCGTCAAAAATTAGCTGCCAGCTAGCTAGGGTCTTTCGAAAGCGATTAACAAAAGTCAAGCAAGTACTTGTGAGGTATCGACTGTACTGCTGCTAATGTAACTTAGTACAACAAACACTTGTATCAGTCTTTTCAACTATCAGTGGCCTCTCATTGTTGTTCAATTAATATAATGGGCATCCAATGATCATTTCAGCGTTAACCATTTACGTTATCTCTTGTAAAAATGGTAAATATCTTGTTTTGCTTCTTCCTCTTCTTCTTTGGTGTTTATTGGCGGTTCTGTTTTGCTTCATGACATGTCAGATGTTGACTAACCAGTCCAACCACCCAATCATAGAGCCGAATTGAGTCACGCCTGCAGTCTGTCCCCGCCCTCGTGTACTACTCCTCCCTTTTGGCTCCTCCCCACCAAGCCTTGAGATGAAAAGGGGCACTGCACTGGGATCAGAAGGAGAGGGAGAGGAGATAAGAATCACCACACAGTTGAGTAGAATTTAAGATAATTGTAAGCTGACATGATGGTACACGTACTCCTGTACAGTAGGTGGAGGATCTCTTAATACATCCATGGTGCCTCCCAATATTAACTAGACCGGATTTATTAGCCCCACATCTGTCACTGTCTGACTATAAATCCAACATGCACCTACAGTCTACGATATCTAGCTAGACACATGCACAAATACTGCACATAATCATCCAATCCATCTCATTGCACAACACTTGACTTATAGACAATTTATTTATTCATTTTGTATTGTTGGCCATTGGTGCTTTTTAAATACATTTATATAATATTTGTATTTAAACACCTATTTCCACAGAAAAGTGTGTATGAATAGCCCTGTCTGTTCTTTACCTTTACTTGTCCAGCTTTGTTGTCCTGTTATGTCTATTTATATGTACGTAAAACGGAGTTAAAATATGTGTACTCTTGGCCAATAGAGTGTATTCGGTTGGTACCATAATATTTACAGTCTAGGTTGGTACCATGGATGTATTAAGAGAACGGTTGGTACCATAGACAGTTAAAGAAAAGTTAAAGTTGGTTGTCAGTACCTGATCCGTTCTGCGCATGTGCAAAAGGTCTGCGCATGCTAACGCAACACAGCTGTAATCTTGGCCGACGGTGGTGATTTTTCACGGATCACAATCACCAATAAAGGCTTCTAAACCAAATACTACACAACCGGACATGTCCCATGTCCCAGCAAACTGACCGGAATTTTGGGAGAAATTACCAGCATTGGCCAAGATTA
Organism: Gymnocephalus cernua; assembly: GCA_023631565.1. Taxonomy (NCBI): domain Eukaryota; kingdom Metazoa; phylum Chordata; class Actinopteri; order Perciformes; family Percidae; genus Gymnocephalus; species Gymnocephalus cernua. Next base: position 24,110,691 of record CM042435.1, read on the forward strand.
CAGCTAGCTATGTCGCGTTAGCATGCTACATAATAGTTAGCCGCTAGGAGTATGCTAACGTTCGATTGTGGTGGAACGAAGCAGAACTTTCTAACGTCAGAAATCTCAGATAAAGGCTTCTGAACCAAACACTATCCAATCGGACATGTTTCAGCAGGAATGAGACCCAGAATTGGGGAGAATTTAACAACAAAGGCCGACAAGATGACATGTTTACTGCCGTTAGCATGTAGCTACTATAGTGGTATACAGCAGTGGTGGCTGGAAGAGCTGTCGTCTCGTCTTGAAAGGACACTTACTTATTAATAATTAATTAATGGTCTAAAACTATCAACATAAACAACACAACAATGACGTCGCTAGCGGTTTTGTATCGGTGACAACAAGTCTTAATTTACATATCTTTATAAAAAAAGGAAAATTGCCGTCGTGTTTTTTAACGCATGCGTGGTACAAATCGCACAGGTTTTCTGCTACGCAATTATGCACATGCGCAGAACGGATCGGGTACTGACATTTTTATTTTATTTTTTATTTATTTTTTTATTGAACAATAGTAACAACCATAATTGGCCTGGTACAATAAATGAAATGTCTTCACGGACAATAGACAAGCACCTTACATAAGAAAGAAGAAAAACAAACATTGTGACATTGGTACCGGACTGACATCCATGGACTGAACGCCCCCTGCGAGACAGCATCCAGGGGGGAAAAAAGCAAAAAGCCCTAAGCTCGACCCCGTGCCCCGGAAATGATTTAGTCGCGAGTGAGCGACAAGTTTTCATTCATACGAGATAGACGTTTTTGCTAGTTTATCAAAACAAGACAATTAATCGAGTAGGAGTTGAACATTACAGCAAACATGTTTTACCATGTAAGTATCTACAATACCCTCCATGTGTGAGCCGGCTTATAGCAGTGTTTGCGTGTTTTGTTTGTCAATGTGTGCCTAGCTTGAGCTGTTAGCATAACGTTAGCTAACGTAGCTAGCTGAACAAAACTTAAAGTCCTCGCTGCATTGATTAGCGTTGTTGTTTAATAGTCATGCAGAAATAATACATACAGTTTTAGTCTTGATTAACTATCACATTTATAATAACTTAAAGTAAAATATAATTATGCAACCCACGCTATACTAATAGAAGCGTTGTCTTATAATGCACGTATATTATTTTGTGTTCTCAGATTTCTTTGGAGCATGAAATTTTACTTCACCCGAGGTATTTTGGCCCTAACCTCCTAAACACCGTGAAGCAGAAGCTTTTCACAGAAGTGGAAGGTACCTGCACTGGCAAGTGAGTGGCTGCAAGACCCAGTTATGTGCAATTACATACAAATGAGTTGTTTGTTCTGAGCAGAGCTCATTAGTTAAATGGTACAGAGGCTGTGATTTTAGAGAGTTGTCATTTTAGTGAAATGTTAGACCTTTTAGATTGAAACATGTTACTAAAGTGCAATGAACTTCAACCCAATGCAGAGATGCGTGTACACACTTTGAGGGAAGAAATAAACAAATCGGCATTTCCGTCACCTTCATGGGGGATAGACCATTGAATAATAACAGACATTCTGGTAGGACTTACTTAGGGATTGTGCTATTTGACAACTTGTGTATACTATGTGTAATGATTGTGATGTTTTAGGGTAACTTTAGTAGTTTTGATTTATGATCTGTGGAAAGGAATTTTGACTGAAAAAAAACACAAGCAAAGGCAACGTATAAAAGCTGATTTTTGTTATGCCCTTTAAGTCATCATGACAGTATCAACATTCTTAACAAAGTTATCAACTTTGTATTCATAATACTGCATGCACATTGATTAATGTCTCTCCTTCAGGTATGGCTTTGTCATCGCTGTCACCACTATTGACAACATCGGGGCGGGTGTAATCCAGCCGGGGAGAGGGTTTGTCCTCTACCCAGTCAAGTACAAGGCCATTGTTTTCCGCCCATTTAAAGGGGAGGTGGTTGACGCTGTGGTTACTCAGGTTAACAAGGTGAGGGACAAAACAGTGCAGGTTTCTGGACTCTATGCAGATTGCTAAACTGAAACATTATTCTCATATGATGACGTGGAATCTGACATTAATTCTGACATATAATTGATACTATAATAAATCATTCTGACACTGCATTGCTTACTAACAATTTCTGATGTCCAAAACATGCACATTTACTTCTGAAAGTTCTGCCCAGTATTGTAAGTGGTTATGTTTACATATGTTTTCCAACTTATGATGTTGTTAAAAAAAAGTAAAATGACGAGCTGTTTTGTGATATAAATCATAATGATAAGATAATTGTATTTTATATTGGCTAATGCAATTCTCTACTGTTATAGAGCCCATATTTTAACTTTATCACAGTCAATATGCTTTCAGTAAAGAGTTTATGCTTCTGAAGTGGTTGATTTGTTGAATATAAAGTAATGATTAACTGATAATAGACATTTTTCTTTTGTGTCTTATCTAAATTATATTTGTCTCTATTTTCTGGCAGGTTGGATTGTTCACAGAAATTGGTCCCATGTCTTGCTTCATCTCTCGCCATGTGAGTCGGCATCATTTAACAACTTAATCTATAGTTATTGACCGAATCGGTTGGCTTCAATACCTTTTCGATTTATATTATCTCACAGGAATCTTTTTTTTTTTTTTTTTTTTGCAGTCCATCCCCTCAGAAATGGAGTTTGACCCCAACTCCAATCCTCCTTGTTATAAGACAGTTGATGAGGTAAGGATATTCATTATTTCTCATGACACGAAGGAGATAAAAAATAAAAAAAGATCACAATATATGTTGTATAAACATAAATTATAAATATGTTTATAATCAAACAAATGTTCACCAAATATTTTCAATTGCTTTGCCTTTGACATCTTTTAACATTAAATGAGCTTGGAAAAATCCAGGTAATCATAGTAACACTGGTGTTAAGATGTTTTTTTTCAGGAAGCAAGAATGGAACAAAAACTATGTCATAAATTCTGTAGGCAAAGTAGTTGCGGTGCAACTTGTTGTTTGGCTCCTGTCATTTGACTGTTGCTGAGTCTTGCATTTAAGGATGTTTTCTTCTCTTCCATTCAAGGACATTGTAATCCAGCAAGATGATGAGATCCGGCTAAAGATTGTGGGAACAAGAGTGGACAAGAATGACATTGTAAGTGTTTTTTTTTTTTTTTTCTTTCTTTTTTCTCCTCGTCATAGCCAAAGACATCAAAAAAGGTTGTGTCACTATAGCTCAGATGTTACACAGTAGTTTATTAAATGGATGTACTGTATGTTGATTTATAATAAAGCTTTTCCTTTTTTTCAGTTTGCTATTGGATCTCTCATGGATGATTATCTGGGTGAGTATTAGACATAACATTGTCTTACAGGTGGTAGATCTGCTCGTTGGGATGGACATGAATTGATAATGCCTTACATAGATTTATTTCATGTCAAATTATTCTGCACAGTAAGGAAAATGTGATTCATAGTTTGACAAAACAGGTTTTTTTGCTCTAATTGTGTTACTGTAACTCGTTGTAATGGAACAATTTTGGCTGTGTGTTTTTATTTTCTGTTTTATGGTTGATTGAACTTGCCTTCTGTACTTTATTTCCAGGTCTTGTGAGCTGATTCGCCCCAGAGGAAGCACATTTCACATTGGACATTTTATGTAGTAGCCTAGTCATTTCTTTGTTAAAATGAATATTTTTCTACACTATTTGATAGGGTATTACAGGTAGAGAAGCATCGTAGTGACATCATTGTATTATTATGCACAGCCTACATTTTCTTTTATTTTAACTGGTGTAAGATTCAAAGAAAACCCAGAGACTGCTTGCTAAATGTATAGCAAAATGGCACACAATGCAGCACATTATTCATTAGCGGTTTTTTACATGTAGAATTCAAAATTTCTATCTCAACTATATGGTTTGGGTTTATTTTGTACTGTGGACTGTAATAAAGTATTTTATTTGTTATATCTTTGTATGCTGTTTAATGTTTTAAATTGAATATCTTGTCAGAGCATTGATCTTTGTTTTTGTGCAAAAAAAAACTTGATGCGCAGCTGCAACTATGTGAAATGCGTCGCTCTGTGGAGGTACATTCCCTGAGGCGAAACGTGAACGCGGAAATTGCAACGGCGCGCACGGCGTGGGGCCGTAAATACGTCAGTGGGACGCTCGTTCTTTCTTTCTCTCGTCCTGAAGATGGCGGCAGGGGTGAGTAAGATCGAATGATAGCTAGTTTTTGGGTTTTCTTTCAACTTTCCTGGCGCAATCCGCCGAAAATCTAACCCATCTGCACATGTATTGAACACCTTTACACGGTAACAGTGTCCTCTGTCTGTTAGGTAGCTGTTTTTGGGGGTATTTATGAAGACTTTCACTCGGTGTTCATACAAACTATGGTTAGCTTTTGCTATCCTGACGTTGCATTCACTGTTAAAGACGCCCCTCTCCCGGCCCAGGTTTTTGCCACGTTAACGTGGCTATTTTCGAACCGTGAAAACTTTCTATCGCATTTATAGGTGTTTTCGCCAGACGTTGGTGCTTATGGCCTTCGTTGTAGTGCACGGGCTAACCTGTATCTTACTTCGTTTAAAGCTAACGTTATACTAAAGAAGACTACTCGGGTTATATTACCGGTAACGATAGCTAGCACAAGTTAGCATTTAAAGCAAGCTAAACGCCACGTGAAAATAGGTCAATTGTTTTCCTTGTAGTTGGTCATCAGCCACGTGAATGTTATTCCTTGTTGGTCCACAAAGTGCTTTGGTAGTCGGTAGTTTTTATCTAACCAACGTTATGACCTAGCATCACCCTGCTCCCAGTCCATTTTAAACGGATCGAGTTTACAGATTTGGATAGCATCATTAATTGTGAATATTCATTTTGTATCAAGAACACTACCAGACCAATCTAACTCTCCACTGGATGTGTGGCTTTATTTACCATACTTTTCTTTATCCCTAGTGTAATTTAAATTGACCGAATTTGCATTACAGGGCGAGATTTGTTTTGCTTGTTACGTGATAATGCTATGAGAACATCCTTAGGTTTGCTCAACGTCTTGCTAACCTGGCAGCAAAATGTAATGCGTGTATGTTCAAATTAGATTTGTTCTGTGTTTGATTGTTTTAATTAATGTAGGGTTGTCTTCCCTATTTCCAGACTTTGTACACGTACCCAGAGAACTGGCGGGCCTTCAAGGCCCAGATTGCAGCCCAGTACAGTGGGGCTCGTCTCAAAGTCGCCAGCAGCTCCCCTGCCTTCACCTTCGGGCAGACGAACCGTACTCCTGCCTTCCTCAACAACTTCCCTCTGGGCAAGGTTAGTGCAGTAGTCCTCGGCTTGTAGGGCTATTGTTTCAACAATGAATGTGGTGAATCAGTTAGATACTTTCTTCAAGTCCATTTAACCAATAATGAAATATAATAAACTGTAAGGGTTTTAACCAGTTTGATTATGCTACTGTTTAACATGTTTTCACTTGACTGCATGATGCTCTGGAAATCATTCTTGAATTTTGCCCTTGTTTGTAGGTACCAGCCTACCAGGGAGATGACGGTTTCTGTCTGTTTGAGAGTAATGCCATTGCTCACTACTGTAAGTCTCACATTTATTAATATGGTTAACTTAAGTGCCTTATGCACTATTTGTTCATCTAAAAAGGTCCCTGTTGTGCACCTAAGTAGAGTAAATGCTGCTTGCTTTAATGTACATGTTTCTCCATGAACACTAGGTGTTTTGGAATGTATCACTTGAATCCGCAAACCATTAGGAAATTTATAAATGAACAGGTCACTGTACTCTAGCATGTGCATTACATGGACTCCTGCACACCTTAATGAATTGCACCACCATTAGTTATACCTGATGGAGGGGTCTGTTGCGCAGTATGTGGCATTCTGTCAGAATGTTTAACTAGTAAGTACTTAAAGGTACAATATGTAACATTTCTGCATTAAAATGTATAAAAACGACCATACCTATGTTACATATTTTTTTTGAGTTGTGTAGTTACACTCTCACAAATGTTTCCACCAAACTTCAAACCCAGAGAAATCTGTTATTTTATTTTCAGACACGGCACGTTTCCTTTCCTTCCTAGTCGCCAGTCAGTGGTATCATATAACATTGTTTTCACCACGGATAAAAGCAGCGCTGGGCTAACCCACGACTGAGTTTACCAGTAATGTTAACGTTAGCTGCATAGATAAGACGACTAATCTAATGCTAATTTAGCCAGCTAGCACCCGGTCTGTCTGCCTGGGATAACAGCTGACAACACAGCCATGTAGCAATAGCCAGTTACCGTTAGCCCATGGCCAGCCAACACAAGCCACCATTACAGCAATCCATCCAGTATAAGTACTATACAGCACTTAACTCCGGTGCCGGGTGCTTACGGCGCTAACGGCGGTTTAATGAAGCGTCGGGAAACGGGCCATATCAGACCCAGATCCGAGTCGCAACAGCGAAGATCCATAGCTAATGTTAGCTAGCTAGTCGCCGTTAGCGCTAGCTACCGGTGTTCGTGCCGAAAATCTCCTCCCTGCCGAATTTCTCACCCCTTCGCGTTTAGCTGTCTTTCGGGTTAGCTATATTAACCTGACAAGCACTAAAACGAATAGTTAAGATTAAAGAAAAGTGAAGGGGGAGATCGTTTCTGGCAGCTTGGAGATGTTCCGCTGCTGCACATCGGCCGTCCCGGGAGATTCCCCCTACAATCCCCACCCACACCTGTCTCAGGGTTGAGTAGCTAGCTAGCGTTACAACAAATCCCGTCCACCCAAGTGTTGAAACCATCCAAAAGATGACAGTGACATGTGAAATATATTGTGATGGTCACTGTGGTTTTAGCTGCTGGCTAACGTTAGCTTGCTGGCTCACTAGCTAGCTATACAGATCGAATCAAGAAAAATGTAATTATGTTGGGAAAATGCAGCTATGTTATTAGAATGACATGAATAAACGTAAAGTGAATACATTTGAATGGGTAAACTTGTCCGTGAACAGACGGATTTTAATTAGCGAAGGTCCATCCATCCATCCATCCATCCATCGTCGTCCGCTTATCCGTGGTCGGGTCGCGGGGGGAGCAGCTCCAGCAGGGAACCCCAAACCTCCCTTTCCCGAGCCACATTAACCAGCTCTGACTGGGGGATCCCGAGGCGTTCCCATGCCAGGTTGGAGATGTAATCCCTCCACCTAGTCCTGGGTCTTCCCCGAGGCCTCCTCCCAGCTGGACGTGCCTGGAACACCTCCCTAGGGAGGCGCCCAGGGGGCATCCTTACCAGATGCCCGAACCACCTCAACTGGCTCCTTTCGACGTGAAGGAGCAGCGGCTCTACTCCGAGCTCCTCACGGATGACTGAGCTTCTCACCCTATCTCTAAGGGAGACGCCAGCCACCCTCCTGAGGAAACCCATTTCGGCCGCTTGTACCCTGGATCTCGTTCTTTCGGTCATGACCCAACCTTCGAAGCGAAGGTGTTTAACATTAAAAAGTACAACTCCCATAATTCCACGCAATTTACCAACGTCATCAAAAGTCGGTTTACAATCCATTGTTTTGGTTGAGAGACCCCTAGCGGCAGAAAGTTACATATTGTACGTTTAACGCAACAGCTTTTCCATGCATGCTTTTAAGGGGAATAAATCGGTAAAATAGTTAAATCCATGCAACAACTTGTATGCACTCAGTGTACAACACTTAGAATGATTATGATTCTACAGTCTTTGTTATTGCTTTCCTAAACGCTCTCCCGCCTCTTCAACCACAGTGAGCAATGATGCCCTGCGTGGTGCCACTCCCCAGGCCGCAGCCCAAGTGCTGCAGTGGGTGAGCTTCGCTGACTCGGAGATCATCCCTCCAGCCAGCGCATGGGTCTTCCCAACTCTGGGAATCATGCAGTTCAACAAGCAGGTGTGCAGCTCAGCATTTTATAGTCAAGCTTAAGACTTAAATTATTACTTGATAGCTGTGGTAGAAGTTGGGTGCCAGTTTCAGTTTGTCAGAGTGACACCCTGTAGTTGAGACTTGGCACATGCGTTGTGTAATCATGCATAGTCATTCTTTTGTCTGGGCTGTCCAGGCCACAGAGCAGGCCAAGGAGGATGTGAAGAGGGTCCTTGCAGTGCTGAACCAACACCTGAACACCCGTACCTTCCTTGTGGGAGAGAGGGTCAGCCTTGCTGACATCACTGTGGCCTGCTCCATGCTCTGGCTCTACAAACAGGTTTGACATACACACAGCAGATAATGGTAACACAGAGCATCTGAAACAATATTTCCATTGATTTCTTAGATCAATACTTGATATTTGAGTCAAGATGCTTCTGTCCCCTGTAGGTCCTTGAGCCTTCTTTCCGTCAGTCTTATCCCAACGTGACTCGCTGGTTCACCACCTGTGTCAATCAGCCCCAGTTCAAGGCTGTCCTTGGAGAGGTCAAGCTGTGTGAAAAGATGGCCCAGTTTGATGGTGAGTAACTGTAAGCAATTAGATGCATACATACTGAGCATGAGTCTTCTGGAGCATGTCATTTAAATAATTAGATATGCATTGTATCTGTACCTATGCTGTCATTTGAAAGTCATCTACTAAAAATGGAAGTTTTTTGTTTTGTTTTTTTGTATTAAATCTAAGGTAGATACATGTTTGTGGCTAAAGGATTACACTAAAAGAACTAGATACCATTTTCTTCACAAAGCTATTGTGTAAATGAAATACTGAATTACTTATCAAGGGTGCTGATAATTCCCTTAAACATCAAATTTATTTCTGGCAATATTGTGAAATTAATCTCCAAAGACCTAGCCGGAAGGATTCTCCCCTGTCATTGGGCAAGGCAGTGTCCAATCATGGCACCAAGTCTTAATCTGACAGGGGAAGAGAAACTTGAGACCATGTTCATCCCAGTCATCTCTGTTTCAGTGAGTAATAGGCTGGTTCATGCTATGGGCACAGTAAAAAAAAAAAGAAAAGTCTGACCAAGGATGCTGAAATATAGACAGAACAACCCTTCAGGTGTTTTGGCCTTTATGTTTGGCCATATCTGAAAAGGTGCGCATGGAAGTTGATGTGGATCATCCAGATAAACTTTGAGTGTTCAAGTCATTTAATATACTTCCAACAGCATTGGTTAATGTTTGAAGCAGAATTGATATTACATTGTGTCATGTCTGTTTCAGTGAGTAATATGCTGGTTCGTGCTATGGGCACAGTAAAGAGTCTGACCTTAGGGTTTTGAAATGTTACTCTATAAGACAGAATGGATTGTTTTAGTTTTGAGTGCAAAACCAAAGCCAGATAATTGGAACATTTAACAGATAACATGTTCTGATGTTTTCTTGTATTTCTCCAGCAAAGAAGTTTGCTGATATGCAGCCCAAAAAAGAGACTCCTCATAAGAAAGAGAAGGGTGGAAAAGAGGCAGCCAAGCCCCAGGAGAAGAAGGAAAAGAAAAAAGAAGAGAAGAAGCCTGCCCCAGAAGAGGAGATGGATGACTGTGATGCTGCTTTGGCCTCTGAGCCCAAAGCCAAGGACCCCTTTGCACACCTGCCGAAGAGGTAGAACGATCTTAATGCTTGTCTAAGACTTATTGACTAAGTTTGTTTTTATGTCAGCATTTTTAGCTAACATTTTAGATAGCGGTGGCCAACAACAATTCATTGCTTACAGTGCAGTACACAAATTGGGAAACTCTCTTTAGAGAAAACTGGTGCTCCCCTGTCATTGGGCAAGGCAGTGTCCAGTATGGCACCAAGTCTTAATCTGACGGGGGAAGAGAAACTTCAGACCATATATTCATCCCAGCCATCTCTGATTCAGTGAGTAAAAGGCTGGTTCATAATATGGCCACAAATCAAATTAAACCCTAAGATCCACAGATATTAGGCTAGTGATTTGAAACATTACTCTGTAAGATGGGTTGCATTGTGTAAGTAGTTCGTAATGCTTTAGTTTGATTTCCCACCTCCTATAATGTACAGTAGGGGTGGGGAAAAAAATCGATTAATGTATGTATCGCAATTTTTGTTTTTGCTATTTTTTGAAATTGGTTCTTTTTCTTAGAATCATCATTTGTTTTACCAATGATTCACCGGAATATTTTCAGGGTTTTTTTTATTTATTTTTTTATGGTAAGGTACATGGTATGTACTTTATAAATGAAATGTCAGAATGACATGTGATGTACAATCTTTTTAGAAAACAATTGGTCTTTAGAAATGTCAGTTGGAAGCAACAGTGCCAAAAACGGCAGCAACAAGAGCTTTAAACCCATTACGGACTTTGCCATGAGAAGACCCATTTTTGGTGCTGAAAAGTCGTACGTACCACGCTTTCCAAGATGTGATCTTGACGAAGGTCAACCGGATGAAAAAGCCTTATTCTGACCAGTTGTACGTGTTGCCAAGTGCCACCTAATGTACCGGAGGTAGTTACTCCCGTCATTCTAACCCAATTTATGTATATGGGGGGGGGGGAGGAACTGGCATAACCCGATTATTCACTTAACTTGGGTAAGACCATACCCCAGTTACTGCTGTGCTGCATTTTCAAATTTTTTTATTTTTTTTTTTTAATATACAAGTGTTGGGGTAATGAAGAAACTAGAGTTAAAACATAACATGTGTATTTCTAATCATATCCTTGACATGCTTAATTTCTCTTTCTTCCCCCCCATGTACAGACAACAGATGTATTTGTGACCTGACCTTTTCCCTTATCTTTTTTTTTTTTTTTTTTAGCTCATTTGTCATGGACGAGTTCAAGAGAAAGTATTCTAATGAGGACACCATGACAGTAGCCATTCCCCACTTTTGGGAGCACTTTGACCATGAGGGGTACTCAATCTGGTACGGCCAGTACAAATACCCAGAGGAGCTTACACTTACCTTCAAGAGCTGCAATCTTATCACAGGTGAGACTCAGCAGCTACCTGGAGCAATAGGGTGCCTCAGTGTTTGGAAAGAAGCTTTTTAAATGTCATGTATGGGGGTTTGCTGGTTCATGTGTTGGTGTGAGTTTCCTCCGTTAGTTCCGGTTGGCTCCCTTGATCAGAAGACAAGCAAGTCTGTTTGTTAGCCAAATGGGTGTCGGTCATTACTTAAATTTTGCTTGTTTGTAAATGATTTCTTTTAATAAGGGATTGCAAGTAAGGCTTATAGAATTAAAATCACCTGGAGGCCTAGTTCGTAGATTCTTTAGTGACATAAGTGGTTTGGCCCATATTTCAATGTATCGCAGCTTTTCTGTGAAGTTGATTAAAGATCATGCTCAGAATACATAACCAAGGATAAGTTGAACCAGGTTTGGTCGCTGCTTACCTTGGGAATAATTAGATTTTAAAACCTTAGCAGCTGCTTCTGAAAAGTTTTTGTGTATAGATGGGCCTATACACCAACCAGGAAACTCCCTTGTTTAAGGTGAAAACGGATTCTCCCCTGTCATTGGGCAAGGCAGTGTCCAATCATGGCACCAAGTCTTAATCTGACAGGGGAAGAGAAACTAGAGACCATGTTCATCCCAGTCATCTCTGTTTCAGTGAGTAATAGGCTGGTTCATGCTATGGGCACAGTAAAAAAAAGAAAAGTCTGACCAAGGATGCTGAAATATAGACAGAACAACCCTTCAGGTGTTTTGGCCTTTGTTTGGCCATATCTGAAAAGGTGGGCATGGAAGTTGATGTGGATCATCCAGATAAACTTGAGTGTTAAAAATAACTGCATTGGTTAATGTTTGAAGCAGAATTGATATTACATTGTATGTTATTACTTTTTGATTCTATTGATAAAATGTCTTAAACCCTTCACAGGTATGTTTCAGCGCCTGGACAAACTCAGAAAGAACGCCTTCGCCAGTGTCATCTTGTTTGGCACCAACAATGACAGCAGCATCTCTGGCATCTGGATCTTCAGAGGCCAGGACCTGGCCTTCACTGTAAGTATTGAAAAGGGTAAACGCACCCTTTCCAAAATGCCCTGTCCTGATACCGTTCCAACCATCAAGCATTTAGTACTTGGTTTTTATAACTGATTTGGGCATTCAACTGACTACAGCACAAATTAAATGCGCGATTCCTGAGTGACAAAATGTTTGATTGGATGCGACTCATCTCAGAGTTACTGGACAGTCCCCTGTCATGGGCAAGGCGGTGGCTAATCATGGCACCAAGTCTTAATCTGACGGGGGAAGAGAAACAAGACCATGTTCATCCCAGTCATCTCTGTTTCAGTGAGCAATAGGCTGGTTCATGCTATGGGCACAAATGTTATCAAAGTTCAAGAGTTAAAATTGACTTTAAATATTAGATGTTGTAAATTGTTAGATGTCTGCACTGCTGTTTGGGCTTTTGTCACTGGTTATATTCAGTCAAGTGACTAGACTGCAGCTCAGACAATGTTCATGTAAATTAATTTTTTTATTTTTATTATTCCCCTCCTAGCTGTCTCAAGACTGGCAGATTGACTATGAATCATACGACTGGCGCAAGCTGGATTCAAAAAGTGACGAGTGCAAGACCATGGTAAAGGAGTACTTTGCCTGGGAGGGAGACTTCAAGCACGTGGGTAAAGCCTTCAACCAGGGCAAGATCTTCAAGTGAGAGGACACTGGGACAGTCTGAACAAAAGCATTATGCGCTTCTGATTTCCAGCACTTAAAAACCAATGGACTTTCAGCCACCACGTGCTTACTTTACTGCAAGATTGACTTGGAATGACAGTGTTTTGAAGACGAGTGAATTGTCTCAATGGCCCCAAACTGGTTTTTTTGTTGTTTGACCTGCGAAATAAAGCATTTTCCACAATGCCATCTATGGGATTTAATGTCTGTGGTCTGACTTCAGTCTGTTTGTGTTCAGTTTTTTGTTTTGTGTGGAAACTCAACTACAAATTAATTTAATTTCCTACATCCCTCTCGAGAGCTCTACTCAGAAAAGGGATAAAGTAACATGTTAATGGTAGTTAACATTTAATTTGGCGCAGACTATGATAAATAACGAGTAATATAGCAGCTGCTGAACTTCTTGCTGTAGAAGTGAAACTTATGTGGAAGTTAATTCGGCACTCTTGACATCAGTGTTGTGTGACATGAGCACACTTGGCCACACCCAATGGTAATGCCGGGTGTGGTTGGAAATTGTTATTTTCCACCAGAAGACGCCAGTGAAACAAAGCTTTTCAGCTTGGTGCCGAGTTGGTAACATTTGTGACTCATAGATACTAGACTTTGTGCTCAATTTCTACTGTTGTGGATGTGAAGGGTTGAATACATTTAGCATCCTAACTTGGAAACATTTTCTTTTGGAACATTTTAATTTGTCCTTAGAAGAGCTGCCGTTAATCAGTTACTTCAACACTAGGCTAACGGTTCAGCTGATGCTGCAGTGTTCTCTTATTCCTACAGGGGGCAAGCAAAGACTTGTCATTGGAAAGCTGTTGAATGGGAAACAGCCGCAGAGAAAACGACAGGGTTGAGTTCTGCGGTTTGCTCATGCTAAGACAAGAATGTGGTCTGCTTTAAGCGGAGTTCTTGTTTTGATGTTTCTGGTGCTTCCCCAAGGAGAGGAAGCCTGAAACTGCTTTACAAAGACATCCACTTGGACGCTCTGTCTTCTACAAGGCCATGGGTTATTAACATCAAATTTCTTACACTAAGTGAGAAAATGTTATGCCATGTAACTGCATGCATTTTACTAAACTTCTGTTAAATCGACTTACAGGTTAATTTTATGAATACCTGTAAATTGGAAATCACCATTCAAAAATGAGAAAAGCCAGCGCACTTAAAAATAATTCAGACAACTGTAAATGCATCATATTTGAGCATGCCTTCATAGGCCAATAATAAAAATCTGTTGACCACACCCTACTAAAATGCAGAAATGTCATGTTCCGGGGCCTACTTCTGCAAGTTGGTATTGTTAAAGAAAAAAAGCTTTTCATTAAGAGGAATAGACCAGGTATAGTCTGCCATTTTCTGTGCATACATAAATTCAGACATTCGTTTCACATCAGACTGAATGCCTAAATTGAACTGCAAACTTTTTATTTCCTAAAAGTTGAGGTCAATGTTTCAGAAGCTTAATATGCTTTTTTTTTTTTCTGACTGGTGAAGTTAGTGTTGGACTGTAAAGATGAATCATTTGGTTTTAAGAGACACACCCAACCATATCGAAGTTAATATCGCACTATTCATCGTTTGCTGTTGAGTGTTCCCACACCTGCAGTCTGGCTAATCCTTTCACTTTTGCTGTAACTGATTTCTTTGTTCAGTGCTTCATTGTGTGTTGTCTATAGCTGCTGTAAAACAGGACACCTGGACCAGCCCATATAGCATAAGTATAGATGAATTAAGATGATTCATAATAATTTCACCTTTGAATGTCAGTCTTGCAACGTTCAGTATTAAGCACAATCAATCCTAGTTTAATCACTGAATATGTTCAAATCTAAAGTTGTGTCTGTTTTTCTCTCCGACACACTTACACACACATGAGAGATGCACAAGAAAGGAATCCCATCCCAGAGTGAGTCAGATGTGTCATTTTTTCCAACCAGCGTGATTCAAGATAATTTTGGCACAACCATCTTCCACCATAGTGTTGAATCAGGGAGGCCATTTTAGTTTGTTCTGTGGTCTCATGGAAATCAGAAAATGGAAATGTTCCCACAACAGTGAAGCGCCCAAGTCCTTGAACACATGACTCACCCATCCTGTGGATCATGGTGGAAGAGGGCTGTAACTTGAGCAAATAACTTCAACTTGTGCACCCACAGCATCGCGGCAGTTACAACACCGCTGATGGCTAACCCTTCGATTGCTGAAGGAGTGGTGTTACAAAAGTCTTTTCATCATGCAATCAAATATGGAATTAATGTTAAGAGAGAACACACACAGTTTTAACCCTTTTGAGGCAAGTTTCCTATACAATGGCTGCAATATTATGTCCATACAATATTCTCATTCTTATTTGTGTTTAGTAACTTCAGAGTTAAAAGGCTAAACTTAAGCCAGCCACAAGAACAATACGCAGTTTTATGCCAACAGCAACATTTCCTCTTCCAGCCCTGCCAACCTTCCTCCCCCCTGGTCTTTATTTCTCTCTTGGCCACACACTCACTATTTCTTTTTCCTTTCTCTCTCCTTTGCTTTTTGGACATTTCTCTATGTCCGTGCATGAAGTGGTGGTGGTGGTGGGTTCTTAAAAGCAGTTGCAGCAGTGAGGAGTGCTGGCGAGGAAGGAACACAGAGACAGGGTGTATTGTTTCATCACACAATGTCCCTGTGTGGCTGTCAGCCCCCTAAAGGAGCTTTAGGCATGGTTTGCATGTGCTGAGCATCTGGTGGTGCAAGACACACATCTGGAAAAGAGTGAGGCGGCCGGTGAGGGGCTTGGAACTGTGAGATGAAGAGCTAACACTAAGGAATCCAACCAAGTTTTCTCTAAAGAAGCTCAATACATTGCAGAGGCTATTGCGAAAGAAGTTAGTTTTCTATGGGTTTAGCATTTCGGTGACTCTAGAATGAGAGTTATAATTATAGTAGAATAAGCACACAGATGTTTTTTTAAGTTGTAGCTGTGGCCTAAAAGTCCATAAATATATATTTCTTTCCCTTTGGACATGTTCACAGCTCTGCTACAGTGTTTGGCCTTAATGGCCGATACAAGCGTGTGTAAGTATTGTCAGACGCTTGTAGGGGCGTCTCTAAGCAGACAGAAACAACACTCAGTCACCACATATACACAGTCCCACCCTCAGAGTTTTATGGAGTTTTCCTTTAGACTCTAGTCTGGGGTTAGGCTTGCAGTCCCTCTGACACACACACGCACACTTGCGCAAAAGGAATTGGGGCAGGAAAATGGATCCTTAGTCAGCACATAAGGGTTTCTTCACCTTAAGTGTCCCCTATTTGTGTTTGAGGTAAGAGCCAGGAACAGCTGAATGCTAGGATGGAATTGGGGCGTGCCGACCACCATTTACTGTCTGTGTCACTGACTAGATGGATACGTACCTCATAAAACCCCACAAAAATCCGAACTATCCCTTTAACCTTGGTTCCGGAGTGAGGGGCGTTTCTTCCCATTGGTGCACATAAAGGGGTGTGAGCTACCACATTACTCTGTGGAACGTACTGTCTGCACTGTGGCAGTTGTACTGGAATGGAATGCGTGAGGTCAAAGGTGAGTCTTCTGAGGGGAAATAGCTGTAGAAGGCAAGGAGTGACAAGATGATATGATACAGCAACCAAGTAGCCTTTGCTCACAATGCCTGCAAGTAACATCCTTAAACTCAAGTGGGACACCATTGTTTAGAATGGGGATTATTTATTAGTTATTTCTTGGTGGTCTCACACTGGCGCCCTGCAACAGAGGGTGCCAGTGTGAGAGTGGAGAGGAAAGTGCGTGACACGAAGGAAGAGAGAGAGGTACTGCAAAGGGAAAACAGACAGCCCCTGTGCTTTTGGACATGAAACCCCAGAGTTGCCTCTGGCTCATATTACCAGAATCTGGAGGTGGGACACTGGGAGTGGTGTTGTCAAACTTGTAATTGAAACTGTAATACACACTACCATGACAACCAAGTGTAGAACTATTGATAACTGTCATTAAACTAAAGAAAATAGATAAATACAATATTACTAATTGATTCCTTTTGTATCTTCCTTTCTCTTCAACATTGTGTTAAAATAATACTACATGTAAAAGTTAGTCATAATAGCTTTGCAAGCACATTGTGGTTTGGGTGTGTACCGAACCTTCAATTTTCACATCGGCCCCAGGCTATCCATTATCTTCCCATCAAACGCAACTGCAACTGTAAATGTAACTTGTTTTAAAACGAGACTGCAGGTATAGGAACTGAAATAAGCACAGTTTAGAGTAACTTGCATTGGTTCAAGACAAGCTTCTCCTTGCAATGTTTGGTTAAGAAAGAGGCAGGTTAGGCCTAGATGAGCTTACTGGACAAACGGATACCCCAACCGAGCTTGTGAAAGCATAGATTGCCCTTTCATGTATTGACTTGTAGGTGGTTTATGGCTTACGAAGAAAGATTCAGAGTGTTGGAACATTTACAGCTATGACTGGAATGTGCAGCCCAGGAAGGTATTTGTTCACAACAGATGGGTGGTGAGCCAAAGGGAGGAGGAACTCTTCCAAAACCCCTTATCATGTTCTTGGATTAATGATTCAAAACAGTTAACAGCGAGTGATTGTCAGACACTGTCTAGAAATTGATCACACAGTGGACCAATCACACACACTCTGTGTCCACATGAATGTGTAAAATCTATGGAGTTACTTCACTTTACAGGGGCTGATATGTTGAAACAATTGGGCATCAGTTAATACACCCAAGCTTTCAGTAACGTAATTACTCTGATTGCACATTGTGACACCAATGGCAAGACAGAACATGTGAAAGTGTTCCCACTATCAGTCTGTTTAGATGATTCAGGCTGTGTTGGAAGAACAGCAAGGGGGGGGGGGGGACATCTCATCTACAAAACAATTACAAACAAAGTACAGCAAAGTTCCTTACTACGTTGCAAACTGCTTTATGGCATGTGGTATTTATCCATACACACACAGGGCATTGCTATGGAAACAGCCCTCTAAGTACCTGCCCCCTTGCTTATTATGTTGCTATAGCAGCCATCCCAGAATAGTCTCTTTTTTTCTCTCTCCGTCCCTCCCTCGTGTTTGTGACTCACAACTTGCAGTGGAAACCACAATTCAATCTGTCTCTCATTCCCCTTTTTCCCTTTACATTCTTCTCTGTACCAAAGGACCAGCTCGCCTTTCTGAGTCATCAGCGTGTGTTTGTGCATGTGAGAGCACGCGCTGTGGGGAATTCCAAAATGATTACCAATGATGAGTTACTATGGTGATGGCAAATATCATACGGGGTGATCTGTGTGTTGCAAGATAGTGTCTTAATTAGTGCACACTGTCATTGGATGACTGTGATTTCTTTGTACTTAATCTCTCTATGGATGCACTTTGTTCTCAGTTGTTACATGAGGTCTACTTTGTTTTGTTTTTTTAGAAGTCTCAGCTTGCTGTCTGCTTAGTCACAGGGCTCCAGACGCAGGATAGCACAAAATCCCATGTACATGTTACATATGATGCAACAAACGATGCATGTGGTAATTAAGTTTAAGGTTAACTTTTTGAACATAGTCTCTCTGGTTTTGTTTCAGTTCCATAGTTCCTGATTCATTTGCCAAGAAGATGAAGAAAATTCAATTATCTGTGCTAATTAAATTAAGTTGAATTAAATTAGATTTAAAAAAACAGGATGAGGCTATTAATTTTACAAGTCAGGAATTTTCCAGTTATATTTAAAGCTTCACTGGTTTCAGTTTGTGAGAGAAATAAAGAATGAAAGGGAAAAGCAAGTGCTTTTTGACAACGGTAACATTTTTAATTTAGTTCAGACAGTTTGGAAATTGTTTTGGCAAAATGAAATGAAAGAAAGTGAAAGAAAGCAGCAGAATGACCCCTTTAGGCATTATATATTATATTACCTGATTATAATTTCTGATGCTATATTTACTATACTATAATTATTATAAGCAGCATTATATTGTTGTTGCAGGTTATGGTGGAGTGAATGTTAAGTACTTAATATGCTGTTAGGTAGTGTAATCATAAATCATCCAGTAGCATTCACTAAATGCTACTGAATTACATGATAACATTCCACCACTAAAGAAAATATTTTACTTCTCCAGGTAGTAATGACCATTATGCAAAGATAATTGTGCTAATGAATCAGGTAAATTAAGCTGTGTTTATTTGCATGATACCTTATTAAACTACTTCCTTAGACTAGGCAGCTTACTGAACACATTCTCTAAAAAGTTGACATTGCAGTTATTCATTTCCAAACAGTAATTCTATGCCTTTTCTTTTTCGTTACCCTATTTTATTGAATTGTGTGTGATTATATGGTATGGCATAACATTACATTAAACTACTGATTATAATAGAATGCGCATTTGAGGGGATTTAGGGAAAACAACAACCTGTGGGGTCAATTATTTGATCTGATCAACAATTCTCAGCAATGCAGACAATAAATAATAGTTACCAAAATACAACTGATGTGTGGAATCTAGTGAGTTTATGTTAAGTATTCACATACAAGAAATGAAAGATAACATCAACATAGAAACTGTTTTTTGTCGTGTTGCTCCTACTGAGTTAAGCACTCTGAGCTGAGAGAGCCGATGCTGCAGGGGATCATATATAACTTGCATTCGTCACTATCTTAATACCGTAAATGATGGTTTATTTTTATGTTTCCCTGTACATGTGAAAGAGAGATCCTAATCTCAATGAGTCTACTCATTTAAATAAAGGACAGGAAGCCAAGTGCTAAAATACAAGACCAAGAATAAACAGCAATAGAAAGATATGATCAGTGTCACTTTATGCTGATTTATTTTGCAGCCTTTTTGACCCATCTTCAGCAATAGTGCAGTCATTCATTTATAAAGAACAAAAGATAAATCTGAAGTAGATTTCCTTTGACATTCTTCGACACTGACAATGCCTCTTTGACAGTGTTTGTGTGTCTGTTTTTGGCAGTCGCAATATTGACAATGTTGCATTGTGTAAAACAATCTAATGAAGTTGGTATACAAAGAACTCTTCTATCTGCACACAATCAGATTTGTGTAGTGAGTGACTGCTTTTAACAATAATCTTGGCTAAAGACTTTTAAGTTAAATATTTTTAAGCAAACAAATGCAGCAAACAAGATCAGTTTCAGTGAAAGCGGACACTTTGAATAGGTTTGCTGTTTATGTGAATCTGTACTCTGCTATTGCTGCCGATGAAAGTTATACTCTATGCTTTCATTTCAGAACAGACATGATATATAAATCCTACAGACGCCAGCATTTTGAAAATGTGACACATGCAGTTACAGAATTATTGAAATTATTGGTTACACCTTATATTGCAAAATAAATGTAGTCACCTGTAGTAAAGTTAGAGTTACATTATCAAATGTGTTTGGATTAAAACCCTTCTATTGTATCTCATGTTCTCACAAATTATCTTGATGACTCATAGATACTGTGGACACTGTGTGCATAGTCTGAATTTAGGAAAGAATTTCAGTGGATAATTGTGACATTGTGCAAGTTTAATACAAAGATTTCCTCTCTTTTGAATCCATCCTAACCTTTATCAGCTATTTTCAACTATTGAAAATTCCTTTGGGCTAAAAACTCTATTGAAATGTGTTCAGATAGTCTCTTGTGTCTGATTAAACCTGCGTTACATAATCAAATGTGCAACTCCCACCCATATGGCTCTTATGGCAGTTGCTTAACGAACTTTGATAGAATTTGATTAATCATTATATCCAGGTGTGGTGTCATTTTCCTTTTATTGTATCACAAGTTACAGTTTTGCTCAGGCCAGTGCTATGTGACTTCCCCTATCCTGCGGGAGACATTAATCACACACACACACACACACACACACACACACACACACACACACACACACACACACACACACACACACACACACACACACACACACACACACACACACACACACACACACACACACATTCAACCATCCATCCCCTTCTAATCCTCTGATTTTCCTCTTCTCTACAGTCTGAGCTGCCCTGTTTTCATTGTAGTCATGGGCCATGAGTCATCGAGCCTCTGAGCCAAGCTATTTGTGCTGGTTCACACTGGCTGACACACCTAGCACCAGGAAGCACACCCATTCCCACATATCCTTGTATTCATCTAGAGTGATCTGCGACAAAAGCAGTGACAGTCAAAGCGGATCGAGTTTGTAAAAGTATGTACTGCATGTGCAAAATATTTAGGAGATCTCCCCTTAAGGTTTTTAGTTTCATCCCCATTACACAATCTACATTTTACTTGTCTCAAAGCTCATTCTCCAACTCTTCTACTTATCGTTATTTGCTTATCTTGAACTTTAACTCCTGCTGTGGATTGATTTAGATTTAAAGGTCCCATGGCATGAAAATTTCACTTTATGAGGATTTTTAACATTAATATGAGTTCCCCCAGCCTGCCTATGGTCCCCAATTGGCTTGAAATGGTGATAGGTGTAAACCGAGCCCTGAGTGTCCTGTTCTGCCTTTGAGAAAAAGTAAGCTCAGATGAGCCGTTCTGGAATCTCCTCTTTATGAGGTCATAAGGAGCAAGGTTACCTCCCCTTTCTCTCCTTTGCCCCGCCCAGAGAATTTGGCCAACCCATGAGAGAGAGAGACATCATGGCTTTCAAACGAGCAAAGTGGCAGTTGGTCAAGGCCACACCCCCACCCTCCACCTTGCCCCCCCTCTCTCTTCCTCAATAGCTACAGACACAGAAATGACACGTTCTGAGTAAAGCTCATTGTGGGACTGGCTCTAGTGGCTGTAATTCTGCACCAAGGCTGAATTTTGGGAAAGAGACTTCAGATATAGTATTAGGGGACCACTAAGGCCTATATAAAATCATCCAAAGAGCACCATGTCATGGGACTTTCAATACAGGTGAATACAGGTGATAAGTAATCAAGGCATTTATCTGGAGTCACCTCATCAGTGTAAGAATGAGCTTTTAAGTAACAGTGAACGCATGTAAACATGGTGATTCTGAGTAGTAAAGAACACACAGCAATGACAATAGGCTCGTTCGAGATGAACTGCGCCTCGCCTGTAAAGTAGACGAGAGCAGACGGCAGCAGCGGGGGGCGGTGACAAAAATCCGCTGTGAGGTCGGACAGTTTCCAGCCGTATCCAGCAGCCTGCAGGCTGAACAGGAAGTCACAGAAACACTTTGGTCCGATTCCGATTTAATAAATTGTTATCAGACCCATACAGGGCCGGATTGGGACTCATTTTCAGCCCTGGAGTTTCATGCCTTAGACTGGCCCACTTTAGTTCACGACTAAAGGCTTAATTCATATTACTTTTATCCTATTCCCTTTCAATCGTGAGCTTTGTATATTCACTATTGTTTGATTAAAAACATAATGGGTCACTAGTAACACTTGGGAATAGAAAGTTGTTATATTGTAAATAATGTGATCACTGCAAAAAAAAATGCTTTTCTTACTTAGTATTTTTGTCTCGTGTATCTAAAAGAAAATCTTACATCAAGATGCATTAACTAAACAAGTATGAAAAAACACCTCAAAATTAAGTGATTTTTGCTTAAAACAAGGCACATTATCTGCCAAAAATAATTGTTTTAGATTTAGCTTGTTTTAAGCAACAACAAAAAAACAAAATCACTTAATTTTTAGGTTTTTTTCAGAAAACGACATAATTTCACTTGTCTAGTAAATGTATCTTGAATTAAGAATATTTAGATATTTGAACTGGAAACAGGTAAGATACTAAGTAAGAAAAGCATTTTTTCAGTGATAACGTTTTCTTATTCACACATTATGGTACATCAGCAGCTTCCCTGTGTCTCACAGTGAGAACATTAGTCTCTTCACAGCTGGCTCTGTGTCTGACACTAAATGAAATGTTTTACATTTATTTCTCACCACAAATATCCCCTTTTTACAAAGCTTTCAAATCAAGTCAAGTCAGTTTCATTAATGATTCATTGTTATTAATGTATAATAATCTCAGGACATGTTTCATTGAGCAGGGTTCTGGTGTGGTGGGCTCATGACTGGAGCTCGGTAACGTTACCGGGTCTCGCTGCTCGTCACTGTTAGCAGCAAACCGGACTAGAGGCAGCTGCTGCTGAACAGCTACAAGAAAAACGTTTGATACATGAACGGTGGTTTGCAGACAACGTTGTTTTGCACGGTCGCGAGCATCTTGCACTGCTCCTAACTACCTTAACGTTAGCTTACTTACCGGCCTCGTCGTCTTCATTTGTTTTTTTGAGGAAAAATGTGCTCAGCTTAGAACATTTGGCTGCGTCACTTTCCAAAGCTTTCTTCTTTTTTATTCTGGCCTTTTCAGCGCCGCCTTTGCGCTTCCTGTTATCCATTTTTATCTGACTTTTTTATTTTGAGCAACTTTCAAGGTGCCGTGTCGGGGCGGGGGGGGGGGGGCGAAATTACGAATCCCACTATGGCAACGCCAAGACCCGCCCTGCGAAGCAGCTCGATTGGTTGGGGTTAGGCATTTCACCTCGAGTGGTTAAGTTTAGGATAGCGGATTGGTCAGGGGATAGGACCTGAACAAATCAGGTTACGTTACCTTGGACGCCTGGCCAATAGTAGTGATTGAAGGGCGGGTCTTGGCGTTGCCATAGTGGGATTCGTAATTTCGCGGGGGGCAGGGAGTCAAAAAATAATCACGTCATCATTAACCTGCAGGCTGCACTCTGCGAGAAAATATTAAATAAAAAAAGAGTGGGACTGCGATAAAATAATGAATAAAAAGAGTGGGGCTGCTGTGAGTGCAGGCAGCCATAGGGACAGCATCCATATTTCAACCCAGTGCCAGGGAACCATCACCTTATTGTGGTGGAGAGGTTTGGGTGTCCCTATGAACCTGAGGGCTGTGTTGTCTGGAGCTTTGTGCTCCTGGTAGGGTCTCCCATGGCAAAGTGGTCTCAGGTGAGGGGCCAGACGAAGAATGGTTCAAAAGACCCTATGAAAAAACGAGGAAGGGATAGAGAGACCCTGCCCGGAGGAAGCCCGGGGCCCCCGTCTGGAGCCAGGCCCAGAGGGAGGGCTCGTCAGCGAGCGTCTGGTGGCCGGGTTTGCCACGGAGCCCGGCCGGGCACAGCCCGAAAAAGCTACGTGGCACCTATCTCTCCAGCCCATGGGCCCACCACCTGTGGGAGGAACCGCTGGGGTCGGGTGCGCTGCCACACGGGTGGCGGTGAAGGTCAGGGGCCTCGACGGACCAGACCCGGGCAGCAGAGGCTGGCTCTGGGGACATGGAATGTCACCTCGCTGTGGGGGAAGGAGCCGGAACTTGTGCGTGAGGTGGAGCGCTACCAGTTGGATCTGGTGGGGCTTACCTCTACGCATAGTCTCGGTTCTGGAACCGTACTCCTGGAGAGGGGTTGGACTCTTTTCTTCTCCGGAGTTGCCCAGGGTGTGAGGCGCCAGGCGGGTGTGGGGATACTCACAAGTCCCCGGCTGAGCGCCGCAACGTTGGAGTTTACCCCGGTGGACGAGAGGGTCGCCTCCCTACGCCTGCGGGTTGTTGGGGGGAAAACTCTGACTGTTGTTTGTGCATATGCACCAAACAAGAGTTCAGAGTATTCGGCCTTCTTGGAGACCTTGAATGGAGTCCTGTATGGGGCTCCGGAGGGGGACTCCATAGTTCTGCTGGGGGACTTCAACGCACATGTGGGCAATGACGGAGACACATGGAGAGGCGTGATTGGGAGGAACGGCCTCCCTGATCTAAACCAGAGTGGTTGTCTGTTATTGGACTTCTGTGCTAGTCATGGATTGTCTATAACAAACACCATGTTCGAACATAGGGATGCTCATAAGTGTACTTGGTACCAGAGCACCCTAGGCCGAAAG
This sequence comes from Gymnocephalus cernua, assembly GCA_023631565.1. Taxonomy (NCBI): domain Eukaryota; kingdom Metazoa; phylum Chordata; class Actinopteri; order Perciformes; family Percidae; genus Gymnocephalus; species Gymnocephalus cernua. The sequence continues at coordinate 24,135,204 of CM042435.1, forward strand.
TCAATGATCGATTTTATAATCGTCTCATCTGATTTGAGGCCGTATGTTTTGGACACTCGGGTGAAGAGAGGGGCGGAGCTGTCAACTGATCACCATCTGGTGGTGAGTTGGGTCAGGGGGTGGGGGAAGACTCTGGACAGACCTGGTAAGCCCAAACGGGTGGTGCGGGTAAATTGGGAACGTCTGGAGGAAGCTCCTGTCCGACAGACCTTCAACTCACACCTCCGGCGGAGCTTTTCGTGCATCCCTGTGGAGGCTGGGGGCATTGAACCTGAGTGGACATTGTTCAAAGTTTCCATTGCTGAAGCTGCGGCAGGGAGCTGTGGTCTTAGGGTCTTAGGTGCCTCAAGGGGCGGTAACCCTCGAACACCGTGGTGGACACCGGTGGTCAGGGAAGCTGTCCGACTGAAGAAGGAGTCCTTCCGGGATATGTTATCCCAGAGGACTCCGGAGGCAGTTGCAAGGTACCGAATGGCCCGAAGGACTGCAGCCTCTGCCGTGAAAGAGGCAAAGCAGCGGGTGTGGGAGAAGTTCGGAGAAGACATGGAGAAGGACTTTCGGTCGGCACCAAGGCGCTTCTGGAAAACCGTCCGCCACCTCAGAAGGGGGAAGCGGGGAACCATCCAAGCTGTGTACAGTAAGGATGGGACGTTGTTGAGCTCAACTGAGGAGGTAATAGGGCGGTGGAAGGAGCACTTTGAGGAACTCCTAAATCCAGCTGATGCGCCCTCTTTGTTAGAGGCAGAGCTGGAGGATGACGGGGGATTGTCGTCAATTTCCCTGGTGGAGGTCACTGAGGTAGTCAAACAACTCCACAGTGGCAAAGCCCCAGGGATTGATGAGATCCGTCCAGAAATGCTGAAAGCTCTGGGTGTGGAGGGGCTGTCTTGGTTGACACGCCTACTCAACATTGCGTGGAAGTCTGGGACAGTGCCAAAGGAGTGGCAGACCGGGGTGGTGGTTCCCCTCTTCAAAAAGGGGGACCAGAGGGTGTGTACCAATTACAGGGGTATCACACTTCTCAGCCTCCCTGGTAAAGTCTACTCCAAGGTGCTGGAAAGGAGGGTTCGGCCGATAGTCGAACCTCAGGTTGAAGAGGAACAATGCGGATTCCGTCCTGGTCGTGGAACAACGGATCAGCTCTTTACTCTAGCAAGGATCCTGGAGGGAGCCTGGGAGTATGCCCATCCAGTCTACATGTGTTTTGTGGATCTGGAGAAGGCATATGACCGGGTCCCCCGGGAGACTTTGTGGGAGGTGCTGCGGGAGTATGGGGTGAGGGGGTCCCTTCTCAGGGCCATCCAATCTCTGTATGACCAAAGCGAGAGTTGTGTCCGGGTTCTCGGCAGTAAGTCGGACACGTTCCAGGTGAGGGTTGGCCTCCGCCAGGGCTGCGCTTTGTCACCAATCCTGTTCGTAGTATTTATGGACAGGATATCGAGGCGTAGTCGTGGTAGGGAGGGGTTGCAGTTCGGTGGGCTCGGGATCTCATCGCTGCTCTTTGCAGATGATGTGGTCCTGATGGCATCATCGGCCTGTGACCTTCAGCACTCACTGGATCGGTTTGCAGCCGAGTGTGAAGCGGCTGGGATGAGAATCAGCACCGATGGAGTGCCTTCTCCAGGTAGGGAATGAGTCCTTACCCCAAGTGAAGGAGTTTAAGTACCTTGGGGTCTTGTTCGCGAGTGAGGGGACAATGGAGCGGGAGATTGGTCGGAGAATCGGCGCAGCGTGGGCGGTATTACATTCAGTTTATCGCACCGTTGTGAAGAAAAGAGAGCTGAGCCGGAAGGCAAAGCTCTCGATCTACCGGTCAGTTTTTGTTCCTACCCTCACCTATGGTCATGAAGGTTGGGTCATGACCGAAAGAACGAGATCCAGGGTACAAGCGGCCGAAATGGGTTTCCTCAGGAGGGTGGCTGGCGTCTCCCTTAGAGATAGGGTGAGAAGCTCAGTCATCCGTGAGGAGCTCGGAGTAGAGCCGCTGCTCCTTCACGTCGAAAGGAGCCAGTTGAGGTGGTTCGGGCATCTGGTAAGGATGCCCCCTGGGCGCCTCCCTAGGGAGGTGTTCCAGGCACGTCCAGCTGGGAGGAGGCCTCGGGGAAGACCCAGGACTAGGTGGAGGGATTACATCTCCAACCTGGCCTGGGAACGCCTCGGGATCCCCCAGTCAGAGCTGGTTAATGTGGCTCGGGAAAGGGAAGTTTGGGGTCCCCTGCTGGAGCTGCTCCCCCCGCGACCCGACCACGGATAAGCGGACGACGATGGATGGATGGATGGATGGACTATGGCAACGCCAAGACCCGCCCTGCGAAGCAGCTCGATTGGTTGGGGTTAGGCATTTCACCTCGAGTGGTTAAGTTTAGGATAGCGGATTGGTCAGGGGATAGGACCTGAACAAATCAGGTTACGTTACCTTGGACGCCTGGCCAATAGTAGTGATTGAAGGGCGGGTCTTGGCGTTGCCATAGTGGGATTCGTAATTTCGCGGGGGGCAGGGAGTCAAAAAATAATCACGTCATCATTAACCTGCAGGCTGCACTCTGCGAGAAAATATTAAATAAAAAAAGAGTGGGACTGCGATAAAATAATGAATAAAAAGAGTGGGGCTGCTGTGAGTGCAGGCAGCCATAGGGACAGCATCCATATTTCAACCCAGTGCCATGACAACAACGGCCCTCGCGGCCAAAAAAACAGACCGGCCCACCGGGAATTTTCCCGGTGCTCCCGATTAGCCAATCCGGGCCTGGACCCATATATCAGCTTGTACACAGTCTCCAGTTGTTTTTATTATGACAGAGTAGCTGTCAACATGTTCTACATGTGATATGTTGCTGATTTTAATTAACAACAGACTGTAGATGATCTGTAATCTGAACAGATTTAGTCTCTCTGACTTCCAAACATAACTGTCAGCCACACAACATGTGTTCTGTACAGAATAAGCCTTTAAATTAGACAAATGGCAGTTAAAATCCCTCAGATTCAAAATCAATAAAAGTTTAAAAAACGTCATCATGTTGTCGATTCTGAACCAATCAGCTGTTAGATCAGCTGTGAGGCCGGCGTTTCCCAGCATGCCTTGTGTCCGCCTGGGTCTTGTAGTCGGTGAAAAGCAACTGCGCTACCTGCGTCTCAGAACTGCGGCCGCCTTGCTCTTGTGAGATTATCGTTGCCTACGTATGCATGACGTCAGAGCAAGTCGGGATCAAGTCGGACATAAATCGAACCAGCATGCAACGGGCGGCGATCGCCGGTGATCGATTCTGCGCAGATCTGGCTCATCTCGAACGAGCCTAGTGTTTACTGTGGGGTTGTTATGTGACCTAAAAGACCAAGACTGCAGAAAGGTTGTTGAGCAGCAAACAGTTTGGACAGGCCTCTCACTGTTTACATGTGCACACATTAGGAGTTGTCTGTCTGGAAGCACTACTTCTTCAAAGCTGAAACTGTTCTTCAAAGGCAACAACAGCCACACCTCAGTGGCAAAAAGCCATCATGTGTTGAGCTGAGTAAACAGATGCAGTAGGATAACACTTTGTGTGAAGAGGATTATGATCCTTTTCACCCATTAATAGCAAGTGGACAATATATAATTTAAAGGAGAACTCCGGACAATTTTTACGTTAATCTTGCTAAATATAACTATGCGAGACCTGTCTATAGCAAAAACAATTAGCGTAATAGCAGCTACATAGACGGAGCTGCTGCAGCTAATGCCCACCGCTCCCACTTAGCTAAACGGCAGTTATGGGGGCATAAATTAAATAGTGCCTTTGTGTATCTTAACAGACACAAAATGCAATTAAAATGTCTGTGTAACATGAACAGGCCCTTAATGACAACAAGATGCATTTTCAACATTCACCTACCCTGTTAGCTGCTAGCTAGCTAGCTAGCTGTCGTCTGGGACGAAAGAGTGTTCAGTCAGGCTTCAGTAATAATCATCATGCAGCAGTCCCGTGTGTATTTGTAGCATATATATGGATATATATGATATATATCCATTTTGTGTGCAATCCATCTGGCGTTGGAGAGTAGTATTCTCTGCTGACAACAATCACAAGAGCGCCCGCTGGTCTGGAGGATGTCCTCCGGAGGACCGGTGATGCCTTCGCGGCACAACACCCACACGAACACCACCAGTTGCCCGAAATGCGTGATCTTGGAGCAGCTGCTTCATCTGCCTGTTGCCCCTCTGTCTGTCTGGTTCTTTCCAACTCTTGTGAGGCTAGTTCTTCGTCTGTATACTCGGGTTCGAATAAATAAGGATGACCATCAAACTCAAAAGCCTCTTCCATATGTTCAATATCTTCTTCGATATTCTCCATAGTTACGTTACTCCAAGCTTCTTCCCTTGTGAACACCTCCACTCTTCACGCTACACTGTACGCTCCTTCGACTTACACTGTTATTTATCTTGCTACAACTGAATTCACACAGGACTTCACCACGAGACTGCCGCTAGCCGTCTGTTAGTGTTTTACTGAACAAGGCACAGGCATAATTCTGCCCGTTTCCATGTAGTTACATAGTCAATAATATGCTCATAACCACTACAGCGCTCAATAACCTATTTTTGAGGGGAAATAAACCAAAAAATAATCGCCGCGAATGCATCACCGGTCCTCCAGAGGACAGCCACAACCAGCGGACGCTCTCGCAATTGTTGTCGACGCGATTGTTGTCGACGCGACAAGCGAGGACTGCGGGCACTATTTCATTTATGCCCCCATAACTGCTGTTTAGCTAAGTGGGAGCGGTGGGCATTAGCTGCAGCAGCTCCATCTATGTAGCTGCTATTGCGCTAATTGTTTTTGCTATAGACAGGTCTCGCATAGTTATATTTAGCAAGATTAATGTATGAATTGGCCGGAGTTCTCCTTTAACCCTGATTTTTAGACAGTTTTTGGAGCAGTGTGAATTGTTCAAAAATGCGTGACGAGAGGCTCGCTGGTGCCTCGCAGACACATTCCAGATATCTAGCAAGCAACACATACAATAAAGTTACAGGTGACCCCTTCCCCTGGTTTCCCCTTAGCCTGTGTCTTCTGCTCTCCAAAAACAGACATCCAAAAATCCGGTCTTGCGTATGGTATTACATCATGTCACTTGTTGCACGTGTTTTCATAACAAAATATAACAAAACTAGAAGACTAAAGTTGGGAATTCCTCCTGGTGAAAGATCTAGTATGTGTGCACCCCTGTTGTTGGTCAGTCAGGTATTGTTAAAGTTACATTGTGTAGGAATTTCTCCCATCTAGCGGTGAAATTGTATTTTGCATTCAAACGAATAGTGCTCTCTAGCGCCTCACTTTAAATGTGTGTTGTAACTACAGTAGCCGTTATATACCAAGACATATTCATGAATGAAGACATTGATTTTTGCTAATAAAATACTTAAAACACTACACAGTGTACCTTTAAAACAAGACAGCAAGTTGTGTAGTGTGAACAGTACAGCGAACTGGAGACTTTAAAAGTCTTATAGCGGGCACTTAGCTTAAGCAACACGGTTGAAAAGTGTTAGAGGTTTTCTTTAAAAAGACATAATGTGGAGAATATAAATGATCCCTGCAGTCAATAAAATGAGAATAGAATAGAATGCCTTTTATTGTCATTGTATCATTAAAAGCGTACAACAAAATTAATTTTTTTAGAACTTTCTGAGCCTTACAGTAATGTGCTTTAAGTTGGGAGCATTTTACTGTCCTTTAGCATTGTTTTTTCTTTTAAACACTGTTGCAATCCGAAGAGTAAAGCAATACCACACATACAGAGTTCTTTCGGATATCTGCTTATCTTGCACATAGTTGGGATTACTTCTTCACTTTTATCTCAGCATGCACACAATTACAGACAAATACACACATGCACGCACACACAGACAGTGGGGCTTTTTCTTGTGGGAGAACTGCACCTTGTTTTTGAGAAAACTAAAGAGCTGTCTTGTCTCATGGTGGTGTAATGTGATAATATTAAAGTATGCGTGTGCACATACACGAGCGTCTGTGTCTGTGTGCCACTCCCTGTTCGATCCCTACAAAGCCACACAGTAATTTCCTCTGTGTTTGCTCTACGCCTTGCATGTTTGATATTTCACCTCACGGGTGTGACGTGTTCCACTAGATTGTTTCATTGACACTGAACATTGGTGAGAGAAGTGAACAAGCATAACATCCCATTTACAAAGCTGGTTGCAGTTGTGAGCGGGTATGTGAAAATATTATAGAGTAATTAAACTAATTTAAAAAATGGAATTTATAGTTTGATTAAAGAATATATCCACAAATTGAGTCAGCTGTAACCACTAAGCACCACACATGAGAGTGTGAAAACTAGCAAGCGAAGTGAGCAGAGAGGTCAGTTAAGGTAATGAATAAATGTTTAAAAAGATTGCTCACAGTAATGCATTAACAGTGCAACTAGTTAGGTACAAGTACCCTAATAGAGGCAATATAGCAAGATGTTAGACGTAAAGGATATAGTTCTTGAAATATAGCTAAATGGAACTGTAGGCTAATGGATACATGTTTGAAATAGCTAGCTAAAAGTAATGGATCAAGTGTTGAACTTGCTACTTAAAAGTAGTGGATAAATGTTGGAAATATAAGGTTGATGGAAATAGTTGAAATAGCTAAATAATGCATGAATGGTTGAAAAGCTAAAAGTAATGGATAGATGGTTGAAATAGTTAGCTAAAAGTGATTGATAAAATAGCTAGCTAAAAGTAACGGGTCAATGTGTTTACATGTGAGTATGCATGTACAGTACAGTATGTGTATACAATATATATATATATATATATATATATATATATATATATATATATATATATATATATTAGTGGTGTGCATAGATACATTTTTTTAATCTAGATTAATCTCACTGTAATCTTCGAATGAATCTAGATTAAAATGGCTAATTTGAATTCTGCCCGAAGGCATTCACAATATGTGTGCTACCCAAATAATGACTAAAAGTAAGTCTTTGAGAATGGGTTTCTCAAGCCAGGTGGCGCTTTAGACCAGGGGCTCATCTCCTGTTTCCAAAATGCATCACAAACTGCTTGAGAAAGCTGTTCTACTATGATAATTGGTGATGAAAATAAATCATGTTCAATAAGATGTAGCCTACTTGTGTTTACTATAGTGTTTCTGCGGTGGTCTTTTTCAGTCGCGGAAAATACTTTTCAATACTCATCTGGGATGAAGCAGCAAACATTCAGTGTAAGAGTAAAAAAATGACATTACAAATGACAATAGCTTACATTTATTTGATTCACAGCTGCTACGTATAGTGTTTTGACCTCGACAATCCAACTGCATTTTACCGCAAACTTGCGACTAGTTCACTTTCTAAAGCGGGCGAAATCGCTTGTTTGCTAAGAGTCGGGTCGGGACTCTAACATTAACACACTGGGAGACGCAAGTGACAGAGAGACAGAGGAGAGCATGGAAGTAAATATGCTGCTGAACGAATAGCTGCATGTTTTAAATAGCGGTAAAAAAAAAAATTATAAACGCAAGTGTGGCGGGCCGTGTTGATTGTGAGGCGCACCGCCGCACATTAGTCTATGCGTGGGAAACACTGTCACTAACTGTTTATTCATCCATCCATCGTCGTCCGCTTATCCGGTGTCGGGTCGCGGGGGGAGCAGCTCCAGCAGAGGACCCCAAACTTCCCTTTCCTGAGCCACATTAACCAGCTTCGACTGGGGGATCCCGAGGCGTTCCCAGGGCAGGGTGGAGATATAATCCCTCCACCTAGTCCTGGGTCTTCTCCGAGGCCTCCTCCCAGCTGGACGTGATGAACTATTTTACAGTCAGTAGGCTGTATACATCTGCGCTAAAATATCAAGGTGAAAGTCATCATAGCTTGCGTAGTATCCAAGACCCAGCTCCCAACCCAACTTTGAGAATAGATTAACTGCGATATTTTTTTTATCGCCCGATAATATATATATATATATATATATATATATATATATATATATATATATATATACACACACACACTTATATCTATACATAGTATCAACATGTTTATGTTTACCTTGTTCAGCTTTGTTGTCCTTGTTATGTATATTTCTGTCTATGTACTTTGAGAGCAACAAAAATCGTCAAATTACTTGTATGTCCTCATACAAGGCATTTAAAGCTGATTCTGATTCTCTGTGTAGACTGAAACGTGTACAGCCACAGTATTGTGAGAGAGGAAAAAAGAAACATCATTCAGTAGGCTCATGGCTTCAATGTATTCTTAAGATAATTGAAATAACAGTAGGCTGTAGGAGGAACAGTACCTATGCTATGACTGTGATGTTTCACTCCTTTCAGGTGACACTGGCTACTACAAAATTATGCAGGGGAGAAAGTGTGGTCTTCATACTGACAATGACTGAGATTACCATTACAATTGCTACAATGTTCTGCTTATGAAATGGCAACATAACAAACTATGCTTTCAAAATCTTGAATATGTTTTAAAATCCCAAAAAAGAAATAAAGGCCATAAAACATTCCAGAAAGATTTGGTTCAGGGTGGGTACTGTTAAAACAAAAAACTAGAAAATCCTGTGTTGTAAATACACACTTTGCCTTTGTATGTAAGTAAAGGACTCTCTCCTTAGTCATTTTTATTTAATGATAACTTTGTGTCAGTTTGTGTGCGGTAGTTTAAATGCTGTAATAACATGTTTATGTCATTGTCTGTGTTATGATACCCATGTGGTGTTACTCTGTACTTCATTCTTACTCTAAAATGTGAAACATTTTTTTTAAAGCAGTTTTATTTGTGTTTAAATAGATTATAAAAATCCAAGAAGTTAAGAAAAAAAGATACAGTCGGGTTTGACTGCTGCGCTGATCATTGTGTAAGAATTTATGTAAGGCAGTAAAAGGCTGCCTCTTGTGCATGGGTGTCACTTGAGTATAGTGAGGTGCGTCACATGCCTTGAACTAACTTAAAACAGTCAAAACGTTTTTATCATTATTACTGGCAACAAAGATGAAGCACAAAATATCTAAAGCTGTGCCTTGCTTGAATCATATGGCTCAAACAATATATTCTCAGTCACTGCTAGTTGCTTACTTTGAGAGTAGGCTAGCCTACTCTTGATAAAAGCAGTTTCCAAAGCACTGACTGCTGCTAAAAGTTTGGTGATAAATGTAGGTTCTTATAGACATTTAATGTAGATATTTTATAATAAAAGAACATGTCTTTCCATTTTTTTAAGCAGAAGTTACTTTTCCTGTTGCAAGTCATCGGAGCTCTCTATGTGAAGCAGTGGGTGGTCCCTCGGCTGCTGAGAGCCACTCCCTCGTACCGGTCCCCTCCCTTGCCTATTGCCCTTCTGCAAACCATGAGCCCTACCCAACTCCCTGTCCAACCACTGTGCTCAGCCAAGAGGAGCAGCCACACAGAAAAAAAGTTTAAATCAACTCAGCGCAGAGGAGGGGAGGGAGAGACGGGGGAAGAAAACGCCCTGGAAACTTGGTTGATCGAGAAAAAGGAAAAGAGTAACAGAATCCTAACAGACTGCAAAGTTGTGACTGGAAGAAGTGCTTTTCTTGGGCTGGGGAGAAGGGGACAGGACACGTTTTCAAGGATGCTCAAGCTGATCTGAGGCTTCTTGGGCGCTCAGACTGCGCACAGGTAAAGATGCACTTTTTTCTTTTCTCAGATTGAAGTAAATGCTTTTTAAATCTGTGTTTGTAAATTTTGTTGCCAGCTGTGCTTTGCTCCAAACTTCATTGTGCTGTAAAAATAGCAAATCACTTAATAATGACTTGGTTTAAAGTTCAACCAACTACTTGCAAAATCTGACTTTTTCCTACTTTATTACATGTTTTTATCTTCTGTGGTATCCTATGTTTTTTCCTAAAGGGAGGTTTCACTATAGGGAAGTTTTGTATGAAGAGAAAACATGTATTATTACTTGTTTTTAGTAAAGGTGCAACGTGACAGTAATTCTGTGTGAATAATGATTTAAAATAGTGAAAGACACAAGAAGTGGGTGTGTACCCACAGCCACCACATGAATGCAGAGGACTTGACTGGAGTTGCGCACTTCACTTTTCTTTTAACTGCAGACAAAGCTTGCTATCCAAGATGCATATGAGTGCTGATCCCACTGTTGTAGAAAGAATATAGGGTATCTCCATATGATTTTAGTCAAGAAATAAGAGATACCCAAAATATCTCTACTTGTATTGTGACTATTGTGCAATGTGGAGGTCATTTGAATACACATAATCCCTAGTCTTTGAGATAGCAATGATTTTACAGCACTTGAATATTCCACACACTAAATGGAAGTTGAATAGAAGAAGCAGCGTAAAGATAAACGTGTGTGGTTGTTTTGCTGATGTTACTGCTCAGGTGTTTCTTTTATCTGCTGAGACTGTGAAGTTTAAAGTAGCCTAAAGGTAATTTTCTATGAAAGCCTGCAGCAACAAGCTTGGGTGTGGATTCCTCTCTTTCACCTTCCTCCACCCCCACCTTTTTCCTCCCTCCCTCCCTTCTTGCTTCGCTGTCTCCTCATAGAGGCACACCCTTTATAGCCAAAAAAAAGAAGAAAAAAACCCATACATGCTACAGACGGCCGTCGCAGTGTGTCCCTCTTAACACAGTCAAAGGTCCTTCATGGGGTTTCCAGGGGGTTTCAGCCAAATTAAAAGTACTGATCATAACTTTTTCTCTGCTTACTCACTGTGTTGTCATATGGATCAATGCAAATCTCACATTTTACTTTTTTTTTTAATGCAGTCTGCTTTTGTGGAATGCGGCAAACACGTCTGAAGGTTCTTCATATGTTATAAATCAGTTTTTAAGCAAGACATACCTCATTTCCAGCTAGTGTTATGTAAGAGAAAGTTGGCAACTATCACTGGTGATTTATACTTAGGCAATTGTTTCTCATGACTTACTTTAAAAAAAAATTGGACAGAGTGAGATTTCTCTGTACAGTCTATAGTCTCTGTATATTTTTTTACCTCGGGTCTCTTAACCTGGGCGCCTGGCCAGGGTGTGTGTGTGTGTGTGTGTGTGTGTGTGTGTGTGTGTGTGTGGGGGGGGGGGGGGGGGGGGTAAGGAGGGAGGAAGACGGGGGAAGAGAGTCAGGGAGTGAGGGGGGATGGGCGGAGTGGGGGTGAGTAGGGGAGTAATGGAATGTAGTGGCTTGGAAAGACAAGCTAATTGAAACCAGGTTTGGGGCATAGAGGAAGGAGCTTAGACTTCGCACTTTTGGAGAAAGAGAGAAACGCACTTTATCTGCCCAAAAAGTTGAGAGATATTTATTTCTCTACATGCATACATATTCAAAGCATAAGTGGCATCTTTCCAGTTGTGGTTCAAACTAGAATAATCACATAGACTACGTGTAGTCTTGCCTGTATTTGTTATACTGTATTTGTTTAAGTTGAGGTAAAGGTTGAGGAAAAAGCAGAGCAGATGTGATCCTTTGTTGAAAGTCAAATTTCTTCGTGTGGAGTTGCCTGTCATGCACTGCTCCCTCTTGCCACACCCAAAAATCATTTCAGTGTAAGGGAGAACTGCTGTTTGCTCTGCTCTGCACAGTCTTTTCTCCAATGCGCACTTACTCATGTTGGGTGCCTCGCAGTTGTAAATGTCTGGCATTTCTCAAATTGCCCTTGTCAAGGTGATTGATTGTGACACAGACTGCTTGAAGACCCACACAGTGACACAGGGCTAAAAGGTCTTTAGGTAGTAGGTTGTCATTTAAACTGGAATATGTTAAAAGACTTTTCACTCTCACTCTTCTGCAAGGATATGGACTTACACAAACGTATTACATATGAAACAAATATTTCAAGCCCTGAAACTTTCAAAACCGGTTCCTGGCTGCCTGCAGCTAAAACGTGTCAGTTAACAGGGCCTCATCTTGGCCTGGGATGTATACTGTTTGTCTAAATACTTGCGGTGTCTACCAATGCAGCAGTACAGAGGCTACATTATGTTGTCACCTGGCAGACATTTGAAATTCCAAAAAAACCTCACTGAAATTTTGAAGAAGCTTTATTGCTCAGTTTTTATAGCTGACATTGGCAGTGCACAGTGCCAGTCACGCTGATTTTGTTGCACTTGCCGCCCATGTGACAAACAGCATCTTTACTTGCCTTAAGAAAAGAACATGCGTCATGACTGTTTGGAGTCTTACCTCGATCATGTTGGGATATTTGGTTACATTTTACTTGTTAGGGTTCATGTGTCATGACAGTGTCATGTCACTCTTATGTAGATACCTTCAAGTAAACTGTTACCAGATATTTTTCACAGAAGCACTATATATTCTTGCCATGTTGAATAGCAGTACGGACGAGGTGTTACTCAGCCGTGCTAGTGTGAAACGGAAAGAAACTGGTCTTGAGCACACTTCCTCTTCCATTTCCTCATGAGTTTGTTGGGTGGGTGGTTGGAAGGGGGGACAGCAAGTAGAGGCAGAAAGGGGCGGTGGGTGTTATGAATAAGCTAAAAGAAAGGAGGGTGGTTGCAATCAAACCATAGCTTATTTTTTTCATACTTGGCATTCATTTTAAAGCAGAGCTCAGCTTTTGGACATTCTGCAGTTGCCAGCAGACACCCTGAAGTCCCACACTAGAAATTGAATAAATAAAACAATAGCAAATTTGTAGATGCACAACTGAGGGAAGTTTAGTTTTCATACAGCTGAAAATAAGCAGCTAACTGTAGTGCAAGATTAAAAAAAAAAGTCCACCCAACAGCCACTCCCTTCTCATCCATCCACTGCTGGGTTGGACTATTTCATCATGTTGTCAGTATACCCTGTGGCACACCTATCATTAGCATTGCCTTCCTTGTTGTTGAGAAATAGTGATTTAAGAAATGTGATCAGACAGTCATCACAGGTCACACATGTAAGTCACTCCCATGCACATTTATGCAATTCAGACTTGTTTACTGTAGCTTCAAGCTTGGTGGGGCTTCTGCAATCATGGGATTTAGAAAGGGTGTGAATCATTTTTATGATAAGCCGATAACATTCACCGCTGCACTGCCAGACATCTGATATACAAATCCATCCAAAAACACTCAATCTTACATGATGGTTGCCTTACTGAACAGTCTACCTGCCCCCACTAATTGTCTGATCTAACACCCCAACCCCCACTAACACTGTTATGTTATGTGCAAGGAATGACACGCAGCATCTGTTACAAAAACTCTATTTGGAATGAGGCTGCCAAAATGTCAGGGCAAAAGGGCTTGGAATGAGATACTAGATAGATAATAGAGATACATTCAGCTTTGTTTAGGTTTTCTTTATCTGTCACAAGACGCTTAAGAATGGCAATCATCACAATCCAACACTATTTTGCTCTAAACAACTCTGCACTACTCTGATGTGGTAAATGTTGGTATGAATACATATCCTAGCACTGTGCCTATGCTTCAAGCTTTACAGCTAGGGAAGTCTTATGACTATATATACATACCGCTGCTACGGTTGCTATCTAGCCCTCCTTTTAACCTTCTTGTTTCCTGCTCCATGAATGGACTTGCATTTGTTCTTGTTCAAACAGCAGCTGTGGCAGACAAACTTAATCAAGTTGAAGTTGGGCAATTATAGCATGGCCTATATAAGGTTGCTATGGATGTCTGTAAACCTCACTTGATATCTTCTTTATGTGGTAGAACTGTGTAAACTGTGTAACCTCTCTCTCTCTCTCTGGTGTTGTTATGCCAATTCAAAAGTTGCATCCTCAACTCAGTTATTCTGCAGCTCTGTTGCTGAATGTTCTTGGCTCTGAAACTGCTTGTAGTCACCAGCCCAGGATCACTTCTCATTTCAGAACTTCAGCTATAGTCACCATTTTGTGTTTCATTTTTGCAAAACATGTTACATTTGTTTTCTTTTGAATAGCCCAATGTTACATACAATGTCTTAGTCTGATGTACAGACCTATAACAGCAACAGTTTGTGATGCAGCCTAAGAAAATAAGGAAAAACTCCCCTGAAAAACTTGCGCATAAGGAAAAAATTGAAGAAACCGCTGGAGAGGAATTTGTGTGCGATCCTCCCTCCTTGGATGTCTAGGGGTGTAATAGAGAACAATGAGTAGTAATAGGTGCCAACTTATCACCTCATCTAGTATAGAAAGTTTAGTTTACTGTCCTTTTGTGAACATGAAGTGTAGAATATAATTTACATGAAACTTAAGACATAGTTGACTCTCAGCAAAAGCCCTGGTCTTGTTTGTGATCTTGTAAAAGCAAGAAAAGATGAGTTTTCTTCAGTTTTTCCATTTTGTGGGCAACTCCTGCCAAAGTCACAATAGTTTAATCAGCAGCAGGCCAAGTTGGCGTCAGTGGGCAGGCTTTGGTCTTATGCAGGACTTGTGGTTTGGTTTAGGGCTATGCGGACTATGGCATGCAGAAAAGAACCATTTATTTTGACGCACATTCCTTTTACATGTGTCACACATGCATGTCCTATCTGCGTTTTTAAAGAAAGAGTGAACCCACACTGGGGCCTGCTGTGTCTCTTTTTATATTTGTTGGACTTGCTATGTCAAACTACAACGGAGAGAGAAGAACAGGGAGTCTATTCTGTTTTGACAACACAACTGATTTGATCACTGCTCGCCTCTTCTTTTTCCTTCTGAGGCCTTTTTAGTTGTTCATAATCAAATCTTATCACTCACCAGCACCACTGTGCCTGATTCACTTACGATTGAGCTTTAATCATTGTCACACTGCTCCTGTTTTCTGTTCACCAAATAGATTGGATTTGGTAATCAAACTGATGGATTGACTACAGCTACTTTATCAGTTTCCAGTGTGCTGTGACCTACTTAAGCACAAACGATCAGTCAAACAGTGTCACCTCAAGGCATAGAAGACACAAGACTTAAGATGGGGTATAAATGCACAACAGTGAGGGGTAGAGTGCTGAGAGTTTGTTGCATCTACTTGGTGCACAGGTAGAGCCAATTAAATTGATAATGATGATGATGGTGACATGGATGATGAAAATCAGATGTATTCAGCTGATACAGTGTTGCTTCTCAGCGTTTATTTGAGATAGTGTATTTCAGAGTGCCCTTAAATGTGCATATCTGACTGAATCTGGTGTTCTTGTTTATTTGAGCAGAACCTGTAGGTTGGGGGGTGACTGAAAGGGGGGGAGGGCACGGTGCAGGGTGGGCGGCATAGAATTAGGCTGGAGTCAGGGAGAAACAGGACATTTCTTTGGAGTTAGTCACTGTGGGGAGAGGCTGGGCTCCCTTCCAGCTGGCTTGACGGCTCTATCAAGGAATGTATGTGACTGGGGGCCTGGGTGGGGCTATGCACGGAGCTGCTCCCTCAGCAAGCAGAGAACAGAGGGAAAGCGACATGATCTGCCTCGTGGACTGTGGCGTGGTATTCTACTCTTCACATGGCATTTGTTTTTATTAGCTTTCTCCGTTGATGGTAACCACACTTCACCTTACGGTGCATGCCTACGTGTGTGTTTGTGTGTGGCCTCACCAAGGTATTGAGAACGGAGGGTGGGGGCAACATATTTCTTATCTTTTGAGTCATATATCTGGACGTTATCGCAAATCACAGTTATCAACAAATCTCACAACAGTAAGTCATAAGCATCTCTTTCACAGTCAGATATCTCACATACCCTTTATCTAAATTTGTTTTGGGCACAATTAGTGACCCCGGATAATTCAATCTTACATTACCTTTAGACTGATACTAGACAAAAATCTACCTTTGTCATTCAGTCAACCCTGTACCTGAATGACTCCCGACATGGCAGTCTGATTAATATGTTTCTGTAACAAGAGTATGGGTTAGAGAGTGTACACAGCTGCTGTGGCGCAAGTTTCCCTACACAAACATAATGACAACCCCGTACTGGCTGGCATTTGTATCAGCTATGTCCCATCTATTTCAGTATAGGTCCCGTTCAAAAAAGTAACCAACAACAACACATTCTAAGGCAAAACTTTGAGAAAGCTACAAGCTATGCACCAATGTCGCTTCGTTTAAGGAGCATGTTTACTCACTTTCTCTATATTGCATTTAGCGTTTAGCATAGGTATTCAAAATCAGACTGTTTAGAAATAGTATCAGTCTCACAAACACAGTCATTTGGCATACTTTTCAAAAAGTAATGAGCAATTTAGTTATTGAACATGGGGGCCTGTGGTGGGGGAAATTAATGATGGGGTTGGAAAGCCTGTCTCAGAAGAGAAAGAATTTTTCTGAGGGACATGTTCCCACTGGTAGATGCCTGTCTGTACACATCAAGTCTGGTTCTGTTTGTACTGGGACTGACAAAAAGAAGGCTTTGTTTCACAATATGCCGGTGGGTTGAAGCAATAATCCTCCCAAAGTCTGGTAAGATTTTGGGCTAGTCACAGCGGGAAAAAGTATGATTGACTTGGTATGCATGCTGAGTTGAAATCAAAATTATCAATACAGTTGCAACACTATTTTATCAATATATTGGTTTGATATGGCTGAACCATTTCTGCTGTTATACTACATTGGTTTTATACTTCACACCTTGGCAGTGCAGTCTTGTCCCACAGTCATCACTCAAGCAATTAAACTAGACATTTTTTAAAGAAACTTTTAAAATTTCTTTTGAACTGGATTTGCTTCTTTTTAACTCTCAATTTCAAATTCCATCAAACTTAAAAAAAAAGGATCTTGGATAGATATTGTGTTAGTGTCATCTCATCTGCAGAAGTGAGGGCCACACCAAACAAGTAGCTGGATTTATTTACTCAAAGGGAATGTCAGGGTCAATACTGCTACTATTGGTTAGTTAATTATTAAATCCTCTTAAGTCTCTGCTTGGTCATGGGAAGGTCCATTGAGGTACACTTAAATGTCATGAGTAAATCCTGAATGTAACCACAGTATATGTGGCTTCATGTGTCACGTTGGGACTAACCTCTAAATGCAACAGTGACTTGTATGTGAGGAATATGTTTCGGTATCTGTCAAACATGCGTCTGAAATGTGGTGTGTTGTTGCGTAAGAGAGCAGCATGATAAATTCAGGGTAGTCTTCTTTTCTATTACCCATGACTTAGTGTTCTTGTTATTTAAGTATTGTCAAACCACACTATTTAAAGTGCCCATATTATGAAAAAAATCACTTTTCTTATTTTGTGTGTCTGGTGCTTCGACACACATACAAACTTGGAAAAAAATCTATCCATGCTGTTTTGAGTGAGATACAGGTTTCTGAATGTGTCCTGCCTTCAGTCTCTGGGTGAGCTGTTCAAAATCTGCACGGCTTGTTACGTAACTAGCCGAAACGACGGGCTAAACACAACCGTTAGCATGCTAGCGCTAGCGTTAGCATGCTAGCTCGTTCTCAATGGCAAAGCACTGCTACAACACACACAAATTCACCATAATCTACAAAAGAAGTACTTAGATGTGCACCCTCCTTTAGAAGAAGTCTCCCGGCTAATCCTGCCTTGTAACTGACCAAAGTTGGAGAAACAACCTTTCTTTTACTGTCCATGGAGCTAACTGACATGATCTACGATCTGAGCTAGTGAGCATGTGCGAGTGGAATCAAAGAGTACAGAAGGAAAGATGATTCACTCTGTAGCTAAAACAGAGACCTGAACACAAGGTGAAAAGAGGAGCTGCAGCAGTGAGAGAGAGATGTGCTGTACAACAAAAAAATTGTGTTTTTTGAAAATTAAACCATGTAAACCTATTCTGGTACAACCTTAAAATACAATTATGAACCTGAAAATGAGCATAATATGGCATCTTTAATTCACAATCCGGTTTTTGTTCTTCTGTCAACAGAAGCCAGGCATACAAGATCCACAGCATCAGACTGTAGGCCTTTGCCTTGCTTGAGCAATCCAAGGTAAGTGTCCTTAGACATAATGTAAGAGATTCACACAACACGTATGTTACTGGTTAAGTAAAGGAAAGAAAAGAAAACTACATTTCTTATCACTCCACTCCAAGGCTATCTAGTCAGTGTGACCTTAGAACAGCGTTCTATTATGCGTCCAGACACCAAACCTCTGTTGGAATGTTTTTTGCAAAGCCTCCTTTGAACCTGGAAGGTCATGCCACCGCCATTCAGCTGTGAAAAGCCCAACTTGTGGAAACCTGACACTTTGCTGCTTCTGCTCCCTGTGATTCCTCTTTGCAGCCCTCTTTCCTCCCCCAGACACCACCTGTTCCACTCAAACCCATTTCCCCTTCTTATGAAACAAACCCTGTCAAAAGTATGGCAAGCTTATACTGTTTTAACGGTTTGTAGTTGGCAGTTCTGGATAATGTATTCCTTGTGGTGTTGTGGAGTGGAGGAAAAGCTAGAAGAAGAAGCTTTACCAAACCTCAACTGTATGCAGGCCAATGACAGGCTATAAGAGAGGCACATCTAGGAAAGATCTGTGGTTGCACTCTAGGTAACAGAAGCTTTTGTCTGGCTGGCTGTCCTCACATCCCCCCTTGCTCAACACACATACCAGGCCATAATAAAACATGATAGTAAAATGAGCTCCTCTGTTTCCCTTTGCCCCCATGCCTCCATGGTTTCCTTTAACTCTTGTAGCAAAAATGTAATATGGTTTGATCTTCAAATAGGCTTTTGATGACATCATTAATCAAATGTAAGGACATGTGGCATCCAGAATGTCATTCTCAGGCATGTCAGAGAAATGAAAGGGAAATAATAAAGGACTGGTTGATTCTCATGTTGCCTAGTTTGCTTTGAGTCTGTCACATACTGCCTGCCAGTCTTATGATCCCAAGAACAGAGCCTTACTTATTTAGCTTCTGTTTACAACACAAGTTTTATCTAATCATATGATCTTTGTCAATTTGTATGCTCCTCTGTGCTCCATTTCCAAAATAGGTTATGCTATGTTAGAGCATATTCTAAGCTTGTCTAAATAGGAGACTGAGGCTGATAAAGAATGAAGTGAAGAGTGAGACAGAGAGTGAAGTCTGTAAATATTCAGGATCCCCTCTGCACAGCTGTTGTAAGCTGCTGAGGAGTCTCTTCATTTATAGCCCTATAACTTCATTCCTACGTGGCTGTTTTCTCTTCCCTCTTAACGTGTATGCTAACATTCCACGGAGCAGTTTCACAACCATTCCTCTCCGTTTCTCACTTACTATCTTGCTCACTTTCATTTTTTTACTATTTCCTCTTCTCTCCATCTCCCTCCCTCTCTCTAAGTTCCTTCCTTCCCTCCTATATTGCTGCGAGCCTCAGCTCCTCCCTGCTGCTTGCTGCCAAAAATATGTCAACGTTGTGAGAACAAGGACAGCTCAAATAGTTCACTCTCGATCATAGAGAGCCTCAGAGGAAAAATGTGGTAAAGGAAAAGAAGTTTAAATATGAAAGGTAATTATGTATGAAAATAGATAGATGGAGGGAGAGAGAAAGTAAGAGAGATGTGTCCTAAGGTTATCCCTGTGAGTGAGAGAGGAAATAATTAAAACAATGTTTTCTCTCCCATGAAACATGTATATATATTTTTTAACTTAATCCAGCCAACAATAATATGTGTCTTGTGTGAAAGTGAAAATGCTTCATATTCACTTGCCCCCTCTTATACTGGAGCTGAATAGATCTATGTAATGTCAACAAGCCCTGAGAAGCATGTGAAGAGAAAAAAACATGCAGAAACAAAGACCATGTGAAAAGTTATTCACTATTAGTTAGTAGTTATTCAGCTATTCTTGTCTGTTTTTATTGACTGAATAAAGAGAGGAGATAGATGTGTAAAATGAGCTGCATTGTGACCCATGTGTAAAACACAAATTATTTTTGTTTAGTTCAAATACACACGGGCTGGGATCAGAAGGGCCTGGTTAAGATACTATAACTGGCAGTATCAGTTGTCCTGTGGAATTTGATCTACATGAATAGAATTGTGTAAAAGCTGGATCTTTGCAAACTGCAAACTGCGTTGTTTGTCCTCTTCATGCTCACACATTTCAGCTGTTTGATGCATATAATGTTGCAGATACTGTAAGGCTTGAGCTCTTGATAGACTAGCTTTAGTTAAATCACACTGACAGAGGCAATGAGAATGAGAGAAAGGAGGGAGAAGATCAGGTTGTAGATGCCTGCGAGTGGTTGCTGTCACATTTGACATAAACACCATCCCAAACTCTGGTATTATCACTGTCTGTGGCCCTGGCTCTTGTTATTCAGTCCTGAGAGTGTTCAAAAGGCTATTTTAGAGAGTGGGCTTAATACTACCTCAAAGCACTTCTTGCATTTTCCAGTATTCCCAATCACTAGTCTATTTATTGACTTGTGTTAATTGGCATATTGCTTATTGTGTGGCCCTGGACAGGGTCTAGGGAGACCAGTTTGCAATACACTTGGCATTCCACGCTGTCTGTTTATTAATGCTTTCTCACACACCCTAACATTCAAAATAATTCTGCTGTATTAATGGTCGAGATACAATAGCATCAGACGACAAACAGGTCTCTGTCACGCACACACGCACGCGGACACACACACACACGCACACACACACACCCCACCACCACCTAGATTTACAGCTTATTGTTTGAGGTCCCAGTGAACTAGCCAAAACATCAGTGTTGCCTTCTTCTAACCTTCTCATTTGTTTAAAATACTGTATACTTGCAGCGTGGTGTGGAGTGCCAGATGGCTGTTGACCAAGTGATGCTTATTACAGACCCTTTGGAAACAGTTGTTTCTTTATCTCTGCCTCAGGTTCCTCTTGTTCTCAGCAGCTTGTTATCTTGCAGAACAGTGTGGCAGCTTCAGGGAATAGGGAAGGGATGTGTGGCTTACTGGTGTAATTATGTTATTTACAGTGGTGCAAAATAGTATGGAAAAAAATGTGTTTATAAGTAATATTAATACAATTAATTTTTTTGCAAGCTTCGGTAAATTTGTGTTTCTGATCACATGGAGATCCATCTCTTGAGGCAGTTTACATTTCTTATCTTGGTATATATATTTAAGTGTATGTGAATTAAATGATCGCCCCGTTTGCCTTAAATAATGGTCTTGGAGGTTTACTTATCTCATGGTAAAGATAGAGCCAAGACAAGCCAAGTGAAATAGACCACACAAACAAAGGAAGACACATCATTGACACCCCCAAATATGAAGTGCATAGTTCACTATCCAGAAGTTGTATCTTGCCATCCTCTGAACAAGTATGTGACAAGATGCACCAGGCATTAACAGAATTATTCCCTTATTGAAATGACTGGTAGTACAGCTTTGTCAAGTGTCTAATGGTGCAAAATCATTTAGAAAAAAAGTCTTTAAGTACTGTCAAATATTGACTGGTTGCTGTTGGTATGATCAAGTCAAATGCTCTAGCATTTGATCAAAACACAGCACACAGAATGACCTTGCCTTTTTAAATGAAACTATATACAACCACAATCTGTGATCAGTGTGAAAAAAATTAATTCCTTTTGCACAACAGTATTTGAAAATGAATGCAATATAAAAACATGCAAAGCATTGCTGGCTAGGTAGAGATGCATGGCTCAAACAGCTTTTTGTAATTATAGGTGTGGTTTAAGGAGAGTTTGGTAATAATAAAACAATGTGTTGTCTGTTCTATACAGCAGAGTGGGTTACTAGTCAACATGTTTGAAGAGGCTGGTCTGAGAACGATGTTAACAAACATTAAGTTAGTAGTAGTTGTAAATGTGTTTACTACAGCACACACAAAGATAGACAGTTATAGAAAAGGTAAGCAGACCTGCAAATTGGCTTGATATGAGCTGATATAAATATGGTGAATTGTTACATCATTGTTTGCTTATTATAAGGGATTCCGTTTCATGGCCAGCAATATCTAGTAATGTTGATTGACCACACCCAGTAAGTAACATGATATGTGCTTTTGTATTGCTGAGTAGACTTTAAGGTGATGAATTATGTGATGCAGTATTAGTCATGAATTCCAACAAAAATCAACCTAGATGTAGTCATTAATGGAGAGAATAAGAAGTTTGATGTGCATTGTGGTTTGTGAGCATACACCAATGTGTACTCATTTTAGTATTTGACTACTGTTAGTGAATTTGCTTGTGTTAAACAGACGGCATGAACCAACATGCTGGTGTATGCGTTACTGTGCACTTCTGCACCCCTGTGTGTTTTCATAAAGCAAGGCAGCTTTAACAATCATTGTTCTCTCTATTGACATTGGAGCTGTGGTGTAGGCGCAGGATTGGGCTGCTTTCCTCAGGGCAGGGTGTGGTCTTCCAAAACACAGAACGCCCAGGAGGGAGGAAGGGGGTTGAGGCTTTTCTGAAAGGGTTTTATCACCATCTAGTGTTCACCATTGGGTCCTACAAGCCAGACGTACTTGCAGAGTGGGGTTGGTAAATGATAAATATAGGGTTTATCCTAAGGGTGAAAGAAGAGCATTTTGTCTGGAAGAAAAGACTTTGTGAACATGAAGTGATGCATTGTTTGTCATGATTTTGTCTTGATGATTATTATTGTCTTTTTTTTATGCAGGAAAACCAAGATAGAGTTTCCAACACAGCAGGGCTTAAATAGAGTAAAGCAAACACAAGGTATTTTATCAAGTTAAAGTCACAATAAATCCCTATATATGTCATCCTGTATATCTTGGTGAAACTGCAGACTTCCTTGTATTTTTCTCTCAAACACATTATTTTGTATGGTAATGTTTACAGATGGCTGAAGAGGAGGAAACCAGAGAGGTGCTCTTTCCAGATTGGGAGGGTCCAGACAAAACTGGCCTGACCATTGAACAGAGTGGAGGAGAGATCTTTGTTAAGGAGGTAAAAGGAGAGTCACCTGCAGCACGGTCTGGAAAAGTATATGAAGGTAGCAAATAATTTTTTTCTCAAATCATAAAGTATGAAGTAAGATTGGTCTCACCCACATACTGACTATTATTCTAGTATACTTAACAGACTTTGCTGCTGTCTCTTCAAAACTCATAGGTGACCAGATTGTGGGTGCCACTGTCTACTTTGATAACATGAGCTCAGAAGAAACAGCTGAGCTACTGAAGACATTGAACCGCCACAAGGTTGGACTGAAACTACAAAACAAAGGAGACAAATCCCCTTGCTGCTCGCCCTTTAGCACACCATGTCGTTCACCAATCGGCACCCTGACATGGGAAGGGAAGACCCGGTTTGGAGGTTCCAGTCCAGACATCGTCCTTGTAAGTTTTAATTATTTTTAATTATTATTATATGATCAGTGATTTGTTTATGGGGAAATGTCTGAATAAAATACATGTTATAATAACATTTCAATATTGTATGTCTTCCTGTCTTTTTCTATCAACAGAGTGGGGAGGATGAGGACTATAAGAGAATATACAAAAAAAAGATTAAACCAAGGCTGAAGTCTGAAGACCTTGCAGAGGGAGTAGATGTTCGCACAGAGCGGCATAGCAGCACAAGCAGCGATGGCAGCACAATTACTACCATCACCCGCCGCATCACTACCTACACCGTGGATATGCCCGGTGGCATAAGTGAGCAACTTGAACTTTCAGGCCCAGAGTTCAGGGGCCTAAGGCACGAATCTGGAGATGGTTCTCCTCATATCAGAATCTCACATGGCAGCCCTTCAGGTAAAGTGGGAGCAGAAGGGAGTTTTGAGTCAAGCAATGTCTCTTACACTGGGCCCCAAGTTAGCTCCACAGAGACACGCTGGGGCAGTGGGGGAGTTCAGACCACAACAACTACAAGAGAGGTAGAAGGTCTCAGATTTAAAGGGCCTAACTTTGGAGTAACAGGAGGTAAAGAACAGGGAAGCTTTGAGATCTCAAGAGGAAGTGGAGAGCAAGGTGATGGAATCATTCAGGTGTCAGGAGCAAGCACGAAAATAAGAGACAGCACAAACACTGGTAGTAGGCATGTTACAGTAGGAGAGTTGGGAGGTGCAGAGATAACCTCAACTGATGAGAACAGAGGGTCAATTAGTCTGTCTTTACCAGGAGAAAGCATGCATATTTTGACTTCATCCATGAAAAAAACACAGGAGGGAAGTGTTGACACTAGTTTAGGTGAAAGGACAAAAGTGAAGGTATCTGAAACTACCATCAGTCCCTCGCAGGCAAAGGGATCAGACAGTATTGATATTCCGAATGTCAGACTTGGTGGAGGTTCCGTAGGTATTGATACTGAATTGAGAGGTGGCAGGATAGGAGGATCAGCAAAAACAGTAGGCAATGTTACCTCAGGATATACCTCGAGGCCAGGCAAGATTTCAGTGGCAGGTGTGGATGTCAACCTTACAAGTTCCACGTTGAAAGGTGAGGTTGATGTCAACCTGCCAAGCACAAAGGGAGGAATAAAAGCATCTGGAATAGACACTGAAGTCCCAGGCTATGAAAATGAGGGCACTGGGAGTGGCATAAAAACAATCAAGACGTCTGTGTTTGGAATGAAAGGAAACAAGAAAGATGGAACTAGTGTTGAATTTAAACTTGGTGATGCAGGTATGTCAGTACCTGTGACAGAACTAGACATCAAAGGGAAAGATATGCAGATCAGAGGTCCTAGTGCTAACATTGAAGGACCAGCTGTCAATGTGAAAGTTCCAGAGGCTGACTTCAAAGCACCTGAAATCAATTCTAGCATTCAAACTAAAGTACCAAAGAGTGACAGCAAATACAAAATGAAAGTGTCTGAGGTTAAAATTCCATCTTTATCTGGGCCAGATATAGATGTAAACCTGAAGGATTCCAAGGTAGAGGGAAATAGTCATGTAACAGTGTCAAAGACTGAGGGAGAAGTTAAGGCACCTAAAATAGACATTAAAGGTCCAGCTATAAATATTGAGGGGAAAGGAGATTTAAAAATGCCTCAGATAAAGATACCATCATTTGGGGCCAAGGGATCAAAAGTTGATGTAAAAGCTCCTGAGGTTGACATTAAAACACCAAAAGTTGATGATGGAGACTCTAATGTAAACATCGGAGGAGTGACAATCAAGATGCCATCCAAAACAGGACCCACAATTCCAGAATGGGATATCACTCTGAAAGGAAGTCAGGTGAAGGGAGATGTGGATGTGTCAGTTCCAAAGATTAAAGGAGATATGACAGTACCTGATGTTGACATCAGAGGTCCAGAGGTCAATATTGAGGGGCCAAAGGGTGGATTTGAAATGCCTAAAATCAAAATCCCATCATCTGGCATCAAAGGTCCAAAGGCTGAAGGCCCAGATGTTGATATTAACCTCTCAAAGGCTAACATTGATGTAAAAGCTCCTGATGTTGAAATTCCAGGGCCAGGAGTTGACATTGAAGGACTGAATACATCAGTCAAAGGAGCCAAATTCAACATGCCAACCATATCAGGACCGCAAATCTCCAGGCCAAATGTGGATGTGTCTGCTCCAAAGATAAAAGGAGACAAAAAAACACCTGATATTGACATCAAAGGTCCAAAGGTTGAAGTTGAAAAGCCAACAGGTGGATTTGATATGCCTAAAATCAAAATGCCATCATTTGGCATCAAAGGTCAAAAGGTAGATGGTTCAGATGTCGAAGTAAACCTTCCTAAAACAAACATTGATGTGAAAGCACCTAAAGTTGACATCAAAGGTCCAGAGTTTGATATCAAAGGGCCTAAAGGTGGATTTGACATGCCTAAAATCAAAAGCCCATCATTTGGCTTGAAAGGTCCAAAGGCTGAAGGCCCAGATGTTGATGTTAACCTCTCAAAGGCTAACATTGGTGTAAAAGCCCCTGATGTTGACGTTCCAGGTCTAGGAGTTGAAATCGAGGGACCGAATACAACACTTGAAGGAGCCAAATTCAACATGCCAACCATATCAGGACCGAAAATATCCATTCCAAATGTGGATGTGTCAGCTCCAAAGATTAAAGGAGACATAAAAACACCTGAAGTTGGCATCAAAGGTCCAGAGGTAAATACAGATGTAGATATAAACCTTCCCAAAACAAACATTGATGTGAAAGCACCTGGAGTTGACATCAAAGGTCCAAAGTTTAATATCAAAGGGCCTAAAGGTGGATTTGACATGCCTAAAATCAAAATGTCATCAATGTCAGGACCCAAACAGCCAGATTTGGACATTAGTCTGAGTGGACCGAAAATAAAAGGAGATGTTGATGTGTCAGTTCCAAAGATTGAGGGTGAGATAAAAGCTCCCAAGGTTGAAATCGAAGGACCAGATGTTGACATTGATGGCCACAAAGGAGGATTCAAAATGCCTAAAATCAAAATGCCATCATTGAACATTAAAGGTCCTAAAATGGAAGGTCCAGATGTTGATATAAACCTTCCCAAAGCTAACATTGATGTGAAAGCCCCTGAAGTGGACATCAAAGGTCCAGAGTTTGATATCAAAGGGCCAAAGGGTGGATTTGACATGCCTAAAATCAAAATGCCATCAATATCAGGACCCAAACAGCCAGATTTGGACATTAGTCTGAGTGGACCGAAAATAAAAGGAGATGTTGATGTGTCAGTTCCAAAGATTGAGGGTGAGATAAAAGCTCCCAAAGTCGAAATCGAGGGACCAGATATTGACATCGAGGGCAACAAAGGAGGATTCAAAATGCCTAAATTTAAAATGCCATCCTTTGGACTGAGAGGTCCAAATGTTGAAGGGCCAGAAGTTGATGTCAGCCTCCCAAAAGTTGATATTGATATTAAAGCCCCTGAGTTGGATATCAAAGGACCAGAGTTTGACACTAAGGGTCCAAGTGGTAAAATCAAAGGACCCAAATTCAGCATGCCAAGCATTTCAGGACCGAACCTTTCCATGCCAGATGTGGATTTACATCTTAAAGGGCCCAACATAAAGGGAGATGTTGATGTGTCAGTTCCAAAGATTGAGGGTGACATAAAAGCTGCCAAACTTGATATCGAAGGACCAGCTGCTGACATTGATGGCCAAAAAGGAGGATTCAAAATGCCCAAAATCAAAATGCCATCATTGAACATTAAAGGTCCTAAAATGGAGGGTCCAGATGTTGATATAAAACTTCCCAAAGCTGATGTTGATGTGAAAGCCCCTGAAGTGGACATCAAAGGTCCAGAGTTTGATATCAAGGGGCCAAAGGGTGGATTTGACGTGCCTAAAATCAAAATGCCATCATTTGGCATCAAAGGTCCAAACATGGAGGGTCCAGATGTTGACATAAACCTACCCAAAGCTAACATTGATGTGAAAGCACCTGAAGTTGACATCAAAGGTCCAGAGTTTGATATCAAGGGGCCAAAGGGTGGATTTGACATGCCTAAAATGAAAATGCCATCTATTTCAGGACCCAAACTGCCAGATGTGGATTTACATCTTAAAGGGCCCAAAATAAAGGGAGATGTTGATGTGTCAGTTCCAAAGATTGAGGGTGACATGAAACCTCCCAAGGTTGATATCAAAGGACCAGATGTTGACATTGATGGCCACAAAGGAGGATTCAAAATGCCTAAAATGAAAATGCCATCATTGAACATTAAAGGTCCAAACATGGAGGGTCCAGATGTTGATATAAATCTTCCCAAAGCTAACATTGATGTGAAAGCCCCTGAAGTGGACATCAAAGGTCCAGAGTTTGATATCAAAGGGCCAAAGGGTGGATTTGACATGCCAAAAATCAAAATGCCATCAATATCAGGACCCAAACAGCCAGATTTGGACATTAGTCTGAGTGGGCCGAAAATAAAGGGAGATGTTGACATGTCAGTTCCAAAGATTGAGGGTGAGATAAAAGCTCCCAAAGTCGAAATCGAAGGACCAGATATTGACATCGAAGGTCACAAAGGAGGATTCAAAATGCCTAAATTTAAAATGCCATCCTTCGGACTGAAAGGTCCAAATGTTGAAGGGCCAGAAGTTGATGTCAGCCTCCCAAAAGCTGATATTGATATTAAAGCCCCTGAGTTGGATATCAAAGGACCAGAGTTTGACACTAAGGGTAAAATCAAAGGACCCAAATTCAGCCTGCCAAGCATTTCAGGACCGAACCTTTCCATGCCAGATGTGGATTTACATCTCAAAGGGCCCAAAATAAAGGGAGATGTTGATGTGTCAGTTCCAAAGATTGAGGGTGACATAAAAACTCCCAAGGTTGATATCGAAGTACCAGATGTTGACATTGATGGCCACAAAGGAGGATTCAAAATGCCTAAAATGAAAATGCCATCATTTGGCATCAAAGGTCCAAACATGGAGGGTCCAGATGTTAATATAAACCTTCCCAAAGCTAACACTGATGTGAAAGCCCCTGATGTTGACATCAAAGGTCCAGAGTTGGATATCAAAGGGCCTAAAGGTGGATTTGACATGCCTAAAATAAAAATGCCATCAATATCGGGACCCAAACTGCCAGATTTGGATATGAGTCTTAGTGGGCCCAAAATAAAGGGAGATGTTGATGTGTCAGTTCCAAAGATTGAGGGTGAGATAAAAGCTCCCAAGGTCGAAGTCGAAGGACCAGATATTGACATTGAGGGCCACAAAGGAGGATTCAAAATGCCTAATTTTAAAATGCCATCCTTTGGGCTGAAAGGTGCAAATGTTGAAGGGCCAGAAGTTGATGTCGGCATCCCAAAAGCTGATATTGATATTAAAGCCCCTGAGTTGGATATCAAAGGACCAGAGTTTGACGCAAAGAGTCCAAGTGGTAAAATCAAAGGACCCAAATTCAGCATGCCAAGCATTTCAGGGCCCAAACTTTCCATGCCAGATATGGATTTCCATCTGAAAGGGCCCAAAATAAAGGGAGATATTGATGTTTCAGTTCCGAAGATTGAGGGTGACATGAAAGCTCCCAAGGTTGATATCGAAGGACCAGAAGTTGACATCGAGGGCCACAAAGGAGGATTCAAAATGCCTAAAATGACAATGCCATCATGGAACATTAAAGGTCCTAAAATGGAGGGTCCAGATGTTGACGTAAACCTTCCCAAAGCTAACATTGATGTGAAAGCCCCTGACGTTGACATCAAAGGACCAGATATTAACATTGAGAGTCCAAGTGGTAAAATCAAAGGAGCCAAATTCAGCATGCCAAGCATTTCAGGACCGAAAGTTAGTATGCCAGATGTCAATTTCGGCCTGAAAGGGCCCAAAATCAAAGGAGATGTTGATGTGTCAGTTCCAAAGATTGAGGGTGATATGAAAGCTCCCAAGGTTGATATCGAAGGACCAGATGTTGACATCGAGGGCCACAAAGGAGGATTCAAAATGCCTAAAATGACAATGCCATCATGGAACGTTAAAGGTCCTAAAATGGAGGGTCCAGATGTTGACGTAAACCTTCCCAAAGCTAACATTGATGTGAAAGCACCTGAAGTTGACATTAAAGGTCCAGAGTTTGACATCAAAGGGCCAAAGGGTGGATTTGACATGCCTAAAATCAAAATGCCATCATTTGGCATGAAAGGTCCAAACATGGAGGGTCCAGATGTTAATATAAACCTTCCCAAAGCTAACATTGATGTGAACGCCCCTGACGTGGACATCAAAGGACCAGATTTTAACATTGAGAGTCCAAGTGGTAAAATCAAAGGACCCAAATTCAGCATGCCAAGCATTTCAGGACCCAAACTTTCCATGCCAGATGTGGATTTCCATCTGAAAGGGCCCAAAATAAAGGGAGATGTTGATGTTTCAGTTCCGAAGATTCAGGGTGACATAAAAGCTCCCAAGGTTGATATTGAAGGACCAGATGTTGACATCGAGGGCCACAAAGGAGGATTCAAAATGCCTAAAATGACAATGCCATCATGGAACAGTAAAGGTCCTAAAATGGAGGGTCCAGATGTTGACGTAAACCTTCCCAAAGCTAACATTGATGTGAAAGCACCTGAAGTTGACATTAAAGGTCCAGAGTTTGACATCAAAGGGCCAAAGGGTGGATTTGACATGCCTAAAATCAAAATGCCATCATTTGGCATGAAAGGTCCAAACATGGAGGGTCCAGATGTTAATATAAACCTTCCCAAAGCTAACATTGATGTGAAAGCCCCTGACGTTGACATCAAAGGACCAGATTTTAACATTGAGAGTCCAAGTGGTAAAATCAAAGGACCCAAATTCAGCATGCCAAGCATTTCAGGACCCAAACTTTCCATGCCAGATGTGGATTTCCATCTGAAAGGGCCCAAAATAAAGGGAGATGTTGATGTTTCAGTTCCGAAGATTCAGGGTGACATAAAAGCTCCCAAGGTTGATATTGAAGGACCAGATGTTGGCATCGAGGGCCACAAAGGAGGATTCAAAATGCCTAAAATGACAATGCCATCATGGAACGTTAAAGGTCCTAAAATGGAGGGTCCAGATGTTGACGTAAACCTTCCCAAAGCTAACATTGATGTGAAAGCACCTGAAGTTGACATTAAAGGTCCAGAGTTTGACATCAAAGGGCCAAAGGGTGGATTTGACATGCCTAAAATCAAAATGCCATCATTTGGCATGAAAGGTCCAAACATGGAGGGTCCAGATGTTAATATAAACCTTCCCAAAGCTAACATTGATGTGAAAGCCCCTGACGTTGACATCAAAGGACCAGATTTTAACATTGAGAGTCCAAGTGGTAAAATCAAAGGACCCAAATTCAGCATGCCAAGCATTTCAGGACCCAAACTTTCCATTCCAGATGTGGATTTCCATCTGAAAGGGCCCAAAATAAAGGGAGATGTTGATGTTTCAGTTCCGAAGATTCAGGGTGACATAAAAGCTCCCAAGGTTGATATTGAAGGACCAGATGTTGACATCGAGGGCCACAAAGGAGGATTCAAAATGCCTAAAATGACAATGCCATCATGGAACAGTAAAGGTCCTAAAATGGAGGGTCCAGATGTTGACGTAAACCTTCCCAAAGCTAACATTGATGTGAAAGCCCCTGAAGTTGATATCAAAGGTCCAGAGTTTGATATCAAAGGGCCAAAGGGTGGATTTGACATGCCAAAAATCAAAATGCCATCATTTGGCATCAAAGGTCCAACCATGGAGGGTCCAGATGTTAATATAAACCTTCCCAAAGCTAACATTGATGTGAAAGCCCCTGAAGTTGACATCAAAGGACCAGATTTTAACATTGAGAGTCCAAGTGGTAAAATCAAAGGACCCAAATTCAGCATGCCAAGCATTTCAGGACCGAAAGTTAGCATGCCAGATGTGGATTTCGGCCTGAAAGGGCCCAAAATAAAAGCAGATGTTGATGTGTCAGTTCCAAAGATTGAGGGTGACATGAAAGCTCCCAAGGTTGATATCGAAGGACCAGATATTGACATCGAGGGCCACAAAGGAGGATTCAAAATGCCTAAAATGACAATGCCATCATGGAACATTAAAGGTCCTAAAATGGAGGGTCCAGATGTTGATGTAAACCTTCCCAAAGCTAACATTGATGTGAAAGCACCTGAAGTTGACATCAAAGGTCCAGAGTGTGATATCAAAGGGCCAAAGGGTGGATTTGACATGCCTAAAATCAAAATGCCATCATTTGGCATTAAAGGTCCAACCATGGAGGGTCCAGATGTTAATATAAACCTTCCCAAAGCTAACGTTGATGTGAAAGCCCCTGATGTTGACATCAAAGGACCAGATTTGAACATTGAGAGTCCAAGTGGTAAAATCATAGGACCCAAATTCAACATGCCAAGCATTTCAGGACCCAAACTGTCCATGCCAGATGTGGATTTACATCTTAAAGGGCCCAAAATAAAGGGAGATGTTGATGTGTCAGTTCCAAAGATTGAGGGTGACATGAAAGCTCCCAAGGTTGATATCGAAGGACCAGATGTTGACATTGATGGCCACAAAGGAGGATTCAAAATGCCTAAAATCAAAATGCCATCATTTGGCATTAAAGGTCCAACCATGGAGGGTCCAGATGTTAATATAAACCTTCCCAAAGCTAACGTTGATGTGAAAGCCCCTGATGTTGACATCAAAGGACCAGATTTGAACATTGAGAGTCCAAGTGGTAAAATCAAAGGACCCAAATTCAACATGCCAAGCATTTCAGGACCCAAACTTTCCATGCCAGATGTGGATTTCCATCTGAAAGGGCCCAAAATAAAGGGAGATGTTGATGTTTCAGTTCCGAAGATTGAGGGTGACATAAAAGCTCCCAAGGTTGATATCGAAGGACCAGATGTTGACATCGAGGGCCACAAAGGAGGATTCAAAATGCCTAAAATGACAATGCCATCATGGAACATTAAAGGTCCAAAAATGGAGGGTCCAGATGTTGATGTAAACCTTCCCAAAGCTAACATTGATGTGAAAGCACCTGAAGTTGACATCAAAGGTCCAGAGTTTGATATCAAAGGGCCAAAGGGTGGATTTGACATGCCTAAAATCAAAATGCCATCATTTGGCATCAAAGGTCCAACCATGGAGGGTCCAGATGTTAATATAAACCTTCCCAAAGCTAACATTGATGTGAAAGCCCCTGACGTTGACATCAAAGGACCAGATTTGAACATTGAGAGTCCAAGTGGTAAAATCAAAGGACCCAAATTCAGCATGCCAAGCATTTCAGGACCCAAACTTTCCATGCCAGATGTGGATTTCCATCTGAAAGGGCCCAAAATAAAGGGAGATGTTGATGTTTCAGTTCCAAAGATTGAGGGTGACATAAAAGTTCCCAAGGTTGATATTGAAGGACCAGATGTTGACATCGAGGGCCACAAAGGAGGATTCAAAATGCCTAAAATGACAATGCCGTCATGGAACATTAAAGGTCCTAAAATGGAGGGTCCAGATGTTGATGTAAACCTTCCCAAGACTAAGGTTGATGTGAAAGCCCCTGACATTGACATCAAAGGACCAGATTTTAACATTGAGAGTCCAAGTGGTAAAATCAAAGGAGCCAAATTCAGCATGCCAAGCATTTCAGGACCGAAAGTTAGTATGCCAGATGTGGATTTCGGCATGAAAGGGCTCAAAATAAAAGGAGATGTTGATGTGTCAGTTCCAAAGATTGAGGGTGACATAAAAGCTCCCAAGGTTGATATTGAAGGACCGGATGTTGACATTGAGGGCCACAAAGGAGGATTCAAAATGCCTAAAATGACAATGCCATCATGGAACATTAAAGGTCCTAAAATGGAGGGTCCAGATGTTGATATAAACCTTCCCAAAGCTAACATTGATGTGAAAGCACCTGAAGTTGACATCAAAGGTCCAGAGTTTGATATCAAAGGGCCAAAAGGTGGATTTGACATGCCTAAAATCAAAATGCCATCATTTGGAATCAAAGGTCCAAACATCGAGGGTCCAGATGTTGATATAAACCTCCCCAAAGCTAACTTTGATGTGAAACCATCTGAAGTTGACATTAAAGGTCCAGAGTTTGATATTAAAGGGCCAAAAAGTGGCCTGAAAGGGCCCAAAATAAAGGGAGATTTTGATGTGTCAGTTCCAAAGATTAAGGGTAAAATAAAAACACCTGAAGTTGACATCAAAGGTCCAGAGATTGATATCAAAGGGCCTAAAGGTGGGTTTGATATGCCTAAAATCAAAATGCCATCAATATCAGGACCCAAGCTACCAGATTGGGACATTAGTCTGAAAGGACCCAAAGTAAAGGGTGATGTCTCAGCTCCAAATATTGAGGGAGATTTAAAAACCCCTGAAGTTGAGATCAAAGGTCCTAACATTGACTTTGAAACTCCAGAGGGCCAGCTTAGTGGGCAAAAGATGAAGTTACCAAAGATATCTGGACCAAAAATATCATTGCCAGATGTTGACATCAATCTGAAGGGGCCAAAGTTGAAGGGTGACTTGAAAGGGGATGTTCAACTGCCAAAAGCTGAACTTGAGGGACCAGATGTTACAATTGATGTTCCGGAAATTGGCACAAAGAAAACTAAATTTAAAATGCCAAAGTTTGGATTCAAGGGCTCAAAAATAAAGGCCCCAGAAGCTGATGTGAAAATGGTTAAAGGGGATATCAGCATCAAGGGGAAGACTGGTAGCTCTGAAGGTCTTGATCTCGACCTGGGATTGACTGGTCCGAAAACTAAAGGATCGAAATTCAAGATGCCAAAATTTGGTTTCAAAGGCCCAAAGGTTGAAATGCCAGAAGTTGATATTAATCTGCCTAAAGCTGACACTGAACTAAAAATCCCAGATGTTGACATTGAAGGACCACATGTTAAAATTGATAATCCAGATGGCAAAATTAAAGGAGCAAAACTCAAAATGCCAACTATCTCAGGACCAAACATTTCCATGCCAAATGTGGATTTCAATCTGAAAGGTCCGAAACTCAAAGGTGACATGGATATGTCATCGCCAAAGATTGAAGGAGACATATCAATACCTGAAGTTGACATCAAAGGTCCAGAGTTTGATATCAAAGGGCCTAAGGGTGGATTTGACATGCCTAAAATCAAAATGCCATCATTTGGCATTAAAGGTCCAAAGGTGGAGGGTCCAGATGTTAATATAAACCTTCCCAAAGCAAACATTGATGTACACACACCTGACATTGATCTCAAAGGGCCGGATGTTGATATTGAAGGCCCTGATGCAAAATTCAAAGGACCCAAAATCAAACTGCCATCTATATCAGGACCCAAACTGCCAGATTTTAATTTGAGTATGAGTGGGCCCAAAATAAAGGGAGATGTTGATGTGTCAGTTCCAAAGATTGAGGGTGAGATAAAAGCTCCCAAGATTGATATCGAAGGACCAGATATTGACATTGAGAGTCCAAGTGGTAAAATCAAAGGACCTAAATTCAGCATGCCAAGCATTTCAGGACCCAAACTTTCCATGCCAGATGTGGATTTCCATCTGAAAGGGCCCAAAATAAAGGGAGATGTTGACGTTTCAGTTCCGAAGATTGAGGGTGACATAAAAGAACCCAAGCTTGATATTGAAGGACCAAATATTGATATCGAGGGCCACAAAGGAGGATTCAAAATGCCTAAAATGACAATGCCATCATGGAACATTAAAGGTCCTAAAATGGAGGGTCCAGATGTTGATGTAAACCTTCCCAAAGCTAATATTGATGTGACAGCACCTGGAGTTGACATCAAAGGTCCAGAGTTTGATATAAAAGGGCCAAAGGGTGGATTTGACATGCCTAAAATCAAAATGCCATCATTTGGCATCAAAGGTCCAAACATGGAGGGCCCAGATGTTAATATAAACCTTCCCAAAACTAACATTGATGTGAAAGCCACTGATGTTGACATCAGAGGTCCAGAGTTGGATATCAAAGGGCCTAAAGGTGGATTTGACATGCCTAAAATAAAAATGCCATCAATATCGGGACCCAAACTGCCAGATTTGGATATGAGTCTTAGTGGGCCCAAAATAAAGGGAGATGTTGATGTGTCAGTTCCAAAAATGGAGGGTGAGATAAAAGCTCCCAAGGTTGAAGTCGAAGGACCAGATATTGACATTGAGGGCCACAAAGGAGGATTCAAAATGCCTAAATTTAAAATGCCATCCTTTGGGCTGAAAGGTCCAAATGTTGAAGGGCCAGAAGTTGATGTCAGCATCCCAAAAGCTGATATTGATATTAAAGCCCCTGAGTTGGATATCAAAGGACCAGAGTTTGACACAAAGAGTCCAAGTGGTAAAATCAAAGGACCCAAATTCAGCATGCCAAGCATTTCAGGACCGAACCTTTCCATGCCAGATGTGGATTTTGGCCTGAAAGGTCCCAACATAAAGGGAGATATTGATGTGTCAGTTCCAAAGATTGAGGGTGACATAAAAGCTCCCAAGGTTGATATCGAAGGACCAGATATTGACATCGAGGGCCACAAAGGAGGATTCAAAATGCCTAAAATGACAATGCCATCATGGAACATTAAAGGGCCTAAAATGGAGGGTCCAGATGTTGATATAAACCTTCCCAAAACTAACATTGATGTGAAAGCACCTGAAGTTGACATCAAAGGTCCAGAGTTTGATATCAAAGGGCCAAAGGGTGGATTTGAAATGCCTAAAATCAAAATGCCATCATTTGGCATCAAAGGTCCAAACATGGAGGGTCCAGATGTTAATATAAACCTTCCCAAAGCTAACATTGATGTGAAAGCCCCTGACGTTGACATCAAAGGACCAGATTTGAACATTGAGAGTCCAAGTGGTAAAATCAAAGGACCCAAATTCAGCATGCCAAGCATTTCAGGACCGAAAGTTAATATGCCAGATGTGGATTTTGGCCTGAAAGGACCCAAAATAAAGGGAGATATTGACATGTCAGTTCCAAAGATCGAGGGCGACATAAAAGCTCCCAAAGTCGATATTGAAGGACCAGATGTTGACATCGAGGGCCACAAAGGAGGATTCAAAATGCCTAAAATGACAATGCCATCATGGAACATTAAAGGTCCAAAAATGGAAGGTCCAGATGTTGATATAAACCTTCCCAAAGGTAAAATTGATGTGAAAGCACCTGACGTTGACATCAAAGGTCCAGAGTTTGATATCAAGGGGCCAAAGGGTGGATTTGACATGCCTAAAATCAAAATGCCATCTATATCAGGACCCAAACTGCCAGATTTGGATATGAGTCTGAGTGGACCCAAAATAAAGGGAGATATTGACATGTCAGTTCCAAAGATTGAGGGTGAAATAAAAGCTCCCAAAGTCGAAATCGAAGGACCAGATATTGACATTGATGGCCACAAAGGAGGATTTAAAATGCCTAAATTTAAAATGCCATCCTTTGGGCTGAGAGGTCCGAATGTTGAGGGGCCAGATGTTGATGTCACCCTCCCGAAAGCTGATATTGATATTAAAGCCCCTGAGTTGGATATCAAAGGACCAGATTTTGACATTGAGAGTCCAAGTGGTAAAATCAAAGGACCCAAATTCAGCATGCCAAGCATTTCAGGCCCAAAACTTCACATGCCAGATGTGAATTTCGGTCTTAAAGGTCACAAAATGAAGGGAGATGTCGATGTGTCAGTTCCAAAGATCGAGGGCGATATAAAAGCTCCCAGAGTCGATATTGAAGGACCAGATGTTGACATCGAGGGCCACAAAGGAGGATTCAAAATGCCTAAAATGACAATGCCATCATGGAACATTAAAGGTCCAAAAATGGAGGGTCCAGATGTTGATATAAACCTTCCCAAAGCTAACATTGATGTGAAAGCACCTGAAGTTGACATCAAAGGTCCAGAGTTTGATATCAAAGGGCCAAAGGGTGGATTTGACATGCCAAAAATCAAAATGCCATCAATATCAGGACCCAAACTGCCAGATTGGGATATGAATCTCAGCGGGCCCAAAATAAAGGGAGATGTTGATGTATCCGTTCCAAAGATTGAGGGTGAGATAAAAGCTCCCAAGGTTGATATTGAAGGACCAGATGTTGACATCGAGGGACACAAAGGAGGATTTAAAATGCCTAAATTTAAAATGCCATCCTTTGGGCTGAGAGGTCCGAATGTTGACGGGCCAGAAGTTGATGTCACCCTCCCGAAAGCTGATATTGACATTAAAGTCCCTGAGTTGGATATCAAAGGACCAGATTTTGACATTGAGAGTCCAAGTGGTAAAATCAAAGGACCCAAATTCAGCATGCCAAGTATTTCAGGCCCAAAACTTCATATGCCAGATGTGGATTTCGGTCTTAAAGGTCACAAAATAAAGGGAGATGTTGAGGTGTCAGTTCCAAAGATTGAGGGTGACATAAAAGCTCCCAAAGTTGATATTGAAGGACCAGATGTTGACATCGAGGGCCACAAAGGAGGATTCAAAATGCCTAAAATGACAATGCCATCATGGAACATAAAAGGTCCAAAAATGGAGGGTCCAGATGTTGATATAAACCTTCCCAAAGCTGACATTGATGTGAAAGCCCCTGACGTTGACATCAAAGGTCCAGAGTTTGATATCAAAGGGCCAAAGGGTGGATTTGACATGCCAAAAATCAAAATGCCATCAATATCAGGACCCAAACTGCCAGATTGGGATATGAATCTCAGTGGGCCCAAAATAAAGGGAGATGTTGATGTATCAGTTCCAAAGATTGAGGGTGAGATAAAAGCTCCCAAGGTCATTATTGAAGGACCAGATGTTGACATCGAGGGACATAAAGGAGGATTTAAAATGCCTAAATTTAAAATGCCGTCCTTTGGACTGAGAGGTCCGAATGTTGACGGGCCAGAAGTTAATGTCACCCTCCCGAAAGCTGATATTGACATTAAAGCCCCTGAGTTGGATATCAAAGGACCAGATTTTGACATTGAGAGTCCAAGTGGTAAAATCAAAGGACCCAAATTCAGCATGCCAAGTATTTCAGGCCCAAAACTTCATATGCCAGATGTGGATTTCGGTCTTAAAGGTCAGAAAATAAAGGGAGATGTCGAGGTGTCAGTTCCAAAGATTGAGGGTGACATAAAAGCTCCCAAAGTTGATATTGAAGGACCAGATGTTGACATCGAGGGACACAAAGGAGGATTCAAAATGCCTAAAATGACAATGCCATCATGGAACATTAAAGGTCCAAAAATGGAGGGTCCAGATGTTGATATAAACCTTCCCAAAGCTAACATTGATGTGAAAGCACCTGAAGTTGACATCAAAGGTCCAGAGTTTGATATCAAAGGACCAAAGGGTGGATTTGACATGCCAAAAATCAAAATGCCATCAATATCAGGACCCAAACTGCCAGATTGGGATATGAATCTCAGTGGGCCCAAAATAAAGGGAGATGTTGATGTATCAGTTCCAAAGATTGAGGGTGACATTAAAGCTCCCAAGGTAGATATTGAAGGACCAGATATTGACATTGATGGCCACAAAGGAGGATTTAAAATGCCTAAATTTAAAATGCCATCCCTTGGACTAAAAGGTCCAAATGTTGAAGGGCCAGAAATTGATGTCAGCCTCCCAAAAGCTGATATTGACATTAAAGCCCCTGAGTTGGATATCAAAGGACCAGATTTTGACATTGAGAGTCCAAGTGGTAAAATCAAAGGACCCAAATTCAATATGCCAAGCATTTCAGGCCCGAAACTTCACATGCCAGATGTGGATTTTGGTCTTAAAGGTCACAAAATTAAGGGAGATGTCGAGGTGTCAGTTCCAAAGATTGAGGGTGACATAAAAGCTCCCAAAGTTGACATCGAAGGACCAAATGTTGACATTGGGGGCCACAAAGGAGGATTCAAAATGCCTAAAATGTCAATGCCATCATGGAACATTAAAGGTCCAAAAATGGAGGGTCCAGATGTTGATATAAACCTTCCCAAAGCTAACATTGATGTGAAAGCACCTGAAGTTGACATCAAAGGCCCAGAGTTTGATATCAAAGGGCCTAAAGGTGGATTTGACATGCCAAAAATCAAAATGCCATCAATATCAGGACCCAGACTGCCAGATTGGGATATGAATCTCAGTGGGCCCAAAATAAAGGGAGATGTTGATGTATCAGTTCCAAAGATTGAGGGTGACATTAAAGCTCCCAAGGTCGATATCGAAGGACCAGATATTGACATTGATGGCCACAAAGGAGGATTTAAAATGCCTAAATTTAAAATGCCATCCCTTGGACTAAAAGGTTCAAATGTCGAAGGGCCAGAAATTGATGTCAGCCTCCCAAAAGCTGATATTGACATTAAAGCCCCTGAGCTGGATATCAAAGGACCAGATTTTGACATTGAGAGTCCAAGTGGTAAAATCAAAGGACCCAAATTCAATATGCCAAGCATTTCAGGCCCGAAACTTCACATGCCAGATGTGAATTTCGGTCTTAAAGGTCACAAAATTAAGGGAGATGTCGAGGTGTCAGGTCCAAAGATTGAGGGTGACATAAAAGCTCCCAAAGTTGATATCGAAGGACCAAATGTTGACATTGGTGGCCACAAAGGAGGATTTAAAATGCCTAAAATGTCAATGCCATCATGGAACATTAAAGGTCCAAAAATGGAGGGTCCAGATGTTGATATAAACCTTCCCAAAGCTAACATTGATGTGAAAGCACCTGAAGTTGACATCAAAGGTCCAGATTTTGATATCAAAGGGCCAAAAGGTGGATTTGACATGCCTAAAATCAAAATGCCATCATTGAACATTAAAAGTCCACAAATGGAGGGTCCAGATTTTGATATAAACCTTCCCAAAGGTAACATTGATGTGAAAGCACCTGAAGTTGACATCAAAGGTCCAGAGTTTGATGTCAAAGGGCCAAAGGGTGGATTTGACATGCCAAAAATCAAAATGCCATCAATATCAGGACCGAAACTGCCAGATTGGGATATGAATCTCCGTGGGCCCAAAATAAAGGGAGATGTTGATGTGTCAGCTCCAAAGATTGAGGGTGAAATAAAAGCTCCTAAAGTCGATATTGAAGGACCAGATGTTCACATTGAGGGCCATAAAGGAGGATTTAAAATGCCTAAATTTAAAATGCCATCTATTGGGCTGAAAGGACCAAATGTTGAAGGGCCAGAAATTGATGTCAGCCTGCCGAAAGCTGATGTTGATATCCATGCCCCTGAGTTGGATATCAAAGGACCAGATATTGACATTGAGAGTCCAAGTGGTAAAATCAAAGGACCCAAATTCAGCATGCCAAGCATTTCAGGACCCAAACTTTCCATGCCAGATGTGGATTTCAATCTGAAAGGTCCAAAAATAAAGGGAGATGTGAATATGTCAGTTCCAAAGATTGAGGGTGACATAAAAGCTCCCAAGGTTGATATCGAAGGACCAGATGTTGACATAGAGGGCCACAAAGGAGGATTTAAAATGCCTAAAATGACAATGCCATCATGGAACATTAAAGGTCCAAAAGTGGAGGGTCCAGATGTTGATATAAACCTTCCCAAAGCTAACATTGATGTCAAAGCACCGGAAGTTGACATCAAAGGTCCAGAGCTTGATGTCAAAGGGCCAAAGGGTGGATTTGACATGCCTAAAATCAAAATGCCATCATTGAACATTAAAGGTCCACAAATGGAGGGTCCAGATGTTGATATAAAGCTTCCCAAAGCTAACATTGATGTCAAAGCACCTGAAGTTGACATCAAAGGTCCAGAGTTTGATGTCAAAGGGCCAAAGGGTGGATTTGCCATGCCTAAAATCAAAATGCCATCAATCTCAGGACCCAAACTGCCAGACTGGGATATGAATCTGAGTGGGCCCAAAATAAAGGGAGATGTTGATGTATCAGTTCCAAAAGTTGAGGGTGAGATAAAAGCTCCCAAGGTCGATATCGATGGACCAGATTTTGACATTGAGAGTCCAAGTGGTAAAATCAAAGGACCCAAATTTAGCATGCCAAGTATTTCAGGACCCAAACTTTCCATGCCAGATGTTGATTTCCATCTAAAAGGTCCAAAAATAAAGGGAGATGTGAATATGTCAGTTCCAAAGATTGAGGGTGACATAAAAGCTCCAAAGGTTGATATTGAAGGACCAGATGTTGACATAGAGGGCCACAAAGGAGGATTCAAAATGCCTAAAATGACAATGCCATCATGGAACATCAAAGGTCCAAAAATGGAGGGTCCAGATGTTGATATAAACCTTCCCAAAGCTAACATTGATGTGAAAGCACCTGAAGTTGACATCAAAGGTCCAGAGTTTGATGTGAAGGGGCCAAAGGGTGGATTTGACATGCCTAAAATCAAAATGCCATCATTTGGCATTAAAGGTCCAAAAGTGGAGGGTCCAGATCTAGATATAAACCTTCCCAAAGCAACCATTGATGTAAATGCACCTGACATTGCTCTTAAAGTGCCAGACATTGATATTGAAGGCTCTAACGCAAAACTTAGAGGACCCAACATCAAAGGTCCTACAACAAAGGGAGATGTGGATGTGTCAGTTCCAAAGATTAAGGGTGACATAAAAGCTCCTAATGTCAATATTGAAGGACCAGATATCGACATTGAGGGTCACAAAGGAGGATTTAAAATGCCTAAATTTAAATTTCCGTCCTTTGGGGGGAAAGGTCCACATGTTCAAGGGCCAGAAGTTGATGCCAGCTTCCCAAAAGCTGATATCCATATCAAAGCCCCTGAATTAGATATCAAAGGACCAGATTGTGACATTGAGAATCCAAGTGGTAAAATCAAAGGACCCAAATTCAGCATGCCAAGCATTTCAGGACCCAAACTTTCCATGCCAGATGTGGATTTCAATCTGAAAGGTCCAAAAATTAAGGGAGATGTGAATATGTCAGTTCCAAAGATTGAGGGTGACATAAAAGCTCCCAAGGTTGATATCGAAGGACCAGATGTTGACATAGAGGGCCACAAAGGAGGATTTAAAATGCCTAAAATGACAATGCCATCCTTTGGGATGACAGGTCCAAATATTGAAGGGCCAGAAGTTGATTTAAGCCTTCCCAAAACAAATATTGATGTGAAAGTACCTGATGTTGACATTGAAGGACCAGAGATTGACATTGAAGGAGCTAATGCAAAACTGAAAGGGCCCAAATTCAACATGCCAGATATGGATT
The DNA here is from genome assembly GCA_023631565.1 of Gymnocephalus cernua. NCBI lineage: Eukaryota > Metazoa > Chordata > Actinopteri > Perciformes > Percidae > Gymnocephalus > Gymnocephalus cernua. The sequence goes on from CM042435.1 coordinate 24,177,625, forward strand.
TCAATCTGAGAGGTCCCACACTCAAAGGAGATGTGGATGTATCAGTGCCAAAGATAGGGGGAGACATACAAACGCCCAACGTTGACATTAAAGGTCCAGAGGTCAATATTAAAGGGCCTAAGGGTGGATTTGAAATGCCTAATATTACAATGCCATCATTTAACATTAAAGGACCAAAAGTGGAGGGTTCAGATGTTGATATAAAACTTCCCAAAGGAAACATTGATGTTAAAGCACCTGATGTTGATATCAAGCTAAAAGGGCCTAAAGTGAAAGGAAAGATGGATGCAACAGTGCCAAAATTGGAAGCAGATATCAAAGGTCACAATGCTAACATTGCAGGACCCACCATCGCTATGGAAGGTGTGTCTATTGATCCTGTAAAGACAGGTGTTACATTTCCCAAGTTCAAAGGTCCTAAGTTTGGAATGAAAACCACAGAAGTAGAGGGGAAGACACCCACGTTCAGTGTGGGAGCAAAAGGTTCCAAAACAGAAATTAGTCTTCCAGATACAGAAGCAAATCTTGATGCCCCTGACATTGATATCAATGTAAAAGGGAAAACAGGGAAATTCAAACTTCCTAAAGTCAAAGGAAAGGCGAAGAAGCCTGGTGTTCACATAGAAACACCAGCAGTAGACCTGGATGTAGACTCTCCCAATATTCATGTCAAAGGAACAAAGGTAAAGAAGCCGCTTTTTGGTAAGCTACATTTTCCTGATGTGGAATTTGATATCAAATCACCAAAATCGAAAGGTGATGGATCTATATCAGAGGGATTCAAATCATCTGACATAGATCTTCCATCTGCTAGCTTGAACACCGCTATTGAAGGATCTGGTATTGACAGTCCAAATGTTCATTTGGGAGGGAAAGATCTAAAATTAAAGACTCCCAATATCAAAATGCCAAATGTGAGTGTGTCCACTCCTGATATGGATACCAATCTAAACAGACAAGGAGAGGCAAATATGTCTGCAGGTTTTAAAGGCCCAAAAATAAATGTGAAAGGTGGTGCAGAGATTGATGCAAGTGCTTCAGGGGGCAGTGCAAGTGGTGACCTTCATTACCCAGAAGGTACTGTAACATTTCCCAAAATCAAGGTACCAAAATTTGGTATTGCTCTGCCTCAGTTGGAAGGCCAGGGAGGTGGAGGGGATGTTGAATCAGCTAGTGGAGGCATAAGCATACAGTCTCCATCTGTTAGTTGCCAAGTCAGTGCACAAAATATTGAGGTTCCCAGTCCAGAACTGAGGCATAGAGAAGGTAAAGTAAAGGGAAAGATGCCAAAACTGTTTGGGAACTCAAAAGCAAAAGGCAGTAGTGCAGGTGATCTTCGGGGACCAAAGGTAGAATTGAGTAAGGTACATACTGCAGAACTGATGGGTGGAACGTTAGAATTAGAGGGTGATCCTGGGCTCAGTGTGTCAACTAAAGGCAAGTCAGCCTCACTGGATCTTTTTCAGAAAACAAGGCATCTGTCTTCTTCTCTGCATGATGAGGGGGGGCTTGCAGTTAGTTCTCCATCTCACTTAGAAGCTGAGGGTGGCGACATTTCATTAGACCTAGGAGGAGGCAAGGTCAAAGGAAAGAAAGGCAAGTTGAAGTTTGGCACCTTCGGAGGTTTTGGTTCAAAGTCAAAGGGCTCATATGAGGTGTCACTGGGTGAGGAGGGTGAAGCAGGTCCAGGTTCTCTTCCCTCTAAAAAATCAAGACTGTCTTCATCTTCCAGCAGTGACAGTGGTTCAAGAGGTGGTTTCAGGTTCCCAAGACTTGAACTATCTGTTTCACCAAAAAAATGATTAATTATGAGGTAAATTAAACTTTCTCATGTACCCCCAAATACACTCTCCTAATATGCCATATATAGATCTTTGAAACCTAAGGGGGCGTACATAGTCATCCCAATATCGTTAAATATGAGTAATTCTTTTTTCAGTAATTATTCAGGAGTGCATGAGATTGTTTAAAATCCCTTCAAACTGTAAATAAGATTAATTTGTATTGTAATAATAAATGTTTTTGTACATAGTCCAGATTTATTGAACATATACCATCTTACCAAATTTTCATAGTTTATTACAGGGTTTGTCATTTTGTCCTATTTCATTCTATTAAATGAATTTTATAAATGAACGGGTGTGGTATATTTGTATTCAGGGGTTTATTGCACAGGACAGATTATTAAAATAGTTATTTTGAAGGAAAATGTTGTTTATACATCCAGACAGAAATATAAACAGTTATCAGTTTTTTTTAAGAATGAAATTATTTTATTTTCAAGCTTTATAGTTATATAATCAGTGCAGGAACATATTTAGGCAACATAGAGCTGGCCCCTTGTGACACATTCTAAAGATTAATGGTGTTGTATACAACATAATTGCAAAGACAATCACTGTTTGGAAACCAACTCTCTAAAGTGCTGTCAGTATGTTTCTGTTCCTATTTTAAGAAACCTTATTCTGTGACATTTACCAAAATATGCATTGTTTCATTAGTTTTTAACATGTTTTGCTTCCTAATCCTGTCATTTACATTTTTACCTGTTTTATGATTCTCTGTATTTTATTTTTCTGTCACTCTCTCATTGTACACACACATGTTAATGTTAACAAAATCACAAATAAACTGTCACTTTTTGATTGCAAGAATCTGAGTTGATAGAGTTGCATAGTTTTGAGGATAAAGCATGATTGGTTGGATCTATTCTTTTGTGTCCATTTTGCCAAATAAACTAAACAAAATGATTTATGGAATTTGTTGATATTTGCCAGTGCCTTAATCAAATTATATAATACAGGTAATACTTGATTATGTTTATTTTAAATTAATATTCATCATACATCAATCAATCCAACTTGAATGAGTCTTTGATACTGGTTACGTCACCACTGATTACGCTGGATACAAGGATACATTAAATCTAGTCAACAGTTCATTACACAAAAGGGGCAGAAGATGGATTAAGATCTTTTAAGCAAAAGTACTAATAAAAATGCTCCACTACAAGTAAAAGTCCTGCATTCAAAAGCCTAGTTAAGTAAAACATATCAGTATCAAAAGTAAAAGTACTCATTCCACAAAAAAATGGTCTGTGTGACAGATATATTATTATACATGTCATCATTAGGTTAATACTAATGCATCATGCATTTTATAAACATGTGTTTTATTAACTGAAAAGTAATATCAACTAAAGCTGTTAAATAGAAAAAAAACATTTGCCTCTGAGATATAGAGGAGTAAAATAATGAAGTAGCATGAAATGGAAAAACTCCCAAAGTACCCCAAAATTATATTGATATTACTATTTTCCGTCTCTTTTTCACCTTTATGGAGCCAGACGTTTCATAATTGGGTAAAGCAGGAAACTGTGTGGTACTTAGACATAAAAATACCAGTGGTGAAGGATTCAGATCTTTTACTTACTCTGTTACAAGTAAAAGTTCTGCATCAATCTCTTAATGTATTTAAGTAAAAGTACAAACGTATTAGCATCAAAATGCACTTAAAGTACTCATTATGCTGAATGTCCCATTTCAGAATCATACGTATATTACTATTGATGAATTAATGTGTACATTACTTTAATGATGAAGCTGGTAAAGGTGTGACTAATTTTAATTACTTTATACTCTGCTTGGTAACTTATTCACGTTATGCTGCCCTGTCCATTTTTCTCTCCCAGTTCAAACACAATTGTATATCCCTTTATCTTTCAGTCCTTACTCCCAATATTATTATTATTATTATTATTATTATTCTTATTCTTATTCTTATTCTTATTAATATTAATATTATTATTATTAATATTAATATTATTGTACATTACAGTTCTGCAAATTCCATTGCAATGAGCACATATTTATTGGCATTATTTGTATAAACTAATCACATACTGGGAGTCTACATGGTTCTTGCCTGATAAAATATTAAAATGTAAAAAACAGCTTTTTTGAAGCTTAAAAAGCAGCATTTCTTTTTTATTGACAACATGCAGTATACAACGAATCAGGTAAGCATCAATTGCGCATATACCTCAAGTGTACATTCTTATGAAGATATAAATAAAAAAAACACAAAATAATAGGCTACAAACAATAAAATAACAGATTATGGCAATTAAAGGATAATGAAGTTGGCAACGCTAAATGAAGTAGCCTAATCACATTTCCACTCTAAAACGTAAGTTTACAAAACGACAGAATGCGGAAGTGCCCGAGTTCAGGCAAATAATACGGTGAATAATCATATATGATATGTATTAGTTGATTTATAGTTTGCATTAATAATCTAAATCTGCAAAGTAACTAGTGACTAAAGCTGTCAAATAAATGTAGTGAAGTAAAAAGTAATGTGCCTCCAAAAGTAGTGGATTAGCCTAGTCTAAGTAGACAGTAGCATTAAATGGAAATTAAAAAGTAGTTACCTCAAAATTGTACTGAAGTACAGTACTTGATGAATATACTTTGTTACGGGAAAATACCAACAATACAAAATGAAGATAGCCTTCCTACCTAGTACATTAGTACATATCACTTGCCTTTTAGTATGACAGTATTAGGCCACCAAGTGCTCTCAATCTTCTGCTTTGTTATGCATCCACTATGGTTTTGACATGGCAACAACGATCACTGAATTATTGAATTAAAAATAATATTTGTTTTTATTAATAATCACATGGGGCACCTTCAATGTCTAAACGGTGTGCACCGTGTTGCGGTTTCCTGGTTGAATGACATGTTCCCCCGGAACAATGTGAAACGGTGTTCAATTCGGTTCAATTTCGTTCAATGGCTTTGAGATCATGGATGTATTGGTTTGAGACATGTTTTCTCACGTTTATTGGTTAAGTGTCACAGGTGATACCCAATCAGCAGAGACGTGTCTGTAAACTGGTAATAAAAAGGCAGAGCGCCTGCGCACACAACAGGGTGTTCAACGCACCTTGTTTCAGTTAAAAAAAAAGAACGAGTTGCTACGTTTTGTCGGGGCTGAGCGTGGCCATGACCTTAACCAAAATGTAAAACTTTAAAAGAACAAATTGAAACTCAACTATGACATAGCCTACATCCAATGCACCCTTTGAAATTGGGCGCATTTAAGTGAGAATAACGTTACCTTACTGCTGCTGTAGCTGCTGCCAAAAGTGAGGGACTGCTAGTGGAGAAAATATCACGCATATGCACAACTCTGCCTTTCTTCTATTCCATTCAACTTCTGCTCAACAACTTAGGAGAAAGCTGAGCTCTTTTGTCCAGCGGCTCAAAAGGACCAACTCTTCTGTTCGAGCTTCTCTTCACCCAGCTAGTCTTTGTTGCTACATCCTCCCTGTGCTAGCATGGATATCACCAGGGAAGCTGCAGTAGGTAACGTTACATAAATGCAGATGATATGTTGCTGTCCTTGCAGTTTTACAACGTTATGCTTGTAAGCAATGCCATGGTACAGTATTTTGTGACGAGTTTATGTGATGCTGGCATAGGTAACGTTAGCTAGTAAGGTTCACATTAGAATCACTTAAGCATTAAATTGTATTCCAAATATTTAGGTTTGCTTTATTATTCTTACTGTTCTTTATCTCACTTACATCTAGCTCCTGAGGTCATATTCTTCAGTTTATGATACTAGTATAGGTGTGCTCATTGCCAGTTTATGCTCATATAGGCCTATAGCCTACATATGATCACCTGCACATACATGTATTAAGATAACATTGTATGTTTCAAGCCATTTGTCATTATTAATATGTATAAATTAATTATCTGCTGCATAGCTAACATATCAGGTAGATACAATCTAAACCCTAAATGTATCTAAACTTCGTTATATAGGTCAAAGTCTAGATGCCAAATCTAATCTCATATTCCCCATTATAAGGGGGGGCAGGAGAAAACAAGTTGTGAACACAACAAAACATACTATCACCTTTTACATTTATTTGGTAAACTTGTTAGAAAACAGTTACTTCATATATTCACATATTCACTCTCCTTTAAACCTGTTTTTAGACTCTACCAACTTCAAAATATCTGGCCTTTTAGCTGCTAGATGCTCCACTGTTCACCCACTGGTCTCCAAAGGTGTCTGTCTGTCTGGTGCTGAGCAGGTAATTTGCTGGAAACAACTGCCTGCCACTGCCACAGATGAATACAACACTATAATAAGAGTGAAACAAAACCATACATTTGTGAACCAGACAGCTGCACAATGAGCTGAAACTCCCAGTAAATCTCTGTAAAGCCGAGGGAAGGTGCAGATTCAGGTGATCATTCTCTGTAGGTTCATCATTCTAGCCGCTTAAAGTAAAGGTGAGGGGCATGGATCAAATTAACATATGGTTACAAGTAACCAACATTGAGTGTAGGTTGTAGACTAGATGTTGAGGTGACACTTTTTAAACCCCACCATGCCCTCTGTTTTATGATGGTTTAACAGTGACATGTTACTTCCATCTAATATTCTCACAATTGCAACAGGTTGCTTGTGAGGAAAACGTGTTATGTGTTGTGATTACTGTCTAACAACACATTTTTTTTGTACAGTTGTGTAGTACTAGCCTCGTGAGACCATCCTGATCTCGCGAGCTCCAGTTTTCTGCTATCTGAGCAAATGTGAAGCAATCCATCTGGCTGAGTCAGGTTAGTGTAGTACAACTAGGAAATTATAAAACTGCACAGAAGAAAAACAAACATGAGATCACTGCATCATTGATGTTGTTTAAATTCACAGTTCTTTACTATCACAAAACATCACACTGTTCACATTGCCTACAATGCAGTTCAAATTTGCAAATTTGGTTGTGCAGCAGTACAACTGAAACAACAGAAATAATACAAAATCATAGGCTATAGAAAGTAACAGAAATAATGCATACACTAAAATATAATTAAATAGAAACTATACAAGACTATTTGAAGACAAATGACATGGTAAAGTGAGTAAATGTGGGAATGTAGATAAATAATGGGATTATTTTGGCAAAATATAAAACTAACTAACTATTGATATGAGTCTTCTTAAGAGAAAATGTTAAATACGCCACCTAGTGGTTGAAATATAATACACCACTACTGTTACACGGATTCAATACAGTCTTCAAAAGCCTTTTGACTGACTTCTTTTTTAACCTGTATTTATTTTATTTAGAGAGGAAGCCTCTATTTTGCAGGAATGCCCCGATCACATTCACACAGGTACACATGCATACCTGGAAGCTGCCCAGTACAACCACACACCGATCTGCATTAGTGGTTGGGGTTAGAAGTCACATCAGGGCTGGTAATAAGGCGACAAGTGCTGCTCTTTCATTTTCCTCACCCAGATTTATCCTGTCGGTCTGGGGCATTGAACCGACGTCCCCGGTCACAAGTTGCTTCTCTAACCTTTAGGCCACCCCTGCCCCAATATTGATTATTGATTGACTCTTTACTTTACATTATAATTACTTAAACTGTATTTGCTACACGATAGGGCTAGTTTCAGTAATGTTTTTTTCAGGTAGCAGTTTAAGAGATTGCTCACATTAAAACTTATTAACACAAGCGTTACAGAAACATGGCTTGTAGAGTAAGGCTTTGTGAAAGCGGTGTTATGCCTCAAACACAGGATGTGATCCCACTGTTCCTGGTTGCTTGAATGCAATTGTTGTTGTATTGCAGAGGAAGGAAATTATCAGGAGTTTCCTTTAAAAGAGGAAAGTACCCCCTTCCTTTCTGGAGAGGCGAACATTTTTGTGCTGAAAGAGTGACACAGGAGAAGAAAATGTTGGAGCAGTCCAGCACAGTTGGGATGTGTAAATTATTGGATTACATGCGATTCACCTCCATTGGCCATCCATTTTAGAAGATAACTCCAATGTTTGAATGCTGAGGACTAACAGTTAGAATCGGTTTCTCAGGTAAGCAGAGAAATTACTGATTATGTAAATAGACACGTATGAGGGTATTGCCAGAAATAGATTTTACTTTAACCAGTAGCATAACTCTGGTCAGTATTCTGGTTATGGTATGTCCTTGGTTACGTTCAGATGCGTCTAAACGTTTATGCTATAGATTCAGGAGGTACAGTAACCTTGTCTGCCGGTTCAGCCATGAATGGAACGCTAAACGTAATTTCTCATACATTTTCAATTTGTCCCCTGACCTCCAAAGTGAGCAAAAGGCTGCATTTTGTGAGTTGTTTCTGCACCCTGGACATATCAGGTCAAGGATGTTACAGCAGGGAATTAAACAGTCATTTTGATAATTTGATAGTACTAGTCTAGGCCTATTTTATATTGCTCTGAAATTTCAAAACGCCATTTGTGTTTGTATTTATGAGTTAGTTGTACATGCTGCGCAAGTGCCGGCGAGCATCTGTTAGTGTGTGTGGTTGATTTTGTCATTGCATTTTATTTGCTGAGCTATATCATTTTGTTAGTCAGATGAATAGGGACAAAGTTCAATTATATTTGAACTATCACTACCCCCCATTAGCATTAAATTTGACATGCAAGGACTTTCCTTCATCTTTCCAAGAAGCATTTAGTTGATATTTATGCTAGGATATGTTATTCATAGCTAAAGGTTGGAGGGTGTTCCCCTTAATGCTTGTATCCCACATACTCCACAGAATAACCTTGTCAATACAATGTAAAATTAGGCTTCTTGGCTTTTTATTGATTCCATATATATAAGGCTAGCAATCCATATAGTTTATAACAATACAACAGACATTTAACTTGCAGCTTGATTGCTAGTGCAAGCAAAACAATATCTACCTGTCTTGCACACTCAACGAATGGCTGTCTAGGCACGTAGGTATGTTCACTGTGGAGGCAGATGTTGGATGATAATGTGGTTTACCACACCAATCTGACATCTGACATCTCATGTGTCATGCAGAGTGCAGCCAGATGGTGTCCTTGACTCCTGCAAGAATAAGAGGTTATCCAGTGTAATGGCTTGTTACTATACATTAGATCATATCACATTCTAATAGCCCTTTATTATTATGATACACCTAGACCTCCTAGACATAAAGATAGTGTCCTTAAAATACACTATTTATTCTATGTATAATATAAGTTTCATTTAGAATCCATTTTCATGTATTAGTAGATAATGCATTGAAGCTATTTAGGATTTTTATAGTGTTTAGTTTCTGGGTTTTCACTGACGAGATACATTTAAAGGAACTCACACTTTTTGCTTCCTTTTTTTCATAATGAATGTGTTTGGGGTATAATGCAGTAAAGATGATTTTTTTGTAAAACTGCTTTCAGATTATATTTGATTTAAAAGGCCTCCTGGACTAAAATAAATGCATTTGGGAGACGTGAGATTTTCTCTTCAATGACAAAAACAGGATATGTTAAAGTCTCTGCTTTTATCAGTTTATGCATACAGCTAATGCTACCTGCTGTTATTGACTTTTAGTGATTAATGACTGTGCTAAAATATTAGTAGTGGTTAGTAAGGGATAAAACCGAAACCAAGAAACTACATAATTTGATTGTTTAGTCACAAAATTAAACCCAGCCTCGGCAATAATATAGACAATAATATTCCTTATCATGATTCTGTTCAGTTCAATAACATTATTATTTACATCTTTATGCCTGTAGTAAAAGGTGCCCCATTGTGGTTGTAGAACAGCAGAGGGTTATTAGTAACACCACAATTGTATGTACATTTAAAGATGATGTATTTCATGTTATTATGGCACTTAGTGGTTATAGCATCACATGGTGCACCGCCATAACGATGTGTGCAACATACTCAAACTTGTGATCAATAAATACTGTACATCCAAAGGCCTTGCTGCTTTTAATTAATAGAAAGCATTTATTGATGACATTGTAGATGATCACTATGTCCGTCGTGAAACAGGAAATGTCAAAAGGTAAAGGTGAGGCACGGCAAATCAAGATGGCTTCCCTTACAGACAAAGGAAACCCTAGAGCCTCTAAACCGCTGATGTGGTAGATACACAAAGTCAAAACGTGTAGAAACTCCTTTTAATTATCAGAATCCCCAGCAGGGACCAGTTGCTTTCCGCTGGTGCTTTTGTGCTAGCTAATAATATAATGCAATGTAAAATATTTTTATATGCAGAGAAAGCTCGTATTAATAATTCAGTGTTTTGCCTCTTAACTATGAAATAATATGTGAAATTCATCCACTCTCATTCTATCATTAGCATACACATGGATATAAACAAAGGATGATCCACACACTTCATGCAATCTTTCAACCTCCTGTAGTTTCTACCATAGAGTTGATTTGAATAATACATTGACTTTTTATAATGCATATTTCTTAAACTTAAAATCCTTGTCTCTAGTAATCATAATCTTAGTCTCTACTGTGTTGTTTGGCATGTGTGAAGAACAAAAAGACTTAAAGTAAAAGTCAGGTTAGAGGCTAGTTAACTGTAAGACACTTACAATGTATGACTTTGTCAATGAGGCATAAGCAATTGTGAGTGGAAATACAAATATGTTATTTATAATCGGAGAATGGAGGCAGTGTGCTGTCTGTGAGTGGGAGATATTTAAATCTTTTCAAGGTCAGATTAATGCCTGTCTCCATCAAATAGCATGGGCAGTTATGGTTTAGGTAGCTAGTAATGGACACAATAGCTGGTTGCTTCCACTCTTTCAAACCTGCAGTGGGAGGTTTGTGGAGGTGGATGAGAGATTGTACAATATTGCATTCCAGCAGTTTGAGTGCAAGGTCCTCCTCTCACCTTGTCATGGAAATGGAAATTAGGAGCGAGTAGCCTACAGAAACACTGTTCTGTAAAGTTCATTGCAATTCACTGATATAGAATCATGTAAACATAGTGTCAATAGGGAGCTCCGGTGCTGGACATTAACATTGATCCAATTTAGAAATCCATAAATCCTGACCAGATGCTATGCAGCATCAAGCAGGTAGGATAAGCGTTGTTGTGTTTCACAATTTTTCGTGGTTAACAATCCATTTTTAAATCCAATTACCACCTGCCCCATGGGCATATAGACCTTCCTTTGACAACTGGATCAAAGAAAAGTACTTAAAACACCTAGATCCAATAGTGTAGACATAATACCACACAGCAGGGGTTTTCAACCTTTTTGGATATGGGGAACAGCAAGCTGGCAAAGAGTGTTGGGTGGGTGCCGTTCTTTAAAAAAAATGAATATGCAAATGTGTCAGACACAAGATTTGTTCCACTTCAAAGTCCATTCTCAGTGTTTGTGCAGGCATCGCATTTCAACATGTTTGGCTTCTAACCACAATTTCTTTCTTCAATTTTTACTGTCTTTTTATACTTGTGTAGTGTATATGTGCAATTAAACTAATCTGAACATCACTTGCAGAGGTGAGCACAGAGAAAATGTTCCTCTTCATATAGCCTACATCATTCTGCACAGTGAATGATGGCTCTTGTCAGAAAACATCTTTGCAGCCTGGTAACCTACACTATGCGGTCGCGGCCCGGCAGTTGACAAACACTGCCCTACAGCATACCACCATACTCTTTTCATATGCTGGTGATGCCATCAGCATTGATCAAATGTCCCCAAATTACCTGGTGTGCCGTTCCACTGTCCCTTTGCCTTCAAAGTATTAGTTAAGGTGTGGTGTCTGAATCACCTGCATGGAGCAGTATTAACCTTATGCAGAAGCAAGATCTATTTTTGAAATGCAAAAGATAGTTTTCTAAAGCCCTGAGTGGGGAAGAGGCAGCTTACTGACCTTGAAGGGTCATCAGTATGTAGTTTTTCACTTGTAATTGCACGGGGCTTTCAAGACAGTGACTGAAGGAGAATAATTTTTTCTGCATGGCTACATACACTGAGACATTCCCCCATGGGATTCTGGTTGATGTGAGAATAGCAGACTGCACAGATGTGTGTTAATGTGGGATAGATTTCACTTGCCTTGAAGAGTGTGTTTTGATTATTTATGAGAGTTATTAAGGTATCCTGCTTTTTTTTGTTTAAAGATGAGCATGCATGTGTATCTACATACATTAATGGATTACATCTTCCTATACAGTAATAGTCCTGATAGTACAGTGTAGTTTGTAGTCTTCCTCTTTCCCTACTTGAGCAAGCAGTGATTTACTAAGGTGTGACCTCATCATCCTGGCTTCATGATACCCCACCTCCCCCTCGCAGCAAGAGCAGGCAAACCTGTTATCATACACACAAACATACACTAGGACACACAGAACAGCAGCAGAGGGGACTGGGCATGGCTTGGGAGATTTTCTCATTTTTATTTCTTGAGTATATATGTCTATCTCTCAGTGTGTGTGTGTGTGCAGAGGAGAGACAAGCAGAGAGGGAGAGAGAGAGAGAGAAAGCGAAACAGGGGAGACGAAGGGGAGGGAGTGTGGATCATGCATGTGCATTAACTCAGCTCCAGCGGCACAGCAGCAGCAAACAGAAACAGCAGCAGCACAGGAGGGAAAGAGAGAGAGAAAGACAGAGAGGGAGAGTTGGAGGGAGGGTAGTAGTCTCAGGCACAGGAACAAAAGCTGCAGTGGACTGCTTTCCATCTCTACTAAAAGAACAACGGAGGAGTAATAGAAGGAGGAGGGGGTGGTCATGATAATAGTGAGACAATAACGGAAGAGAAGAGGCACATTGAAGTCAGTGAGGACTGAAATCAAGGCTCTTCTCTTCTCTGCTCTCCATGTTTTTGGGGACTCAACGTACCATTACCTTCGTCTCCAAACCCAGAGGAGGATGTCTGTGTCAGGGAAGAAGGAATTTGACGTAAAGCAGATCCTCAGGCTCCGCTGGCGCTGGTTCAGCCATTCATCCCAAGGTTCGGCTGGCAGTGGAGGCGGCGGTGGGGTGGGAGGCTACATCCAGCAGGATGGCCTGGACCACAGAGGGACGCCTGTCCAGGGCCGGCTGAAGAGTCACTCAAGGGAAAGAGGCGTTGGAGGACTACGGAAGACTAACAGCCCGGTCCGCAGCATCTTGGCACCGACGCCAGGGCCCACACCTGTCTATGTCAGAGGAGGTCAACAATCATGGCACCACCAGCAGAACACCATCCAGGGTCTCCAGGTCAACGAGGAATTTCCAAAGAGCAGCTCATCACCCGGCACCACAAGGAAAGAGGACGCCATCACTGGCCAGGAAGATGTAAAGAAGAACAGCACAGAGGAACCTGCAGACATTGAGGCCAGAGAGAGGTATGACTCTTTGGAGACATTAGATTCTTAAGAGACACAGATTTATTATGCGGCGCCAAATCATTCACCTTGCATAGCGTATGCTCAGTTAGCGGAAACCTGATTATGGGATGCTATTTTGGGAAGGCACGGCACCCTCGCGTTTCATAGTGAAAGTATAGCTGCTAGATAAAATCTGCATCTAATTGAGAAAGTCTGATGCCTGAGGCAGCACCATAAGAATTAAAAAGTAAGAATGTTTTGTTGTCATCAGGAAAAATGAGCACAACCCTGCTTTAAACAGGGTTGCTTACTTAGCACCTAACAGCCATACTTAAAATCAATTTTCAACATTTCTGAGACTAAATGCATACATAAATAAAGAGTATGTCTATAGCTTTTTTTTGTACTTACACCCTGAATGTACATCCTTTTAATTAAGCTAAGATTAACTTATCTGCACAGCTATCATTTTCCAATTTACCCTGGCTCGGCAGCTGCCACCATGGCTCACCTGGGGACAGCTCACTCTTATTGTCCACAGCATGTTAGGCAGGATAAGCCAATAAAGCATCCTTTTAATTATTCAGTGGGCCGAAAGCAGAAGGCTTTTTTAGCTCCCTTGTCTGTGTTGTGGTCCAGATTACATACACTGCATGACTTTGCCTGATTCCTCTAGAGTATTTACACATTACACTAATGCATTCTTCCATAGAGTTAAAAGTGAATGGCAGGAAAGAGCCATAACATCACGTAACACGTACCGGACCTATAAAAAGAGGATGCAGAGCAATCACATGAATTAGCTAGACTGCCACTACAACCACTTTATAAGCCAAAAGCTAACATAGGTAGTGGCTGGCACAGGTTATTTAATTTATTTTCTACTAATATCTTTTCACAAACTCTGATGCAAAACTCTTGGGTCATACATGTTTTTACAGCTATAAATCCCACCCTCTGCTATTCCAGGTTGATTTTTTCCCCTTTCTTTCTTCCCTGTAATAATACGTCTTCCTTCAGGAAAGTGCATGTGTGTAGTGCATGTGTGTGTGTCTGGCAGAACACTAAAAGCACCTCACATCAAGGATGAAAAGACCAAGTCTCTCTTTTATCTTGTCTATGACATTCTAAGGTGATTGGTCCTTAAGCTTTCCTGCGTGCTTTTGTTCCATGCACCTGGTGATGAAATGAACAATGAAAGTGAACCTGTCCCTTTGTTTTGAGAAAGAGCTACCATGGTTAAACAGGTAATTCTAAATACACAATCTGACTACAGCCAAAAATGTGTCAATGTTGATTAAATGAATGCCACGTGCATTGGGCGGTCAAGTTCCCTAAACAGAAAATGAATTATTCTTTAGAGTTAAAATACAGATTTGGAATTGGCTCGACGTTCTGCTCTTCGTTTTGGTATAATTGGCAGATGTTCATGTTTTGGGGTCCCAGAATGTGAAAAGTGTATGCATAAAAGATGTGCCTCTCCGGGTCTTAAGGGGGACCTTGAGTTCATGCTGGCCATGTAAAATACAGCACAGACATCATATTTTGACAATGATACTGAAATATATGCTCTGGTGGATCATGAAATATATCCTTGGCTCAGCTGTACTTGGTTGTAGTGATCCATTTATCAAATTGATAATCAATATACAACATTTTTAATGATTTGATTCTTTTTCCCACCCAAACTGCTGACAATGTACAATGACAAGAACAGTTCCATCACTTCCTCCTTTTATATAAATAAATTAATCCCTGTCAGCACCTGTTGTACATAATTATTCAGTCAAGGAATTGTGTTTTCTGATCCTGCAGTGGCTCAAATAGCAAGAAAGGCTGGAAAAATTAGTTTGACCTAAGCAGTTGTCAGATAAATACACTTTGTGTGGCATGGGGCCATTTTTCAATCAGGTTTGTACATAATGGAAATGCAATCACTCGATAACTGTAAAGGACTAGTTGCTGGAATGTTTGGACAAGCACTGCATCTGTAGATGTACAAAGTTGCACAGTGAATTAGGCCAGTGACTGTGTGACACTTTATGGCTCGCATGTTCTTCGGTGGCTAAACAGATGTGTGGATGTCACTGAGATATGCACATTCATTTACTCCACCAGCTGGGTGGCCTTATTATGTCTCACATCATAAATCCTTGACGTATAATTTGTCAAAATCCCTCAGGCTGAATGAAGAACTGAGTTCTGTTCGCTGTGAAAAATACAAAAGTTTTAGCCATTCCCCTGTAGCTGGAAAATATATGTCAGTCATGTTATGGTACAAGCCCCTCAGTGATTTTATTCTACAATAAATCCTCCCCATCACTTTATTCCATTCTTCATTGATTTGGTTTCTCACTTTTGTTATTAATATTCAAGATTGCTGTCAAACTAAACTAACTGACAAAGTTGATTTTAAGAATTGATGTTTAGTATTAATATGCTTAATAAGGATAATTCATGTATGTATGTATATGTTCACATTATTTCACGGGTATGCATGTGTTAGGAAGGTTCTTGGAAACATTAACATTGAGCTGATGAAACCGATCCTTGTCTTTATATTTTATGTTGTTAATTAAGTTTTGTAGCGCATTCTAGAAACCTACCTGGGTGCCATGAGTAGCAAAGATAATTCAAAAAGTCAGAGACTCATCTTTTCTTTCCATTTTATTTAATCTTTTCTTTTAATCAGGAGTAAAAGACTCTTTGAGGTTAAAAAATCTTTTTTTCAAGAGAGCCACGAGCAGCACAAATAACAGACATAAAATTGCAGGCGTATAACAATTTAAGAAGTCCTAGGAAAAAAGTCCTAGGAGCAAAGGCAATAGCTGATCTATGCTGGTATGATTATTCTCTTTCTGTTAGGTTTTATTTTGGATTAAGTTAACCTTTCTCTTCTGATTGACTGGTACGCATCTACAGAGTTGTTAAATCAAATGTAGTGAAATAAGTAGCAGACAATACCATGTTATTTTCCACCCTTGTTCCTCATGCTCTATAGTAATCCATATACTGTACATGTATTGTGTCCTCATGACTCTCATCCAAATTACCTCTCCCCATCATTGGCAGAGAATATATGACAGAAGTTAACCTGAATGGAATGGAAACCCTGACCTCTCCCACATAAACACTAACAGAGGCTTGAGTCAACGGGCTGTAAGTTTGAATGATATCTCAATTCCCTCTCCGCCTTGGAAAAGAAATACCACCACCTCTCCCCCTGTCAACAGCAGTAATTCAGATATTTGTCGGATGCCTCATAACACCACAAGGCTTATAGGTTCTCGGTCTGCGTGTGACATCCAGCGGAGGCGTCCTTAGGAGGCTGTAAATTGCAAAATACAGTATATCTGTTGTAATCTCTAAATGACATCCTCAGGGGTGTAAGAGATTTTTTGATTGCAAATAAATGATTCTGAGCTTTCTTGAACTTTGCCAAATCAGCATTCTGTACACAACAAGGCTATCAAAGCCAGAGTTTTTGGTAGCTCCTCAAATAATCCCTGACACAGATTTTTATGAATTTTACACGGGCACTATAAGTAGGGGCCATGATTTCGTTCAATGGTGTCCTGAAGCACTCACGTCCAGTAATTTGCTTTAAAAAAGAATCATAGAGGCATGGACAAATGTGATCAAGCTCAACATCTGATCTTGTAGAGAGAAAAAAATAAACTAAATCCTATCCAACAGCAGGGAGGTGTTCAGTAGGTTTTACTGTAATATGCATGATTAGAATATATAATAACATTGGGGAAAATAAAAACAATTTTTCCCTGTTTTAGGATCCCCCCAATTAACATTAAAATTAGGGCTGTCGAAATAACGCGTTAATTTCAATTAATTAATCTGAGAAAAATGAGTGCGTTAAAAAAATTAATTGCAATGAATCCATTCCATATTGACCTTTCACCCGGAGCCGTTCTAAACACTATACAACTGTAAAATGAAGGAGGGAGAGCATGGATGTAGCCTATTAAGAGAACAGAGTGCGCACAACAGAAACATTGCTGGCTAGTTAGCTAACAGCTTAACAGCTCCACAGCAGGTAACGTTAGCCTTCTGCTAGCTAGCAGCTGGATTAAACACGATTAAAAAGATGACAGCTAAAGCTAAAGTTTGACTGTTTCTGCCGACTGCCGTTGTCGGAACACAGACGAGAGACGGTGCGTTCAATGAAGCTGGTAATCTACAGCCTCGCGGTGCATTCGTAGTTGTTGTAAAATACCCTTTTGAATTTATTTCCTCAGCATATTAGGTTATATATATATATATATATATATATATATATATATATATATATATATATATATATATATATATATATTAATTCGATTACATTTTTTAATCGATTGACAGCCCTAATTAAAATATTACATAAGACTTTTAAGTCTTAAGGTTTTAAGCCCACCAATCTAGATAGGTTGCAAAAACAAAAGACATCTAAAGATCTAGCTCTATAAATATCTAATATATACAGTAGACCAAATGCAACCCACTGCTTTAAAAAGTGGATTAATATGTTTGCCTACTAACATGGTATGCAAATAAATTACAGACAACCCAACAGCCATACACTATCTGAGTTAACCTGCCATCAGCAAAGCAGTGAGGAGCTTTCTGCTAAGATCTGCACATTTTTCACTTACAGGACGCCCCCAACACACACATACACACCCAATTTGCACCAAATTCCTCAGAATTACAATGTGGAGCTCAGCATTGTAATCACAGTTAATATATGAACAGGCAAATCTCAACATGGAATTAAGACTTAACACACCATTAAAATATACCATACGTGTACCTTTTTTTAAGGCAGTTCCAGTATTAATATACTGTGCTTAATAACAGGAAACATTTAATCTCTATTTTGAAATATATTCATCTCCTGGCACATTATTCCTCAGTGGCTCCAAGCAGATATTTCACTTATGTGCGTGAGTCAATTATGGAGATTTTCATTATTAAATGAACATATATTTTGACTGATGATTTTCCATATTCACTGTGCTAGATTTAACTCCTCTTGGTGCAGTTTCTTAATATTCAAAACAGGAATTGGTATAGCTTTTTGCAGGCATTCTGCTGACATGACTTCTCCATCATCACTTCTTTACAACGTATGCGGTTTTGGAGAAAGCTGAGTGGAAAACCTATAAGGAGGCAATATTTCATTTCTGTTAATAGCAGTGGCGATTTTCCACTCCACTCTCTAACATAATAGGCCCCGTATTCAGAGCAGATTTCAAAAGACATGGTTCCCGGATGCAGCTCCATTTCCTTCATCATTATCAATATTAAGTATGTCCGGTATAACAATGGCATCAGAAGAAGAATGTATGTTGCAAGGCCTCAGTGAGATAGTTAAATGCAGATAGGAAAATCTATTTCTTATCATCTCAGCCTCACTGCCGGGATGAAGTTATTACCGTCAGTGTATTTCTCTCTACACAAAGCCGAATGACAGTAATACCGACTGTCAAAGCCGAGGCATAAAGATTTCATGGAATATATAGACTTGGCACGTGCTGCATGAGGCTTTGTCGGAGTTGTTGGATTCTCAACCCAACCGAAGCTTCTCAGCAGCCTTCAGGGGCAAATGGCTTTTATAATTCATTTTGAAAGAGACATTTCCCATTTGGCCCAGGCAGGCACGACTTTCCCTCTTGTAGAGGGATGGAGTTGACAGTTGGAATAAGACTGAGATTTTCAGTAACGTGTCTGAATCATAACCTTTACAGCTAGGGGCTAATCCCGGCTGACGGAAGCACATCTTGAATCGTCCGACCATTCATTTAAGACGGCAGTTTCGGCAGAGTGAGAAGTCAGACTGATTACAGCAGACGGGGCAATTGACTCCTCTTTATTATTGTTAAAGAGTGTCTTTTCTTTATATCAGTACTGTATCTTGTGCTCAAAAATCACATATGGACTTTTAATAGCACAGCCTTAAAACAGGCTCCTAACCATATAGCCTCTGCCTTACCTGAATAGCTCATTAGATTTTTTTGAATATGGTCCATCAGTCACATTGTGGTGTGATATCTTTGGGACATTGTGAGGGGGAAATGACGAGACTTCAGATGATATGTGCTCACTAAAGAAGGATGATGTTGTGTACTGTAGTATAAGGTGGGATAGGAAAAATGAGGCCTATATTTTATTCTGTTATATTCTTTCATATAGGCTAATTTAACTTCTCACTGTTGTAGAAATTCAAGGTGGCACATTGAAATAGTTTGTAGATCACAAAATAAATCTATAGACCCAGTTAGGGTCTGTGACTCTCTATGAATTGCTTAGTAATATGTGATGTACAGCAATGTCCCTACAGCAGTTTCTCTGGAGTAAGGTGTTCTGGGGCTTTAGTACCTCAATAAAATTGGGCTTTACCTCTGATGATCCAACCCTCTACTGAAAGCGAAATATACCTCACAGAGAAATTTACTGCTCCCTGGAATGTGATAGCAAAGCAATTAGTGTCGGAGAGATTGGTAGGCATAAAAAATCCTTACAGCATGTCTTGGAGCCAATACAAAGGCAATGCATCTCAGTTTCACGGCCCCATTGCTTATTCAGTCTTGTTTGGTGTTCCTCTCCAAGACTCCAGAGTCAGTCAATTATTGTGACAGGGCAATAAATTACTCTCGCATTTAGCATAAAGTCTCCCAATAAAGATTAGACTATAGGATACTGCAGTGACCGGAGGGTAGTATAAACAATTCCCAGAGGGTAAATGTTGTCGCTTTTGGTAATCAAAGAGGAGAAAGTCACACACTTGGCTAAAAACTTTATAATAGTGTGTTAATCAGGACATCGATAAGAGCCATCACCCCCTCCACCCTTCCTGTGTTATCAATCTTAGTATGTGCCAATAGATTTTGTGTCAAGCATTACAGGGTTTTCTGTTCATTAGTATTGATAAACCTGAAACTGTACCAGTTTATGCAGCTCTCATATCAGCATATGAGTCTTAATGAGTGGGGATATAAAGTGTTGATTTTAAATAGCACAGACTTTTTCTTAAGCACAATCAGTCTTTACACAGCCGCAGGACCGTGAGATGACGACAGTAAATTCCCTCGGAGAGGCGGCTTGGGTCTGTTTATGTAGCGTAACAAACAACCCTAAATGTCAATGAGTGGACTTGCTCTGTGAAGGACACCAAAGTGTCTGGGATGCATTATTTGCCACAAGTCTGAGGGATTACTTGGGTGCCTGTAGAACAGCATGTAATCTAGCAGCCTGTGGGGACAGGGACTCAGCCTCGCCACAATGCTGTGAGGAACAGGCTTGTTCACTTGATAAGCCCCTGTCTTTAGAAAACCAACATGTTCAGACAGATATGCAGATGCACACAGGAACAAAGGCATGCACACATACAGACACAGGGAAATTCTGTCTGGAAAGCTGTGGCATAGATTGTAGTGCTCACTTGGCCCAATTGGACTGCAGCGTTGAGTTATCGACTTATGTACGGAGTTTAGTCCATAACCGTTTTAATTTCAGCTTAGAGTGGCAAGAAAGATGCAGATACACAGCAGGGAATAGAGGATTCAGGAGTCTCGTGTCCAAATAAGCTCTTTTGCGTCCTCAATAATGTGTTGCTTATCTTGCTGTGTACAGCTTTTTGATTATTTTTATTTCAAACTTATGATAGTGGACAGGGAGAGGCAACAATGGGTGAAATTACTAAAGTTGTTTAATGGGGGTTGCAGTAGTTCAGTCAGTAGGGAGTTAGGTTAGGAAATGGACGGTTGCTGGTTCAAGTCCACATACGGACCAAAGTACGGTGGTGGACTGGTAGCTGGAGAGCTGCTAAATTAAAATGCCCTTGTTTATTTCACCTTAAGTGTCTAGTTCAATGAAGTCCCCATCAAGTGAAGTTTTTGCTTACGGCTCACAATTTCTTACATATGTCTATTTCCAAAATAAATAATAGGGGGAAAGCTTAATTGCAACAAAACATGGAGTACTCTTCTGGTTATTTAGAAGAGACTACATGCAATGTTCTGAAGAGCAAATGGCTCCTGGTGCAATGCCCAAATGTTCAGAAAGTGGAAAAGTGCAACAAACGAATGCTAAGATGCTATAGATATGCAGACATGGTCCTTTGCTTTTGTCCTATTTTTAGTCAGAGAACATCTCTCCTCTCCTTCACAGGTTAGCTGTGAGCACCTTCTCCAGAATGAACACTAACTCCTCCGATGAGTTCTTCCAGGCCACAAATCATGCAGAACAAACTTTCCGTAAGATGGAGACCTACCTCCAGCACAAGCAGCTGTGTGATGTCCTCTTGATAGCAGGGGATCATAAGATACCTGCTCACAGGTTGGTGTTTGTGCTTCTGTCCTCTTTGATATCATTAATTACCCCTGCCTCGGTTTTAGTTAAGACAAACAGAAGCTCTCCCAATACATCTGAAGAATAATCGAATAATCTTTGAAATGCAAAGGAAGATTTTACTGATTTTTAGGTGTCAGGAACAATATGCAAACTCCATGTTCACTGGTTTGCATCTAAATAATGCACACTGCTGTGATCTAATTACACCTCTGCCCTTCCTCATTTCCACATTACATTTGCGCCGTGGAAGAACACTGTGACCCAGTACATGGAGGTGTCAATATTTGGGCATGCAACCCTCGGTTAAATGGTTGAATTGAACAGAGAGGCATGGCGTTCACTGAGTGCATGTGCTTGTGTATGTCTATCCGCCGGCATATTTTGTTAGTTCATCCAGACAGACTCATGAAACAGAAACCAGAATGCTCCACAGAGAGAGAAAGTATCAGTGACTGACCTAGATGAAATGATCAGCTCTCTGACTGCCTGTTTCAATGTGGCTTTATATTTGGTTTTAGGACACAACCAAGGAAATCAGGGATGGTGCCTAGACAAAATAAATGACACATAATAAAATAAGTATATGTATAGAAATTAGGGCTGTCAATTAGGGATGCACCGATCAACATTTTTTCACATCCGATCCCGATCCCTGAATTTGGATATCGGCCGATACCGATACTATTCCGATACCAGAGCTGTGTTTGCTTTAATATTATTATTATCATCATTATTGTTGATTTTATATGATGCTGAAATAAACTCCTCTCAACGGGCAAGTATGATATGGACGTACGTATGCATGTATGTCCCAAAAGGCAACTTGAGGTCAGTATAAGGTCAGAAAAGGAAGTCAGAAAAACAGGAAAAATCTCATTCTGAAAACAGATATGCAACTGTAAGGGTTTCAAATTGATTGTCATGTCAATATTTATTACATACCCAAAATGTCAAATACTTGAGTCTTGAAATATAAGAAAAGTGCAAGTGTAAAAATCTCTCTCTCACACACACACACACACACACACACACACACACACACACACACACACACACACACACACACACACACACACACACACACTATCAATAAAACAGTGTGTGAACAGCGCAAATCAAGCACACTGGCTCTTGTAGCATCAACAAATCAACGTTTTAAAATGTCAAATATCTGAAATATAAGAAAAGTGCAATAACTGTAAACATCTTACACACACACACTTAGTTACACACACACACACACACACACACACACACACACACACACACACACACACACACACACACACACACACACACACACACACACACACATACATACCTCTGTGTTCACGGCTGCGCAGCGGCTGCTCTGAAACAGCGGCCGCCGGGACACGTACGATCCGAGGTCTCTGGTGGACGCAACAACGGGGAATTGAAACGCCAAAAGCCGGCGACAACACCGGCAGACAGACGGTTGTGAAAGTCCTGTTTTGTTTTTGCATTTTGCTGTCTTGCTCTGCGGTGTTTCCACTGTGAAGTATTTCCAAACAGCGAACACACAGGATAGCATCGAGCTAGCCACAATGCTGCTCATGCTACTATCCTGCTAGCTGGCTGCAAACTGCGGAATGGACTTCCTGAGCGGGGACGTGTCTCATAACTCTGTCCCATTGAGCCGCGACTCCGTTCAGGAAATCTATTCCACAGTTTGCAACACAGCCAACCAGCAGACCAGCCGGCAGGAATCACTTTTGGATCCATTTCAGCAGACAACGTTAAAGTGCAGACATGGCTGTTGGTATCGGAAATCTCCACAGGTTGGATCGGGAAAATCCGATACCTGAATTTCGCTGGTATCGGCCCCGATACCGATACTGGATCGGATCGGCCCCATCCCTACTGTCAATGGATTAAAATATTTAATCGCGATTAATTGCATGATTGTCCATAGTTAACTCACAAGTAATCGCAAATTAATCACACATTTTTTATTTGTTCTAAATGTACGACTACAAACTATCCAGCGTGGCCTGGATAGTTTGGCGAGGGGGAGGAGGGTTCTCTGCATCAGCCGTATGCTCGGCCAGCAAGTGGTATTTGAGACTCAACGTACTCCAGAGAACCATCTGGAAGAGTTTTAAAATTGAACTTGCCATTCAGAAGACCGTTTTCTTTATCCATTTCTGCTCAAAGAGATTGGTTTCTGCTAGTCGCCCACAACGTTGCTGCTGCATCACTTCCTGATTTTCAAAACTACGGACCGGCCCGAGGCCCAAATCACAGAACGCGTGTGAATTAATCTTGCATCAAAAAAAATTAGTTGCGATAAAAGGAATTTGCTTTCACTCGTTATTATTGCGTTAATTTTGACAGCCCTAATATAAATATTAGAAACCACAACATTATGACAATATGGGTGTAGACTGTTGGACTGTGTCACTCGATCTCATTTCGTTGTATCGGCATGTCTCTCATTTCCGTCATGAATCAACCACTGTGTTACGTGAGCTAGACAAATGAGCTAACATAATTAGAAGTCTGACCAGTGTATCTATTAGCAACATGACGTATGTGGGATGATTACACTCATCATACACCAACAAAGTGGAGTTGTACAGAATGTCGAGGGAACAGTACCAGTGGTGTTGAAGCACACAAGCAGTATAAATCCCCGTTAGAAACAGTACTACACACAATTATTACACCGACAGAACAATGTGATAGCAGTATACTGAAGATATGCCCATTTCTTATGAAGCACAGCTACTTTTGAGGAAACACATCAAATGATTGATTCTTTAACCACTCAAAATAATCATATAGATTTCCCATAGACATGCAAACTAATGTACGGTACAAGAGCATTAATTAACTGCATTTTCTTTATGGCAGACTGGTCCTGAGTGCTGTGTCGGACTACTTTGCTGCTATGTTCACCAGCGACGTGAGAGAGGCAAAGCAGGAGGAGATCAAGATGGAGGGAGTCGATCCAGAGGCCCTCAGATCCCTGGTTCATTTCGCATACACTGGTGAGTGCTCGTAAAGACGTTCACTAGCTCTTGTAAGTAGTTATGAGATTTCTGAAATGCAGCATGATTAAAATGGATCAATAAGGTAGTTCATCACCGGGGCGGACTGCACTTCAACATAATGTTGCTTTATTTTACAGGACAAATCGTCTTTGATAAGGGCTGTTGTTGGAAATATCCACAGTTTTAAGTTAACATAATGATGATTGATCCACTTAGTTGGATTGCAAAACTTCTCCAACCACTGTGTTTGCCATTATGGCTACCTCCAGTCTTGACATGAAAATATATTTTGCTTGTCCTCCTGACATTGCAGGCGTCCTTGAGCTGAAAGAGGAGACCATTGAGAGTTTATTGGCGGCAGCTTGCCTCCTCCAGCTTTCACAAGTCATCCAGGTTTGCTGTAACTTCCTGATGAAACAGCTTCATCCCTCCAATTGCCTGGGAATACGCTCCTTTGCAGACGCCCAGGGCTGCGTGGACCTGCTGAATGTGGCGCATAACTACACCATGGTAGGAGGGCGAATGTAGACCACATTTACATGGCTGTGTGGGCTAAATTATTCATTTTGTAAGAAAAGATCGCACTCTCAAAGTGACTTTTCATTGCATGAATACACAAGGGGATCTTCGGTAATGAAAGGTATAACAGTAACACGAGTATTTAAATATTTAGTTTAATTAACACTATATGTACTTCCACTTGAAAGGCATCCCACACTCACAAATGAACCTTGCTCCACATAATCTAAAGTGCTGACAGGATTTAATCTGAGCCTTTTGCCTTATATCAACTCTTATTATTGTGAATGCAATATATATATTTCTTTCTCCCTATATATAGGGAGTCATGGCTTGGTATATTGTACATAATACATTGAGTATTTGCGACCGTCCTCTGTTTTGAGGCTAGTAACTAATAACCTGTCATAACCTGTAAGGAATGAAACTGTTAGTGTCTTGGTTTTTTTATATCATCTAATTTAAGCAGAGACATGGGTGACGTCCACATTTGAATAGAAATTGAATAGTTTCATGCTTTCACTTTATCTAATTTGGTTATGTGGCTGTCAGTACGAGATACCACGATGCTTCACATTGATTAGTCCACTGCCAGACTTGTGAAAATGCAATTTCTATATATTTCTGCGAGGGATATTTGCATTGGATTAAGATTCATGCACATGTTTGTCAGATAACGTCTTGCTGGCCATGCAGAAGTGACTGCATGAGGCGGGCGTTATCTCCTAGAGGACATCTGCTCAGCTTGTTTACATAGGCCCCTTCCAGGACCAGGAGGTTAATCTAATCATCAAACTGCACAAGAGGGACAACTTCCTGTTCAATCACTTCAGTAATGAGCAGCGAGAGCTGTGGGCTTCCTGGAAGTCTGTCCTCTGGGTTGTGAGTGGAGCAAGTTGTGTTTTGATAAGCTTGTTTTTCCTGGTTGAGCATGGCAGCTGAGATCCGCCTCTGACATCCTTTTCCTATCATGAAAGCCCTTTTTATCATAAAAGCCCTTTTTATGTTGCAGTAGATACAAATGTATTGTATTATCATTCCAGCAATACAACTTTATTATAGTTACATACATAAATACTACAGATATTTGATTTTGTGAATGAATCCCAATTTAGAAACATAATATAGGAACAACAAAATATAGCAATCTTTCTTTGCCAGCCTTTGCAAATTGCATGGTAATCAAAATGTTCGTGAAAAGTAATTCTCCCAGCCTGACTCCCATTAAACATCAACATCAGTTCCTCCTCAGAAAACACTGTTATTACACAATTACTCTTTTGCAGTAGTTAAATCAATTAGTATCCTCTCCCGCTGATCTTGTTTTCCAAGCAATTTACCCAACAATGAGTTTGCAAGCATTTGAAAACATCCTTTTAAATATTAAAGAAACTAACTTGGTTGAGCCTTCAATTTTGTTGTCAACTGTTCGGGACTGGTAATTACAAATAATTGGTCTAAAGCAGCATCAGAGAGTTGGATGGCATTTCTCCCTCAGTGTTACCACAACAGATCGATAGATGTCCCTCATTTCATTAAGGCTGTCTGTGTTAAGCTCTTAAAACCTGCTCTCATAATAGATCGGACCGAGATGCGGTAATTTGTTGCAAGTTGATGATCAATAGCATGCTTGTTTTTCGTAATTGTTGAGCATCCAGTCTAAGTTATTCAGGCAGCTTAATAATAATGCTCAGCTTTCTCGTTCAAAAAGGAATCACGGTGTGATTATGACCAAGGATTGCTCTGTATGTCTTTCATGTGTTTAAATGTTGGCTATAACATACTGTAGCGGCGTAGAGGCGGCAGGATGTTTTATATAGCATCATCTCTAATGGAACTGCCCAGAGACAATGTCCTTGAAGAGGTAGGTAGCCATGCAGCGCTGTAATATCGCCTGGGCTTCTGGCCAGTTAATGGAAGATCAATCTTAAGAAAGGCAATAGAGAACAGCTTTCACAAAACTTAGAGCTAGACATTGCATTGGTGTGATGGTTAATGTTGGTGTGCAGTGCCTTTCTGTTTCTCATTAAAAGGCTTATAATGGTTTAATGGTGCAATGTACGATCAGCAGCAAAAATATTGTATAAGTTTATAGAGGCTTTTTTTTTTAGATGCTTTAAGCCAGATTGATTTGTATCCTGCTGTTGTGTGGATCAACTTATTTAGTGAGCTAAGTAAAACAGATGACAGTTTCATCTGTTCATTCAAGACTTGTGAGAAATGGAGAGTATTCCATCATCAGCTATGTAAGAAATTGTAGATGGAGACCTCTAAAATGGTATCCTCTATCTATTTGCCCTGATTTTTCTTTACATCTCTGTCCTTGTGCCATTTAGTCCTCATAGATATAGAAACACAACCACACACACAGTGCTGCACTGAGCGTACTCCTCGGCTAATGACTGATGATTATCTGCCTCCTACACGTCTGCTCTGTGTTCCAGGAACACTTCCTGGAGGTCATTCAAAACCAGGAGTTCCTGCTGCTCCCCACGGCTGAGATTGTTAAGCTGCTCTCCAGCGATGAGATCAATGTCCCCGATGAGGAGACCATCTTCCAGGCTTTGATGATGTGGGTGCGGTATGATGTCCAGCATCGACAGCAGGACCTCGGGGTGCTTCTTGCCTTCATCCGCCTGCCTCTTCTTCCTCCACAGGTGAGATAGTGGGTAAAGGGGTAGAGGTGGTGGCTGAGGTGATAAGGATCATATGCTGTGGTCTGGCTTGACTTTGTAGCTGAGCCATAGACTGTAATAGAGCCTCCCGTGTCCTCACTGTCAAAAGAAGGTTGCTACTGTAAACCTGTCCAGGGTGGAATTTATACTGCACTTGTTCACAAATGTTTTCTTAATATTTATACAGGTTTTCGGTCATTTTTGTCTATAAAATGGCAGGGAATGAGGTGACAAATGCTGGATCTAAAATCCAAAGACATTCAGTTTACTTTCATATAAGACAAAGGAAAGCAGCAAATCCTCATAGTTGAGATGCTGGAACCAGGGAATATTTAGCACTTTAGCTTGAAAGTCGATCTACTAATTGATAAATCAACTACTTGTTTCAGATTTATGTACCATACATTTACTGCAAGAGAACCACTCAGTTCACCCTCAGTCTTCCAGTTGACCACTCAAAGGCAATGAACTACTGCATTGTCAATAATCACTTTGTTTATGTTGGGGGCTGAAGAAAAGAAATCTCCCCTCTCAGTGATAAATCCAAATGACATTATGACAACTACACATGAGTTTTTATATGCATTGTTAGGCTATAAATAGCTTGCTTATGTTTGAATTATTATTGTTTTAAACACTGCAATTCACGTTTTACGAATGCTGTATTTCAGAGAAAAAAGCATTGTTTTACAACTTTGTCATGTCTAATTTACATAACATCAAACCCAGCTAAGCAATTCTTGGCAGATCTGAATTATGAAAATATCTAAATTAATTTTAATACATTCATATTTTTTTTAAATCATGTGTATTTTCTTTTTCACTGTATACTGGGTGAACAGAAAACAATCCACAACATTCTTGTCTGCAAGCAAAAAAGTTTTCATGAATAAAAGAATATGTGGAAAATATGATCTAACAGATAACATATCTCATCCATTGACTGGGGAGATATTGTTGGCTGTGAGGCAAATAAACAACAGAAATGAATCATTGTATTCGTCAAAACCGGTACTGTATTGAGTAGAAACTGAAAAGATGAGCAGAGTAGTGCCACTGACATTACTTGCAGGCATAACATAATCAATAGTTATGTACAAAACCTTATTTTATGAAAATGAAATGTGTGGGTGAAATATTCAATACAACCATGTAAAACATGTTCTTTTAAAAGCAATCTGCAATGTGGGCTCAATATTATACTGAGGTTAGATATTTAAGACGTTCAAGAAGTATTTTTCAAAAGATTTGGTGAGACATTCTCCAAACAGATACAAGATATCACCACTGTGGCTACAAATGGTTTTATGAAAATGTTAATTTCCTGCATTTAACATAAACCCTATGAAGTATTAATCGTGTATTTATTTAAAGACTTTAAAGACTTGCTGTTACCACATCTAAAGATCTATTTATGTGCAAGGGTATTTGTGTTACATGAGATTATCTGTTATTTAAGACTTCACTCTTTATTCTACATGAGATTAACCTGGTTTTGGATTAACAGGCATGTCATTACATGTCTTCAAAGGGGATTTGTATAGATACTGCATATATCTGGCACTTTTTCTACACATTACATTTTATGATGTCTATTAATGTGATCCCTTGAAATGTAGCTCCTTGCAGATCTTGAAAACAACAAGATGTTCTCTGACGACCTGGAATGCCAAAAGCTGCTGATGGAGGCCATGAAGTACCATCTCCTGCCTGAGAGACGTCCCATGTTTCAGAGCCCAAGAACCAAACCCAGAAAGTCCACTGTAGGCGCACTTTATGCTGTAGGAGGGATGGATGCTACCAAAGGTATGGCCCATACGCAGAAGTTATCAATGCACAGCAACACAGTTTATTTAGATTGTTAATATTTGCTATGGTTTTAGGCTCCACCACCATTGAGAAGTATGACCTGCGGACTAACACTTGGGTCCAGGTTGGAGTCATGAACGGACGCCGGCTCCAGTTTGGTGTCGCAGTTATAGACAACAAGCTGTATGTGGTCGGAGGGAGAGATGGACTCAAGACGTCCAACATGGTGGAGTGCTACAATCCGATCAATAAAGTGTGGTCCACCATGCCCCCCATGTCAACACACAGACATGGACTTGGTGAGTGTGTTTCATTAAAAAGAAAGTAATACACTGATAGATAATCTCATAATTTGGGCATAAAAACATTGCTTTGCTTTTGCCAGTGAATCACATAACAACCATTCTGACATTCCTAAATATATAGTCACAGTTAGTTTTTTGTAAAACTTACATGGGAATATGGACACTCTCGAGCAGATAATATTTCAGTAGGGCTGCAACTAACGATCGCATAGTCTTCCAATTATTTTCTCAATTCACTGATTTAATAGTTTTGTCTATTAGTTCAATATCATGTATAACATAGAAAATCATCAAATCCTCCCATTTGAGAAACAAGGATGTGTATCTTTGGTATTTGTGCTTGATAAATGATTAACTGATCACAAATGCATTGATTAATCGACTCTACTCTTTTCAGCTCTATATCTCATCAAGAAAATGATTTCAAAGTTCTCAGTATCATAGTTTCTCTGTCCACATTTGATATGTGATAATTCAGTCCCTTCTTATTTTATTATTATGCTTTCAGGGGATGTTGACCATAAAAACACAATTCTTTCAACTGCTTCAAGGTTTGAGGTTTTAGCTCGGTCAGGCTACCTGATGTTATGAAACACTAAAAACTGCAGGATGCATGCTCAGGAGGGTCACAGCTGGTGAAAAAAAAAATCATACATTTCTTTTTAAGATATATCTTTGATATTTTCCCATTTCCCTATCAAAGCTTGGCAGGCTGTGTTGGCCCTGCTCTTCCTTACCCTTCCCTGCCCAATAAATCTCATATCAGAAGCGTTTTGATTCACAGTTGAAACAGGTCTGGGTAACAGAACAGGGAGATCTTGTCAAAGCATTCAGCTCGCTCACCCAGTGTGGTCGGAGGTATCTGTCGGCCCATGAGATCACACTGTACAGATTTCTTGTGTTGACTTTGATCTTTCCCATAGCAAATATATCTTTCCGCTTTGCTTGTGGCGTGCATATTTTGAGTCTGAATATATTTAAGCTTAGTGTCTACCAACATCCCTGCCCAACCTTTTCCTGCTGTGTGCATTATGGGTAAAGCCAAGAAAAATTATTTCTTTTTTATTCCAAAGCCACCAGTCGGTAATAAAAGGACTGCAAGAATAGTTTCTGTCTGACAGTGTTCATGTCATTCGAGGTTCTCTGAATGTGGTCTTGCCCTCATGTTCCATCCAAATAATTGAACTCTCACCAAAGGAAATAAGAATGGCAATATAAAAATCCATTGTGTTAAAACATATTTTTGCGATGTAGCGGAGGAAACCGTTTTCCTCTGTGACTTCGAATGAGGAATAACAATGCATTTTTATAGTCTTCCTGTTTTCTGCATAGATTTGGTCAGCCGTATCACTCACTCTGCCCAGTTCTGAAATAACAAAAGTACCCTTGCCTCAGCTCTCTCTAAGAACTGTTGAACTGTTTGTTTTTTCATCTTCTTTTACAAACCAGCAAGCCTATTTTGAGTAACATGCATCTCTTGTTTCCATCTGTGTAGGTATTGCTGTGCTGGAGGGCCCCATGTATGCTGTGGGAGGCCACGACGGCTGGAGTTACCTCAACACAGTGGAGCGCTGGGACCCACAGGCCAGACAGTGGAACTACGTGGCCAGTATGTCGACTCCACGGAGCACCATGGGGGTCACAGCACTTAATGGAAAGTAAGTTGCTTTATCGAACCTACTGACATTTTAATGCTAAAAATGTGCAACCTTGCACTATGAGGCAACGTATATTGTTATCTTTCTGCTACTTTGAAATATCATGAGGTCGAGGTCACTGGCATCTGTAAAGCCACAACAGACACTAAGACAGAAGAGTACGAGCAGCTAATAGTAAAAATAAAAGGAATGCCAGTGTTGGTGCATGATTTTGAAAGGGCCCCCTCTGCATTAAATATTAGTTTGCTTTTTAAATGCTATAAAGTTAAATATTACAGTGTTAAAATGACCACAGTACCAAGGGTCCTTGGATTTTTGTGCATGTCTAAAATCACCTTGTTTATAGACTTGGAATCTAAGTATGGTAGAGATTATATTTATGTCCACCATTAAATATTCTGAAAGTTGAAATTTGCAGACTGTACTAAAATGAATACAAAATAAATTAAAAAATGTGCTTTGGAAAATGGTCAGCAGTAATGTAACACATGACATGGAATAGAGCATTCAATAACAGACGTGGTTATGTAACTCGAAGTGCAGTGCTCCAGGAAAAGCTGAAGTGTAGTAATAGTTTGACAACATTATACTTCTTGAATGCAGAATCGACCTTTGAGGCTGAAGTAGTCAGCAGCTCACAGCAAAGGCTGTTCCGTGTGGTAATTTATACAGTGCAATCTAGACTCTATAAAGCAAAACACTTTGTGTATTTGTATGTATTAAATGCCTAACAACACTATTTGAAAGTAAATTAAGCAAAGAACAGACCGACTCTCGCCTAATTTAAATATGTTTGTGTGTCAGAGGAGGAAAGGGACTGCTTCTCGGCTACATCCAGTATTCAGTGTTAAAGTCGATACTGAGTTATTATTGCATCTAGGTCAAAAATAGACAACAAGGAAACTGTTTCCCTAGCCTCTACTTTCTTGCTGTTGAGCCTGTGAGCTACACTCACTTAAAACACTGCTGTGATCTTTCTGGGAGAGAACACTCTCAAGGAAAGGGCATTTGAACAAATGCTATCCATTGCTCACTGCTGCATCTTACACAATTTGTCACATTTTCCCTGTTCTGTCAAACATCTGACAACTGATGTGAGCTACTCCTGCCAGATCCAATAGGACTGTATGTGCATGTCAGATGTTTGAGATTTTGAACCCATTTTGTTTAATTTCTCAGATTGTTTGCGGTAGGTGGTCGAGACGGCAGCTCATGTCTGAGGTCGATGGAGTGCTTCGATCCGCACACCAACAAGTGGAGCATGTGTGCTCCCATGGCCAAGAGGCGAGGAGGAGTGGGTGTGGCGACGTACAACAACTTCCTGTATGCTGTAGGCGGACACGATGCCCCCGCCTCCAACCACTGTTCTAGACTCTCCGATTGTGTTGAAAGGTCGGTAAACGCTTCTTCTCTGGAGAAAACACACAAACACAAAAATGTTTCGTAAGCGGTTTTGGATTGCAGTCGTGGATTGGGACGAGGCTGTAAGAACAAAAGGGAGACAAACTCCTCTTGCTCCCCACCCTGTTCCTGCATTTGGAGACATGTCTGTACTCAATTAAAGATATCATACTTTCCACACATGGTTTTATTTTTACAAATCATAGTTTCCACACATGGTTTTATTTTACAGTATCTGGCTCCATCTGGTGGCCGTAATATCATCCTGAATATGAACCTGATGTGACTCACAGTACAGCACCTCCAATTCACTGCAAAGAATACCATCTCCAATTTTTGATTGCAAAGTATGCCACATTTTTATGTGCTTCCTGTTATTTTGTATGTACAGAATTTTTTTTTTGTCAAAGCTTCAAATCCATTATTATTTTGTATGTGGTGGTAATAGAACTAAAACAAGGATACATCTACAGATTAGTTTGAATATATGTAACTATTTTTTGTAGGATGGAAACAATTATATATTTCAGCTTTATATTTTCCACCATTTTTCATTTCAACATCCATTTACTTTCCCAAATGTTTTCTCAAATAACAGACAGTTAATGTAAACAAATATAGCGCTGTCTGAAATCATTTGTTCTGGGTTCAGTCAGCATGTGACAGCAGTTCAGTGATCTTGAAAACAATGATTTTACTCACTGGAAAGCATTTTGAATCATTTGTATTGAGCTTGTTGTAGTTGATTAGCTTCTTGTATTGTTAATGTAGTAGTCTCCAAGATAAAACGGCATCATGGCTTTCCGTCATGTAGTTAGCTTAATGGAAGCCCATAGGGACGGACTTTTGTTGATCTAATTTGATGCATACATCATATGGATTCAAAGTATTCAAAATAACTTCAATGTCAAAAACTAAAACAAACTTTCTTTAGCGTATAACTTTGGACGTGTGGTGATTGCATTATTTAAAACTCAAACTGCGACATCTTGTAGTTCTTTTACAAAACAAATAAAAATGGCTCTGACAGATGGTCACAAGTGTTTTACTCACTTTAAGCAATATATATAATATATAATTAAATACATAATTTGAAGTATATCAGTGCCTACGAAATCACATATTTGTGAGATTATGGCTGTTTCACATACTATTATATGGTGTTATTGGCACTCTAGTTGCATCTAGTTTATGTACATAATACTTCACAATTCCCTGATTGCAGATCATATTCTGCCACATCATTGATTTATTTAGCACAAAACTGAAGCGAAAACTGCATGAGGCCGCTTTAAACTAGTAGTACCAAGTCTCAGCAAGACATAACTGAATTTCTGAACATGTAAATTACTTCTTTACCTAGAAATCATTGAAAGTAAATCAAATAATGTGACATCATTTTCCTCATCTTAGCAGCAACTTCTGCCTTCACTGATGAGTCCAGCTCTCTGCGGACCCAGCAGCGGCCAGCTGCTGTCCAAGAGACACTTTTTGCTTTTAAGTTTGAATCTGTCTCTCTGTGTGTGCTGAAAGGAGACATCTGTGATTAAAGAGGGGGAACATAAGGATGTCTCGATTAGTGGGGATGGGACACTGTTTTCCTCTTGAGATTCATGCTAATTGAATGAATTATTTGTTTTACAAAAAAAATATTTTTTTTCACTATACCGACCATAATGCAAAAACAATCGAAATATTGCAATTACAGGTATGACCCAAAGACGGATACGTGGACCACTGTGTCCTCCCTTAGCGTTTCGCGGGACGCTGTGGGTGTCTGCCTGCTGGGTGACAGGCTTTATGCTGTGGGTGGATACGATGGTCAGTCATATCTGAACACTGTCGAGTCCTACGATGCACAGAACAATGACTGGACTGAGGTAATCACATCAACCAATCCTTTATCACAGTTACACAACACAGTTTGAATAACATATTAATATTGTTTTAGATATAAATAAAAATAGGGAACTTTTGACCTTTTTAAAATGGTGAAACTTTTAATGGAATTGTAACTTGTTTTTTTGCCAGAACTGGTTACATCTAACATCAGGGTTCCAGTTAACACCCTCTGGGAGCATAAATCTGCTGAAGTCACTCAATCCTATCAATATTTTATAGCTTGCTTTGTTTTGTCTCTGTAACCCTCGTATCTGCATGAAGTAAAAATGGGATTGTTTTTGAAGACAGCCTCAGATGAGAAGCTGCATGTTAACCTCTCTGTCGTCCTGTAGGAGGTCCCTCTCAACATTGGCAGGGCAGGCGCCTGCGTGGTTGTGGTGAAATTGCCTTGAGCATTTTGTCTCACGACAGCATGGGAAACAAATGAGAGAGCAGCTAAGAAGAGTGGACAAACAAAACAACGGATCAAGGACACATCCTTTGAGAGTCATTTTTTTTCTTCTTCTTCTTTAACTCGGCTTTCCACATTTTTCAGAGGGAAACAGACAGAGCCTTGCCCATTGTTTCTATCATTAGTGGACATGCCTACCCACTGGGGAGGACTTATTCAGAAACTGGACCGCATTGCACATTCTCCACATTCTCAACCGATCAAGAATTTTCACAGACTTGGATAAGCTGTAGCAAGTGCCAAGCCTTTGTTGTACTACTTTGTTTTATGAAACGTTCTGTGGATGTCCGTAAAATTACATGTTAAAGTCGCATTTTGAGTAGGTTAGTTTACATCTATACAGAGCCTTTTCTTATCAGTGCCATCACATACAGTATATTTTGGCGATTATATTTCACTTTATAGCCACTCAAATGAACGTGGTAATGATACATAAATGTTACCACGTACCTGGGTCTTTCCTTAGTGGGTGATTCTTGCTCTTTAGCGACAAAGACCGCTGTGAACACTGAGCGTGAAGAGTTTGTCCGGGCTGCTTTGAAGAACAGAAATTAAATCAAAATTTTTGCTGATTATTATATTTGAACATTTTCTTTTATATTGAGCCTGTAGCTACAGAACACCAAAGTAATTTGCTTGTCTTAGAAGTCTTGTTACGCATTAAATACAAGTTTACACAATTGTGAATTAAAGATAATATATCATATTGATATTTCACAGTGCTGTACAGATTTTTTGTGAACTTTCTAAAACTACATTTGTGTTGATAGACTCATACCTAAACCAGTGCACTCTGGTGACTACAGTTATTATTATTCTTTTGTCTTTATTTCTGGGCATGCTGGCTGAGTGAATGTTTTATTTGATTTATACAATATTATATATCAAGATCACTGTCTGTTCTGTATTTTTAAGGATATGAAGCCTTTTGGGTCATGTAGATGGTCTTATTATTCACAACACAACCATTGGATTAACCCAGAAAGATTAGCAAACTATGGCTCAGTGGCATGAGTGGCACCAGGTGCACCCAAACCAGCTATCTGAGTCTTGGGCAGCACTCGGAAACCTGATTTCCACAGCACTTCACAAATGTGACTTTGATTGGAATTTTTAGGTTTGTAGTTGGTTGTTTTGCTCATAAAAGTAAACATGTTACTAACTTTATCAAAATGAGAACCATTTGTAACTGTAATCATGCCATGTTTTTGGGGCCAAATGTTAGTTTTTATCATAATTTTGTACAGCATGCAAACCGATAAATAAAATGACTTCAGTCTTCTCTGCACGTTCAAATCCACATTTAGAGCTGAATATGGCCCCTCAGCAGGCATATTTAGATTTTTCTTGTTCTTCTTTAAGTAAACTAAACTGATTCTTTGACTAAACAGACTTTGAAGCTACTTTGATGTTGGCAATAACCTAAATGTTCTTCTAATTGCAGCACCCACTTTTTAAATCCAGCAAGCATGTTTGTTGACAGCACTCGGCAGACTGAAGACCAACTGCTATTGCTTGTCTTTGTTTTTTTTTATTGTTTACCCTCCAACTAGTTTCAAGGTCCCCCCCACACTTTCCCCTTGCTTGTTTGGGTAGATCTTGATGTTTTTTTGCATAAAAATTATTGGCTTATATGTCCACATGTACAGGTTTAGTCTTTTTCAGAATAGATCTTTTTTTTCATTTTGAGGTATAGCCCTTTTTTGCACAATCCACATCTCAGTTGATGTGAAGATAAATCTCTAACTTTATATTTCTGTTTATCTGTATCTCCTCCTGTCAGATCTTGTAATGGAGATCAATAAAGGATAATAGCTTTCGCCTTAGTTGAACTCTTCAGAGTACAATATTACTGAAAGCCCCAGAATGTAAAATATCTATCTCAATATATCTCTGTCCAATTAATTCAAAAGCATAGTGCAATGGCTGTAGAAACATGAGCCCATAGTGATGAAAATAACTTTATTCTATTTGGCCCTGCAATGGATATGATTGTTTCAAATGTGCAACAGTATATTCTTCTCCTGAGAGTTAGCTCTAAACTGCTTTGTGTTGTCACCCATAGTTTATCATTCGCAAAACTAGGTTTAAAACATAGAGGGATCTAAACACGGAGCAAGTAAGCGTCACACGATGAGAGTATGACACTACCTTAAAGTCGTCAGGTTTTCCAAGTCTGATTCTGGATGAAGGGGCCATAACAAAAATGTGTTATATACTGTATGTTACAGTACAACATTATTGCAATCACACTTTCACTGGGTACAAACGGCTGAAATGGGTTTCCTCAGGAGGGTGGCTGGCGTCTCCCTTAGAGATAGGGTGAGAAGCTCAGTCATCTGTGAGTTGCGTCGAAAGGAGCTAGTTGAGGTGGTTTGAGCATCTGGTAAGGATGCCCTCCAGGGCACCTCCCTAGGGAGGTGTTCCAGGCACGTCCAGCTGGGAGGAGACCTCGGAGAAGACCCAGGACTAGGTGGAGGGATTATATCTCCAACATGGCCTGGGAATGCCTCAGGATCCCCCAGTCAGAGCTGGTTAATGTGGCTCAGGAAAGAAAAGTTTAGGGTCCCCTGCTGGAGCTGCTCCCCTCGTGACCCGACACTGAATAAGCGGACGAAGATGGATGGATGGATGGATGGACACTTTCACTGGAGTAATTTGACTATTGCTAAATGTTTTGCTTGAACATTTAGAAGTAAGGTGGTGCAGCAGTAACTCAAAGCTAGCTGAAGTTGGACAACTCTCAAATACAAATCCTGATTATCCTTAGGATTCTATTATTTAACCCTTTCAGGTAGGCTATTTAAAAGGGCTGTACTCCAAATACTGACAAAAACGGCATGCTGGAATTGCCTCCACGTGGTTTTTACAGACTGTTCCCAAATACGTGAAATACCTACGTTTTTTCACGGCCATATGCACTCGCATGCACTCACGGCTGGACCAGCAATCAAAACAAATAACAGAGAAACTCGGATTACAACACACACACACAGGGAGCGTGACTTCATTCTCTGCTCAGGGCGCCATTACTCCACTATATCTTTACAGAGCAAATATTGTGCTGCCTTCTTGGCCAGGGCTCACTTGTAAAAGAGATTTTAATCTCAATGTGATTTTCTTTCCTGGTTAAATAAAGGTTAAATAAAAAAAATTGCTGCTATATTATAGTTCTGAATATTGAGTACAGCACCTTTAACATAAAAAAAGCATATGACTTCATATCCTCAGTTCTTTAAATGTAATTCAAAGAATGTAATGTGCTGGCTAAATAATGCCTCCCTATATTGTACATTTGAGTCACCTTCAATGATGTATTACGGCACTAATTAAAATCGAAGTATGCCATCACAATACAACACAAAATAGTGTATTCTCCCCTGCAATTTGTAAATTCTCATCAGAGAACAGGCCTAATTCAAAAATAATGTGTAAGTGAATAATTAAAACCTGTGTAAAGCCAGAAACATTACAAAGGAGGAGATAGAGACAAAGAGAAACAGATGATTTAGGATGATGGATTTTAAGATTTGACACAAACCAGATGAGGATTTTGTGCATTCATTGTAGAACAAACAATCTAACAAGATGCAATGTCAACTCCTAATGCAGGTACTTTTCAATAAGGGTATGCAGACAAAGTATTGAAATATGCATCCATCCATTTTTGGTTGTAAGAGTGTTCAGCTTAGTTCATCTTGAGTTCTAGTCGGCCTATATTTTCACCAGTATCACACACACATACCGTATGCTCCTTCGTGGTGATGTAATCATATCATAAATTATCAAGAGAGGGTGCTGTTGCACTGCAGAGAACACACCAAACCACACTTACCCCCGCGCACGGCAAATCAAAGATCTCCAATACCATTACTGTTCATAATAAATGTCAACTGGCATTAAGAATGCCAAGGACAAATACTTGAGCTAATAACCCTGCATAATTATTGAGACACGATGATGAAATGTTGGGAAATTGGATGTTAAGGCGTCTGCTTCTCTTACTTTCAAATGAGCATCTTGCGGAGTTTTAAGGGAAGCACTGAGCCTACGAGGATGATGAGTCCTGACTTGAGAGATGATTTGTCAGGTTTTAAAGGGATTTTGGCATCGCAAAAAGTTGAAACAATCTCCCATAATTGTGTGACAAATGTAGACAGATTGTTCTATTTTTGAGCTTCTGCACCTCGCCTTTTCTGATATTTTTTTCAGGAGTGAGGGAGCAGCTTTCCCTCGTATTTTATTATTTTTTGTGTGTGACAGTGAACACAGATGGAAAGTGATGAGAGAAAGATGCAATAGCACAGCATGAGTTGCAAACATTGTTCCGTTGTTGGTTGTGACGACATACCAGATGTGTACCAGGTTACTTTCTTAAATGGCATATAATATATATGTATTGAACATTTGCATAAATTACAAACCATTGCATTGCAAAAATTGCATGTGACAGGCACAGATTTTTGGATTTTACCAAAAACATTTTCTTCTGCCAGATAAATGATAATGCCGCATAATTGTTTGCTCTCAAAATACAGTCTCAGAACTTCAGTGTGGATCAGTTGGCCTAATGCACACTAAAGAATGATTGAAAAAAAAAGGATTTGGATGGTTTATTTAACAAAACACAGTGTTCTAAGAAAGACAGAATAAAAAAAACAGCATGTGAGGGATCATCTTCACCACAGGGACAAAAGACGAGATGGATGCCTCTGCAAGTGCCACAACAAACTGTCAACTTAGAATAAGATTGTCTCGTCAAGCCTGTTTAAATAAGCCTGTTAACATGGCACTTTTGACATCTTGCAATGGAGTGCCATGTCAGGCAAAATGTGTGTCTTCTCTTCCCAGGTGACGGAAAATTGATGTTACACTGCGACAGTTGTGTTTTTCAAGCAACTGAATTTAGAGAGACAAAGATTTACACCCCGGCAACAGGCCAGTAACCACAGAGATGTGTGTTCCTCTTCGGCTAACAATCCAGGTGAGCTTGAGAAATCACCTGCTTGAGGAGCTATAGTACAAACTCTAGCCTTTCAGTGGCACTGGCGGTGACAAAGTAGTAAGTTGCGCTCATGAGTCCAGCACTGATACAAAGAATGAGTTGCTTTTCTCGTCTGATCAAAGGCTACAGACAAGTGCTGTAGAATATTTCTCCCTCCACCCCTCCCAACCCCCCAAACCCTGTTTCTATCTAATGATAGTTGAATACATTGTCATCTCATTATCTTTGAAGATGGGAAAGATCCCTCCCGTATGAGTGGGCACTGTGTCTCTTGCCATCAGACGGGCCGTAAGATTGGTGAAGCGCATTCTCGTCTCATTATGTTGAGTGAGAGATATCAGACACATCCCATCTGCCTAACGCCTTCAGCACACATGCCGCCATGCTTGAGCCATGCAAGCTGGTACGGAAATACTGTAAGGGGTTTATCTGTAATTCTATAACTCAGCTATGGAGCTTGTATTCTAAGCAGGTTCGGACACTGCTATTAACTAAATCACTGCATGGTTATATATCGCTATCAGTATTAACAGAATACAGTGGTAACCATCAAAGAGCCCCCGACTCTTTAGACATGCATCTAGCCTGCATCTCATACCATCATTAATATTGCAGTATCA
Source organism: Gymnocephalus cernua (assembly GCA_023631565.1). NCBI lineage: Eukaryota > Metazoa > Chordata > Actinopteri > Perciformes > Percidae > Gymnocephalus > Gymnocephalus cernua. The sequence continues at coordinate 24,218,503 of CM042435.1, forward strand.
TGTAGTTTATTTCTTAATGGTTTGTCCACAAAACTCATTTACCCCCCAGCAACTGGCTGCAAGGGTTTTTCTGGTTCCTTCAGACAAATAAAAGGAGAACAAAATCAGCAGTCCCTCCCTATTTTCCAATTTGCAAATCCTCTCTGGGGTAAAGAAACAGCAGAGATAGGGGGGCGGGGTGAGTGGGAATCCAAAACACATTACAGAATCACACATCTGATGCAACTGCACCTTAAATTGCAACCCCAAATGATCATGATTTGTTATGATTAGCCTCATATATAGTGGCAAATGCTTTTCAATTAACTTACAGTGCAATTACATTCAGGAATAGTTTTGGTACTTGTGTGATCATTCTAATAAGAACAGATAGTCCTTAAAGCCAAAAGCCAACAATAACTTGTGACAGAAATGCCAAATTGGTCCCAGTTTCTCTTGACTGACTCTAACAGAGGTCATGGGCCGATTGCCAAAACATCTTATCTTGGACACAGTACAGTGAAACCACAACACTGATCTACATGATGGATGTCAGATCAAAATGAATCCAGCCATGGTTTTACCAGCTTTGAATTCATGCATGGGGAAACCTGTCAGGGGCGAGAGATGATGTGGACACTGGCTCTCACTGTTTGTCAAGATTTTACATCCCTCCCCCTCGCTACTCATTTGAAGCTAGTCATCTGATGTCTGGCAGCTTGCTGCCAATACGCCTGAGAATCTAGATTCAACATTTGTGGACTTCTTACAGGAATGAATGCAATTACACTGTTTTGTGGGTGTAAACCATCCCTTTGCATGCACCATTCAATCTATCATTTTAATGGGCCTCAACTTTCCCAGGAAACACGCTTTAATTTGGTTAAAAACACTTGTCTATTCCTTATTTTACATGTCTAATACTGACAGTAAACTTGTGACCCATCAATGGCACTTTTTTTTCCACAGCAGTTTTGCCTCTTCAGAAGGCTGGGTGGAATAAAAAAATGCAGAACTAAAAGCAGACTTTTGAAAGCTGAGCATGAAATGATGTTTTGACATCAAATGGGATAATGAGTGGGCATCAAAACCTGAAGATCACCTATGCAAAGAGCCAGATTCTTAAAATGAGATGTGTTGTTTGTTCTCTGACTAATACAGCCATGACGATAAAGTTGCTCTTGTCCAACTCACTTTCTAAGCCTTTGCAGCATCCATAATTCAGAGAGCATCATGTCTACTTCAATAACACATGCTCTTGCTCCTCTGAAGGACACAGATTATATACATTTTATTGCCTCTTTTTTTCAGATAAATCTTTGCAATGGTAGTGGGGGAAAAAAATCTAGCATTGCTCGTGTGCCACTAAGTGTCTGCTATGCCTCTTACCCCATATGAGCTTTCTCTCAGCACATTACTGCTGCCCTGCAACGCCCGCTTACGAATTTCTGGCAGAACTAAATCACGTCCTTTGTCAGACACGACTGCCTTTCTTTTCCAGACCCATTGCTTACTGCTATTGTTAGTGAAGATGGACAGCCCACGACAATTAAAGGTGTGGACCATTACTTCTACTGCAAGGAAGGTTAGGCCTCATGCTTTACAGCCTGAGGGAGAACACCACCGTATCTACATCTGTCATCCAGAGCCATAATGGAGAGCCTTGGAATGGATGAAAAGCCAACAAATGTCCACCACCCTGGAAGGCATTGGGTCAGGTTAATGCAGCTATGTCGGAGGTCTGAAGGATGCAGGGTGAGAATATTATGCAAACATAGTGAAACTAAGTTTCTTTCTCAAATACAGAAAACACAAGCATACAGAAATGAACTAATGGATCACAGAGTAAATGTTTTTAACCCTCGAGTCTAAGCCATTTTTTCCAATCTTTGGTACGCCTGGTCTCCTTGTGTAATAATACTTGTATAACCTCAACCCTGTTATGCACAATTGAGTTATAGACATCATTTCTTTCAGGACAACTTGGGCTATTAGGACACATATGCTGCAGGGATGTCACATAAATCTATAAATTGTTATATGACTATAAAGACAAAAGAAAAGACTAAATGGAAATGGAATTTAACAGAAATGTTTTGAAATCACACAGAGAAAAATGTAAACTAAAACTTTTGGCTTTTGAATATTGTTATCTCAAGTCTTGGCAATCAGGGGAACCAAAAATAAAATCTGTAACTCACAAAAATATGAAACTATTTTGATTTTTTCCCATAAAAGTCCATACGCTTTTATCCAAAAAGTTAGTTGTGTCATCTTTAATGCATTTTCTGTCTACTATTTGACATCAGTAGGCCAAATCACACTCATTTCAACCTCCCGGCTTCATTCTGGCGTCTCTTTATCTATCTGCCAGGACTCTGCCAGGACCTTCCTGACACAGTAAATCAGGCTCTCCTGTCTGGGCTCTCTATTCGCTGAGCAAACTGATTCTGAAATTACTTCATGTGATTGGTCGACACAGCTGTCAGTCAAGGTGTCACAATGCAAGATGGCACCCGGCTAAAGCCAATACATCAGTTTTTGGTACAAAAGATGACTAAATACAGTAAATAGCCGTTCAATCGTGGATATATCGCTCAAAAATTACTTGTGCAAAGTCTCCGAAAGTCACTGACATTCCAGGCTGGATTATTAAGCTTCTGGAAGGGCTACAAAGACAACGTAGATGGTGATGTAAAGCTCCAGCTGTTAGCTACAAAGACACTAAAAACACGGCGAGAGCCGGGGTTCAAAGGTCATGGAGCAAATTGAGGATAACGTGAGTTGATTTTTGTATTCATACTATTTATTTATTTTGAACACATTTTATGATTGATTAAAAAGCTTCTAAATGGCCTGCAATTGTTATAGGACCTTTTTGAAAGCATTTCTCTGCTTCTAAACAAAAAAAACGTCTCTACACTGCACTGATCTGGAGATGTTAAATATAACATAAAACACGTAGTTTCAAGGTAGTTTTTGTAATGTAGTTAACATGTTGTTACAGGAACAGTGAAGCCATTGATCCAGAGGGAGAAGTCGTGGCAGGATTTGTTAAGAGATTTGGAGCTGATGATCAGGATTTCATATTTGTTGCTGTTGAGTTTGATAAAGTTAGCTTACATCCAGGATTTAATATCCATGTGGAAGTGGCATCAGCAATGGAGTTGATGGCGATGTAGAGCTGTGTGTCGTCAGCATAACAGTGGAAATGGAGGCCATGGTGGAGGATATGACCAAGGGGATGCATCTAGAGCATGAGGAGGAGGGGATAATAGACCAAAATGCATTTGTGATTAACACTACAGTATTGCATGAAGACTGACTTAGAAAACACTAAATGCACTCCCCCCATTCTTGCATCAAAATTGATGTACTGTAGTCATTGTGCCACTAGTGTATGTGTATGTCACTGACCAATCAGCATTCATTAGCAGAATGCTAGCGTGGTATGGGCAACAATGACTCAACCTGTAAGAAATCGAAAGGGCATAAGTACTCAGTCATTCAACGTTTGACCTATAATCCATGTTGAACTTGCAAAAACTACAATCAATTTTGAGATTTCTCAATGACAATCAGGCAAAAGAGACACATTTAGCCGTCTAGCTCCATAGGGTCCCATTCATTTTGCACTGGACTGTGATCACCCCCAGTGGAACTCTGGTGGAACTGCAACCAAAGTAGGTACAATGGGGCTGAATGGGGAGTGGAACGGCTTTCCGTAGATGGGCTTTGGTTTAACTATGTCAGCGGCATCACTTAAAATGATTATAGCCATATTCACTGTCTAGAGTGACAGCAGAGCAGAATTCTCGTTGAGTGAACACTGCGGCAATGATATGAACGGTGTTGCTGACTGCCATATATGGTCTTAAATGTGTTATCTTATTAGGGATCTCCTGTAATTTAATCTGTCATTTCACCAGTCTGGACCAGGGGTTGATGCATAGACTGTATAAGTGAAGCTAAAACATCGTGATCGCCCCCTGGTGGCTGGCTCCAGTATAGGTCTTAAATCCCCACCCCTCTTCCATGTTAGCAGACAGGACATAGACCAAACTAAGAAATCAAAGTAATCTACACGTCAAATGAATTTTTCTCAAAGATGGTTTCTGTCATTTAAGGTAGCCTAGTTATTATCACGCAGTGTTTAGTTTTCTGATAAGCTTAGTTTTTATTAGTTATTTGATGCTACAAAAACAGGGTGAAACATCATGATTGACAGCAGTGATTTACTTGTGATTGGTCGGGCGGGCGTATGGATGGGACTTCTATGCTGCGGCTCTACCGCCTGATCACACTGTGCAAACTAAAATTACAATATGATAGTGCCCTTATCTGGGATATTTTGGCTATGACTTTTGTAGAGTGGGAGGAAGTGGAGATGTTTCGTCCATCTTTATATACAGTCTATGGTCTGGACCAAGTGTTTAATTCTGAGTCCATAACATAAGTAGTTGGGCAACAACACATTACTCATTAGTGTTACAGTAATGTTAGTCTATATCACGACGTTCCACTTCGGGGATTGCTCCGTTGCCGCCGGAAAATCCGCTGGATTTCACTCTTTTCAGCTGGATGTCTGTCACCTTCTGCATTCTTTGTGTTGGAATTTTAAACTCTGGTCGATTTATGAGGACTCTGGTTAACTGCTCTTCAGATCTCTGCAGGGAAAATCGTGACAGACTATCTGTCCAATCTGAGTTTTCTGTTGCACGACCTAAACAACTTTTGAACATACACATGTTCCACCAAAACATGTTCCTTCCTGAGGCTATTTTGCAGCGGTACCGTGGCTCTTCCCGGTGCTTAACGCTGCCCATGACGATTGTGATTGTGTTTAAAGAAATGCCAATAAACCCCAGCACATTTTTCTCCCGGAATGCTGTGTGGACTATCCAGACCCTCCTTTGCAGTGCTGTGGAGGAAGTTTTAGCAAAGGAAGACTACAGTAAGGTCATTACTACTTCATTTAGTGGAGAAACTGGTCTGGGATAAGTTAGCTCGACACAAGGGATGGAGGTGTGCGGAGGCAGCTAGCCTCAACCAAATAAGGCGAAATGTCTTATATGTTGTGTCTCCTCAGCTGGCTTGGTAACGTTAGCCACTGGTAAGCCTACATTTAGGAGTCAGCTGGGTTTTGTTCATTGTTGGAAGATGTTTGAACCCTGCAGCTTCGTCGTGATGATGGGATTTTGTAGATGGGCTGTAACTACCTCCTAACTGTAGGCTAACTGCTTGTTGTACCATATGTCTTGTTTTGTATTTCTACATGTGTTAAATACAGAAGGCGTGATGTGTGGGTGTGGAGCCTTTGGAGATGCTTGAAAGCAGATTTGACAGAGCTGAGCTCAGTATCAAAAGTAAAGTAACGAGTAATGAAAGTAAATGCTTAGACAAAAGCATCAAAACTTTAACTTTTGTAACCAAGCCTAAAAGGCACCAAAAGTACAAACACATTTTCTGCTTTGCACTTTGTTTGCAAGTCTGCAACACGCTACTTGCAAAACACTACACACTGTTTCTTACATTAGACACTTTTTTTAAGAATGAAAACTCTTGCAATCATTTGGAAAACACGTCTCTTCAAAATCTGAAATTGGGGAAATATCACCTTCTGTGCCGCCATTTATCTGTGCTTATATTGCTTTCTATTTTTTTATTCTGTCCGCGTTCAGGTACAATTTCCTGTGTAATGTGCCGGACTGCCTTAAGGCACACAGATAGATCCTCAACCAAAACAGAAAAAGGAAGAGAAAATATTATAGTAATCAGTTTTTGCTATTACATAAAATCAACAGAAGCCTTACAAACCCAATAACAAATCAAATCAATAAATAATAATGGTAAAATGGTTTGAAACAAATATAATCAGATAAGTAATTTTGCTCATTACAGGAAAGAACATTTTGTAAACCTAATGTTATCTGCTTTGCTACTTTATCTCAGTGTGTTTGTAACTGATATATTTTCAGGAAAATGTCATAACTATAAAACCAAGTGAAATTCATGTAATATGGCGAGACAGCTCTTTGACTCATTGAAACACTGTATGACCTGTTGATTGGCTTTTAAAAACATATATTGTGCCAAGTTATCTTTGTCATAAAATGAACTGCAGTTTAGTGGATTTATTTTCTGGCATCATCATCTTTGGTACCAGTATGTTGTGTTTTTTTGTACATCACTTAATTTTGATAATGAGTTTTGTCATAGATGTAACAGTTTGTGCTGTTTTCTTTGTCTTTCAGCCATAATGGCCAAAAAAACTGCTTTTGTGCCACCCAATTCTCTTTCCCCTCAGTTTACAGTAAACAAATATATATATATATATATATATATATATATATATATATATATATATATATATATATATATATAAAATATATTACTTTCTGTGCAGCGAGAGATTTCCCCCAGAAATGTCCTGCCAGACATAAGTAATTAGAGTACCAAAAAGGAAATTAATTTATGTAAAAACACAACAGATTACTTTAATCTTTATATCACTTTTAAATCCTTCATATATATCTTACAGTATTATGTTGTTAATTCAAAACCCCATAGAGACAGACAGGTTAAGTCAAACCTACTTTAAATCACTGAAGACAATACAGACGTAACACTAGACACGCACAGGAATGAAATGACAGTTATGTGAACGGAAATTAAAGTTTTAAAGTAATAATAATGTGTAAATACAATGGCGTGATATTGCAAAGCCGAACCCTTCTGCTACAGTGTTTCAGCTGTAGACAATAGTCTGTGACTACCTACAGATGGGATCTGAACAGAGGCACACCACGGTTGATTTAGTCAATTTAGAACATTTTGTTTCTTGCTTAACCCCAGGCAATGAGCATTGCACAGGCAAAACCCACACGGCATATTGCCAGGAGGATTGCCCACGGTGGACAAAAGCTGAACCTTTCTTATCCTCCTATAGCCTGGTATCTGAATCTCATAGCATATGCATGCAGATAACAACTTCAAAAGATGAATTCTCATCTTACTACAAATTTTTTTGCAGGAAAATCTCTTGTACTCAGAGTAGCCTCAGTGTTTTGTTACATAGCCTTTAGCTTGGTAAAGAACTTTCCCTTCAAATTCATCCTGAGGCTCCTGCTTGATGTTCAGTGGTGTTAAATTATTTAGGTTAAATCTGTATCCTGTTATTGAATGGAGTTGGATGGAATACTCCAACACATCAAGTTACCACCTATGAAGGCTGCTTTGTGTGAATTAAACACAAGATATTGACCTTGTAAATAGTGGGCCTGTGCACCTGATCATTACATAACTCAATGTTTCCCCTCACTGCCTCTCAGCATGTCACATTTTAGCAATTGAAAGTGTTCTCAAGAAAAAGTTTGGCATGTGAGCTGTCTTTTAATCACTATAATCTCAATAGACAATGCATATGCAACATTTTCATTAAAATGAATTAGAATGAATGAATTAGTCTAAGTAAATTATTACGTCAGTATGCAATGTAACACCACATACAGGCTTTGTAAAAATAATACAATAAAGGCACTAAAAACTAAAACCAAAAATAAATAAATGAAATAAAAATGTGAATATAGTGTTAGGGCAAACAGTTAATATTACATTTTTGTATTTAATGTGCCCATTTCTTTCCTCCTGTGCTGTACTGTAAGTCATATGCCCTTCACAGCATAGGAAACCATGCATAAAGACCAGACTTCCCAGCATGCCTCAGGCTTTCAAACATAGTTGCCAGCAGGATGCATCACCATGAAAGGTGCTGCCTCTTTAAGTCTCCTGTGTGGCATGTTAAGCAATGGTAATCTGCCGCAGTGCAGACAATAAATTCCACTGCATAACTAAGCGTCGCCTGACATCGTACCTGGATGGAATATCATTTGGGCAGATTGAGGAATAGATGGATGGAGGCCATGCCCCTTGCAGAATAAATATATGTCCCCAATGTTGACACAAAAGGGACAAAATCTGACAACTAGTCACAGTGTCACCACTTGTCCATGCGCTGTATTAGAGGAGAAAAAAGGAGCACTGACATTCATTATTTCCCAGAGCTTAGTGCTGGTTTGGTCAGCATGCGATTCATCTGTTCAGTGCAACAATGGAGCTCAATGCTATGACAAATCTGAAGGCTTTGGTTGTCTTCCCGGAAGCTTAATAGTGTGCCATGTGGAATGATGTAATGCTAAAACACTGCAAAACTTGAGTGCTCACCAGCTTTAGTGAGGGCAGGGGAAAGAGGGAGAGACAGACTGGAGAGAGACTGAGAAAGGGAGAGAGACAGAAGGAGACTCAAAGGGCCTGATTACTGCATATCATCTAGAATACAACTTGTACCACACAAATCTCCAGTGAGATCCCCATACTGTTGGAGTATGATAACAGAAATGAAAAGCTAGTTTGTGTTGGGGCTCTCTTAACGCAGCCGCCTCGCAGTGTTGAGGAAAGTGATCTTAGAATGTTCACTGCATGACTTAGACAGCAACTCTGCGGTATTTGACAAACTGAAAGCCATTTCAGACTGTCACAAGCTAAATTATTTGGAACACCCTGTAGCATGGACCTATAATCCCCAACAAAGAAATGTTATTATTCACAACAGTGTGAAAAGAGACACACCAAAGCTGCCCTGCGCTAAGTGTGGTTTTGCTACGGGGTTTTGATCATTTCTTTTCTCAATTTTTTCATGAAAGATATTAGACTGGCTTTTTATTCTTTTCACTTCTTTTAACTACAGAATATTAAATGGTGGTACTCTATAGCAAGCACAGTTACACTTGATAACACAGCTCTTTGCATAGATATTGCTTTTACATAAAGGAAACCAGCCAATGCATTTTTGTGTGCGACAGCATGCTGTCAAATGTAATGAGAAATGCTAAATCGGAGGTAATGAAATATAGAGATTATTGCTCAATTTTTCTAATCCATTAGTATGATCTCTCCCATAAATGTGAATACCAAACCTCAGTATGCAGTACTAATTATCCAAATTGTTTAAAGGCTGGACTAGATGTATACAACATTGCTTAAAAGTCAACTTTTGGGGTAAAACAGTAAACTTGAGATATTATACCATAATGTATAGCATATCATTTTACTCTGTTAAAATTGAGACCAAACATTTACATCAGGCTAATTAATTTCTATCAACAATGCTGAGATATTGCAAACATAAAATGATCTCCAAAGAAGTTAATGCAATACACATCACTGTGGAATTGAAATCACTTGAAATTAAAATCTGATATTGTTATTTGTATCTACCACAGTCTGTGGGCATGTTTCAGTCTCATCTCACACTGAGCTAAATATGCACAAGGAATACATATCAGATCTCAGTCAGACAATTCCAGAGATTAATCGTCATAAGCAGTGTGTTTTTTTTTTTATTACATTACCAACCAAATTACATTATATCATTAGGCAACATAATTGCAGTTTGTATTTTAAATCATGATTCAGAGAAAAACATTTGATCGGAGGTGTAATGAGGTCTGGTTCTTACAAGGTCTCATAAGAGTAGTTTCCTCATGGTAAGTCTTTATTATTGCATGGTACAGAAATCAATTACAGTTTTATAGAGAATCTTGATCCCTTTACAGGGAACTCAGCAAGGAACACTTTGCATTTATACAGGTCTTCAGGATTTAAACAGCAGTGGAACTGATGACATATTTAAGGTGTTTCAAAGCCTAATGCATGCTGGGACAAGCATAATAATAATAATAATAATAATAATAATGAAAACCTTCTCTAGTATAATTCCTTCATCCAATCAAACTCCATCCAATAGTACATTAATTATGTGGCTTTTTCGTGACTGTATGACAAACTTGGTATCCTAGCATTCATGGTTGATTTTCTATTTCATTTCAGATCCCAGACCAATTGGTTGCAGCCCGTAGAAACACACTCTTTACTATGCATGGCGTGCTAATACCCTTAGCCATTTTTGGACAAAAGGCAGAGCAGAGAGCCAGGGGCATTTCATTTCATGCTCTGCCTCCTCAACCCCAGATGTTCACCTCGAAAACATCTCCACTGATACAGGTAGAAGCTTAATGGCCTGCAAATTGCCCCGAGCTCAGGTAATGAAATGCAACCTCTGTATAATTTTAATTGAGAACTCTGGATGGAAATCAAATGATAATGTGCTCCATGCATGGACAGTTTTCAAGTAACAGTGAAATTTGTGTCTGGTATGTAAGTGCAGCTTGGGCTAAGGTAAATGGCGTTTTTCTTGTGAGCCTCTCTCCATTTTAATTGTAGATTGCATGGTGTAATAAACGGGTTGGTCATGACTTAGCATCTGGTAAATGAAGCAGAGGATGTACACACCTCTGAATGCACAATGGTGCTACATATTTACAATTCAATCCGTCAGGGTGCCTATTAGAAGCCATAAAGCTGCTCAACTGTTAGATAAGATATACTCAATAACCCCAACCCCGTCCACTCCTCCCCCTCTACACAGACACTCAGTTCCTGCACTTTACAGTGATCAATGTGTCGTCATTGTATTACATGTTTTCTCTAGGTTGGATATTTCAGGTGTCTGTTGTACTTGATTAAGACCAGCACAAAGCATTGCCCTTATACGTAATCACCTGTTCTTGTTTCAACAGGGCTGCAGTGCACCAACCCAAACAGCTGACAGTTGCAAAGAAAGAAGAAAGGCATAGGCTTGAGTGAGTGTCAGCCTCCGAACTTCATGAAAGTGAGTGACTAAGATTTATTTAAGCAAGCTCAAATCAGCTACTATTAGTTAGCCAGTGAAATTGTCTTGATTTGAGTCTGTTTTATCCTAAAACTACGCTGCAGTTTTCACTGAGGGTGATTAAGACATCTTGCAAAATAAGCACTGAGAGACAAAACATCCCTGACATATAATAAAACCAAATATTCCACACAACAATCAGTAAACTTAAGACTAAAATATTACTTAAGTTGATATGGCAAACGGTTGCCTAATTACACATCCAGCAAAAATGTAGAGCAACATAAGCATTCAACAAGGAGTCGTGTTTCAGATTAGCTGAACAATATTCACTCTCCTTTTGTCTCGTTTTGTCTTGTTTTGGTCTCCACCTACTCCTTAGCGAAATATTTGGATTTTTAGCTGCTAAACGCTCCGCTATGTTCACCAGCTAGTCGCATACTTTGTCTGTCTGCTGTTTGCTGCTGGGGAGGTAGCGTACTGTGCAAGGGCGTAACTTTGCGTTGAACATTGGAGGGGTCTCCACTTTTGAGAAAAATTGAAATTCTGGTGAATTATCTGAATCAGTGTATTTGTGGTGCAAATGTCTTTATTTATGTAAAGAAAATTGTAATAGGTTTTTGATTATTGGGGTAAATTACGCCTATGGTACTGTGTGTTTATTGGAGAAAACCTACTGCTGGAAACAGGGGCAATTGGAGTGTTAAGACTCAACCAAAACGGTTAAGTGGCAGGCACAGGACTCCATCCTCCTCAAAGCTGTAATAAATTAGATTTACACTTAAAGTTTGTTGATTGAAAGCAGGTCACAGTCAACAGGGGTCAGCGATGCAGAGATGCTGGGAGCTGCACTGCACTGTGGGACGGGCTGGGAGGACTCAGGGCAAACCAGATGTTGTCAAACTGTCAAATGAACCCCCACCATTGCGAAAAATATAGTATTTGAACTAAAACCTCAGCGACCATGACATGATTAAAAAAAGGTAAGATATCGCTCAAGTGTTTTAAATAGCACGGAGAGCCAGGATTGTGAACAGTTCACCAAAAGGTAATTTATATACAGCAAATGATATGTCTTCTTGGCTGTGTCATTTGACATAAGGTGCAGAAGTGCAAACTAACTGAAGTGCTGGTTTCACCTCCAGACACTACTGCTTATTTGTCACCTGTCTCACCTCTTCAAGATGTTCTTCTTCAGGATGGGGATGAAAAAAAGTGTGCTCTGCCTGAAGTTGACTCTCAAGTATGTTACACATACAAACACACATACGCAGACATAGATACATACACTGAGGGCATGGATGGACCGTATTCGAAAGCCTTCTGACAGGCAGCAGGTGATGGTGCCAAGGCCAGCTGCTCCTGCCCCACCTCTGCTCAGCTGTCCGAGCCCAGAGCAGCCTTTGAACAGCCTATTACCCCGACACAGCACCGGGGGAAAGCAATCAGCTCCAGAGGTACACCGCTCTCACACCAGATGGTGTGGGAGATGAATCGAGCCATTATATTAGTGCTGGATAATTCCTCAGATGAAGCTAATTAAAAAGAAAAATAAGTGCTATCCTCCCTCTTCTTACCTCCTTTGCAGTCTGAATGGAAACTCCACTGACACTCTTTTTCTTCATGTAAAAAAGAGCGAAATAGGCCTTTTTCTTTTTTATTTAGTTTCCCACCCATTCTTTCCTCCAAACTTCAATAAATACAAAGTTCTTTCATGCAGTCACATACCCAGTAGGAAGAACCTGTTCTTAATGAAAATAATTGACAGCACAAAATGATGCTTCTTTTTTAGACAATAAACAACGCTGTTGACAAAATAGACATGCTTTACAGACTGGAACCTGTGCATTTTAATTAAACTGAGTACGATCATAATCTGATGACATCAACAGCTCATGATAGTTTTTATCCCAATATGTTAAAGATCCCATATTATGCTCATTTTAAGGTTCATACTTGTATTTTAAGGTTGTACCAGAATAGGTTTACATGGTTTAATTTTCAAAAAACAACATATTTTTGTTGTACTGCACATATCTCTCTCACTGCTGCAGCTCCTCTTTTCACCTTGTGTTCAGGTCTCTGTTTTAGCTAGAGAGTGAGGCTTCTTTTCTTCTGTACTATCTTTGATTCCACTCGCACATGCGTGCTAGCTCAGATCGTAGATCATGTCAGTTAGCTCCATAGACGGTAAAAGAAAGTTTGGTCAGACACAAGGCAGGATTAGCCGGAAGACTTCTTCTGAACAAGGGCGCACATGTAAGTAGTTCTTTTGTAGATTATGGTGAACTTGTGTGTGTTGTAGCATGCTAACGCTAGCGCTAGCATGCTAACAGTTGTGGTTAGCCAGCTCGTTTCGGCTAGTGACGTAAAAAGCCCTGCAGATTTCGAACAGGTCACCCGGAGACTGAAGGCAGGACACATTCCGAAACCCGCATCTCACTCAAAACAGCATGGATAGATTTTTTTTTTTAAAGTTTTTATGCTTGTGGAAGCACCAGAGATACAAAATGTACACTCCAAATCCCAGAAAAAGTGATCTTTTCATAATATGGGCACTTTAATAATGCTTTGGGATTTAACACTGACTGCATGAGCATTTACATTATATTGAGATGTTTTTATAAAGATATTAAGCACATTAGGAACATGGAAGCTTTCTACAGTCTCTTAACAGTACAGATTTGACAATAATCTTGTTTCCATTCACACTCAATGTCAAAAGCACTCAGTCAAGTGCAAAATAGAGGCACAGCATCTTTGCATCTTTCTTGTTCCTTAAGTTTACAAGGCCAGCTGTGAAATTAACTGTGTCCCTGCTATTGTTTGGAGTCGCACCTTGAAAAATGCAGCTGAAAAAGTATGTCAAAGAGCTCTGTAAATATGGTACCTGCATTGGCTTAAGCCCAAGCAGGTAGAGACAGGCGACACCAGAATGTGAATCTCAGTTAGCTTTAAAGGATTTAGGTAAACTCTGAAACAGTGCTTATTGCTCTCTTATCCACTTTTGTGTTAATGAAAAGCATGTCCTGAATCTGTCAAGGGAGATTAGGTGAATATCATTACTATTGTCCTTTTGCCAATGTAGATTCACTGTATCCACAGGGATTATAGTCCAAACCATCCCAGTGTGTATTACCTCTCTCTGCCAAGGAAAATTTAAGAAAGGTTGAGCTGATGATAAGGACTAGAAATCATGTGTTACAGGAAATTCCAACTGCATCAAATTTTGAAAGGTGGATCCTATTTTCGACTACACCAGTAAACCCCAAATAAAGTACTGAACTTCAGATGGAAGACAGGACTTCTTGACCGTGACAGTTGTGCATTGGTTATCAAACACAGCCATTTGCTAAACTGAATTTGTGTAATGAAAGTCAGATTTCAAATTAATTTGGACGTTGTTTTTTTCACAGGGCCTTGTGTCTTTAAATTAAATCACATGATGAACAACAGAAACAACACACACATTGTTAATGTTTTATCAGTGATTCAAAGACGGTAGAGCATAAGTACAGACATATGTAGTACATATTAAATACATTTACTGATATCAGTATGTTATCTTTACTCTAGCAAGGATCCTGGAGGGAGCCTGGGAGTATGCCCATCCAGTCTACATGTGTTTTGTGGATCTGGAGAAGGCATATGACCGGGTCCCCCGGGAGACATTGTGGGAGGTGCTGCGGGAGTATGGGGTGAGGTGGTCCCTTCTCAGGGCCATCCAATCTCTGTATGACCAAAGCGAGAGCTGTGTCCGGCAGTAAGCCGGACACGTTCCAGGTGAGGGTTGGCCTCCGCCAGGGCTGCGCTTTGTCACCAATCCTGTTCGTAGTATTTATGGACAGGATATCGAAGCATAGTTGTGGTAGGGAGGGGTTGCAGTTCGGTGGGCTGGGGATCTCATCGCTGCTCTTTGCAGATGATGTGGTCCTGATGGCATCATCGGCCTGTGACCTTCAGCACTCACTGGATCGGTTTGCAGCCGAGTGTGAAGCGGCTGGGATGAGGATCAGCACCTCTAAATCTGAGGCCATGGTTCTCAGCAGGAAACCGATGGAGTGCCTTCTCCAGGTAGGGAATGAGTCCTTACCCCAAGTGAAGGAGTTTAAGTACCTTGGGGTCTTGTTTGCGAGTGAGGGGACAATGGAGCGGGAGATTGGTCGGAGAATCGGCGCAGCGGGGGCGGTATTACATTCTGTTTATCGCACCGTTGTGACGAGAAGAGAGCTGAGCCAGAAGGCAAAGCTCTCGATCTACTGGTCAGTTTTCGTTCCTACCCTCACCTATGGTCATGAAGGCTGGGTCATGACCGAAAGAACGAGATCCAGGGTACAAGCGGCCAAAATGGGTTTCCTCAGGAGGGTGGCTGGCGTCTCCCTTAGAGATAGGGTGAGAAGCTCAGTCATCCGTGAGGAGCTCGGAGTACAGCCGCTTCTCCTTCACGTCGAAAGGAGCCAGTTGAGGTGGTTCAGGCATCTGGTAAGGATGCCCCCTTGGCGCCTCCCTAGGGAGGTGTTCCAGGCACGTCCAGCTGGGAGGAGACCTCGGGGAAGACCCAGGACTAGGTGGAGGGATTACATCTCCAACCTGGCCTGGGAACGCCTCGGGATCCCCCAGTCAGAGCTGTTTAATGTGGCTCGGGAAAGGGAAGTTTGGGGTCCCCTGCTGGAGCTGCTCCCCCCGCAACCCAACACCGGATAAGCGGACGACGATGGATGGATGGATGGAGTATGTTATCTAAACCTAAAGTAGGGGAGAAATGCCTATTGTCTTGTAAGGTCAAAGTCAAATCAGGTATGTAATCAACAGACAATAAAGCTGATTTCAAAAAGAAATGTTCTATTCTAATCTTTATTAATAGACAACACTTTGTCATGCTTTAATCCATAAATTACACTTTATGTATATTGTTTCCTTTAGGCAAACAATATCAGAAGTTGATTTCATTTCATAAAGACAATACCATACACTTTGAGATTGATTTCCCACCCAGGTGTCAGACATCACTTTTACAATACTCAGTATGTACTGAACCTGCTTTTGTCAGTCGGTGGTGTAAAAAAAACCTTTCAATCTCAGCTCCCAAAAATAAGGCTTTTCCAAACTCAGTCTTTCAGCTGCTCAGGAAATTCTTCTCTCGCCCAACACCACAAAACAAACTTCCTGTGTTGATGTTTCCTTTAATGCCACCAAAATCCATATCAAGGCAAAATTAATTATTCATATTCAGAACCGAGCTGTGCTGGAGCTTAACTCTCAACTTGGGCACAGCATCAGAAATATTTAAATCGCTTATCTCTCACTCCTGCACCATAGCTTTTGAAATCAGGGGCAAAAAGCTCTTGGCCCTAATTCCAAGAAAATGGACAGGCTCACCTGCCAATGCCTGAAGGTAGCTTGAGGGCTTTTCCGTAGCAACTGAATAATATTTTCAAACTAATTAATTCAATTAACTTTATCTTTATATTTTACATTTACACAGAACATCATGAAGCCATATCTTGACTACACATTTAATACATTTGTAGTTTAATAATTTGATGTATTTGAAATTTTCCATGGATGAAAAATGCTGTAACAAATTCATATCCTTTTGAAAACTTTTTCGAATGAAGTCAATCTTAATCATTTTGATTATACCCACACTGAAAGGTTTATAGAAGGATTAAAGCAATCTGAAGTCTCATCTCTGGTTGCGTTTTTCAGAACTGAATTAAACTGAACTTCATTCACAGCAGCAGTAAGTAATGGCACATGTCAGTTCAGAGAAGTGAATCCCAGTTATCAAAGGTCATATGGCTTAGTTGAATACTTCCACTGCCGCCAGTGCAATGTTTAGAGTTGAGAGCGATGTTCTCCGCACATGTTCAGCATTTAAAAAAAAAACTCAACAAAAAGAGTCAGCTGAAGATGTCAGCTCGAAATAGAAAAAAGTCGAACACATCCAGAAAATGCAAAGCAGCCAATTATGTAGTCTGTGTAAGTTGGTGTTAGTCGAAAACACATCACAGGCATGCCAGTAGCTGTCTGTGAACTGCTACACCACATAAGCTCTATTTTAAGGCACATGTGCAGTGGTCAGCTTTGAAAAGGATTCAACAGAAGAGCTAACCTCAAGTCCGTTATTGAAATCCTACCCTATTCTGCAAAGCTTGAACCTGAAATGGATTAAAATGAAACAATGTAGAAATGAATCAAGGCCTCATTTTTCTCTCACTGAAAGAGGACCTACAACTTCTTCACAGATCTATCACCAGCACTGAAGTATTAGTCTAAACACAGCCCAGAGCTGAGGGAAGTTACATGTGTGCAGTAGATGTTCCCATCTACAGAATGCAATTTTGTTTTAAACCAGCAATGAAGTGAGAAAAATGGTCTATTTAAAATAAAATAATTTGTCTCAAATCTCTAAGAATTTGAACACTGTTTCCAATTATAATTTTGATATTATTACTGAGCAGACCAAGGCTCACCTGCCGGTGTCTCGTCAAGATAAGTTTGGTACTTCAAACTTTGAGCTTTGAGGAGGACTGAAGGCACAAATGAGATTGTCAGTGCCACGGGTTACAGGCTATCCCCGTAGCTAAGATGCGCTTAATAAATTCATAGAGTATTGATCCTTACACTGGAGCAAAGTAAAATACCACATATAAAGGCAATATTGATGTATATGGGACTTGAAGTATAATGTTTAAGATACAAGTTCAGGAGACTACATATTTTAGGTACAAGACTGTGTACCTAAAAGTCTGCTCAGGTCCTAGCTATTACTCATGTGATGCATATGTCCTTTTACCTTTGTGCAGCATGACTTTTTTTAGTTGACACAGGAAAAACAGAGGAAAGTTGAGGTATAAGGCTGAATACAACAAAGATTGAGGAATATTGAAGTGGCTCTAGATAACAAAAAACAACAACTAAGCTTATTCTAAATAGGGACAGATTAGCTGTTTACAGAAATACAAGTTGTGTTGCTGAGATTTGTTTTCTTTGGTGTTCAAAAAATCCATCAAGCTGGTCATTTCCTTCTGTAATTTCAGGCCAGTGCTCAGCCCTGTTTAGCAATAACAACTAATCATGCAAATGGCATCAAGAGTGCCACTTCTGGTGACACTCTGTGCCCACACATCAGAGGCATTTACACAAGTACACACACGCTACACAAAACCAGCACAAGCTTACACTTAAAATACACACTGCGGCCAAACATCATGAAATTTCCATACAGTTGTCGTTAACAGCAATTCCATCTTGCAGAACCTGTCGTACTACACGAGTGGTATACAATCAGTGGCAAAAGTAATCCATAAAATAGCCATGCACTTGTCCAAGGTGTAATTTCCATTTCAAGATGTGATTGCATGCAGTTGTTGAATGAAGTGATTTAGAATACTGTTTAAATTTCTTTTCTCAATTGATTTTCTTATCACCAGGTGGATGCTGCATAATTTGGAATGTTTTTCTTGCATCTTGACACATAAGATGCAAGTTATGGACTATTTCTATCAAGTATTTAAGGCCGTGCTTGTTTCTCAGTCTCAAAAGTGACGTTATTGCTTTTTAATGGCTGAGTAATTGCAAGCCTAAAATCTCAACACTTTAGCTTTGGTCAAAGACATAAGCAACCGTAAACCATAAATTAAAAACAAACAAAAATAGTATATGCAAAATAGATATGAACATAGTGTAAATGCAACCTTGAAATGCTAATATTTTGCAAGTCTCAAGAGTTTCCCTGACAGATACTCAGAAGAATAGTTTGATGTTTATGTAAATGATATCTTGTTGACAGATGTAATGCTGTCTTTGGAAGTGCAAACAAAGAAAAACGGGGAAAGGGAAAGTAAGTACTGAAGAGCATGTCTATTGTTTCGACAGCTTGTGTCCTCAGCATCTGGCATCAAGCAGGAACAGCATGTCAGGATTAATGAAATGTTACTTTTATTGATCTACAGCATGCAGTATATAAATATATACTTCTTTAGAAACTGCAGGCAGTCATGTAGTACCCAGCAGCGAGTGCAAGCTCAGTTTGCAAAGTGTCTGAAGTTTTAGGGCTGAAAACTCAAAAGACAAGGTTTCAGCCATACTGTACCGCAATTTAAAAACAAATGTTCGGTGCAAGGTTTAGGGGATAGATAATCTTAATGTCTTCCTTGCTATATTCCGGGGCTTTAAATTCCAATCAATGAAGTGAAATTAAAGACCATGTGAATGACTTTCAGCGTGAGTCGACTGAGCGGACTTGTTAGTGGGAGCAGGGCGCGGTGACAAGAGCGTGGCAGAGACTGCTCTCTCACTCTCCTCTCCCCATTTAATTTTCCAATCCACTTCCTCCACATAGTTAGGAGAAGTGAGTTTTGTTCTGGTTTGATACACCATCTAATGAGAGCTACTAAGAGCCTGTTGAAATCATTCCCTAATAACACATTCTGAAGGCTGCGAATAAGGAATATTTTCTCTCCATCTCTCCATTCAGGGCTTAATATATTCTTTCACTCACCTCTCTTCCTTTTCCCTTCCTCCACTGTGTTTCTCCACTTTCATTAACAGTATTTCAGGGCAAAAAAAGATTTGGAACAATCATTTCACTTTGATATGATTTTAACAAGCGCTGCATTTTGGTTGTACAGTATGCGGTCACTGGCTGTTGATACACTCCAATAAAACCTAGAAAGAAGTATCTGAAACGGCACAGGACCACGAAATCAGCAGCACAGGGTTTTGAGACGTTCTATGCAGAGATTCACAGAGTGTTGATGTAAGCATTACTTCTTATCTCAATACGGCCATAGGCTTTACCATGCAACCTTGATTTGATCCAAAATTGGTCACACATCTACCATGAAAATGTGTTAAGATCTTGTTTATCAGGCATAATACTGTTGACACATGTGATGCTTTCTACAAATAATTAATTGTTGAACACTATACATAAACAGATGCCCTATTGAACTGGGCGGTACATGACAGCCTAACTTGTCCACTGTTAATCCATTCTACTTGCTTGGCACAAGAACAAGTGACCTGACCTGTGCTGCTATATGCCGTCTGCTTAAAACTCCTCTGTGGTTTAAATGTTATCTGCTCCAAAGATAAGGCGCCCTCCCCTCCACTTCCTTGGGCTGTGGGTATTAGTTACAGCTGAAACACTGGTTGGTATTCTGCCTTTGAATCCTGGAATTGTGTCGGCACCTTGACGTTTGATTGGATTTGCGCAAAATGCATGTATATGCAAATGTACCAGATATCGGTTCTTGCTCGGGGTGAAATGGGAAACAGTGGTTGCATTCT
Source organism: Gymnocephalus cernua (assembly GCA_023631565.1). Classification (NCBI taxonomy): domain Eukaryota; kingdom Metazoa; phylum Chordata; class Actinopteri; order Perciformes; family Percidae; genus Gymnocephalus; species Gymnocephalus cernua. The sequence continues at coordinate 24,238,508 of CM042435.1, forward strand.
GACGAGCCTCCTGCATGGACCTTTCCTCTCTTTCTCCTTAGAGAGCAGCATTTGGTGAGCTATAAATTCCCAGTAAATCTCAGAGCCTGCGTGCCTTCCCTGACATTTCCCCACTCCCACATAGCATATTTTTTAGAAGGTAAAATCCATAATCTGTGTCAATGGTATCACACAGTGTATTTGCAGGGGCCCTGTATGCACTAAACTGGCCAAGGATGCAGTGCAGAGGCTCATAGGTGGTAGAAATGTTTGTTCTTACCTCTGTTGTCATACTCGTGCCTCAGGGCCTACACCATACCTCTGCAGAGACAATCCAATAATCTGCAAAGACTAAATGTAACCATATTTATAAAAATGACGCAATTACTGTATTGGTGTGCTGAATAGAAATAGTGCAATTATAAATGCCACAGAATAATAACATAAAGGTAATAATACAATTTTAAATGTAGTCAATTATACATGAATATTTTAAATATGGAGTAATACACTGTAATATTAAATACATTCCTTCCTTGTTGAGTTGAAGGCACCTTTGCCCAATCCACATGCAGGTTTCAAAATCACTCTATTTCCTTTTCAAAGAATAGAACATCACTAAGGGATAATGGTTTTAATCATGATATAAATCAGTGTACAGATGTATCTGTATAACATGTCCCTATGCAATGTAAGAACTATTTAGCACATACTTGTGGTTTTTACCTACTTATATTATGCTCATGTATATTTGTTTACAGTATCTTTGCTAAAACTCTGTATGTACCAAATGATGATGCATTATATCCCTCACTACACATGTACTGTATGGTCCAAAAGGAAAGCATGGTAGTGTAGATCATTTTATGAGCAACTCAGTTGATTATAAATAGAGAGCTGAACTACTTCCCCACCAGTGTCCCATTATTCTGTAATGACAGCTCAAAGTCTAAACGTTCTAATCATTTGTGGTATTTGGATTTGGATGCGTTTGACATTCATTCTTGCAGAGAAGAACAGATAATTGTATATGATATCCACTAAAAAGCGTTGCTGTGTCTGCGTATCTATGCGACAGTGGTAATAACAAGTCTTTCAGCGATCTTTGCAATGAATCGATCTTGACATGATAATTTGCGTCAGTTCTATTTGAGGTGTTTTTGTGAACCTTTGCTCGGCAGGGTGGTACAGCGGTGTGCTTCTGTAGAAGAAACAAGAGGCAGATGCATTCAGTGTTCCAGTCTGCCAACACGACATCAGAACACCAGGTTTTGTTCATTGTGTCACCAAATTGCACCTGGCAAGTGGAGGGGAATTGCTTGATTGATGAACAAAGTAATTCTCTACATGTAATTAATACACTACTAATGGCTATCCATTTGTCTTCCATACTGCGCAGTAAAACCCAAAGGAAGGCAGGGAAATGTATGAGATGAAAGCTCCAAACTGACCGCCCTGCGATGTGAAAGACTGGGTTTCCTTCGCAATATTTTGTTACTTAATGGCTTGTCGGGAAACCGTAGGGACAATGTAATGGAGCATGTAATGGATAAAGGACTGTGTTGATGGGCATGTGTTGACTTAACAATATTGATCTGGAGACTTTATATTGATAAATGCAAAAACCTTTTCCAGTGGAACTCTAATGCAGTTTTTGTGATGTACACAATAGAATAGTTCAAAGCTTTGGCATCAACATAAAGTAATAATCTGTGATATGTTCATAAAAACAAATGTGTCTTTTGATACCCGTTATCAGTACATAATATTAGATAACGATGTGAAAGCTTTTACATGTTCTGCTCTAAAGCCAAAGGTCTATAGAAGGTGACGCTTTGCATTTCCATTAACAGAAACAACATTTGTTTGAAGAAACGACAAGAAAAACTGAAGAACAAAGTTACTATAATGAGCAGATATGCCAAATTAAGGTTGAACAGACCAAAAAAAAAAAAAAAGAACAACAGATACATATACTCTTATAAATGGGAAATCAAAGTAAAAAGATGCAACAGCGCCTAACACTGTTTGATTGAAAGGATATCCCCAGGGAGCTTAGTTCAGCAACACCACAACAATGAGCACTTGGCAAGTAAAACAACAAAAACACTTTTGGCAAAATCTTTAATTAAACATTAAAATGCGTGGGATTACTCCGTCAATTAAAAGTAGATAGATAAGATGGTCAGAAAGACAGATAGATAGATAACAGAGCACCTAATCAAACAATGTGAGCACGGTATTATGGTATAGAGGGAGAGGGAGAGGGAGAAAGAAAAGAAAAAGAGGGGAGAGATTGTGATGGATGACACAACATCCAGCATAGTATCATATCTCTGTGGATTAAATGCTCTGGGAAGCTGGCCCCGGAGTGTGCTTGTGCATATCATTAAGCCCCATGAAGAGAAGGAGGGCACGTTGGAGCTGCTGCCAGGCCAAGTGCACGGATAGACCGCATCTCACAGCTGGTGCTTGCTAGACTCCAAAGGCAACCATTTTTAAGAAGGATTGGGTGTTATAACTTCTATATTTTTTTACACAGTATTTGAGATGATAAACATTTCATCTGGACGGAGGGAGGAAAATCAAAGCGGCCCTGCAGGACCCAGTGGTTGTGCGTGCCTGACTGAGTGTGTGTGAGGTTTTGCACATGTATGCACATCCTTGTATACTGGGTGCGTTGGTGTGTGTGTGCACTGTGTGCGTCATTCTTCCGGAAGGCAGTTTTAAAAACACACTATGTCAGATATTGGAAGGCTACTGTATAATTTGACGGGTCTGTGCACAGAGGCCGGCTGTGGTATGAGTCATTGATTACACATCAGCTTAGTATGCTGCAGTGCAGACCCCTACATTGGTGGAGAGGCAACCTGAAGCCCCCAATCAATAGCTGCAGGCCTGTGAAGCTTCCTTCAGGTCCAGAGTGAAGGACTCCCTACCTCTCCTCTGGGCCCAGGCCTAACCTTTTCCAAAGAGAGGTGATGAAGAAGCTCATCATTTCTGATGAGGAATTAGTGATCGGTCCAGAAGAAATGGCTGTCAGCACCGCATTGAGGAGTCAGAAAGGTCTCAGAGACTGGGAAGTGCCAAACAGTATTCATTAGGGACCTGGAGGTTTTCTTGATTTGCTTTGAGCGGCAGACAGCAGGGTTTAACGGCCAAGCTGTCAACCCCAATGATTAAATATATGTGAGTCTGTCATTACATTTTTTATGTTGTGAATTGGGAAAGAACGAATATTACTTTAAGATAATCCACTTGTCTCCTCTTGCAGAGGGGAGAACAAAGCAATATCAAGAATTATTGAAGATGTTTTTTCAGAGAGACCTATATTCTAATGACAGAACTTTTAACCCAGAAGACGAACACTTGTTCTAAAATCAGAAGCAATACACCCTTTCTGAATTCATGTGATACATTTCACGTTGAAGAGATGAATCACTCCAATTGACAGAAACATATTCACAGCTAATTAAAAACGTAATTGCGTGCACTTTAGCCATTTAGAGGAAGATGAATGTGAAATCATTAGGCATCCTCAGAAAACCAGATGTTCATTAAATTATGTCTATACAAATGTCATTGTTCAATAGATTGCCAGAATATATGCTTACAGTGAAATGCTGTGTAATTCATCCCTTAAAGTGCATTAATTGATTTAAGCGTGCTAAAATGCCCCACCACTGCAGCACAGCATTAAAAACCAGAACCGGCATGATAGTTAAATGTTATTTTCTCCCTTTCTTTCTGTTGTTCTATACAGCTCATCTATTATTAAGGTCCATTTTAGAATTTGAAATGAATTGTGAATGAAAAGGAAGTCTGATTAATCTTAAGAGAGTAATCCAGTTGCCAAGCAATGTTGCTTTTTAATAAATAATGTCCGTAACCTAGTAATACTGAGTGTAATCTGCTTTTGACGCATGGTAATCACAGCAGAGATAAGGCGACATTCCCCTTCGCCTGGCCTCAGACAGAACCATCTCTGGAGAATGCAACAATCATGCCTCAGTCTCTCTCTCTCAATTAGCCCCCGCTGTGCAATTCATTGGGTTTGCTGTAACAGTCCCTTAACAATACTTAACCAGGCTAGTCATTTCTCAGTTCTACAAGATGGGGACCACTTTCTGCATATTTGGGAGACATAATGTACAGTCCAATAAAAGTGATCTAAATCTGATGGCTCCTGTTTATGAATAAGAGATACAAATGTATCCAAATTCATCAAAACTAACTGAAAATGGTTTCATTTCTTGTTAAGCCACCTACATAGTATTTATCCCTCTTAGTTCTTGTCAAGTTAAGCTCAACTGTTGGCCACAAGAAACAAAATCTCTGTCTGGACTGCCAAATGGCAGTGACAGGCTGGAAACAAAAATGCTTACAATGTCTCACTCGTATTTCTATTGCTTTTTGATTTTCTGGCTTTTTTCGGATGTGAAAAAAGTTGGACTAACTTAGTTTGCACAAACTGTGTATTTTTTCTGTTGTGAGGCCATATCAAAAGGCTCTGCTTTAGTGGAGGGTAGTAGTAGAGGGTAGTTAGACAAAGGGTCTCTGACCTTTCTGATATTATTCCTCTATCCCGCTCATGTACATTTCCTTCTTTTATACATCCAGTGAATCCCTCCTTTTTGTGTTTTGACAATTATTATGAGTCTCTGTCAGGGGCACAACTCACTGGTTTATGTATCTAATAAAAGCTGTGCTGAGTAATTTCAATTTCTCTAAAGCTACTGCCTCTGCTTTTAACATTAGATAACTCTTCCACTGGCTGTGGATTGGACTAATGGAAAGTGTACTTTTACCTTTCCTTGGAATGATGGGGGGAGGAAGTGAAAACTGAAAAAGGGAGGAAGACAGAGGAAGGAAGAGAGTTAGCTATTGAGGATGACAGATGGGTAGACTGCAGTTGTAATTGCTGTTGATTAAACACAGATTTCTGCATCTTTAGCTTACAGTATGATTAGTCTCAAATGGAAGACAACATATTCCACTTTATATTAGAACAGTTCCCATTTTCAGTATTTAAAAAAGAAATGTATGTCTAAAATGTTTCACAAAGCAGCCAAGTGAAAACTGATTGGATTCCTTAGTGATTTTTTACAAACCTGCAATTAATGTTTCTGCGTTGCCGCTAGCAACAGCCTAAATGTGTCACTATCAAAAGGGTCTGCTTTGACACCTTGCTCAAAGCAGCTGCATCTATCTATCAGTAGCTTCTCATGTGGAAACCAGAGGGGACCTTTTAATAGCATTCACTAGGTGGCAGTCTAGTAACATAAAACCTATTGGCTGATATAAGCCTGCATGCATACATCAAGATACAGAGAGATGAGCCGATAATATGGATTAACAAGATTTGGCTGCTTTTACAGCTTTATCAGAATATATAATTTGATGTTTGGTTTGAAAAAAAACTTTAAAAAGAAGTTGTATGCATCAGGAGACCAACTGGCTATGGTAATCAGTTTTTAGATTACTGGGTTTGTCGATGCAGTTGTAAGGGATGGAGTCTGGGATGCGGTTGGTGGATGAAGGGCGGGGGGGGATTGGATGAGGTGGTCTTTTTACTTTAAGGATCTGTAAATTGTCCAAGCTGTGTTCTTTCCTGTGATACTTACCCACCTGAAACTGCTGTTCCTACACTTCACTGAAGCAATTATAGAGAAGGACTTTGGCAGATCAATGAAATCCCCTTTAGGTGAGAGAGCCGTATGGGACTTTTGATCAATTTCAAATCAATTCGACCATTTTGCCCAAACCTTGGCCAAATAAAAGCGGTAGTTTTGGTTGAGGAGCAGCACTCGCCGATAATGATAACAATGTTTCTGTCGATGGCTGCCTGTATCTGTTTTCTGGGTTGTGTCTGGCTACAGTATATTGCCTACACTGCTAGGCTTAGCACACACCTGCTGGTCTCCCTCTGTATGTCTTTCCATCTCCCCTCTTTCGAATGTGGAAAAGTGACAGGTGCTTGAATGCAATCTGAGTTGGCAACTCACATCAAAGCTCTCCGTAAATTCTAAAGATGAGCTGAAAGTCGTCATTAAAGAGACTCTGCATGGCTAAATCTGACAAGACTAAGTACTGAGTGTAATTGAGATGGCAGGCGATTGAGTGATAGAATAGCTGTACATTCTTCTGAAATGCACTGTCATTGTACAGTATGGTCATTGTCAAAAAATACTTTCATATTTTTTTATGGATTGTAACAATGCATCCCATTGGTCTTGATTTATGGTCCCACATTTCTGTTGTTAGAGTAAAAGCTACACTCTGTAACTGTGTTTCTAGGTGGCTCCTAATTGCAGCTGTTTGAACTTTATCTATCATAACGTCATCACAAAATCTGTAAGATAACATCAGTAAACTACAAACAAGATGTTTATTATTTCACTAGCTGAACTAAAAAGACACAAAAGGGGAAAAAAGCATCTGGTTAGTCTGTCTTTCTCTGCACAGAGGTGTGGTTTCTAAGAAATATTTTTCACAGCATCAGAATTTCATCTGGCCAAATATAGGCCGAATCAATGTATTTTCAATTAGCGAGGGATGGAACTGTCTTCTCTAATGCAGCCTCACTTTGTGACGAGCCTGATAAAATGGGTGTCTTTTTACATTACAAAATGCCTCATGCAGCTTTTAAAAATATCGACACCCACTGCAGGACATGTTTTGCCATCTGAAAACTGCTTTGTTAGCTGAGTGTATTCATTGTATCCTTATTTTACTATTCCCTTTTAGATGTATGTTTTTTCAGCCTTATATTTTAACCCTATAGTCATGTGAAGCTCTGTACTCTTAACAGAGTTAACATAACAAGTGTGAATGATGATTTCATATACTTGAAGTATAAACTCTGCTCTGATCAACACAGCCACACTAGCTTTGCCTCTTCTCCTGTATACACGGGGAGCACAGGCAATATTTGTAGAGTCAAGCATACTCATCCTGTACTTTGCACCAGAGCGAGTCAGGAGCTGTTAATACATTTCTGTGCTGCTCCAGCTCTCCACAGCTTCATGATTATATATTTCCATCAGTTGAAAACAAGAAAAACACATCTGAGGCCTTTAATAATGTAGACAAGAGAGCCACTTTGCCCAACCCGCACAATGCATCCAAAATTAGTGTCAAATGCATGCATCTTCTGAAATAGCTTGGCAGCCAAAGCAGACTGAAAAATAAATATGTCAAATGTATTGGCGTTCTGTGTGAATAATGGATATTCTAATATATCAGCGTGTAGTATTGTATTGCAAAAGAGCCATATGAAATAAACATCATCTAATTAGACGATGTTCTCGGACGTGGTGCCGCCTGTTTTTGATCAATATGTAATAAGATCTAGTATCAATTAGTGATGGTTGAGGCTAGATTTAGCGGCAGAAAAATAGCAACTCTAAAAGTAAGTAAAATAACAGTAAAAAAATCACTCAATAATAAAACTACCATTTTGAAAGCAGAATATTGAAATCTTTAGATTTACTGCATCATTATGCAGTGGCTCAGCTGTAGGCCTAACCATTCTATTGATCAAAGGAATTATGTCTGCTTGGTTTTCTACAATGCATGAAGACTTTTCCATCTGTAAGAAGACATTTCTGAAAAGGTGACAAAATGATTGCTGGCATAGCAATAAATCCAGTAATTAAAAAATGTGGGTTTATTCACAATTACAGGGCTTTTGCATGCACATTTGTTATTCTTTATTCAATTAAACAGCAATTTCATCATTTAAAAAAAAAGTAAAACACAACAGTGTCCCTGGATGACACTTGTCATGTGGAATTGGAACGACACTGAAGGAACAGTGTTATTGGATGGGTTATATACACAATCCATTTATTGAAGTCAATACTCTACCTTGTTACTCAAACCGGGAGATTAATCCTGAGTTATATGCACATCTATCAATCCACTCATAACTGCAAGTCAGCTCAGCACAAGGATTTCAAACAGGGAGGGATAGTAAAGGAAGATTGTGATCTGACCTGTTCTGCCGCTGGTGGTGTGGCAGGCAGCCTATCTGTAACACAGGGGCAGTGTGTGTGTGCTTGTGTGCCTGTGTGTGTGTTGAGGGGAGTCACTGAAGCAAAGACAGAGCATGCACTTGAATGATTGAGGTTACCCGGGTGACCTCATAAACCAAAACCCATGGCAGTCTCCCAAGGTGAACGCTGAATTATGCCATCATTAAAGGACAGGCCCAGTTGCCAAGGTTAGTATGTAAAGTATAATCATCTTCCTCCCCTTCTTCCAGTCACTCATTAGTCCCCCTCATGGGCCAACAGAGATTATACCTTGAACTTGCTTGACTATAGCTATCTGCCCGCTGGGAATGGTTCCGCTATGGGCCATTTATATCCCCTCCCACTATCGCCAGCTAGTTCTGCCTACAATTCTGCAGGTGTAGTGTCTATATGTGCCTGAGAGAAAGTGAGTGAGTGAGAGAGAGTCTGAGTGTACTTGTGTGTGCGTCTTCTAGCCCACACTCGGCACACAGATCATTGAGTTTGTCCCATAAAAAATGGGGGGTGATTTGACTTACTGCCGCATTATGTCCCAATTTATAAAAGAACCGCTGGGAAGAAGCCCACTGGCGTTGCAACAATTTGTTAGAATTAGGACCATTTGTTTTGCTTCCCTGGGCACTTGGTGCTGATTCAAATTATTTGCTTCCAAAACGATCTCAGTACCATTTTAAGTGCAAGAGGACTAACAAACATTCCATAAATATGTGTCAAACGACACCTTACAATTGTAAAGGATTGTCTGTTGAAGGTAATGGCAATCAAAATACATATTGCAATCAAGTGTGGACACTTTGGGGCACTTCATCACATTAGTATTCATACAGGTCGGCCAAGTTTAATCACATCCTGGAGAGCAACCAAAGGTTTCGTTTTTAGAGGAAATTGTGCTGCTAAAATCAACCTGACCATTCATCACATTAATTCCCTTTTGTTTACCTGACATCGACGCTCAGAAACAAGTGCCATTCAAAGTCACAGCAATAGCTAGGAAAGAACACTTTGATTTAAATTAAGTGTAGTTTTGTCTGGCAGTGACTTTTTTGAATATTCAAAGGTGTAACTATAAGATGAGCTGTAATCTTCTAATCTAATGGTTTAGCAGTAATGTGAACAGACTGTTTATGTCTGCATGAAGTGATAGATAATGTTTATCCACTTTCCCATTTACTCTAGCCAATTGCCTGCTAATGTTGGTATCGGACGCTAAGAGAGGGTATTCATTTCAAAATTGGCAGCAACACTAAGCACACTTCAAGCTACGAGTGCTTCTAGTCGGATGTAGAGCTGCTAAAAAGTAACACATTCTGACTCAATTGATGTGTCTCCTTTGAGTTAGTCGTACATTGCCATTCCGTTTAGTGATTATCATTTCTGCCGCTTTGTGTGAATGGTTTTTATGACAATAGAGCTTGTGCATCAGGTAACCATTATATTGGAGGTTTACATGTAGCATCAGAGTCTCTGACAGCACATCTCAATCCCCTCAAGAGAATAAAGAACGGCTTTGTTCCTGTAAAGTTGGGGGGAAAAAGAACATTTTTTTGCTGGACAATGATAGGGAACTAAAGGGAAGAGAGGGAAAGGTGTACCACACACTCTAAGAATACAAAGCTTCATTATAATAAAGTAGACTTTGTATTGGCAACTAACGCTTTTTGAAAATACTGTCTTGTGATGTACAGTTCTTTCAAATGGAGTAAAGCCAACTGACATGCCCTGTAAGGCAAAGACTAGCCTTTGTATGGTTCCAACATGCTTTGATGTACCAGTGTTTGAATGTATTGCACAGTAATAGACAAATATATTCAGCACTACAGTCTGTGGTACTGAAGAGTAATGCTCAAAATGCAACAGATAACTTTTTCTTTTATCAGCTTTTCTACTTTTATATAATGATAGAAGTAAAACATGTTTGTACTTAAATGACCACTGGCAGGCAGTGGAGGAGGAAGTATTTAGATCCTTTACTTAAATAAAAGTACTAATACCACGTAAATGCCCTGTATTGAAAATGTCACTTAAGTAAAAGTATGAAAGTACAATCAGGAAAATATTACCCTCTGAAATGTAGTGGAGTAAAAGTACAAAGTGCCATGAAAAGAAAAAACTCAAGTAAAGTACTTGTACTTAAAATTTGTACTTAAGTACAGTACCTGTTTTGGACATTTTTAACCCTACTCATGATATTTCCCTAACCCTAACTAAGGGGTTTTACCCTGCACGTTAAAAAATGACGCCAAATCAGTCCCGACCCAGAGTGTCAAAAAGTGACAACAAGAATGCAGGTTGCATGCTGGGAGTTGACACAGTGCAACAGCCAGTGATGATCTGCCACACCTACCCTATCCTCAGCAGAAGCTGGGCAGGGACAAGGTGGCCCTTCTTATAAACATACGAGTGGCTAGGGGCAGCAGTAGTTCAGTCCAGGTTGGCTTGGGAACCATTGTGACACCAGTACATGTCCCTGTACGGACCAAGTATGTAATTTGGCCTGGAGAGGTGCCCTTGAGCAAGGCACTGAACTGTCAAAATGTTCCGGGGGCACCGTAATCTATTATGGCCGACCCTGCAGGATGACCCCTCTGATTTTGGCTGTGTAAAAATGCACTTGTGTTGATTATCCAAAAAACTTTCTTTCTTTCTTCATACAAGCTCCACTGCACTGAACAACACTTGGAGCTCTTAACATTGCGTTAGCACTGTAAGACTCTCACATAAGTGTCTCACTCACAGCCCTGCCCAAATACCATACAACAGGTATATCTGATGAATGGACAGAAGAATGAACCACAACTCTCCACACAGGCTGCACTGAACAAGGCTTGATGATTAAACACTTGTTGAGGAATGCACACAGACAGTTGTAGGAAGATCCCATTTTGGTATGCCATCTTCCCGGGACAAATTATGCAACCTCTCTCTGTCAATGTCCCTGTCATTATGCATTGTGCTGATGCGTTAGAGATAAATGTTCTCAGGCAAGAGGGATGGATTCTGTTAAAGGCACCACTCTGATCTGATCTTTTAAATATGCAGTTCAGGTTTACCGAAATGTACACAAATCACTCAATCTCTTCGTTAAGGGCAAAGCAAGTATATTAGTTACACCATCTCATTGCCAGTGACTTGAGACATGTGCCAAATGTGCTTTAAGGGCTCTTAAAGGGTAAAATGCTTCATGACAGACTCAGTTTTTTTCTCCAACTCCTTATGCCAAAAGAGGATCACTAATGCATACAATTTGACTTGAACTGGAATTCAAGAATTTGATTAAAATGTATCCTCCCATAATCCTCCCACCAGAAGCTAAATAAGTTGTACTGGTTCTCTGTCATAAGACAGCACACAATCAGTGCAGTAACACAGTGGACTGACACCAGTTCTTGCAAACTACTTGCAGTTGTTCAACCATTTGGTGGACTATATACAGTAATAATAATAAAGAAACTAAAGCATATTAATCAGTCCCTCCAGAAAAACGCGATTATGCGATCGCAGAATTCAATGCATAATCAGCCAAAGTCCGCATATTTATGCGGGGGCTGCATTTTTTAAAATACGCCGCACTTTTGCCGCATAAATTGCCGATTTCCGCGCAAAATATGCGGGGCTTGCATGATTTCATAATCCCCGCATTTTCGTTGCAAAAAAGTCACATATATCTCAGCAGAAAGTTGAAAAATGTTGCGTTTACTTCACACAAGAGCAGCCATTTTCCCCTGTTGCCATGGGAACGTTATGAAGTGACGTAATTTCACCTACTGAGAACACAGTGTTGGGGAATCACTTTTTTTCTCTTTTTCATCAAACCGCAGTTTTTGCAAGTTCCCGCAAGTTCCCGCAATTTTTGCAAGTTCCCGCATTTTCATCGCATAAAATGGCATAAATATCCCGCATATTCCATCGCATTTTTTAAGAAAACGTGCCGCATAATCAAGGATTTTTGCCCGCAACAATCACATAAAACTCTGCGTTTTTCTGGAGGGACTGATTAATGTATACCTTTGTATCCACCCAAAGACACCAACCTGTTATCATCATTGTCAACAACTGTTGACCATATTGATAAGGTCAGTGTAGGAATGCAACCCCCTCTGGATGGGGACTCTGACCGAGTTAGAGGTTGCCCCTGTGATTGGATTTGAACACAGGTGGTGGGGGAATGCAGAGTTGAATGTATTCACCTGGCTTTTAAACTGGACTTGTCTATCCCTTTTTTTATATTGTATTAGTTAATTCATGTGTGGGATTTTCCTCTAATCAGAGACTGCAAATTAAATGCACATAACAATGCTGCTGGCTGTTTGTTGTTGTCAGTCAGCTAAAAAGCAGGGCCTTCATACGGAATTTATAATGAAAGTTGTATTTCCACTGTGTCTCTATATGTGTCGTTTGTCAATTGCTGGTTGAAGTAAGTAAGTAAAACAGGCAAGCATGGTTTAAAAGGTTAACTACAGTAAAATAACCAAAGAGTACCTTGCACAGTAAAATAAATAAAAATAAAATGTGGTCTGCCTTCATACCAACATTTCAGAATCAGAATCAGCTTTATTGGCCAGGTTTGCGTAGACAAACAAGGAATTTGACTCCGGTAATCTTTGCTCTCAAAGTACAACACTTAACATATTAAGAATAAAAACAGAGATGACGGTAAGATTACCAATGACACACCGACTACTGTACCTCTTTTCCCACTATTGCACATTGCAAGTCATCTATTATAAGGAACCTAAACCCAAAGAAAATGTCCCATTGCCAACACAAAGTTGTGACTTACACTATGCACAAAAATGGGAATTTGAAAACATTTCAATCAGTTCTCTAGTGGTATCAGGCGTGAATTATACTAACCGCTCCCAAGGTGGCGTGCAACGTCATGGGATCGCCGTAACTGTTTATACTTGCGCTGGTGGTTGCGACACTAGTTGCAGTCTTCTCCTGAACAGAGGTGGCGCTAATGAGGAAAGGCTACTGACGTTGCTCTTTCTACGGACTAGAAGAAGAAGAAAAAGATAAACAACGGCAGAACTGGCAGCAGCATTGACGTGAATGCTTCGATTTGATTGGATGACCTACTTCGTCGGATCAAGCCTTTCATTCACCATAAAAGAACTAATCTTAACTCAGTGAGTTTACAAGAGAGACTTGCAGTCACCATGTGAGTCCTGGCATCCGGTTGCCCAGGAGCTCGTTCATGCTTCCTGTTTCCGCTTCGTCGTGCGCATCGGAACAATCCCTTGAATTAAACATCGTCAGTATAGACTATGCCACTGCCAAGGGTAACCCATGGTGGCAGCATGAGCTGCTACAGGCACTTAACCCACTGCTCATGTTTGGACACAAGAAACAGAGGAAGATGTGCTACATTTTAAGGGTTATTGTAGTTGTTGTATTTGTGTTTCCAGTGATATCATTGTCTCCTCATCAGCAGGCTCAGCAGACAGTGTACTGCCATAGCTCAGCTTGTGCGATGCTACTCTTTTGGGCATCGGATGCTCGACTGATGAGGTTTGGTAATGAAGACAGAGTTGTGGCATGTGCTGAAGAGCAATCCCCTTAGGGCCCTCCTGATTGGCTCAGTACACATGAAAATTTAAGCATGCAGAGATGAGTGGATAGGTCTAGCAGAGCCTTGTTAGAAGGTGAAGGCAAGAGCCCATGTTACATTAATTAGGCAACCATTACAGTTTACCATTAGGCCTTCAACAAGGTCCTAAATATAAAAAAGGTGATGGTAGACCTTTCAACAACACTTTTGAGACATGCAAAGCTGACGTCGACAGAGAGAGGTAATATCTTCTTTCTCTGCATTTGATCTCTCTAGAAAAACTGCTTTCAAAGAACAGCCTCCTTGCATATTTTATTTGCACGTATGTTTTCATTTATTTAGCCAAAACAAAATATTGATTTCAAACGTATGCCATTTTCTTGACATTTATTTACCAGTATGTAGAATCTGCACACACTTTGAATCTGAGTTTTGAGACTGCTCTAGCGTTCTTTGGGAGTTTGAAAACATACTCTATTCAGTCAATTTAAGCAGGATTTCAGCACTGTACTAGCTTTCTGTCTGGTACAATACATGCATTAGTCAATGTGCTGTACTGTCTGGTTGAGAGTTACAGAGGAGTCTGTCTCGGACACTGGCTCATCCAAACATCTAATGACGATGTTTTTAAACAATAACATTTGATTAATGACCTCATGAGCTGTTTTAATTGTTATACCTTTACTCAAGTTGGGAGTTATTTTTGTTTTTGATTATTAAAGTACAGTACATAATATAACACAAAAAATAAGTCAATTTGCAAATTGTTGTGTATTTGTGAATCTTGTTTTATTTGTGTATCATGATACACACATTTGTCAGCCAAACTGACACTCTCTCCATCCTGCTGTGTCCCAGAGTTCAAGTATTGACCACAACATGTATTAGAATTCAACATTTTTGCGTTGACTGTTAGCTGACTGATGGTATTATTTTATTAATGATTTAGCAGTGAACTTTGCATTGTGCTGACACCAGAGATGGGGTAGCTAAGCTGCGAATTAAGCCCCAAATCCCTTCGATTCCCCCTGGCTGGCAGTCTGCTCATCACCATTACTTATTCACCAGAAATAAAAAAGGGACTTCCAGTGTGGTAGCAACCTTCTACATACACTATATCCTCCAAGTCCTACCTACCTGTTATAATCCTGCATAATGGCAAAGTGGAATGTCACCTTGTGTGAGAGGCAGCTGATATCTCTCAGCGAGCAGGAAAAAAAAGTCATTTAGCACGAGTGCAGATCACATTTAATTAGATGAGAGGATTTAAATTGCCATGCATCAAACACTGCGGATGACCAAAACGGAAAGAACTTGGGCCATGGGCCAGATTCCATGAGCTCTTCCATAACCCATCAAAATCCCTTGAGCTACGGGGGTCAATAAGTCAGAACACAGCCGCCTTAATTAACGATGACCATAGCTGGGAGGTGCCCAGAATTTCAATGCCTGCCACCTGCATTCCGCTGAAATATGGAGGAACTTTACAAATGAGCAACTTTAGTTACAAAATTGCCATTATTGTTCTATTCAGTGCAAGGCTTAATTTCGAATGTCTGTCCAAGAATGTGCCATTAAAAATCCTCCTGCATGGCAAGATCATCCATAGGATTATACAGCAGTTACTCATTGTGCAAGATATATATCTCCATAAGGCATCTCAGATAAAATTAGTTCGATGTTTCTAGTTCACTAATGACTCCAGACTAGGTATGGTAGGGTCATTTTTTGATACATGTTAACCTGTCACAGTGGGTGAATATTTTCACCATTTATCTGGCACCTATTGTTGAGGAGTGATTTCACTTTCATTATGCTTTGCAGGGACATCAATAATAGCCACACAGCTGTCAGAGTCCATTAAGACACATCTACATAAGGATGGGAGCAAATATTCATAGGCATATCAGTTTTCTGGGAAACGCTTGGTGAGATGGATTGGAATGACACAAAGATGAACCCCTTTTTGAATCCATTGTGAGATGGGAACTGCCACATTGGCTCAAGGTAAAATATCACCCACACGTGTACACACATATTGAACGGCACACACACACACACACACACACACACACACACACACACACACACACACACACACACACACACACACGCACGCACGCACGCACACACACACACACACACACACACACACACAGAAACGTATTTATATATTTCTCAGTCATGCGGCTGCAGCAGCTTTGCTTCTAGAGAGGTGCTATTGTCTCAGGGCTTATCTTTCAAATGCGCTATTGCAGACAAACTTTACAGGCTGGACATATGGAGTCACTGATTCTCTGGATATTTGTTTGCAATTTTATCTTAACACATTTTGGCAATATTCAAATGACAAAATGTGAACATAAATATTTTGCTGGTGAACTTTCTCAAATGGAACTCCAAACTGACCAATATATGATTGATGATGTATGACTAAATACAGCACCGTATTTAACTTAACAGATACATTGTGAAAGAGTTTTATAAAGTATCAAAACTCAACTGTTATTGGTTTTAACTAAGCAGGATAAGCAACTGCCAGCTAGGAAACATCTCTGGAATCACAACACCCTAGGTCACTCTGAGTGAACCGGCTAGTTGCGGCTGCTAGCTACACTGATATAAAATGTATTGACAAAATATCTAAATTCACAAGCTTAGCTAGTTAGCTGCCACGATAGGTAGCATCTCCAACCTTGGTGGTCTAAGTAAAACAAGATCTTACCTATTATGTCTGTGTACCATAATATTATATCTGTGCAGCGGCTAGTTATTCATTTACAGCTCATTATCTACAACAAGAAGTAGGCCTAGCTGGCTAATTCTGATTTTCTTTGGCCTTGCTGCTTTAGGTATCATGCGGTTGCTAGCTAAATTGTGTTTGTGGAATACTGTCAACATTGTTATAAAAGTGACTGTGACAGGGACAAAAATACTAATAGGCCTATGTTTCTGAAAAGAAAAAAAAACTAACAAACTAACTCTCATGCAAATGCAACTCAAGAACAAATCAGTGCTTTTTCATTAGGATCATAATGCTTTGTACAATTAACAACAACTTGACTCATTGCTCTTGATTCAAATCTGTAACATACAGAGCAAAACGGCCATACTGAGTTAGCATGACAGTAATGCCTTGATAGCGCCATAGCCTACAGCAGTCTCTGCATTAACGAGAACAATGTACTCAATGGTCTCATGATTACTGCATATTGCTTTGCATACAGAAGTCCTCAATTGCACTGTAAGCCTTTTGTCTGTGCTCAGCTAAAAAAAAGGAAAAACTAAAAATGAATGCCCCACTCCAGTATCGCACTGGATCAAATCCCAGATGGAGCAGTATCGTTACAATGACCGAATATCCCAGCCCGCATCCAGGTGTCCCTGGGACACCGGTATTGACCATCACAACAGAGCAAGAACAAGCTTCCCTGTGGGGCCCAGATGAGTAAGGAGCTGTCAAGCTTGGCTACCCTAAGCGTTAATAGACCCCCTGCCTGCACCTATCTCCAGGTCTGCATCTAGCCTCCAGCTGAGTTCTCCAAAGCTCTGGCTGTGGAAACCTAGTTCTATATTCACCTCCATCTCATTCTATCTTTTAAATGAGGAAATGGATAAAGGTACCACACATAAAATAAGAGTGGATAGCAAAATGTAAGCAGCTGAAACAGAGTCACTTTATTGTTATTAGAATAGCAAGGAAGTTGCACATTTTAAAATATTATGGGTAATGTATTTATTGCAGCAAATGGTTATATTGGTAACACATGTATCACCAATGATTTGGCTCATGTATGTGTTCATGTGTTTCAGGCAGGAAGAAATTCTTTGTAACATAGGTCAACATGTCACTGGACTCTTGTTCACCAATTGGATGTGAGCATTCTCTGGCTGCACTTCGCCACCAAGAGTAAAACTATCCCCAACTTTTAGTTTGGCTGCACTTCGCCACCAAATCAAATGTCTGCAGCTCAGAGCAACAACTGTTGTTTGGGCAATGTCCTGTCTCTGGAGGCAGCACATACACTGGTAGACTATTAGAAGTTGTGTGTTATTGAAGACATTGGCATGAAAAAGCACAGATGCAGCAGTTTACACATTCATTTATTTAACTTAATTACTTTTATTGGTTTCAGGACAAGTTCAGCAAAGCCGCAAAGTCCAGCTGCAGAGGAGAGTTTTTTCTCCAAGTTACCATATATGGAGATGACTGAGTTGCTTAGTTAAACAAAAGAACACATTTTATGGTGTAATATAGTTGATGTCCAGGTGAAGGTTAAGGATAAACAATCTGAGTCTCTGGTCTCAGATTGTTTATCCTTAAACAGCCTTCAATATTTAATGTGTCCTTAACTTTATTCTTTATTCTTTTCCCTTCCATACCTTCATTAAAGGTATCTTATTTTCCTTTTCCCTTTCTCTTTTACTAAATCCATATATCAATTTAAAGAAGGGATTGTAACTCTAATTGGGAGAAAAGTGATTGTGGAGGCTTCTAAATGTAAGCTAACTCAATGACATCCACCTAAGGAAGTGCTGTGTCAAGTGTGAGCTCTTGAGATCTAGGGAACTTATTTATTGATAGTGTGTTATGTACACACTGTGTAGAGTATTTGGAGGGGACCTCTATTAACTGTTACACTGCCGTTCGGCATGCTGGCTATAGCTCTCTCTCCGTCGCCCACTACAGTACATTCAAGAACAGATGAAGAAAGAGACTGGAGAGAGCATATGTAACATTGTAGCAAACTCAAGCATTTCAAGCATCAGCAATGTGACTTTCTCGGAAATAGCCTGGTCCAAAATAACTAGCTGTTAGCAAATTATGCGTATACTCTAGCATTGCTAGGAGACGCAACTATGTCATAGCAGGTGTATTGCTCAGGACCCAGGGGAGCGCAGTGTTGAGTGTAAAGTTGTTTAGATCTTAAGCAGTTCTTGAGAAAACTGCAAGCAGCAATACCAGAGGCCAAGCAATCAACCCGTTCCAAACAGGCACGTTTTGAATGGCCACTAGTTTTATATTAAATGGCAAACGTTGAGTTGAAAGCTGCCACTTCCAATTGGGGTTGATTCTCAGTGGAATAAGCAGTAGTAGCAGCAGCTCTTTCAGTCATGTGATTCTGTGTAAATGAAACATATTTTTCTTTTATGGAGCTTTAAGGCAAAATGAAATGATAGATACAAACAGTAGAACCATTTGGCAAAATCAAATAAGAAGTCCTGTTAAACCAAAGTCTACAAATTTGGTGATGGCAGTGAGTGGTTTGGTCAGTTTTCATAATTGGTACTTATTTCATCTATGTAATGATTTCTCAAAGTAGTAAACTAACACCATACAACCAGTGTGAAATATTTCCTCAGGGCATGCCACAAATCATGATATGAGCTTATTACTACAAACAATAAGATTGAATCCTTACATTTGTCTTTAGTAGTCATGTTGCTGTTATTATTTTCACAGATTTGTTTTGTGGACACTCATATCTTTTCAGCTGTGAAAGTTTGCAGTTGTATTACAAGTCACATCTAGATGGCACTACCATGTTGTAAAGCTAAAAATATATTGACCCCATCTTTTTTCTTCTTCAGAAAAATAGAGAATTGCATGCACACACGTACATAGATACTTCCAAAAGTGATGGCCAATTTTCAACAAAACGATGAGTCACTCTGTAATCAACAAGAAAAGCTCTGCTGAATGGGACAAAATGATAACCTTCCCTGTTAGGAGTCTGTGTGATTGAGAGTTATGTCACCATGATGTTATATTCTCAGAGGCTGTAGTTTAGCAGCTAGATAAATAGTATGGAAAGATACAACATCATAGAACAATCATCAAACACACAATGGATTCATTTATCAAAAAGGATGAATTAGTTTCCTCATTTAATCTTTGTCTTAAAGGTACAATATGTAATATTTCTGCATTAAACTGTCTAAAAATGACTATACCTATTTTAAATATTTTGTTGAGTTGTGTACTTACATTATCCCAAACGTTTCCAACAATGTTCAAACCCAGAGAAACATGGGACGCTTCGTTTGGTCACCTGTCAGTGCCGTCATTCTAGTTACTCTAACTTCCATCAAAACACTTAATACACCAGATGATATGTTCAAGACTAATTGTAAATCATACTATGTCACAGAATTATACTTAGTAATAGTAATAATTTTTTTTTCTGCCACACAGCATCATTTTTTTCATTTTTTACATGGCACTTTGCAACACAGTAATACAGCAGAAACCTAATTTATTGATATATTTCAATATCGATCGATCCAGCTTAACATTACTACAATTTGCTACGTTGACAAATAGCTCATGCTATTGCTTGGTGGCTAACGTTATAAGGTTACAACATCGTTCAGCATGCTCATAAAGTTATCTTTAGTGTGATTTTATTGACCACGGTTAACAGCACTCGGCTAACTCACGATTAAGTTCCCCATGTACCGTTAGCTGTACAGTATAGATAGACGACTTATCTTATACTAATGTAACCTGTTAGCACACCCCGGTCTCTCTACATCACTCCCCGACACTAAGAGACTTCACTAGGACTGAGAGCTGACAACTAGCAGCCAGCCAATATCGTTACAACCCGAACCCAGCCAGCAAAAACTCCAGCACCGGGGCAGTAAAAGAAAGTTTAATGATCCGTCGGGGAACAGACCCGATCAGACACCAGGCGCCATACGCACAGCCTATCATAACGTTACATCCTCCTAACCATTGGTTGTCTCCTATGCCCCGGAGATTCCACCAGTCACCCCAACCCATGGAGTAAGTCTCTCAGCGGTGTTTGGTAATGTTACCACAAACCCCTTTCCCCCCGGTGCTGAAAACATCCAAAAGGTGACACTGACATGTGAAATATATTGTGATATAACTGCTGGCTAATGTTAGCTTGCTTGTTCGCTAACTGGTCAGCTACCAATACAAATTGAATCAAGAAAAACATAATTATGTGGGGAAACTGCAGTTATTTTATTAGAATGACATGAATAAACTTAAAATAAATAAAATAGAACTTTAATGGGTAAACTCGTCCGTGAACAGATACATCGGCAATAGTGTTTAACAATGTGCAAGTGTGTTCTCCCGACCTGTGTGTAAAAACAACAAAATAGTGAAAAAATGTAATGGGAAGTTGGATGGATACCTTGTTCCCTGCCAGCTTTTATCGGTTTGGTCAATGTGTTCACTGCTCTAACTCCACTGATGCAAAGGAGTTTGCGCACCCACGCACATGGAAAGAAATTCTAAATCTAGTGGTTTATAAACTGCAGTAGTACTCACTTTATGTATATACTAAATTGTCCCTGCGGTCTGGTGTATGTCGGCTAAACTAAACAAGCTCTAAAACTGAGAATTGCAGAACATAAGACTAATTCACATTAAGAATCTTGAGTATGCAATGTCATGTCATGACATTGAATACAAATCACGGCTCGGCCTCTACCCTGAAATTCTGGGGTATTGAAAATATTTTCTCATCCCCTAGGGGTGGGGACATTGTCAACAAACCGTAACGCAGAGAAAGCTACTGGATTCATACACTGAACACAGTTGAGCCATACGGATTAAATAAGGAAATTAATTTATTTTGTTTTCTATGAAGGTTCTGACAAATTAAGCCATCATGTGTTTTATGATTGTTGTATGATGTTTTCTCAAATGTTTGACAGTTTCTATGATATTTTTATGGTATATATTTAAATATGCTGTAACAATATGGCCTTGGCTATGACAATAAGCAACATCCAGAACCTGTCTATGTTAAGAGAGGCAGCTATTAGCTGGGCACAGGCATTTTTAATGTCTACAATACTGGTGCTTACCCACTGCTAGTACCAGCTCTACTTGGCTGGGCTCGACTCGACCATGGTGCTCTGTCCTCCTTTTTCCATTGCAGATTTAGTACCGCCTCATGCGTGAGGCGAGCGTGGCTGGTCTTCATAGCGATATCGCAGGAAACTGCCGTGACCTAACGCGACACGCACGCAGAACGTGGAAGGTGTGTTGTTTTTGATTCTTGGCATGTGGCTGTCGCCACAGCCAGAAGACAAATTTTGTTTCAAAAAACGCTGGCTAAACTATTTAAAAATGGCGGGTTTGTTCAGGACACCCCCGTCTGTCGCTAGCAATGACGAGGCAGCGATTAGTGACGATTCTCTCCGACCAATCAGTAGTCTGCAGGTTTTCACGTCACCTTTTGGTATCGCTTCAAAGCACGTTGGCAGGTACCAGGGACTTTTTTCATAATGGAAAACCAAAAAAGGCGAGCAGAGTTGAGGCGAGTCGAGCAGGTACCATGTAATGGAAAAACACCATACTACTGCCTCTTATCATATTGATGAATACATCTTATGCTGAAATGTTAATTGCTACACCTTTAGGTCAGTCTTACTATAACCATATTTCATCTTTATAGATGCATGTTTGTTTTCTAGCTAAATGTATACTCCTTTACCACTATGCTATTGGATTTCCCTTTGAATAATGCTTTATTTCCCTAAGCCAAGGTCCCACGATAACTTACTTGACGCATGTCTCAGGGTTCATTAGCACCTACAATCCTGTTGTAAGTGTCTCGTGGTGAATACCGTCAGGACTCTGCCTCATTGAGATGGACATGCACAAAAAACACAACTGACAATAGGAAATGTGAAGGGTAAAAAGTTTCCATGGCAACAAAGAGAAAGGCTTTGATACGTCTGGGCATGTAATGATGAAGACATAGACAGAGTGCATGGAGTTACATCTCAGTCCTGCACCTAGTCAGTAGCTGCCATTAAAATGCCTGTTGTGTCATGATAAAACCTTCGAACCTATTGAATCTAAACTTTAACATTACTTGTACCATCTGTTATATCCAAATGTATGCTCTTGAGAATAGAGTATTGTACAGTATGTGCTGCAAACACAATGTCCTGCTAAGGCCTTCACCATAGGCCTTATCTGTAGTGTCTGAAATCCATTACTGGACACACAGAGCCTTTGTAGTATTAGAAATAAACATTTAATTAAAAATACTTCTACATGAGGTGGCTTTAGTTTATGGCAACATTTCTTCACCTTTCTATAACTTAAACTACACACCTTTTGAAATGCTCTTTTTTTCTTAAATGAATACTAGTGGGCACCTGGTAGAGCGTGCGCCCCATGTACCAAGGCTCAGTCCTTACTGCAGCAGCCCGGGGTTGGAATCCGACCTGTGGACCTTTGCTGCATGTCTTTTCCCTCTCTCTCACCACATTCCTCTCTACAACTGTCCTATCCATTAAAGCAGAGCTCTTCAACAGGGGGTCTGTGACCCTTAGGGAGTCCTCAGAGTTAGTCAGGGGGGCCACCAAATTATGTTAAAAAGATAACTTTTCATTTTTTTTTTAAATGAAAATGTCTGAAAATATACATTAATATGATTCCAACATAATGAAGAAATATTGCCTATTTGAGAAAAAACAAAACATTTAATTTACACATTGAAGATAAGCTTAGGCTACTTTGGGTAAGGTAGCCACTATGGTAGCCATACAATTAAGCTTAAGGATTCAGTGTTCCACATGTATGTTTAACACTAAAACACAATGTATAAATAATATATTAATACCCATTCATTTATATCCGTCCGACCCTTAATATGCAACTGAATTTTATACAGTATATGTAGTAGGGGGTACCTACTCCGTTTCTCTTTCAGCTAAGGGGTCCTTGGCCTAAAAAACATTGAAGACCCCTGCATTAAAGGCCAAATTGCCCCCCAAAAATCTTACAAAAACATAATTATTGATTTCAAATGTAAGTCATGTTATCTAAAGTAATTTAAATTGCCGATTTGTTTCTTTTTTTGGAAAAATACATGGTATGTCATGCTGAGATGTGAGTGTCTACTCCGTTTTATAGCCAGCCTGTCAGAGTACATTATTAGAAGCCTTATTGGTTCTGTGATTTTCATTTAATCTGCCTCCGAAATGCATTATCGCTCATCCTTTATGATCTCATATTGTTTTATTGAACATGCATTGTGCTTCTCTGGTAGTGCTTGCTTTTATGGCAAGGCAGTATATTCCACTCTTTTAAGATGAAATCTTGAATTACTTTAAAAAGTTGGTGCTGAGCAGCACAGAGGGCACAAGCTAAATTTTTAAGATGCTGTGTGGTGAGATGTGGTTTAAGGTCGAAACAGTATGAGACTACTGTGGTGGAGTTGGATTTGTTTAACTGATAAACCCGTGTAGCTTCACAACAAGATCCAAGTGCTTTCCAAATCACTATCGCTATCACCATGGCAGCTCAATAATGACGTTAGCACTCATTGGTTGTCTTGCTCTGGCTTGAAACATCCTAAGGCAGACACATACGAAATATAAAGGTGACTATAATATGCCTTTGGATTTAAATGACTAATGAGGGTTGATGGCATTTCACTGGATGTCATAAATGAACACATTCCAATTTCTGATGCTGCCACTTTTATAAAGGACAAAAGTTAATATGTGAGAGGGTATACTTAACAATAATTATAGGTTTGTATTTTCAGCATGTCATGCCTACAGCATCATTAAAGTACCTATAATTATGAGTTGTATACCAGAATTAGACACCAAACTGAGAGGACAACAAGATCAAAACAGAGAGATTACCACCTCCGTGTTCTCATTTCCATTTAAGGGTTAGTATAGACGAATGTAGCCACCTGAATTAATATAAATAATCTTCAAGAAATATGTTTTTGACAAATTAGATCATTTGACTGAAATTTTCAACTCTGATTGAATATTACTGGGTAAATGTTTCCAGCAATTGTTTTAGCTGTTGTAGCATGTACATTTTATATGATTGTATTCTGGTGTCCTTTTACAAATGCATCTAATTGTCCCTGTAAGCGTCAGCCATGCACAGTGCATTCAACATTTACGTTATGTGTAGACCTACAGACTAACAATTGTCAGATAGACAGTGGTTTAATCATAAGCTAATTCATTTCCCAACATCGCACTGGGTCCCTCAATACCCATGACGATTTCCACTAGCCAGCTGTCTTATAGTCATTACTACTTTACACACTTTCATTTTAAATATGTTTTTGTATCTGGCTGCATATTTGATTTTTCTTTCTACCGTAACCACTTATTCTTTGGCTTTTCCTTGCCTTAGTGTTGTACTGAAATACACGGTTGCAGCTGTAGTTGGAGATTATATGCATTTTATTAAATCAGAATGTATTATTTAATTTGCTTTCCAGTTTGAAAGAAAGTGGTGTTATCACCAATTTAGAAATGGATCCAAAATGTAGCAGCTATCACACCCAACCTTAGATACAGCCATTGGCAATATCAGAATGGTTACATGTCCAGCAAAGGATGTCCATGCATGCATCATTTCTATAAATATATAGCGAATGTCTATTCTTCAATATATAGTTGTGTGGCCTTGATACATTGGTTCCAAACATGTTCTAAGAGGAGCACACATACTGTACATAATATTAAAGGGGAGCAAAAAAGATATTACTAACAAGCTCGCCAATTTTCACTAGAATTGGCATGGCAACCAATAAAGCATGGCTAGTTGTGCTTTATGGGAATTATCAGCTCAGTTGGAGCACATCTTTGACCAAATTACTTGGCTGAAACGACACGTTATACTGTACAACAGCATATTAACCCCAAACTATGAGTTTGCAATTTATTATATTAGTAGTGAAAGGTAGGCCTATAGCTTAATTTATCTGAATGTTTAGTGAGATGAGTAAAGATGCTTTGGTGCATTCATGCAAAAGGGATATTCACCAGATTTTGGGGCATAAAACTGGGATCAATGTAATCCAAGACATCCTGGATTGCATCCACATTACACCTACAACCATGTGGTTCTGAAAAAGGTAGTACTGTGAACTATTATTATGCTATATCAGAATCCTCTGTCGACCTTGATATACCTTGTCTAAATGCAAATCTAAGTAATATGCATATGTTTCCATTTCAGAGCATCTAAAACACCATACCTTTCTCTGTATAAAATCTTCTGTATCTTAATCACTTGTACTAAAGTCTAGAAGAACTACTGAGGCAATGCCATTTACATCTGTTTCACAGAGACCTCCTGTTGATATTTACTCGATGTCTGTAAGACATATTCATTGCAACTATTTATCATGCTCAGGAGCTCTAGCCCCGGTGCTGCGTGTAGCGGAATTCTTCCCAGTGAGAAGAATCATATGGACGTATAAATCATAAAGTGCATTCTCAACTGATAAAGACGAAGATAAATAGGCCCAATCCAATAGTGCCTCTGGAAGGATCTGTGGGCACGAGGCATTCAAAAGCAGCCCACCCTCTTCAATAAGCCATGAGCAGATAAATGGACTGTTCTCCCATTCCAGGCTGATTGGTGCTGACAAACTATAGATCACCTGTGAGGGAGCAGCACCCTATTTCACCAGGACTTGTCTCACTTTATTCCTCATCCACTGGAATCACAAGACAATAGCCAACTTGGGCCTTTTGTCTGCCTTTGTGATTCTCTTCTTCACCCTCAGAGCCAGTTTAGTTGTAATAGAAGCCATTTCTTTGTGGAAACAGTAAACACGTATTGTGATCATGAGTTTGAAAATCTCTCCTTAGAGTTATTTCTCGGCATGCAGCTGTACTTTTCTTTGAAGACAGAACTGCGATGTAATCTTTTTTTGGTGACATTCTGCTCTGTCCTTAGGTCTGCACTTACTTGGAAAAGTAAATTTGGATTGCTTGCTGTTAATGCTTCTGTGTTGATATGAGTGTGTGCTAATTCTAGTCAATTTAATTTACAGTATTTACCCTCAAGGGACTTTAAGTTTAGAAACCTCAGGAAGAGCAACTGAGGAGGGATCCCTCTCCCTGGACAGACATGCAATAGATGTTGGGTGTACAGAACAATAGAATTCCAAAATACACAATCCAAATGACAAGAAATGTACATGGAATATAAACATATATGAATAAAAGGGAGTTAAGCAGCTTCCAGGTATCATCAAACAGCTAGAACCTGAGCCACACAACCTCCTCTCCACCATGTACCCTGGCTACACAAACACACAAGAAGCAAAACTGAAGCACATCATGCACACAGAGCAGAGAATGTAACACACACACACACACACACACACACACACACACACACACACACACACACACACACACACACACACACACACACACACACACACACACACACACACACACACACACACACACAGAGAGAGAGAGACAAGAGGAAAGGCTGATCCGAATCCAACATGTGGAATGAGGCGCTGAGAGAGAGAGGGAGAGAGAGAGAGAGAGAGAGAGAGAGAGAGAGAGAGAGAGAGAGAGAGAGAGAGAGAGAGAGAGAGAGAGAGAGAGAGAGAGAGAGAGAGAGAGAGAGAGAGAGAGGTCTCAGGACTCTTCTAATTGGAGAGAAGACTTGTTACACGAGTGAGAAATTCACCACTGATCTCAGCTGGTTTAGGCCTTACATTACTTTTTGTCCGCCTGGGTGATGAAAGCCCTCAGATTAAAAAAATCACCACATGCAGAGAATGTAGCCACATTATGTTCATATACAGCATATATGAATCCTGCACGTATCATCCATATAAGAACATATGACAAATGATGAGCCCATGCCCACTGTGACTTTTACTTTGAAAAACAGCTCATTAGTGACAGAGAAAAAGTTTACTGAATGTTTCTAGTCATAACAGTTTATTATGTTTATGATTATTAGTTATTATCAAAGCAGTTTTATTTGTGAATGATGAACATTTGCTGTGAACTACGTACAATGCCGAACTTATCAATTGAATAAATTGCAGGATTTTTATCCTGTTAATATATCCTTCAAACTCATTTTTAATACATATTTTATCGCCTAGGGCTAAACTCAGTTTCTTTGATCCTCTGCAAGTCTGTGCATAAAGGATCATAAGGAATTGTGCCATTAGGATTAGGGGAACAGCTTCTTTTATCAATTACATCAAAGTTTCAGATGGTGCCCATTAAATACATGCTCACACAGACACACAAACATACAAATGCACATGCACACCATTTAATTCTCTGGACATCCAAAAGATTGTTGGTAAAAATAAGGAGCACATTTTTGTACTCGACTTGACTCAGTGTCTGCATAGTAATCAGCTTGTAGATTTGGGTTGAATAACAAGTCAATCCTCAAAGCATCATGCTTGTTAGACCCATAGGCTTGAGGCTAGGAGCTTGGAAGAAAGCCAGGGGCATTTAAAAACAGTCTTCTATCCAAAGAAGGGATAGAAGCTTACTTTTAACTCCTGCTATGCTGCCAGTGTAGAAAGTGTACTGCTGATACTGTTGCTGTGTTCTCTGCAAACATGCTGAAATGTACACCGGCCGTAGATGACACTAATGATAGTAAGCAGCAAGGAATGTTTTGTTATTACCAAACCATGCTGAGACTCTGTAATTAGCAACTGAGGATGCAGCTACCTTTTACTTTAAAAATAGGTTTACAAGAAAAAGACAGAAATATAATTTCTTTTCAGTACTCCAGGGAATAAACCAGTGGAATTAACA
The DNA here is from genome assembly GCA_023631565.1 of Gymnocephalus cernua. Taxonomy (NCBI): domain Eukaryota; kingdom Metazoa; phylum Chordata; class Actinopteri; order Perciformes; family Percidae; genus Gymnocephalus; species Gymnocephalus cernua. Next base: position 24,266,654 of record CM042435.1, read on the forward strand.
CTTAGTTGTAGGATGTAAAAAAGCCCAACCTCTACAATGCCCTTGTGAGACGGTCAATTTTATGATGGAGCCCTCTGTGTTGGGCATTCATTGAATAAAATCCCTCATGACTTGTTATATGGCAGCTAAGAGGAGATGGATGACCCGCTCAAAGCTGATGTTGCAGCCACACACAGGGCCCGCTGAAAACAATGTGATCCTCGAGGACTCGCTAAAGCATACACACAGGCAGACACAAACAAAACACGGACTAAAACACACTGATCTTAATATATTGCATGGCCCTGCCCCCTGCTAGTACACTTCACAGACACACACACACACACACACACACACACACACACACACACACACACACACACACACACACACACACACACACACACACACACACACACACTCCTTTTATATACTTTCATAGCACACAGACGCACAAATACAGCCACAGATACACAACAGGATTTTGCTTGCACACAGAAACGCACATCACCAAGCTTTATTTGTTTGCGTTTTATCCTCAGAGCGGCTATAGCAGAGAGGACATCACACAGCGAAGAGCTGTCGATAAAACCCGCTCAGCATGCCCCGTGGTGTTTATTTTAGTATGAAAGGTAAGGTCACACCATACTACAGACAGCAGGTTCCTATAGAGCAAATACATCCTGAACACTGATATCATATGCAATCGTATAGGATTTATTCTGAATTTGTATTGTATATAAGGTTTAATTGATGTGTTGAACGTCAATGTAATTTGTTTTCAAATAAAGAAAAACATGAATTCAAAACCATGCATGCTCTAAAAACTTTGTAAATCTCTGAGCTTCTTCCTAATAAGGAAGCAGCTCATAGGGGACCATTTTTTAAATCCCTTTTTAATATCCCTTTTTTCCTTTTAGAAATTCAGATGCTTGCATGTTTTGTAAAGTCACCATTGTCATGGGAATAGAAATGGAGCACATGCACACACAGAGCTAAATGTCAACCTGCATCCCTTGAGTAAATGACTCATATGGTGTTAGGAGACTGAAGTAGAAAGGTGTGTAAAAGTCCCAAGTTAAAAGTTGGTGGTTGCTGGCGTCTTAAAAAGAGAGCATTTATTTAGTCATATTTCATACATTATAAAACTATCTATCTTAACCTTGGTGTCTCAGCTGCAATTGATTTGAGATTAAGTGTTTATTCAGTATATAGAGAGATTCATGAGCACACATAATGTAAGCCTACAGAAAACTTTTATCTTACAATCTTAGGTGAAAGTCCATCTGTCCTCAGCAGGAAGGACAATGCTACGAGCTCTGTGTGCAAACTTCCCTCATTGTCTCTTTTGTGTGATCTGTAAATGAGAGACAATTTACATTTGGTGGCATTGGGTAAGGGATTAGGGGACATGATTTATGCTCGAAAGACATTTATCGTTCAAAGCAAATGAGTTTCTTTTTTCAGCGGAACAATGGAGGGCTGCCTGACTCCTCCCTTAATCTTTGTGAACAAAAAAGGCTCACTAAACTGGAACTGAGGGTCCATGTAATTCAGACCCTGATTAAGCCACTTCTCCCTAATTTTACATTAGCCTAGCTTTCTATTCCCCCAGTTATGTGCATTAATCATGGTTACACAAGCCAATCAGAGGTCAAAACAATTTGATGGGTTACTTTTTTATTGGTTTTGTCGAGACACGGTTCCAAAGGATTAAATCAGAGGTCTTTGTTTTTGTAATAGTTTCAAAATTCGGAGAAGCCAACGTTTATCCTTTTTCTCCTTGTCCAGAGAGACATTTGCAGACTGTGAGCTAAAGGTGCCTTTCATTTCTCTGAAATAGGCAGCCGCAAAAAAAAAGTACTGTTTACTACTGTCCCTTTTGAAAATGATTTGTTGGAATTGGTCCCTGACACAGCTCCAGGATATTTTGTAGTTAACATCCAAGATCTGAAAATGTTTTTGACCTCCTCCAGCACAGCAGACCTGCACCACAGATCTGAAAACCCACACTGTAACTCCTGTTTGGTCCAGAAATACCATAGTGGAGTGCTTCTTGTTTGGTGTACATTATGTGTTCTCCACAGTCATCAGAGGTTTGTCCATAATCATGATGAGCCCAAGGGGACGTCAGAGTCAAAGGAGTCAATATGATTGGCATGACTTTCAACCTTGGTGGTGGGGCTTGGCGGTGAAATGGGGGGGTTCTTGGCTGTTAACACATGGCATGGTACTCAGCCAGGGAGATTAATGGTTCTGACTGCATCAGCCCAGTGACTGGGGATCAGAGGATGTAATTGGGTTGGACCCAAATATGGGCATTCTAGACAGCTGCTCATAGCAGGAGCCAATCACATGCTCCCATCCCTGCCATGCTTCCAGTTGTTTGCCACCTCAGGTAAAGATACTTCAATCTCTTATGCACTGGAGAAGCTGCTTTGAGATTTTGATTACTTTGAAGAGGTTCTTACTAAAAATCAAACATCCATTAATCCCTGCCACACAAAACCGTTTTTACTTGCATTTTTTGAAATCTGTTAGGTCCATATGTGTTTGTGTTATGTCGTGAATGTGAAAATGAACTGCTACCTCCTCTGTCAGCTCTAGTCACTGAAAAGAAGCTGGTCAGTCTGACGTGGTGTTGCCTGAGCTCATTACTATTCATGAGCTCGCCCAGTTGCGCTGGGTAAAGGCCGCTGATAGCCAGGCTCTCATTGGCTAGCTGTTAGCCAATCAGAGTCAAGCAGCTTAGCTCGTTGAATATTAATGAGAGCTGGCACAAATCGAGCTGAGTCTTCCTGCAGGCTTTCTATACCACGCTAGAATGGCTTGAAAAAAGGTAACCAAGGCATTTTTTCCACAAGAAATGTTACAGAGTCCATGGTAGAACTTCAGACATTATCACAAAGTAATGAAATACGTGTGGCAGGGCACCTTTAACAGCAGAAAATAGAATCACTTTTTAATATGACTCTGAAGAACTACTTGCAAAAATAACATATTAAACAATAGCCATTGTATTATATTAAATGGGTTACGCAACATTCATTTCTTTTTAAATAAGATAAGATATATACGATAAGATACACCTTTATTGTCTCCTATAGGATACATTTGTTTTGGGCAGTTAAGAGAACAAAAACTTAATTTTAAATACACACATATTTTACTGTATGGCCAACTAATATCCATTACATACGCTGTATAGAAAAAAATAGTGTATCACATTTTTTCCCATGTATCAAAAAGCTGGGTGTTCTGGTGGTCAAGTGGTTTAGGATGCATACCATGTAACTGCAAGGCTCCTGTATCTCCTTCCTCTTTCATACTGCAAAATACATGTAACTTTAAAAAAAGCATATCTGTAAAGCATGATCAATTAAAAAGAAAGTAATTCTCAGTTGAGAAGTACAGTGTATAGGTATTTTCATGTCTACACATTGGTGATTAGAGGGTTTTTCATGTGTACAAATTTTACCTAACTGTACCTAAACGAAGTAATAATCTTTACTTCAAAACTAGCCAACTTGAAAAGAGCTGGTCCTGCTCTTTTGACATTGTCACGCTCCCCTAATTCCAGCAAAGTCCCCACTCTGATCCCAGCTGTAGCAGGGAAGAAATCATGTAAATTTATTGGTGACATTGAGATGGTTCTTTGCTATTCAAATGAGGCCTGCCTCGTCAGACGCTAAATGGTACCGCGTATTGGCTGGTAGCGGTAACCTCCCTGCAAACAGCTGTGACCCCATGCAGGAAGTCAGACATCCCACTTCCTGTGGCAAGCTGTGCCGCTGGCTCTCTTGGCCGAGGATGGCTTTCTAATTGGTGTCCTCTCACCCCTTTACTCTGAGATGCTCCTGCCTGACAGGTCTTGGCAGCGGGAGGAGATGTCCTTGGGGAGAAAAAAAGTCAGATCTGAGAAAATGCCAGAGTACAACATTTTAGAAAACGTCCCTCAAAGTCTTTTCAGAAAGTAAACTGAGGGGGAGTTTTATTAGATAGAAAGAACAATGAAAGAAATAATCCATGTGAGGCTTTCTTGAGCTACCCAATGTTGATTTATTTGAGACGCTTTGAGAGCAAACAGAACTTCTTCAGTGTATTACTTATTGTAGAGTGGCTGCTTATTTTAGGAGATGGCATTCTGTCAATCAAATTGTATCTTTGTATGAGAGGCTGAATAGGTGGGCATTTAATGTGAATTGTTCATTTATAAAAACTCATCCAAGGTTTTAGCAAGCTGTCCTTTAAAATAATTTACTGTGATGAAGATCTTTTTCTTTTTATCTGGTTTTGGTTGAAAGTGCGGTATTCAGTTGTATCTAAGTAGCCTATATGTTTTGTTCCAAGTAAACTCAAAGTCAAATGTTGAAAAATAATTGAAGGGGTTTTATAAACCGTTAACAGGAGAAAAACATAGGACATAAATATTTCTTTGGTGATGATCCTATGCTGTGACATTCTTTTAATACTAATATTTCAAAAGATAAATCTCTGTGATAAGCAAAGGCAACTGGACTTGCTATTAATTCTTAATGCCATTTCGCCTCTCATCCAAAATGCTTCTTCAGTTATGACTGACTAATAGGGAGTTCCAGATATTTAACCTCTGGTGGCTTGTGTCACCTGAGGGTCATTAATCTTCAAAAGATTTAAAAAAACACAGTATAGAGCTAGAAAATGATATTGAAATGAGGACTGGTGCAATAAGTTCAGAGCCGTATTCCCTGTAATATAACATGCACAGTACGCTCAAAATGTTCTTTGGCTTTTTTTTTTTTAAATGCATATAGCCATATGCATCATCAAAGAAACAAATACTACCCACTTAAACACACAGGGGTCACTTTCCCTTATGATTCACACGCTGCTTTTTTGACTTCAGGTTCAGTTCTGGATCATGCACCCTCCAGCAGTTCTTTGATGATTTTGTTATAATAGGTGTCTAGTGGAGTAAGGAGAAGCATCTGCAGCTAAATGTCAGTAAGATCAAGGGGCTGCCGGTGGATTTCCGACCTCCTGTCATCATGTGAGGTGAAAAGGTGGAGATGGTGCAGACCTACAAGTACCGGTGCGTGCACATCAACAAATCTGGCTAGTCTGACAAAAGAGAGACACTGTGCGAGAGAGGGCAGCGCAGACTGCTCCTCTAGGAGACTTAGGTGTATGTAACATACTGCTCTTCGTGTTTAATCCAGCAGCTGAGCCCAGGGCATGTGGTTTGGGTCTATACATTTAAGAATTACAGTCCAAGGTTTATATTCAGAAATTGTGTTTAAATTAAGAAATTGTGAAAAAGGCTGAACACCTCCTGCTGCTATTTTGCTCTTACTGCTGTATCTTAAATATTGTGGTACACTGATTCATGCAATTAACTGGAGTTTAAGCTGCTCTAGAGCTGAAACTATCTATTTTGTATCTTTTGTGTATGTTTACATTCATTTCTTTTTCTGTTAATATTCTTCACTGAATGTATCCTGTTCTCCTATTCTCCATTTCCTTAAGTGTGTCCCCATGCGGTGATTCAATTTTAATCTTGTCTTATCTTCCAATTGACAGAACACAATATTTTCAACTCAAATGTCTGCAACCTATATACAATCAAATTGTATGGGTATAGATACTGTAAGAGTTAATAGAATGGAGGAATTCAGTGTGTGGCACATACAGCATCCCTGATTTTTGATATTGAGTGCACTAGCTGTGCTTTCAGACTTTATCTGATGATGCACAGAGGAAAGAAGCACTATCTATATTGTTAAAGCCAAAGCCTGTGGGCGTCAAACATTTATATGTCAGAATTGGGCTAAATTCAAAGGATTAATTATTTATATGGCCCCGATAAAGTAAAGGCTGTGCATGAAGTCACCAGCAGGCCTCACAAGCAAAGGAGAACTTGACAGGGAGCAGCACACAAATAGGCTTCCAACCCCTGTTAGGAAGGGGGCGAAGAAAAAAAAAGGCTTCTGCACTGTACACTGAGTTAGATTGGCAAGATAGCGTGCTCTCACCTTGGGGAGGTGATGAATTGAGATGAGAGAGGCACGCCAAGTCAAACACACTGATGTCACCGCAGATTTAAGAAAGCATTTGATCACGCTGGTGTACCCAGCATCATGACAGGAATATTTGCCACCACCTATTAGATGACAAGAAAACAATCTCAGGTCAAATGAAACACAGTGTTGTTGATTGACTTGCATTGTGGGTGCGAACGAGTAAAAGAAATTTGTTCTTTTCTCTCAGCTTGATTTAGATAGCAAGAAAGCTTAGAGGATTACAGACACATCGAGACAAAAGACTAAGACAGGTAAAAAACATTTGATCTTACAGTATGTCTACTGAGGAGTAACTCCAGGTAGACATGATAGCTTATGAAAGATTATTTAGGCTGATACAAAGGGGAAAGACATGGAGTTCCAGCTATTATCCTTATTTGCTGGGACAGTTCAGTCTATATTAGACACCATTTAGATTCCTCACACAGCCAGTGAGAGAACAGAAGTGTTTATCTGCTCCTCTTAATCTGTTATGTTGCAGGTTGAAGGTTTAAAATGGATAGTATTCAGCTTACTTAGATTAAAAACTTGGTTCAAAAATGGCAGTTGATAAAATCAATCTCCCATTATTTGCTAAGAGGCAAAGGCCAAGGCTGTCATTTCTCTGTGTAGCCAGAGACTAGCCTAGCGACCTCTAGTGACTCTGTGGCGAGCCCCGCTGTGACCCGTAAGACGAAAAAGACAATTGTAAATAGTTTTGGCTCACTGTTGTTGTTTGTAGCATCATATTAATAATATTTGTTTTGTTCATTTCTAGATTGTTTGCCACTGCTGTTTTGTTTTGTTTTGTTTTGGTTTGTGTAGACAATTTCTTAAATTTTTTTGGCTAATTTGCTTTGTATACATTGTTTGTTGTCGTTCTTTGTGTATATTTTGGTCCCTTCCAAGAGTTTAATTGCTTAACGTGATGGTAGTTTGTGATTCCGTGGATCCTGTGAACTGACCATTATTTTCTTTGTGTGTTTCATGAGGATCACAGAACAAGTGGTGTGATCATCCGTTCTAGGAGTAGGGGTTCAGTAGTGATTAGGGCCCTTATCTGCACTTCACTGAGCCATAATTGTGTGTGTGTGGTTATTTTTGCACTTTTAATAATTTCACACTTTATTCTTCAGTTTGGTGTGTGTGTGTGTGTGTGTGTGTGTGTGTGTGTGTGTGTGTGTGTGTGTGTGTGTGTGTGTCTGTGTGTGTGTGTGTGTGTGTGTGTGTGGTGAGTGATCCCTTTAGTTTTTACCGGGTACTACTTTTCCTCCACTAACAGTCATTGCTCATTTAAAATGTTTTAATGCCATTGCACCATTAAAGGGGCTGAACTCGATATTCAAAATATCAATATAGCAGCAAACAAATATTTGATATGTAAAGATACAGTGGAGTAACGCCGTCCTGAGCAGAGAATGAAGTCACACTCCCCTCTATGTATGGTGTAATGTAAGCTCTTCTGTTCTTTGTTCTCTGTTCTTTGCTCACTCTGCATATGCATGTGAGTACATGTGGCCTGAAAAAACATCAGTATTTCACGTATTGGGGAACAGTTTGTGAGAGCTGTGTGGAGGCAATCCCAGCCGGCTTTTTTTCCCAGTATTTCAAGTACAGCCGCTTTAATTTGTAGCTGATCAGCTGATGTATTTCAAAGTAGGCCTATTCTTTAATAACTTATATATTGTTTGTCTATAGTGTATTGCCTGTTCCTATATATCCCTGTTTTTTAATATAAAAAACCTTTTACTCTTGGGAGGAACCCTTGCCTCTACCTTTTGTTGACTGCCAACTGTATAACTTATTGAATCTGTGGGGTTTAGCTGGTTTGTAGTTGTTTCACTTTAATGTGAAGTTAAAAAGCCATTTTAATCCAAATGTATTCGCTAAATTAGGCCTTTCCACGGCCTGGCCACACTCAATTTCACACATTAGCTAAAATTGTTTAAGAAACGTTGCCCATGTTAAAAATACTGCTTCAAATGTCACCAATCAAACCTGAGTGGAGTGTTACCTTTGTATGCAGCAAAGTTTTTTTCTCAGTGTATGTGTGTGCGTTCATATACTCATACTGTATACTGTGCACACATCTAGCACATTCTGAAAACTGAGTTGCTCTTAAGAAAAAGGGTGTATTGAGCCAATTAATCCCTAAAGACAAAAGCAACTTCTTCCTGTCTTGCAAAATCTTTTCCTTTCAAAAACCCAGATTGCTATATTTCTATTGTGCATCTCTGTGGCAGTGACAAGGAAACCAATTTTGACCTTCAATTAGACTATAGAATGACAATACCGGAGGGGAATAAGAAAGTGAGGGGGGAAAAGAAAAACGGAAAATCAATAGCTCATTTTCTGCTTTTTTGTATAGGGATTCAGATGTTTGCTGAGATAAAGGTCGACAAGCCTGAGAGATCTCTTGCACCATCTCAACTTGAACAACCCTGAAATTGCTATTGTGTCCATGGCAATTTAAAACTGAGGAATCAGATTCTGCCCGAGACTCTTTTAATGTGTCTAAGTGAAATAAGGCTCAAATGTATGCATATTTATATTGTCCTAATTCCCCAGAAAAAAGAAGGCATATTATTCCCCATGTATGTAAGAAAACTGAGCATTAATTCTATGCAGGAGAGTTCCAGTTTGTTCGGGTTGACAGAATGTGCAACAGGGAGTGGGAATGACTTTAGAGACGTATGTAGTCATTCATTTTTGTTATTTTTACTGTTTTTATTTAAAAACTAAAGTAGTTCAGTTAGAAGGTCACACAGCTTTAATTAGAAGTTAGAAGCTCACTCCGCAATTATTAGGTCTTAAAAGGTTAGTTAGGAGAGAAGCCCGTCATTTGAGTTTGTGGCAAAATCTTTCACAGTGCTCGTTTTTCATTTTGTGACTTTTGATTTAAAAAAAGACTATTTCATATTTTGTCATTGAAGTTTTCTTTAAAATCTCATCTCGTGAGCTGAGTGTCTCTTCACACCCTTAATGTTAACACATTATCTTCCAATTACTGTTGTAAATCAAAGAAATCTTTTGATAATTAATAAACAGTATACACTGCAGATCTTAGATTTATTGACGTATTTTCTAGACATAGTTATGCTTGAGCTCTGTACAGCGAGGATTATCAAAGCTAAATCATCAACTATCAACCTATGGAAAAGCGCAGCAGCACAAATGTCAGACCAAATGACCTCAGCGTCACAAGAGCTAGAGGAGAGTGATTACCGGTAGGCAAGGTGTGGTTTCTGTTTGTTTGTTTGTTTGTTTTATTTTCCTCGAGACTGCAGAGGGTGGGGGGGTGGGAGAGGGTTTTTGTTCTTGTTCAGTTTGTGTTTCTCTGTTCTGTATGTCTGCATATTAAACATTTTTTTTTTTAAAACCATAATCAAAGTAGTACTCTCTCAATAATCAAAGGACAAACACAGAGTGACCATTTATTTCTTGAAGCATGATACACTGCTCAGCCTGTATGTTCTTTTTCAGGAAGATGAGCATGTCCACGTTTTCTATCGTATCGAGATCTGTCCATGGAGAGATAGTCGCTTCACTCAGAGAACCAAGGTTACAACGTAAGCAAGCGTTTTTTGGCTGTAGTTGCGACCAGTTGTTTTGTACTTGAATTTGTCATTGTACAATGGAGAGAGAGAAGTAAAGCTTATTTTACGATTGTTTCACAGTGATTACATTCTAAAGCCCAAATAATTAACATTCAAACACTCAACAGATGATATTGTGGAGATGCTCTTTTCTCCTCTGCATTTCATTCATTACAGCAGTAAACAAAGAAGTATCTACTCTAGTACCGATTGATGACCATTTTAAGATGAGGGGAAAACATTTTTCTTGGTTTAGTCTCGCTTTGCCAGACCCTCCTCCAAAGTGCACTGAAGGAGGGTCTGGCTACTCCACATAGCATTCGGGGATGGTAGGAAAACATGCTCTGTTTTAATGGCATTTCTTTAAACCAATCAGAATATTCATGGGCGGCGCTAAGCTCCGCACAGAGCCGCTGCAAAATAGTCGTAAGAGAAAAAAGACGTGTGTCTCGGGCGGGGGAGAGCGGCGGTACAGGCAATTTTTTTCCAATTGCAACTCCTTTGCCACTCTGTTAACTTGGAGTCAACTGGGCGGGAGGATCTTCTACGCAAATGTTGTGGTCAAACCCAGACTCTGTTTTGCTGGCTGCTGCTCTGTAGTTGTGTATTGATAAAGCGAGACAACTTTCACCTCAACGAGAAATCTTGTCACGTTTTAATATCGCGTGGGACTCTCGTCACACCTCTACTTACAGTAACATAATCCAATTGTATTATGTTAACACATATGGATCACAGCAGAGAAATATGGATTCAGAGAAAAGCATCCACACAGCTGTTAAGGTGTGTCTAAGCTGTGTATTAAACATTAGATACAAGATACTTGAAGCAAAACACCAAAAACAGCTTGGATGGGAGGACCAACCAGATGTTAAATTCTGATATTATGAATTACGATTGATGAGGGGATGTCTTTGAAGCAACGCTTTTGACTGAATTGGAGCAATTAGTTTGTTGACTGAAATGGTAACAATTATAAACACACACACACACACATCTGTCCTGTGATCATGATGAAAAGAGAATAAAGTTACATAAGTGTAAGTGCATCAGACGTCTGAGAAAGGGAAACAAATAAAACTGACAAAACCATAGGCCATTGGTCATCTCGTGAAAAAAACTGAATACAATATTCTGAATTTTATAAAAAAAGGAAAATTACCAAGAAGCATTCTTCTTCATTCATCAGAGAAAACAGCTGACAATCTTCAGTAATATGGATCATTCACTAATGTCAAAATTGATTCCTTCTTCCCAGTTCAGCAGACCTGTCTGTCCCTTAACAGATGCTCCCCGTTGTGCGTTCTTACAATAATTTGTAGGTTCTGAGAATGGTGTGATTATGTCCACAGGAGACTTCCACATCCATCCTCACTTCCATCATTTCTCCCATTCAAAAGGGGACAAGTGTCAAGTTCACAGCCTCTGGTAATTATGATGTATTTTCTCAGCAGGAGGGATGTGTCAGGATGGGTCAGAATCCTTCAACTCAAACTGTGTCAAGACTACTTTAGAAAGACAAAAAAGTGGACAGTATCTTTCACGGGATGGCACAAGAGCCATAAACAGTAAACAGTTGAAAATAAAGGTTGTTCACTGTGACGTCTTCAGACAGCTGAAAAAAAGTCTTCATTGTGACATCTTCATTTATAGCTGTCCACTCGTCCATAGATAGCCTCACTACTAGTGAATCATAAACATGAGTGTTTGTGATGGAGAATGTGTTGATGTGAAAGAGCTCGTATGATCAGCAAACCCACCCTGTGTACACAAACATCAAATAAATGACATCATAAACTGCTCTGCTCGCCAGGGTGGGTATTTTAAATTAAATATGTTTGTTTCTTCAACGTTGTACCATGCAGAATTAAACATTACGCCATCAATCAACACAACCAAGAGAGTGTGTATTGAATTATGCTGTGTACTGAATTTTATATTCCATATTTTGTTTTTGTTGAGACGCGTTGATCCATTTTTAGGACATATTTTGTGTGGTTTTTATTTTCTACTTGGTTTTTGCAGTATATAGTATATGCAGTATATAGTATATGTACATATGTATTATAGTGGTGTTTATGATAGTGTCCAACTCTGTAATAGCAGGTGTGCTTAAATACACCCTCATTGACTTAGATAAACATGACTTAGCGCTTAGTGCCATTTGTGGAAATTGTGCTTTTAAACGATAAGGCAGGGAATATTCTATATTTTGTTCCCATCAACAAATCCGCTGAAAAGACCCAAACAAACAATATGTTATTCTCTCTGTGGCACTCACCTCCAAACCAACTAATTCCTACTGAAGACATAAGTCTTTAAAAACGAATCACAAATAAATAGTTCCATCAAAAAAAAAGGCTCAGTAATCTCCTAAAGCAGCTTGGCACTGTAGTTTTTAGCCACTGCTACTGCTAACAGGATTAAACAGTATATTTGTTGGGACCTATTTTCAGCTGGGTTGCTCTAGTGAGTATTTACTGCAGCAGGACGGTGTATGTGGGACTGACTTATAACAAACACAGTGCCCATGTTCATAGTAATGAAGAACCGCAGGGATATATTTTTAATAGTTTGTGAACAACAATTGAGCTCTATGGCACAGATGATTAACATATACAGTAATAGGCTTCGGATAGAGAGACTGTTTGTTAATAGCGTCAATTCATAGTTGGTTTTGGTCTTTTTATGGGTTATGTTGGAAAAACAAATATACAATATCTCCAGCCTTATACCTTAGAAGAGTCTGTGACATATTCTATTGTTCAAATTTCAATTGGTTGTCTATTTTTAACGTCTTAAGTGGTGAGCGTATGATGATTTGTCATCTTTTCCACTACATCAGCCACTTGTTCGTAGACCTGATGAAGTTTTGTCTGTCAATAACAGTTTTGGTTGCAAGTCATGGGCATGGTGCCAAATCCTGAGCTCTTAAATCTGTTACAAAATATGCTCAACTCCAAACTGTAAAGCTGAACACTAATACAATAATACATGTAAAAAGTCATCTCATTGTCAATAATCTCCAAAATGACGCCAACTTTGTTTATAAATAATGAATCAGGGATAATGAAAGGTAATGCAGAAGGCTGGCTGTTAAAGTACCTGTAACTGTAAAACCACCTGTTGTATGTGATTATTTGTGACATTGATGGCATAAGGAATGGAACCAAATAACATATGCTTCCATCTAACCAGTCTGCTGGGCTACTAATGAATCACAAAGCCCTTGAATGCTAAGTGGCATTTGAGATGTCCCAGGGTATGCTTGTTTTTTTAAAGCCAGAATGGTTTTCCCAGTGCACCTGCACTGTGACAACTAGACGCCTCTCTTCCAGTTCATGATATGGGCAGCTTGTCAAGTGTTTTGTGAGGCATTTTATTCCCTAATGGGGAGATTAAATTGCTAACTGGTTAGAAATGGGTCTAAGCTACAGACGTGCACTGTAGGCATGGCATATTTGACCAAAATTAAGTATATTTCTGAAGAGAAAACCTGCCAGGTTGATTTCCTGTCCATAACGATGCCCACCTATCAGTGAGAGTGACTAGTGGGGATGCTAGAGATCTTTTATCTGAATAAGCAGCATCCTTTTGCCCCCTACAATTGACTTGCTCACATCAGCTGTTGTCTGCTGTGATCAATTACCTCAGATGAAAGTGACAAGGCTACTGCACCTTTACAGTGCAGCATTTCCTGCGCAAGCCTCAGCACAAGGAATGATGGGATGTCTCTGTCAGCAAATCTATCTCTTGAAATTCAGGCCTCTCAGCTGTGACACATGCTCAAACAGCAACAGAGATGTGACTAAAGTATGGAAGAGAGGTGTCAGTTATTGAATGACCCCCTCATATATTGGTGGAAAAGAATGAGGTGTCAGAACAAAAGTGGTAATAGACTGGAATACATTAAATGATGTGGAGTGTCCATCGGACTGGAACCAATTCTGCCCGTTTCTTTAAAGCTCAGTCCTGTGTGTGGTTTAGGGGATTATGTGAGTGTGGGGAAATAGAGATGAAAGATTGAATGTAAACAAAGCTGTGTGTGCTCAAAACCATCTTTGATTTCATCTGTATTTGGGTGTCAAATTGGGAAAAAAATTGTGTTTTTGTTTATTTAGTCAAATATTAGTTATCACAGAGTACATCTACAGCATATTTGTTTTTTATAATATCACAGTCCAGGAAATGATGAAAGAAAATACTTGTAATGATAACATAATAAATGCCTTTTAAACCACACAACTGACATCAATTAAATTAAGTGCTTGCAAAATAGTTACATGGTTATGTTATTTACCTTTTGAACCTAATTTGATTAAAATAATAGATTTTTGCTTTGAATACTAATGTGTAGGTAATTTGCAAAAAATGATAAGCTTGACACTTCAAAGTGCACATAGTAGCCTTTTATCCATTTGCTGAGCCTTTCAAAAGAAAAACAAATGTCACAGCTTTATTATCCTATCCATTTGCATGCTTATAGCATGTATGCTACACTTAAGCTTCACCGCATCATCATTATGGAAACATAATGCCTCTTGTGACGCTTATTTATCCAACATTTCAAAAGATTTCAAAGTACATCTATACCCATCCCCATCACACACACACACACACACACACACACACACACACACACACACACACACACACACACACACACACACACACACACACACACACACACACACACACACACACACACTCCTCTCTAGTCTAGTAAATCTCATAGCATCGGCTGTGAAAGCTGCTGGGATCTGCTATTTTGTTCTCTTTGGGATTGCTGCCTCTTCCCACTTGATCCAAACAGTCAGCTTAGGGAGCTTGTGGCACACAGGCGTACAAGTTGCCAAGGAGCTGTCACAGAGATGTCCGCACAAAGGATTTCTGCTTCAGACTAGTGGAGTTTGATATACAGAACAGTACTTTCCCTCGGTATTTGCATGTACACAGCGGTAGGGGGTGATCCAATTGCAGCCCCAGGAAATGCTGAGTTTTATGCCACAAACCCAGTTTAGTAACAAAATGACAGCTTGAGAAATAAATGGGTGTGGATGAGGTAAGATGCAGCTTGACAATACTGACGACAGGATTTATTTAGCAGAAAACAGTTAACATCTGATGTCATGCAAATAAGAATCAGGCAGAACTAGGAGGAGGCAGTTGGGGGTGATAACATGGTTATCATGTATTGTTCAATCTAGACAGGGTGATATAAAGTATATAAACAGCAAAAAAGGCAACAACAGAGTAAGACAAGATTTGAAATACACAGCAAGTGTTGTGAGTCTTTTTTCTGATCAAAACTCAAAAATAATTAGCCTTCTTTCCTTCTGATTATTACTGTAATAACAGCACAGCCGTCGATAGTTGTTTATATTTTTCCCGTCAGTGTGCCCCGATGATTACTGACACACCAGTGCCACTCAGTTTGGACAGGTTTGGTTCAAGTGTTGAAAAACTCCAGAGTGAATCTTCAGCCGCTGTCCATCTAATGGCATCAGAAGCTGGAGCGAGCGCCCGACCACAGACAGCACTCAATCAGTCTGAGCCTTCAAACTGACCTTGCTCTGCAATCATCTAGCTACAGGGGATTAGGCAATCACTCAAACCACCTGGAAAGGACTGTTTGTTCACATCCTACAGCCTCCATCATATTACAGATATACTGTACGTCTTTTTTTTTTATTTTGTTAAACCAATATTGCAAATATTGCTTTGATGATGGAGTTTTTCAATATGTCAATTGTTCATTTGTCTCTATAATGTTTTAGATCGAGGCATGCCTATGCACCCCTAATTGATTGATTATATGTATTATACAATCAGAATTATGAGGTACTTCACAAGAGACATGCTGCCTCGACTGCTTTTAACAATTACAGATACAGAATATCACATTCGCTCATTACTCTACATTTTTTTCTTCTTCAACGTTTTTTTTTTATATAATTGTTTGTCTTTGGAATTGCTGCAGTATTCAAAAGCAGTCTTACATTTTGACACTTATTCCCACCAGAGGGAGGGTGTCATGGAAGTGTCCCCCTTCCCGCCTCCCCCCAACAGCATCACCAGGTTGCTTTGTGACAATTCCCCCTTCTCCTCCCAGTGGCTTTTATAGTTTACAGTTAGCTCTTTAATTGCAAATGAGACGATCAAAGACTAACCATGACATTAGATTGCACTGATATTGTTCTGTTTTTTATTGCCTTTATATTTTTTGATTGGTGTCATTTTTGGCCTTATTTCAATAAATCCTCTCAGAAAGTGCAGAATGTACAGTGTTTTATATAAAAAGTCAGACAAATTGACACCACTTTAATTTTTTTTTTAAACATTAATGCTAGAGTTTTTTTCTTCTAAATGCAAATGTTATTTGGAGAGTGAAACAACATTCACGATCACACTGTGTGTCAAAATGGACGTGTGTTTCAGTGGAAGCACTTGTAGCGATCAGCATTACATAAAAAGTGTAGCTGTGCTTTTAATTCAGTCCTTTCATTTGAGGGCTTGCTCACTTGATGTAACATTCAGCAATGCGTTGCTGATTAGTTGAACAGAACCATATCAGGGCTAAGCATGAAGTGAAGGAGCATCCAGAGCAACTGACACGTTTTAGCACAGTGGTATATACATGAAGGATGCAGAAAATATATTCAGCACTTCCAAAGAAACCAAATATTGTGTTTTAGTTTGTGAATAGTCAGAATGTATTTACTCTAAACTTTTGTTTGTAGAGCAAAGCCATTGCATCGGAACTCTGTGCCCTTGAGAAGGTAAAGTGAACTTAAAACACAATGACAAATGTCAGTATACATTATATATATTATGCATATTCATTCAAATCTGATGCCAGCCATTTAAAAGTAGCACCTGAGCACCTACTCAATGTCAAGCCTTTGCAAAAATGCTACTAAATGTGATACTCATGTCTTCATTTGGTACAAATAGAAGTAATTTAAAACATTTTTATTAACATGGCCATCTTCGTCAATGGTACAATTTCGGGTTCAACATCTGACCAAACAGCGAAAGAAAAATTATTATTGCATGAAGTGAGGGAGCCAGCTCAGGAGTGACTTTTCAACTCAAGATACCAAACATTGACTTGGCTCGTTCCTTGACTCACTGCTAAATGTCAATGTGTTACTATAAATGAGAGCGATTTGCTGGCGGTCATTTTCAATCACGCAGCAACATCTCTCTCATCATCTCAGTAGTGTTCTCTATAATAAAGCCTTGTTTCAGGAGCAAAAAAAGCCCTGTCGCATCCTTGCTTTACGTGATTTTTCCTGCATCCAATTACGGGCCACATTAGGGTAATTTTCTCCCAGTGCTGCATTTGCATTCTGTACGAGACAGGCGACAGGGATGTCAGTCATTAATCATGGCCCAATGAGGGCTGTCAGAGCATTGTCATGCTTGTCAAATGTCTGCTCTCTAAACTCCCTCCAGTTATCAAATCTAGATCTCTGACCCACCTGCAAAGCTTGACAGAGCTGGAGGTGACCTCTTTTGAGCAGGTAAAAGCATGGAGGAGGGGGATGTGTGTGTGTGTTTATCTGTCTCCATGTCCTTCTTCCTCCCGCACTTGCCCAATGTCACTCTCTCTTTTTGTGTGTGTGTGTGTGTGTGTGTGTGTGTGTGTGTGTGTGTGTGTGTGTGTGTGTGTGTGTGTGTGTGTGTGTGTGTGTGTGTATTCTGTTGTCTGAGATCTTAATTAGCTAATCACTGTTTGTTGCTTGTGTTTTCAAGGTTTGCGCAGCTGATAAAAAACATAATAGCTAACTGAGTTCTAACAGAGGCTTGTGATTGTGTGCGAACATAAAGAAGAACTCAGTGATTAGATAGTGCTAAGCAATGCTAATTCAGCTGTGGCGATGCAGGAAAACAACAAAAAGCACTGTTTTCTAGAGTCTGGTGGTGACACTAAATCCATGCCAGAAGCGCCAGATGTGGGACAATGAAATGTTTGCACTATTTGAATTGGCTTTATGTCACCTCTTCTTTTTCGGTCACTCAAAATAACACCTTGTTGTCCATTATATACACACATAATTGCTATATTGATTTTCCCTGTTGCTTCTTTCTTTTCATCCCACCGCGCTTTCGCTTGCCATTGTTCAATAGATGTTCTTGAAAGTAAAGGTTGATTGGCTAGAATAATACTTACTTGGAAAGGGATTAAAGTACCATATCAATGCGTTTGCCCAATTACAAAAAATCACACATATTTTACGTTATTACTGTCGACTTTTCACACTGTAGTATTTAAGATTTATTTTTTATTCTGTCCAGGTAATCGGTTTTTCTTTCCATATTATCACTACCATTACATGAAAATTAGTTTGTTCAGACGTGAACTTGTTCAATCCAGCACAGTCAGTTTTGTAGCTGTTGCCACAAGTTTATTTTCACAAGTTTATGGGAAAGGAACAAAGAGCAATGGATATGTGGAAGGTAGGAAAAAGATGATAAAAAAATCAAAAACACACATTGCCAATAACAATGTAAAGTATACATGATATGGAATAAACAGGTTTAAATAAGCAGGTATAGGATATACAGCAGATAAAGAGATAGGTAAGCAAAGTCAACATACAGTGTGGGGTATATTATTACATTCATTATCCATTTAGTAATCTAGCAACAATACAACAACAAATAAAAACCTCTAACCATGGAAATTGATTATATATTCAAACCACAAACACAACACACTCTGCATCAACACTGTTGTTTTGTTTGATCTTCCGGATTTCAAAGAGGAGGTAGAGGCGTCCTACCATCGGAGAGACTCTGACAATAAACTCCATGGAGGAAGAGCTTCAGGGACTTGCTGCCTTAACTGCAGGAAAGCTGCGTGTGTGCTGAACGAGAACAGACTTGTCAGGCACAGTGGCTGCCCTGTGATGCTGTCTTTAGATTCGCACAAAGAACTCGCACTAAAAGCACTTTCTCTGATGTACTTCCTTACTGCGATAGGGCATGGTATGAACTTAGTTTCTCTTTATTACCTATCAGGCAATCCAACACTATACATGTTTTATCTTAGTTTTTTACTTAGGCAGGAATACCCTAAAGGGGAATATCGAGAGAGTGGTAGTTTTATTAATTAATTTAAAGTAACAAACATTTGTATACTAATACATTTTTATTTAGCTATTTTTTTTAGCTAGTGGCATGGTTCTATGGCGATGAATGTCTGGCTGCTGCAACATTGGTCCAGACTGAAATATTGCAAACCTTTGAATGAATTGTCATGAAATTGTGTACAGACGTTCATGGTCCCCACAGGATGAATCCTACTGACTTTGGTGCCTCCATGACTTTTCATCTAGCACCACTATGAGGCTGACAGTGTTGGTTTTGAGTGAAAAAGTTTATCAGATATCGGGGCGACCTCTAGCTCACCCAGTAACAGCGTGTGCCCCATGTAGGCTGAGTCCTGCAGCGGCGCGTGTTGGAATCTGACCTGCTGCCCTTTGCTGCGTGTCATCCCCCCCCCCCCCCCCCCCCTTCCCTCTCCCCCTTTCATGTCTATCCACTGTCACTACATAATAAAGGGAAAACCCCCAAAAAATAATCTTTGAAGAAAGTTTATCAAATATTGATGGATTGCCATGAAATTTGCTACATATATTCAAGGTCACTTTGGTGATCCTCAGACCTTTCTTGTAGTGCCACAAGCGGGTCAAAAGTTTTATCAATATAACCAAATACCTACAAAATAAATAGCACTCCTATAATGCCAGTCAACTATTTAATAATTGACATAAATGCATCAATTAAAACTGAAATGAATGGTTAAAGGGATACTTCACCGCTGGAAAGCCTAATATATCTTTAAATTGGGTCACTTATGTAGCAGAAATGTGAAAAAAAAAATTTAATTGGTGCCTTCTAGGCCGAGAAAAGCCAGAAAATGTGTTTTTGGCACATATGGATGAAAGACACCAAATCCCAGAATGCACTTCGCTTCGCTGCTTCGAGTCCACTCCAAAGCCACGCCTACTATCACCGCTTGACAGACAGACAGTGATGCATTCGACTCAACTCAATGTGTTTTATTGTTATTTCAACCATATACACGAAACAACGTTTCATCGTGGCTCAAGTGGTGTTACACATTTAAAATATATAAAAACTACATTATATAAAAACGACATACGAAACAGGCTACCTTTAGTGCACACACATTATAGGCTCCGTAAAGTTCAGCTAACGCATACTAGCATTAGGCTTGGTGGGCTGTAAACACTGAGTATAAACACAGCCGTGAATTAGCGTGGAATGTCGAATGGTCGCCATGTAACAGTCAAACTCCAGCGGTTAGCAGTTAGTTGGATACAAATCACCCCATTTCTGCACCAGTCCGTGTTAACACAGCTCACCTTCATACAGAGCATCTCTAGCTCGGATTGTCGGAAGGCTAGCAGGCCTGGTAGCTGGACAGTCCGGTTCACTGTTGTTCAGCCGGAAAGCAGTTAGTTGGATACAAATCACCCCATTTCTGCACCAGTCCGTGTTAACACAGCTCACCTTCATACAGAGCATCTCTAGCTCGGATTGTCGGAAGGCTAGCAGGCCTGGTAGCTGGACAGTCCGGTTCACTGTTGTTCAGCCATGTTTCCCACGAAAGCAAAACACACAGCAGTCTCTGAATTCGCGTTGGGAGCATCGTTGAAGTTGGATGTAGTCCAGTGTTTTTAGACATGCGTACCCCGGCTCGGGGCAACCAAGCATGCCAGCCTTGTTGCACAATTCAAATATTTTTCAAAACATGCCATTTTCAGGGTGTAGCTTGCTAGATCGAAGTTTGCTGTTGTTTCCCGAAGCGAAGGGATTTTGAGAACAGCAACACACAGAGAGCACAGGATATCAGGCATTTATCCTGGAAATATACTTCCGTTGATCCAGACTACAGATACTGTGATCTCTGGGAAGGGCAATGCAGACACATTACAGGAGTGTCTACTTACAGTATCATCAACAATATCACTGAAATGAAAAGGAATTCTTGCATTTACAGTAATATCATTACAAAGTACATAATACGTAAATGGCTATGGCCTTTACTTTGCAAATCTTCTCAAATCAGGCTTTCAGAAGTGTGCAATAAGCATTTTAAAAATAAAGACACACAGCTGCATTGATTTATTTTGCTATATGGTCTACTGTCTCCTATCTGTAATTGCTGTCTAATGGCAGGGGGAGATTTTCTGGCATCGCTTCGACTGTCTAATGTCCAAGGGGACAAGGTCAATGTTAATTACCACCAATTACCCAAAATTTTGACTAATTATGTAGGTCCTCTATTATGGCAGTGAAGAGAGCTTTCACTGACCCTCTTTCAAAACCTCCCATAAATACTCAACTGAGATCATACTGAATGAGGCTATTCAAAGGGCCCAGCCATATGTTTTACATCATTGTCATGGTGCTCAGTCCACTGGATGACTACTTCTGTCTCTGTAACAGAGACATTGTCAACCTGGAATAAGTCCTTTTGGTTTTTTTTTACTCATTAAGCAGAGCTGATTTTTTTCACATATCACCCAGATTTCTCATCAGGTTCATCTGGTGTCAACTGAGTTCCACATGTTGCTTTGAGGACTAGTTTCCCCCACTGTTTAAGTATTTATGTCTAACAGAGATGTGGAGAATTTCTTTTTTTTTTTGCAAGGTCCCAGGAGTAATTTCTCAAGGTTGAGCAGAGATGGGAAATAAACTCTTCAGGACCTCTGCCCTCTCTGTGCTGTTAGTGGTTGTTGAAAGTCACTGCAGGAGGATGAATCTGTTGAATCTGGGTCAGTGTATCTTTTGGTCATTCGATTTTCATTTCATAAACAGGTATTAAAAAACAAAAATCAAATGGTTGTTTGATTTTCGTTTTAAAATACAAAATTTAGTATACCAGTGTTGCTTTCAGCACAGGCTAAAATGACTTTGGAACATAGACTGTTAATACTAATATTTACAGTCTATGCTTCGGAACCCTATGATGCTTGAGCGGACTTGTATTTCAAAATGTCACATTCATTTATTTCCCTTTCCCTGCCTCCCTTCGACTCTCCGTCTCTTAGTACCGGCATTATGCAACATGATCCAACACAAATTGCAACAGAAACTCTTTCAACTGATCTAGTCTCATAAAAGTCTCCTCTATAACATAAAAAGTCCTAAGAAATCCAAGTGGTGGAAAGTATTGAAAAATACTGAAATCAGTAATGCCAGTTTCCCATTGATACACTACAGGTGAGTAGGGAAAATATTTGAACTAACAGATATCTCCATTAAACTTCCCCAGTTGATTATTTACATTAAGACAATAATGTCTTGTATTACAAGTATTCTGAACGTGTATGTTTAATTATGCAAATGACTGAGGCATTGTCTAATTAATATGTCCTAATTTGCATAAATAATGGTGTTTCAGTATTTTTCAACTTGGACTTGAACTTATATGTTATAGAGGAGACTTTTATGAGTAATAAACATTTGTCAGATTTTCTGTCGCAATTTGTTGGAGATTCACAAAACACTTGTACTATATCCCCCCGCTGAGAGATAACAGACTTTCAGTTCACGGCTGTAACGTTACTGTTACGTTGATGTTACTGTTACAGCGCCAAGGTTTGATCCCAGCAAACTTTCTGATGCTGCCGTTGAGTTTGCTGATCTGACGGAGAGTCACAGGCGGCTCGGGATCAGATCATGGGGCTCAGACCTCTGGTGCTGGGTCTAATCTAGCTTCTAGCTTCTGCCGTTTTCTTCAAGTAGCAGCTAGCTAGCAGCTAGCCATCAGCCCGTTGTGACCATAGGTTGTGACCCGGGTCCCCAATGCTGACTGACTCTGGTCCGTGTGCAGTGCTTGAAGTGGGAAAAAAAAGGTGCCGGTACTCTCTTGCATTGGCAGATCATTATGACATTTGAGATTTCTATAGTGAAAACCAAAACTTGGAGATATTGCTGGTACAACAATTTATTGTCATTTATTAACTATATAAATGTATGGATTTATTTAAACAAGTTTACATAACTTTAGTGCGTAAGCTATTCAAAAAATCATGTTTTGATTTTAAACATACATGTGGCACAGTGAATCCTTATTAACTATCTATGGATGGCCTATACGCGACTAATTTACATATAGGCTAGTATCAATATTGTTTATTTTTTCCACAAATAAGCTGATTTATATTTGCTAATATGTTGGAGTCATGTTAAGGAAAAAAAATTCATTCATTCATCAAAACTATACATTTTAACAATAATTTGGTGCTCAAACAGATGCAAAACAGTCACTCTCAGTGAGTGTGTGCGTGTGTGACAGAGACAGGGGGAACAGCTTCAGTCTCCTCTCTGTCTGGGCAGCTAGTGACGGGATGCTGCTACATCATGTTTTGCAGCCCAGTTTGTTATCATTAAAAACAAGCCAGCTGTTCGTGGAGCAAAAATACATAATTTGGTCCTTTGACCAACAGTCAGGCCATCCGTGTGTTTCGTTACTCACGTTACTGTTGACGTCGGTGTAACGTTAAGGTTGGTAGCGGCCTTTTATATACTGTCTATGGTAGCGGCAGACTCCTAATTAACGCCAGCTGTTGCGCTCACATCAACGCTAGCTTGAAGCTCATGAATCGTACTAGCTACCTCCTGATGTTTCTGGTTGGACTTGGACCTCTGTTGACGTGTCTGGCTCTGGCACACGCCTTCTTTTAGTACCTTTCTGAAGCCAGGCGGCTAACATAACGACTTACAAACTAGACACTTATTTTGTAGTTTCTAGGTTTTCAGCAGTGAAAAATCTGTTACGGTCAGGCTGACGCTGACAGCTTTTTCAAACTAGCGTCCGTGGAGAAGCGAACTTCTGATTGGGTGGGCGGACTGCTTGCCTTTACGTGATTCGTCAAGATCTAAAATGTAAACACTTAGTGCCCTCTGGGTAGTGTAGTTTATGTAACGTTAGGGTCATCTCTCTGGCACTGACGCTTTCTCTGTCAGTGGTAGCGTACCGGCTGCATGCGAGAAGTAGCGGTACGCAAGAAAAAGTGCAGGTACGCTTAAGAGTAAAATGTAGAAGTGCCGGTACTGCGTACCGGTGCGTACCGGCCCACTTCGAGCACTGTCCGTGTGTGAAGCTAGTGTGACCTGCAGTAGCTAACAATAGCTGGGTATCAGACAAATCTGCCGAGCTTGTGTTTTATTCATGGGTGTATAGCTTTTATTTCCTTTGCAGATAATGATATGGTTTGATGCACTATGCCAGGGAGGCTAGCTAGTTGCTTTTAGTCTGAGTCTGTAAGATAACCAAACTTAATTTAAATAAATATTTAAAATAAATATTTTAATATTTAAATGTGCAAATAAATGGGTAACGTCTATAAATAAAGTCCCCTGAAATAAATAAAAGTAAAACATATGTCTTTAGGCTATTGAACTATATTGACTAATTTATATATTTATATATAGTGCATCATTTATTCATTTCAGGATGTATTTCATAGCCATATTTATGTACAGTATATTTATGTAAAGAGGTGCAAAACAGAGGATCAGTCGCTCAGGAAGTTTCCCTTAACTGCAGAATCAGACGCTGCTAACTTCAGCGTGGTGTCAGATGGGTCCATACGGTCTATGGTCACATCAAGTCTCCTCACATTTCTTGCAGAAAATCCTCCTGCACCCCCACTTCCCTGTGATATGCGCACAGAGATTTCTGCACATGACAGGCCTTTTTTTTCGCCATGTCTAAATTCACATCAGAGTAGGAATCCAAAAATCATTTTAGCCTGGGCTGAAAGCAACACTGGAACACTTGTGCTGTTGCCTTGGAAATGACAACATCTGGTCTCAGAATATAAAAAAACAGACCTTTTTTCATTTCTGGTTTTTAGTGATTTTAGTTTTTTTTATATGAAATCGAAATCGAAAATGAAAATGAAAGCATATTTTAAATTTCTCTCATCCCCTTTTGACCATGAAAAGGAAAAAAACGCCTTGTATTTCAATTTTCAATTTTTTTTTAAATCAAACAACCATTCGTTTTTTAATACCTGTTTATGAAAGGAAAATTGAATTGCATAAAGATACACTGACCAATCTGCCACTGCTACATCTCTCTTTCTCTTTTTGTATTTCCCTTTGTCTATCTCTTCTCTTTTATTTAACATTATGTATTTCATCAACAGTTCTTCTCATGTTCTTCAAAAGATAATTTTTTATCTCAACGGGGTGTCAAATATATTTAAACAAAGGTTAAATAGGACATAATATGCATTATGTTTCTGTAGGTAGTAGAAGACAGTAGATTTAAGTTGAATTTAAATTAGGGCTGGGCAATTTTAAGGCAAAATTAAATCGCATTGTTATACGCAAATTCCAATAATGAATTCAAAAGTAGTGTATAGCACAATTTTATTTTAAATGTTCTGCCATATGAACTAAAGTGCCATAACATTTGTTCTGCAAACACTTAACATCAGCATTTTGTTCATACAGTAGCAGTTAAATAAAATATTTAGTGTAAATCTCAACTTAAACAATGTAATCAAAGCAAATACAAAATAAAAGCTCATTGCCATTGCATTCATGTTATCATTAATAGGACTAGGGCTGCAACTAACAATTATTTTAATAATCGATTAATCTGTCAATTACTTTTTGATAAATCAATGAATCAGATAAAAAAAAAACTCAATACATACTAACATAACATATTGTGTAAAGGTAAGTAGCATAACCCTAAAGAGCAGATACACATTCAAACACACACACACGCACGCACGCACGCACGCACGCACGCACACACACACACACACGCACGCACACACACACACACACACACTCACGTTCACTTGAAGCTTATTCATTAAATGATTACCATAATTGTAGTAAGTGCAAGTTAAGTTCATTTATACACCTCATTTAAACACAGCTTAAGATGACCAAGTGCTATAACAGAACTTTAAATTTAAAATTAAAAAGTACAACACACACAAATATATTTGTCAACAATAACTGATATGGGACAAAGCACAGAATATATACATGACAACAGATTGACAAATGAATGGGCCGAAAAAAGCGAGTGGAAAAGTCTTGCAACTATATATTAACGAGCTAACGCTAACTTAGCTAGCTGGATAACGAGTAAACAGCAGCAACAAGCAACAGCAACAAGAGCTACTGGAGGGACGTTACGTTCCTCACTTCAAAACGGAACAAAAGTAGGATTCAGTAATGACTTTACCCTGCTGTTGACCTCCCTTCGTCCTCATCAAAGACATGTTTACGGTGCTGAATCATCACCGTGGTGCTCCCGTGCCATGCCATGTCGCTTTTGCTTATCTTGCAATTAACACACGATTTATTTAGTGTGAAATGCTCCCTTGAATCAGAGGCGGAGTGGCAATCGGGAGAGTCGGGACTTTTCCCGGTGGGCCGGTAGTGTTTCGAGGCAGCGAGGGCCGGTCTGATAATAGTTATACATTGCAAGTTCTTAGCAAGTTCTTGGTCAGCCTCTGCTCAACCCGTAGAGCCAGGTCTATTAAATGTCCCGGTATATTTTTTGGTCCCGCTCTGCCGCTGCCTTGGATGAGGTTG
This sequence comes from Gymnocephalus cernua, assembly GCA_023631565.1. Taxonomy (NCBI): domain Eukaryota; kingdom Metazoa; phylum Chordata; class Actinopteri; order Perciformes; family Percidae; genus Gymnocephalus; species Gymnocephalus cernua. Next base: position 24,292,878 of record CM042435.1, read on the forward strand.
TAGCCCACTGATTTCTCTGCCTCCGCCATTCAACGTTACAGGTCTCTCCGATGGTATTTCCCTTACCTCCGATCTGCTCTGTTTTTCTCTCTCTCGCTCCGCTCTGGTCTGCTCCGCGCTCAAAAAAAAAATGGTATACTCAAACATCTCCACATTGGTGTTTTGAGCGACACAACGAATCGATAATGACAACAACAAACAAAGTTTTTCAAAAAAAAGCTTGTGAACAACATACTTTTACAATAATAAGAGAAATAATAAAAACTGCATTAACGCGCGATAAAATAATTGTTGGCGTTAATGCGTTAACGCGATAATATCACGTTAACTTGCCCAGCCCTAATTTAAATATATTTTATTTTTTGTTAAATAGATAGCAGGTAGAACCACCAGTACAAGGATTTTTTTGACAGTCAGCAGAGTTGAGTCCACCATAAAGAAGAGTCAACTTGCACAGCAGGATAATATTGATTCTTAAGCCACCCTGTGACAAGGCCATCTTCTCTCTCCGAAATCTTTTACATTAACTTTACATGAGTCAGTCTATTTTCTGGTCGGTAACATTCTTCTTTGTGTCGGAACAAATTTCATTTCGTCTTTCAGGGCTTATCGCAACCATCTCATTTTCTCTCTCACAAAAAAAACTACAGTTTCATCCATCTGCTGACCTCATTTTCATGGCCAGGCTGAAATCTTTGAGTAGAATTTTTCTGTGTGTACACTCAGCCGTCCCTTGGATGTCGTTGGCATGTCTCCGAAGCAATTTTCTCAACTATGAATAATTCACTAGATATTATTCCAAAGGTCATCTTATAGTAATTAGTATCCTGCTGTTGACTAAACAACCTCAGGGTACCTGATGGCCAGTTTAATTACAATTTGAAATGAGTGTACTGTTTGACAATCTCTATATGTTCTCCTGACACTTCAACAGATGACACCTTGAGAACTAAGTAGGCTAACAATAAGTTGGCTTGTTAGCACATGGGGATGGAGGGTGTGTGTGTGTGGGGCGGCAAGAAAAGAAAAAAAACTGAGAGCGCTGTTAGGATCACAAAGTCCTTTCTGTTCAAATATGCAGTAATTAATGGAAATGCAGATTGGTAAGGTTGGGTATGCATGTGTTTTGACAGTGTGGACATCCTCTGCACTGTCACTGTCTCATTATTAGCCAATTACCATGGGAAAGTAATGGTAATGGTCACAGCCGGCTCTCTTAAGGAGATTGGGGACTGAACATATGCTGAAGATGCGGCAAGATGACACAGTCCAGCAAGCCTTTGGCGCGTTACAAGGTACATGACATGGCTCTTTGTGTCGTGCCAGTTAGGAGTCAGTGCCGAGATATCCTGTCATGTCTTGTTGCTGTGAACATCAACCCCTGCACCATACTGTAAGAGGGCTTGTATGTATTCATAAGAGAACAGTGGATAAACATCTAGGAAGAAGGGCCTCAGGTAGGACACACTGCCCAGGGGCATTGTCAAAACTATTGCAGAGTTTGCCTTTGAGGCATTAAAGCTCATGGATGGATTGATGGACACATGGGTGATGGATGGGTGCGTTACATGGGTGGATGGATGAATGAATAGATACACAGTACAGGTGTATAACAAACAACGGAAAAACAACAACAACTGAAATGCCATATACAGTACAAAGCTATCTATAATGTATATGAGGACAAATGGCCTTAGTGAAGATGCTGAGAGATGACGACGCATACTAGAGTCTAAAGTAAATCAAAGTTGACATTCTAAGCAGCCATGGCGCATGAATGAATACATACTTTTTTCTACTCCTGGCATAAACTTACATTTACTGCTTGGCCCAAGAACCAAAAAGCTGAAATTAAGGTTTATTGTATTGTATTGATTTCCCTCTGAAATTTATAGGCTACTTCCTAGAGTCTATGACATATGCTTTTATGATAATGGCTGGACAGTCTAATGAGTAGAGGAGCAACCTTGTGACGGGAAGCTCATTGATTTGTATTGTTTGACCAAATCCAAAATGTAGGAATTGATCGATGAGTGCTCTGCCCTTCCTAAACAGAAACCATCCAAGTGCCCTTTAGACTCTAAAGGTGCCACAAACTACATTTAAAATTATTTTTACCACATACATTTGAGGTTTATTGACATATAAAATGGAATAATTTGGCTTACTTTATAAATGAAAAATCAGCAGTTTGAGTTTCATTCTAATTTCATAACTGCTACAATGTTTAAAACATTACTGAGTTGTCAAGGTGAAAACACAGAGCACGCCAAAATCTAGAGCACCAATTTAGGGTGCTATTGATACCATGGATGGTATAAAGAATACCTGTCTGCAATTAACTTAGAAAAGTTAGATGCCGTGTTCACATTGTGTGGAATGGAAGGTAGTGATGGAATTGATATTAACAGAGGATTTCATGACTAACTAGAAGATGCATTTTCTGCAGAAAATGCTTGTGAATGCTGAAAAGCTAAATTGCTAAGGCTAAACTGGATATCTGGCACAATTGTGTAAGAAGAAGGAAAACTAGTGAGAATAGTTGGAAAAGTGGGAATGGTTTGTATTAGTACGAATTTCTATCGAAAAAGGTCATAGTATGTTGAATAAAGTGATAACAAAGTCATGGTACAGTATGTCAAATAAAGTGATAAAAAAGTAATTGTATAGTATGTCGAACAAAGTGATAAAAAGTCATGGTATAGAATGTCAAAAAAAGTCATAAAACATCATAGTATACTATATAAAAAAATGTCATAGCATAGTTTGTAAAAAATAGTCATAGTATGGTATGTCGAAAAAAGTCAAAGTATATGTCGAAAACAGTGATAAAAAACTCATGGTATAGTATCTCGACAAAGCATAAAAATGACAAATGATAGTATGTCGAAAAAAGTCACAGAATAGAATGTTAAAAAAGTCATAGTATAGTATGTCAAAGAAAAGTCATAACAAAGTCCTAGCATAGTGTGTTGAAAAAAGCCATTAAAAAGTAATTGTATGTATGGTATGTGGAAAAAAATGATATTATATTGTGTTGAAAAAAGTCCCAGTATAGAATGTTAAAATTAAGAGTAAGCTTAAAACTCTCCTCTTTGATAAAGCTTATAGTTAGGGAGTGAGCAGTAGCAGCGTTCGCCTAGGCTGTTGGGGGAGGGTGTGTAGCTACAGTCGCGGTGCACCTCTTCCCTATCTCTGCTTCTCCTCATAGTTGTCAGATTTAACTACCAACCCTTTGTAGGCTGGCAGTTTGCCTTGGACCAGCTCTTAGTTATGCTGCTATAGGTTTAGACTGCCGGGGGACTTCCTTCGACACACTGAGCTCCTCTCTCCTCTCTCTTTCCATCTGTGCACATTCATGTCCCAGAAAGTCCTTATGTTTTCTCGCCTCACAGTTTTCCCTTGGATTGGGGTGGCACCTGGATCCTGGCTGCAGCTGCTGCCATGGTCCTGCTCAACGCCCTGCTGCACCCTGGATTGGGTTGACACCTAAAATGTAGTTGCAGCTGCCGCCATGGTCATACTCGACGCCCTGCTACGCCCTGCACTGCTACTACTAATAATTCTAGTTCATGGTTCTATTATCTTTATTGGTACTATAATTGCCACTGTTCATCATACCAACTGCTATATTTATTATGAATCACAATTCTCCATATCTGTATATCTGTATCTGTGTCTCTGTATTTCTGTATATCTCTATCAGTTTCTCTGTGTCCCAACCAGTAGCGTCAGATGGCTGCCCACCAAGAACCTGTAAACAAATTTTTCCTCACCACTGTTGCACCAAATGCTTGCTCGTGGGAAACTGTTTGATCTTAAATTATAGTGTGGTCTTGACCTACTCTATCTCTACGGTGTCCTGAGATAACTCCTGTTGTGATTTGACACTATAAATTAAATGATGGTATGTATATTGAAACAAATCATAGTTTAATATGTTGAAAAAAAGTGAAAAAGTCATAGTATAGTATGTTAAAAACGTAATTGCATAATTTGTCGAAGAAAGTGATAAAAAAAAAAGTCATGGTATAGTATGGCAAAAAAGAGTTAACAAAGTCATACTATAGTATGTCAAAAAAACATTAAAAAGTCATAGTATGGTATGTCGGAAAAAGTAATTAATAAAAGTCATAGTATTGTATGTCAAAAAAAAAGGTCATAAAAAGAGTCATCCCAGACTGGGAATCAAACCTGGATCAGAGTCTACAGCGACTACTGGCTGGTTGCCTGTTGGAGCAGTGCGAACCACAGAGCCACTATGCAAAAAGTGAAAATGTGTTGAAAACAGTCATAGTATGAAATGTCGAAAAAAGTCATAGTATAGTATGTTAAAAAAAAATCATAGCATAGAATATTAAAAAAGCATAGTATATTCTAATTTTAAAACATTTAAATCATTCGTATGTCAAAACAAGTGATGAAATAGTCATAGTCGTATGTCGAAAAAAGTCATAGTTGAAAAAAGAGATAAAACGTCATAGTATAGTATGTCAAAACAAATTATAAAATAGTCATAGTGAGTCGAAAAAGGTGATAAAGTCATAGTATAGTATGTCAAAAAAAGTATAAAAAAGTCATAGTATAGTATGTCAAAACAAATGATAAAACAGTCATAGTAAAATTAAAAAAGAGATAAAAAAGTGATAGTATACTATGTCCAAAAAAGTCATAGTATAGTATATTGAAAAAAGTATTAAAAAGTCATAGTATAGTATGTCGAAAAAAGTGAAAACATCACAGTATAGTATGTCGAAAAAAGTGAAGAAAGTCATAGTATAGTATGTCGAAAAAAGAGATAAAAAGTCATAGTATCTTAAGTCGAAAAAGCTGATAATAAAGTCATAGTATTAGTATGTCAAAAAAGTGAAAAAAGTCATAATATATATTGTCGAAAAAAGTGAAAAAGTCCTAGAATAGAAGTCGAAAAAAGGTCATAATAAAGTCATAGTATAGTATGTCAAAAAAAGTGAAAAAGTCAGTGTAGTCTGTCAAAAAAAAGTTAAAAAGTCATAGTATAGTATGTCGAACAAAGTGAAAAAGTCATAGTATAGTATGTCAAAAAAGTGAAAAAAGTCATAGTATAGTATGTCGAAAATGTGAAAATGTCATAGTGTAGTATGTCGAAAAAAGTACTAAACACACCGAGCTATTTACAAAGTTTGAAATGTAGTGGTTAGACGTTGCGTTTATTGTTGAACATTACTGAGGAGAGAAATTGAGAAACTCAGAATCAGAGAAGGGAACTGACCCTTCAACCTCAGATTGTGAACTATTTGTAAAAGCAATATCTTAACTTGGTGAGCTATACCTAAGGCTTTAAGTTCTATATTTTGATTGATTATTTGTTCTTCACACCACTGAGAGGAATACTTGGATAATCTCTTGAGCCTTTCACTTCAGACTCACATGCTGAGCACTTCTTTTGTTAAAAACTGGGTCCATATCCATTTAAGAAAAGTTTTAAAAAAGCCATTGTATAGTATGTAGAAAAACAAGTCATAGTGTTGTATGTCCAAAAATGTAATTAAAAAAAGTTATTGTGTAGTATATTGAAAAAGTGAGAAATAAGTTGTAGTATAGTATGTCGAAAGAAGATAGAAAAAATCATAGTATAGTATGTCAAAAAAGTGAAAAAGTCACAGTATAGTATGTCAAAAAAAGTGAAAAAAGTCATAATATAGTATGTCAAAACAAATGATAAAATACTCATTGTAAGTCGAAAAAGGTGATAATAAAGTCATAGTATAGTATGTCAAAAAAAGTGAAAAAGTCATAGTATAGTATGTCGAAAAAAGTGAAAAAAGTCATATTATATTATGTCAAAAAAGTGAAAAAGTCATAGTGTAGTATGTCAAACAAAGTGAAAAAGTCATAGTATAGTATGTCAAAAAATGAAAAAAGTCATAGCATAGTATATAAAAAAAGTATTATAAAAGGAAAGTCATGGCATAGTATGTCGAAAAAAGTGAAAAAGTCATAGTATAGTATGTCGAAAACAGTGAAAAAGTCAAAGTATAGTATGTCAAAAAAGTGAAAAAGTCATAGTATAGTATGTAAAAAAAAGATATAAAAAATCATATTATAGTACGTCAAAAAAAAGTGAAAAAGTCACAGTATAGTATGTCAAAAAAGTGAAAAAAGTCATAATATAGTATGTCAAAACAAATGATAAAATACTCATTGTAAGTCGAAAAAGGTGATATTAAAGTCATAGTATAGTATGTCAAAAAAAGTGAAAAAGTCATAGTATAGTATAGTATGTCGAAAAAAGTGAAAAAAGTCATAGTATAGTATGTCAAAAAAGTGAAAAAAAAAGTAATAGTATAGTATGTCGAAAAAAGTGAAAAAATAATTGCATAGTATGTCACCAAAGCTGTAATACGTAATTTCAACTGCGTGGCGAGAGAGAGGTGATTGTGATACATGATCTCAATGCTAGATGGGAGTAATTCTTAGACAATGTAGCTTTAAAAAACCCATTGTATAGTGTGTAGAAAAACAAGTTATATTATAGTATGTCCAAAAATGTAATTAAAAAAAGTTATTGTGTAGTATGTCGAAAAAAGTGATAAATAAGTCACAGCATAGTATGTCGACAAAAGGTCATAGTATTGTAAGAGGAAAAAAGTCATAGTATAGTATGTTGAAAAAAGGGATAAAAAAATCATAGTATAGTATGTCGAAAAAGGTGATTAAAAAAGTCATAGTATAGTATGTTGAAAATAGTATTAAAAAAGTCATAGTAGAGTATGTCGGAAAAGGTCATAGTATTGAATGTTATGTGAATGCTGCAGAATCAGCATTCACACAATTGCATGTGACATGGGTTCTTTTGGATGAACCCACAGGAAATCCTAACCTGATCCTGCAGTTCCCATCAGCATTGTTTTTGTTTTCTGACTCTCATTGGCGTTGTTTGTGGCCGAAGCTGTTTTCAGTGAAAGCACAATCTTCTGAACATAGGCATACTGAGAAATACAAGGAGAGTTGTGTGGAGCTGATAGTCTTAATTAGCTTTGTAGCAACTCATTTGGGAATGTAACGGACGCTCATTAATATAAAAAAGTTACGCATTAAAGCGCAAGTGCAACTTCCAGGAAAATTCAAGGTTTCACGTTCCTCAAGTTTAGCTAATGCCCCTATAGTGGCATACAAATAACTGCTGTTGATTTGGATGTCAGTGTATGTACCCAGTATGTCACCACACTGACAATCGATCAATAAATACAGAAGAAGAACAGTGGGGGTATTCCCCCCGTACTTATGACATAGAGGCTAACAGAACTGTAATAAATGCAAAGAATTACCCCCAATGCGTGATCAGATATTAAGGAAACATGGTAAGTTGAAATACTATCTTTACTGACCACAATGCCAGTATTTTCTCCTTTTGAAATTGCCTTTCCATGACAGAATTTCTGTTTGTGTTTTGGCCTGTGTGTTGTTATCAACTGCCGAGTTTGACAGCCAGGCCGGGTTGGCAGATATACCTGTAAAAACGTAAACCTAATGCGCTACAGCTGTAACGTTAGTACAGCTATGAAAGCAGCAAACAAACTAACAGGATCAACGGAGATAGATTCTACCCAACCTAAAAAAACTGCATATTTCTGCGTGACCAGAGACGTAACAAATGTAAATATTGGATATGTATTTGAAAGATGGAGACAGCTTAGGCCCAAAATGACGCATTTTATGTAATTTCAACATTTGTGTACTCACATTGAATTATATATCTAGAGTAGCCAAGTTGGTTACTCGCAAAAACAATTGAGACACCAGCCAGTAAAGTGATCACGACTGGTCCTGGCTAATGCCGCCATGCTAACCCTGCTAACTGCTAGCTAACGTTACCAGAGGACCAGGCAAGTGGGCCACAGCTGTTTACAACAACAAAGCATGTTCAGCGGCCGTAGCCGACAACAGTGAGTTATTTTAAGCCAAGAGAGGGGGGGGCTGTAAATCTGTAAGAGAGGACTGTGAATTTGCAGTGTGTTTAGCGATTGTTGCCATTATTCTAAGACAATAAAGTGCGTTCAGTCTGGTGGAGTGGACGGCAAGGTAGTGTTATTTTTAGCGGTTCTCAGCGTATTTCTAAGCCGAGGTGTGTCTGTCCATCGGGTGGAGAGGACAGCGAGGTTGTTGTTTTTAGCGGTTCCTACCGTACTTCAAAGCTGAAAAAGTGTGCCTGTTAGTTGGGTACAGAGCTCCGCGTGAGCACAGGCTTTTATGACTGTCAATGTAGCCAACAACGTTAGCTACTCCGCTGTGCTGTGTCTGGCTATGTGAGCGTCTAGCAAAATTGTTGTAGATGCTGCAGTCTCCGTAAACTTTGAGTCTGGGGAGGAGGGGGCAGGGGAGACTACTCTCTCCAGTATTTTGAATTTGTACTGCAGTAACTATTTTAAACCCTAGCTGTCAGTATTACATATTGCATCTTTAAAACAGTTAATATAGCAATATAATAATCATATAATATAAATATTAATATATATTAATATAAAAATAATGCAAAGCATTAGTTGCCTTAAAAGAGACATATCATGCAAAAAACCTGCTCAGTCCTTTTTGGAAGTGTGAAAGTAAAACCTATTCTTGAGCATACTCTCCTTGTTATTTTTTGCAGCTCCTTACCGTGTTTAATAAGGGTTACATTTTTTTCCTCTTTTCTCTTCCTATAAATATACTCATATATGTCATAGGTTGAGTTGTATTAATTTCCAGAAACGATGACGGTGACATACCATGTCAAATGTGATGGGTCTTATATCATCAGCTTGTAATTGCCATAATTGGAATACAGTGACAGTATGCTCTCATGTCCCATCTATCACTGTTCAGAAAAACCCAATCAAACAACATTGTAAAGTGAAGGACAAACGTGATCCGTGCATACTTTCACTCAATATTTAATGGCTCAAGTAAAATTCAATGACAAGAAAAATCATTTCACCATATGGAAGGTCATTTTTTTCATAGATTTAAATGGGATATCTTACAAAGGCATGACAACACAGACTGTATAGCTTTAACTGACCAAAACAGATTTGCTGGCAAGCACTGAAGCCTTCTCTCAAAGCAAAACTTTACCTGACTCACAGATGACTAATTTACAAGCATATACTTAAGTCTTATATCATATTTTGATACAGTTTTTGTACAAGATACATTTGTGTACATAAAATATTCTGGCAAGGTGCATGCCAGTACACACATATGCGCTCGTGCGCGCGCACGCACACACACACACACGCACGCACGCACGCACGCACACACGCACCCCCACACACACACACACACACACAAGATCACCTATAAACACATTCAAACACATTCATCAATATTATGCATATGTATCCATTTACATTACAAGAGAGATTGTCATCTCATCACTTCTTATATTTTCCCTTTTCCTTTTTATCAACATAGCACATTTCATATTTAGCCTGTAGCTTTTAGTCTTTACTGTATGTGTCTTTCCAGTTTGTAATCAGTATTACTAGTTCTTAGGGGTACTGCTATGTACAGTTTAAAATCCAGTTTACCTGACAGTATAAATAGTTGTGTGTACGTGGAGGCATAGGTGATATGCACACTTCACAAAGTTTTAATGTGTACACTGTGTAACATTTGTTTTGTTCCATAAGACAGGTAGAGCCGTAAACATCAATACTGACACTGAATCTAATGATGAATGCATGAACTATATAGTCAAGTGTCAAAAGAACGCCTTGTGGAGGTCCAACCAGTTCATGCAAATTATGACACAAGTTGACATGGTATTCATGACACACATTTTAAATTTTTTAAATAAATACAAAAAAAATGTTCAGTTTTATGTATACTATCTTTGCTTTTAGGGCAGAGGGAATTAGAAAAAATAAAATAAAATAACAGTGAGAGCAGAATCATGCAAAGTGAAAACCTGTGATCACCCTCCACATTTTGTCTACTTCACCGTGTGTTTTGTGAAAGATGAAAACCTTTGTTGCAGAGCAACTTTATTTACTCAGGGAGCCTCATCCTCCCCAAAAAACAAATGCACATTCATATGGTATGCTCTTTGTTTGAGAAATAGATAAATATATAAAACACCACTACTTTTACTTCTCTAAGGGCAAATGGTAAAACAAAATCGGACTGCAGTAGACAAAAAAGTCAGGTCGGTATCAAAAGCAACATCCTACAGATGTACATTCATGCAGGTATTATACTATTCCCTCAAAGTTGTCTTTCAATTAATGTAGCTGCTGCGACATTACAATACACAGGAGTTATGTAGGCAGAGTAAATTAAAACACAGTGAGCGTTACAGATAGGTAATATTGTGCTAACTGTACACATGTGATTGGATACATTAATTCAAACAATCACATTTTTTTATTACATTGTAACAGTATATTATCCCGTAAATATTCCATGGAAATTCTCTTCCTCCATCGTATGAGGAAGGGCACGATTCCATGTGTTATATTTATAAACACTCCAACAGCAGATACTGTGTGCACTTCTTATTGTTAATGAATGGGAAAGTTTCTTAAAAACCTAATTGTTATTTTTCAGATTTATTTTTGTTGAAAAAAAATCCAACCAGGAATTTCTTTGCCCTACTTATTCACATAATTGTAAACAGAGACTGAAAATACTTATTTGGGCAACATTTGGATAAAAAAACAAGTGTTGGATTTGCATTTGTTAGATAAAATTCCAATTTTCAATGACACCATGATGTATGTTCCCTTTGATATGTGCTCCTTTTGATTAAATATGTATTGTTTATACCATCTGATGAAACATGTCTGTACCATAGCAATGAAACGAGATGAAAAGTGATAGAGGAAAAATAAGTATTAGTAAATGAGCTGAAATTGGATTCCCAAACTGGGACATTTTCATCAAGGGATGTTTATAGGAGAATGTATTTAAGTTGTTTGTTTTGAATTCAATTGATTTGCGTAATTGCCTGAGGTGAAATTGAATTGCCCCTTTTCCGTGTCCTTGACACACTGTTTCTATAAGTGATCATTTCACTGACTCTCAGATAAATCCTCTTTATAATGATAAGAGTCCTGACCCCAAATATCAGAGAGAATAGGTGTGGTAGCTAAGAGCATGCAAATACAATTTGCCTCGCGCCTTCCCTCCAGAATGCCACGTTGCATTATAGATTTAGGCCTGTTCCCAATTTGCAAGATGGTACAAGAAAATGAATCACATGAATCATATACCTGATGATGTAGACACCTGGCTTGGATGTTACTGGAAAGAAAAATGGATATCAGCAAAGTCACTTATTGCTGTAGCAATAGATTATACTGCACCCAATCTGTTAGAGCAGCAAGTTAGTCTGAAGTAGTTGTCATCATCAGAACAATTTACGCACACAGGAAATGATGCAGTGCATGTAGGATGAAAGCATGGCAAGGGGCAGCCTGCAGGGAGGTCCTTTCAAATAGTGCCAATGCCTATCCCTACGATAACTGCAAAAATAACATTACCATCAATAATTTAGTTAGACTCCGGGCGGTGAAGAAATTCTTGCACCCTGGTTTATTATTCAAGTGTTAACACATAGTAAAAACTGATAATAGAAACTTTGCAGCCAATCTGAGTTGTATTAAAAAGCACGATAGCAATTAATAGCAAGAACAAACGGTGTTACTAATGATATGATGGGAAGAGAGGGAGTGTTTTAAGCTGCTATTTCTGAGCGCTTGTCACATTTTCATTGCCTCTGCACATGCAGAGCATGTTTCTGGCTAGCCAAGAGAACCATTCCAGACCTCCTAACCACAGTGATGGCCGCTACTGAGATCACACATCAAAGTAATTAGAATAGAAAATTTCATAATTGGCTCCATAGCTGTTGTTACTGTGTGTGTTTCTGAGCAGCAAAATGTGAGAAATAGAAACAAAGGGTACATTTCCAAAATGCATCTGTCTGCGCCTTTCAAAGCTAAGCTGCTGAGATAAAGAGTGAACATTTTCTTAACAGAGTTGGCAGAGATGGAGCAAGCACCATATGGAAAACATCTTGGGTATGTGTGTGTAGTAGTATTTTTTTTATTTATTTTTTTATATTTTGTGTGCTGGTCCACAGTGAAAATGTAGAATGCAAAAGATTACCGGTGTTGTCTACCATTGGCCTAGTTATGCTGTGTAGACTTTTTTTTCATCCTTCTGCAGTCCCCTGACCAAAATAGACTTGTGAAAAACGTTCAGGCAAAACAAAAGAAAGATCTTCCACCACCAAAAGAGTTCGTGCTGCGTGTTATACAGAGCAATACTTCACTAGAAGTTGAACAGAAACACCATACACTCACAGCTCATAATTAACATTTAGCCCAATTTAGCTCACTCAACACAAAGTACTGTATTTGCAAGTGTTTCTGCGCAGAGAAATAGTCTTTTAGGACACAGTTTCACTAAGCTGGGCCCAAGGGGCTTAACGCCTACATTGCCCTTTCTTATCACTAAGCAAACATCACCAAACTGAAAGCAAAATTATTTTTTTTTGTGATGGAACTACTTTGGTATAGAACTACCTTTATTTATTATAATGTAGATGGGCCTGTTATGTTAAGCCTTACATTTCCTTCCAAATGCTTTAGCTGTCAGACTGATCCCATGTGATTTTGTCTGAACAACATTATCGTGATTTAATCCATTATCAGATGTCTTTATCAGTAAAACGGAGCTGGTCAAAGTTATTCAAATTAGGCATACCTCCACGTGTGCGCATACATACTGATCATAAAGTCACTGACAACAAGCCAACTATGGATCTTGTCACAGTATGTATGTCAGGGCGATGAAGATCTGTCTTTTACTCTTACAACTGGTGCTCATGTAAGAAAGAGCTGCTGCTCCCACCAGTGGGTGTCTGCTGCCCGGGGGAGGAGAAGCTCGCCAGGGGGATGACCTTGATGGGGTCCTCCTTCTTACTGCAGTGTCTATCCAGGGTGTTGTAGAACTGCGGCCGGTTGATCCCTTTGTCCAGTTCATCTTTTTTGGGCACAGACCTGCCCAGGGTATGGCGCCCATCCATGACCCCCATGCTGACCATGTTAGCTTTGGCTCCCCGGGCGCAGCTCTGCTGGAAGCCAAAAGAGGGCATTGTACCGGTTATGGCGGTGGTGATAGGGGTGGAGGTGGGGCTGTTGCTGCCAGGACCCTGGAACTGGGCCAGGGCTGGGGGCATCCAGCAGCTGTCGGAGTGGCCAAGTATAAGACACTCCTGGGTACAGGTCTCAGAGGCCTCAGCCAAGGCTTTCTGTAGGTTCACTTCAATGGCTGTAAAAAGGGAAAGGAAGAGAGAAAGAAGAAAGCAACATCGTTATTCCAACAGGTCAGAACATACAGAGAATACAAGGATTGTACCGGGGTGCTGCAAAAGCACTGCATAAACTCATGAATCATAATGTAAGTAGAAGAAAGTTGTCGCCTTATCAGTGGTTGACCCACAAAATGTCAGCCTTTTAACGAAATGAAAGTCAATGATAAATGTTTCATTTCATCTTGTAATGAGAAAAACACCAGCAGAGCATTTAATTTCCATTGATATTCCCATGACTCTCTCTGTTTACCTACAATATGCAAGGAATTCCCTGTAGCTTAATTAGAGTTAGAAAAAATTGTCTCGCTGTTTGTGTCTCGGATTGACTTTACTCCATTAAATATTTAATCAACATCTTAACAAAGCATTGTTTATTTTAATCACTGTCAATGTGGCACACCTTATACCTTTCTGATCTTCCAGAATCCCCAAATAAATCTGGTCAAATAAGAACACTCAAACAGGGAGAGCTGGGGGTAATAAAATACCATTATCCCAGGATCCTAGCATAGCATTCAGGTACATTTAATATACATGGGTAATTGTGGCAGCATTTTGGTTGCATGCATGAAAGGGAACAAAAAAAAAGAAAAGTGAAGGAAGTGAGGATGCAACTGGGCAAGGCTAAGCACTCAAACTATCTTATCTCATTATCCCGGCACTGACATCACATGTGGAATGAGTCTGGGATGAGGCCTCAGCATTGAGCCTCAGCAATAAAGCCTGTCAAGCCAGATAATTAGAATGTAAAACAGTGTGCACCAAGGCAACCAGGAGCCTGCAGTGTTATGTTTCCTAGGCCATGCAAAGAGAAGAAGGGTCCTCATTCAAACATCACAACACTCCTCTAGGCCTCAGCTTCAAGCTGTCATGTAGAAATTATTTATTATATTTGCATAAGTAAGGATGCTATAAATATGTAAGCGGTCTTTCGACCCCCAGTACATAGGGATGAGGATGACTATTTCCTTCACACACACAAGTTCCGCATGCTCTGTGTAATTCTATTTCACGAACATCTGCAAATCTTCTCGCCACCTTGTTTATTGTTTAATGGCATTCTACAAAATGAAAATTAATATTCTGATTACTCCACGTTAGTGATACCAGTCTGGCCACCCAAAACTATCTAGATTGTTGTATAATGCCCCAATGCACTCTTTTTTTGTAATTTTGTGCAACCGCAGATTGAATAGCACAGCGTCAACTTTAATTATGAGGGCAGTGCCTGAAAATGAATCGCCTGGTATTAATTGAGAGGATATATTTGGAGTGCCCACGTGGAGTCAAATCTGTCCTCTCCATATTGAACTGGAGCCTTGGAGCAGGAGTGTATAAATCCCCTGGGCGGTAAATGTGTCACCTTTCAGAGGGTCACTAACTTCATTAAGGCTAAAATGGATGCTGCTTTCTCATTCTCTGAGTTAGCACAATAGGGCCGAGCCAAGTCTCAGCCGTGCCCTGACTCAATCCTTCTCAAAATGTTTTCTGCTGTTGGTAATGCCTTTTCAGAGTGCTGCCATTTTTGATGAGGTAATGCTAATAGCATGAACTTGTTATTCCACAAGCATGCACTCTGACACACAAATATATGTTCCTAACAGAAACACACATCCAAAAGTGTGCCCCTGCCAGATTTCCCTCCTTCTCCTTAACTTTAAATGATCAGTGCAGTCAGAGGTGAAGCTGTCTTTAACATAGCATACTTTACAAATGAAAGGGAAGTCTGTGGCTCTGTGACTTCACACAGCTTGAACTCACATCAGTTCTGTGTCAACAGCCTTCAGTGCCTACAAATTCTGCATGCAATATTTCACATGCAGCCTTTCCAAAAAAGATATGGGCCTGTACTATTGTCTATTCCTGCGGGATAGTTGGGATAGGCAGTGGCGGGTTTGGGAGGGTGGGAGCATGGCATGAGTGATGTCGCTGACAGCTCTGGCTGCTTTCGTCAGCTCGAGGTATGCCGCAGCGTGCTTGTGATGCCGCTGTCTTTTGTATTCAGGGGAAACAACTGTACCCCGCGGAGCTTTCGGGAGGAATCACACATCACTGATGCCACGGATCCCCTGATGCTGAGGCTTCTTTTCTACGTTCCCTTCAAGGAAATCTGAATGGCAGACAAGTGGGGATAATGGCAAACAATTGGATGTAATAGACAGCATGGCTTGGATCAGACCTTCTGTACTGTTCTCATTTGAGATGATTCATCTTCAGTGAGCAGCGGGGATGTGGTTGAAACAAAACTGTGATACCTGTGTAGTTACTCTGCAGACTTTACTGAACATATAATACTAAGTTCACCTGCAATTATCCCGATTAAATGACTGCTGTTGACTCCAGGAATGAAGTGGTAATCAATTCATGTTCTGATTCCAAACAGCTTACACGCTAATTTGACTGCTATTTCATGAGGTTATCATCCATGGTCTTGTTGTGAATTTGTGGACAACCCGCAGTGCCACAGTCTTAGGTTTTCTAGTTGATCTTATGGCTATATGCAAGGTTCATGCCAGTGGCAGCCCACAGTAATCTTGTTTTGCAACATCAACACATCCTTTGGCCAGCCACAGATCGAACACCGCTGCATCACCCCTTCAGCTGACCTTTCATTTGTGCAGTCAAACATTACAGCTTGTATAAACGTTGGACATGTGAAAGAGAGAGGTAAGAGATTCCTGGATGCCATGCAAAAGATTACAGAAACATGTTTTTTTTCTGCACTTAATGAAAATGCAGCTGAGAATTTGACTGGACACACTCTGTATGATGTGATTACTTAAACTCTTTTAACTTAGAAATGTGAGAGTGTTGGACACAATAACTTGAATGCTTGCTATATTTGGCTGCAATCCAATCCAATTTAGTGGCCCCACAAAACTTTGTCAGACTTTTTTTCAGGGTAAAGAGTAACATGAGCACCAGTATCACATAAGCATCTTTCATTCTAATGCAGTCCAGTACACTACCTACGAAATGAGCCCACTAAAATCTGAATAAAAGACTTTCTGAGCCAGTCTTAACAGAAACTTCCCTCAAAATTGTTTACATCTTTTGTATTAGTTTGTATTATAGTGTAAATATGTTATTGTACTTATTGTAACTTATTATATCCAGCCCACTGTTTAAACACAGTTCGTGCAGGTGATTCATTGATAATAATGTCCCTTAAGTGCTGAAACTGTACCATCCCAGAAAACAAATCCATGTTCTATTTTAAAACAATTAACACACCAGTGTCTCCACTAGAATGTGTTATACCAGAGGTGAATATGTGACTACACTTGTTATGTGTGTTTGGCCATTTCTGTTTTGGATATTAATACAGGTTGTAATGCTGAAATAATAAGCAGTAATTAAAATTCCCAGGCCCATGCTGCAGCATGCTAATGGTGAGGTTACTGTACACAGTGCTAATATAAAGATAATTGGTCAAATTTCGGCATAGAGTATGTAATGTAATGATTTGATTTAGCCATGATAAACAATGCACAGCTCAGTCCCATGAGGTTGTTAATGTGCTACCTTACCAGCCATATCTCTGGAATGTTGACATTTTGTATGTATTATATTTTATCTTTTTATTATACTGGTATGCTTTCAATCTCACTTATTTTCTCTAATGGCCATGAAATCCACTAATGCAACTACAAGTTCTGACAGGCAGACACACGCACACAGCTAGGATGCATGTTCGCCGGCGTTTCAGTACAATAGCATGAGATATTTAACATGACAGTTGATGATATTTACTGACAGAGCTAGTTACATCTTGATGAGCTTCACATCAAGGTCTACACACATCACGATTCAACTTATTATTTCAGCATGCACAAACTCATTATTGCTAATTAAAAGGATAATTGCATGCATCTAGGACATTAAATTCCTCAAACAACCATCAGGAAGGTGGACTATGCCTCTGACTCATTCTACAGTGTTGATTGGTGAAGTCTTTTCTTTTTTTTATTTCCTGAAACGTATATTAAAGGAAATCTTTGTCACATATTGCAGACTTATGGCTATATTTAAATCATTTTGTTTGTTTTTTGTGTGTCATGTTTGATTTAAAAGGGTCCACATCTAGTAGGGCTGTAACGATATGCAATATGAAACCGAAATCGCGACACTCAGATCCACGAACCTGTGAGTGAGAAGGCAGAATCACGACACACCCCTTCCAACTCCCAGAGTTATCCTTTCCGTCCTGATCCAATGCTACCACATCTTTAAATTACTATTAGATGTTTTGGTGCCTCCCCCCCCCCCCCCCCCCCCCCCTATGTCAGGTACATTTAGCTAACTGTAAAGATGACTAAAAGTGAAGGGTGGGACATTTTCAAACATACTAACAATAACTGAGCGTGTTGAACGATGTCGTAATCTTATGTTACCCACCACAAATTAGCTAACGTTATAGACCAAGCATTAGCATTAGCTACTTGTCAACCAGCACCTTTATAGTAGGCACCAAAGCACTTTTCCTCTTCGGTCCCCCTACAGGTTGGAAGCGGAATTGTCCATTACTGTTACCATTACCATTATTCTTATGTCTCATTCGAACGAGTTAAACGTACAATATGTAACTTTCTGCTGCTAGGGGTCTCTAAACCAAAACAATGGATTGGAAACATGGACTTTTGATGATGTTGGTAAGTTGCGTGGAATTATGGGAGTTGTAAACAACTTCGCTGATTAGAATGCATCTGTTCACGGACAAGTTTAGCCACCCATTCAAATGTATTCACTTTGTTACACTTTATTCATGTCATTCTAATAACATAGCGGCATTTTCCCAACATAATTACGTTTTTCTTGATTCTATCTGTATTGGAAGCTGACCAGTTAGCTAGCAAGCTAAAGTTAGCCAGCAGCTAAAATCACTGACTATCACAATATATTTCACATGTCACTGTCACCTTTTGGATAGTTAGGGGTTTGTTGTAACGCTAGCTAGCAACTCAACGAGGCTGAGAGACTGGTGTGGGTGGGGATTGCCGGGGAAATCTCCAAGCTGCCCGGAACGATCTCCCCCTTCACTTTTCTTTAATCTTAACTATTCGTTTTGGTGCTTGTCGGGTTAATTTAGCTAACTGTAAAGACAGCTAAACGCGAAGGGTTGAGAAATTTGGCAGGGAAGAGATTTTCGGCACGAACACCGGTAGCTAGCGCTAACAGAGACGCAGCTAACACTAGCTATGGATGGCCGCTGTTGCGACTCGGATCTGGGTCTGATATGGTCTGTTTCCCGACGCTTCATTAAACTGCTGTTAGTGTCGTAAGCACCCGGCACCGGAGTTAAGTGCTGTATAGTACTTATACTGTATGGATTGCTGTAATGCTGGCTGTCTGTTGGCTGGCTGTGGGCTAAGCTACATATCCCGGCTGTGTTGCAGCTGTCCCAGGCAGACAGACCAGGTGCTAGCTGGCTAAATTAGCATTAGATTAGTCGTCGATATATAGCTACAGCTAACGTTAACATTACTGGTAAACTCATTCGTGGGTTAGGCCAGCGCTGCTTTTATCCGTGGTGAAAACAATCATGCTACCAATAACTTTATGAGCATGTTGAACGATGTGGTAACCGTATAATGTCATCCACCAAGCATTAGCTAGCTAGCATTAAGTTAGCTACTTGTCAACCAACACATTTTAGTAACGTTAAACTAGATCAATATTGATATAAGATATCTGCTGTATTACTGTGTTGCAAAGTGGCATGTTATCAATCACAAAATGATGCTGTGTGACAGAAAAAGCAGTATTATGGTTAGGAGTATTTTTTTCTGTGACAATGTATGATTTACAATTACGCTGAAACGTATCATCTGGGTGCCGTGTTTTGAAGGAAGTTACGAGGAACTAGAGGGTGAAAGGTTATATGACGCCTCTGACGGGCGACTAGGAAGGAAAGGAAACGTGCCGTGTCTGAAAATAAAATAACAGATTTCTCTGGGTTTGAAGTTTGGTGGAAACATTTGGGAGAGTGTAACTACACATCTCAAAAAATATATATAACAGGTATGGTCGTTTTTAGACATTTTAATGCAGAAATGTTACATATTGTACCTTTAATGAACACTGAAACAATTTTGGAAACATTATTTTAAGGTACAAAATAATCTTTGCTGTTTGATCGATCAATATTGAAATCAATCAATATCAATAAATAAGGTAATTGTTGTATTTCTTTGTTGCAAAGTGGCATGTAATCAATGACAAAACGATGCAATGTGGCAGAAAAAAGTTGTATTACGTTTACTGAGTATAACTCTCCTCGAATCCCCCATAGAATCACAGTAGAAATAATTGAGTTTGTAATTACCAAGAATTTATCACTTTAGCCGGCCTTATACCCACTCCAAACGTACAATCTGGATAAGCAAAAGGATGGTCATTAATAATAATAGCGCTATTAAAACCCCTTGGTATTGCACTGAAAAAAGAGATGCCATTACTTTCATCACAGCTCTAGCGAATCATTGTTTGAAGGAGAGACTAATGTCTCACTTTCACAGAATTACAAATACAAGACAGCCCTTAAATTCAAGATTCTATTCCAGATATCACAAAGCTCATGAGAGTCTGCTTTCTGAATGAATGAAAACTATAAGAAATACTTAGAAGTCCTGAATATACATTATACTTTTGAATATGCAGGCTTGGAGACGTCTGTGACTTCCCTGTCGCAATGAGTCTGAAAATTAACTTTCCTCTGCACGTCAGACTTGATGCTATTTGGTTTTCTATACTTTAATCAGGAGGAGGTACAGTATAATCCCTGGAGAAGGCAATAAGAGCTGTCATTGTCACTACTGACAAGGGCGTGGAGGAGGAAGTAAATATTCCAGTGTACCAATAAAACTTGCCGTGCTCTTTGGAAGGCAGATATCAACTGTGCTGCAGAGGTCAGTGGTACTGTACAATTTTATTAACACGTTTTTATAGAATGTGGAATAGAACAATAGAAATATCTCTATACAGCCTGTCTTCATTTAATAACCATTCTCATCAGCTACCACATGCTCTAAGAACTGCATGCCAGTGAATGGTAATGAGTTACCAATGATAATAGCGTAGTGGATTTTTTCCACTGAAACATAAATTTTAAGAGCTACTTGGTGCAGCAGCGATACAAAGTGAGATATAAGAAATGCCAACGCCTATTGTTCCTGTTTTTTTTGTTTTACTTACTTAAGACAAATAGTGCCAGATGCAATGAATGGCCTTTTTAAAGGAGACAATGTGACTCAGATAAGAGGGGGGCAGGGTTGTCCATATATACTCCAGACTAATTACTTTTGATGCATTTACTGAGACACCGCTGAACACGGTGAGTCTCTGAGCCACATACGTATTTATCAGCACTTGTGGGACCTATACAGTTCCTCGTCTGTAATCCATCTAGCCGTGTCTACTCTCGACCCCTTTTGCTTTCCTAGTGTTTGACCCATTGTAACTGAAAGTAATTGCAGGCAGAAAACAACATCTAATGATTACTTTATCTGGGAGTCAGAGAGAGAGTGAAAAGTCACAGACAGGTACTTTCAACAAAAGGAGAAGGCCTTTTTGTTCCCGACACACAATTTCAGACAACAAAGAATATTATTGACTTGGCTGAGATTAGAACACCAAAACAAATAACAAAGCACAGAGAGAGGACAAAGTGCACAAAGAGAGAAAGGATCTCTTGAACAACCCAGTGCCAAGTGCTTGCTTCATTCTTTTTGTTACAATTGATTAAAAGTATGTTGTAGGTTGAAGCACCCATTTTTTCACTGAGAATTTACAACAGCGACACAATGTACATACTTAATTGAATGTTAATTCCTTTATCTCGAAGTCCCCTTTGTTGTCGAAGGGAGAAAAACACCTCAAAATGTTCATATCGCCTCAGCATAAAAAGTTTACAAAAAAGACGAGCCGCAACATCAACAACAGCAATTGTGTGATTTCCATCAGCAGAGAGCACAGTTGGGAAGGTAGAGCACAGAAACAGCTTTCTTCTTGACACTTTACTTTTGTGTGTGTGACATTTGTTGATTACATCTCCTTCATTATGTGTGGACTACTATTGGGCCTCCCCACCCAAGGACAAGATGCCGGTGTCACCATCAACACAATCAGGCCTGGCCAAACACCCAGCGTGGGCCAGATAGATGAGAGGTGCAAACACCATAACAATCTGCAATCAGCGCTCATCACCACAATGGCACACAGAGGAGGAGGCACAGAGTTTCTGTGGGGGGGTAAGAAACACAAGACATGCTCATGTATGAACACACACACAACACACACACACACACACACACACACACACACACACACACACACACACACACACACACACACACACACACACACACACACACACACACACACACACACACACGCACACACCAGTACTCTTTGTTTGAAATCTCATACAAGAGCAGCCATTCGTTCTCTTCTTTGGGAGTCTGCACTTGTGCAAACGCTGGAAGATGCTGTAGGTGCGCTGTCACTGACAAGGAAGCAATACATAAATGCATATTTATAAGATTAAAAAAAATGTGAATCCGCCTTTAAATTCATTGCACATGGATGCATGTCTGAATATTTCCATATAGTGTAGATATTGTGAGGTCTGGGAAGTGCAAATAAAAAGCGCAGGATGAAAAGGAAGTGAAATTTATTTTAGAGAGATTAAAAAAGAAAGGAAAATAGGCTGATTAAGTGGGACCCAACAAAGCTGTTTGATATTTGCAAGGAGATTGGACTGTTCCAGCAGCAATACTATCAAAATAATCATGATTTTTTAGGAAATGACTTTGATCTAAAAATGTGAATGTCACTTATAACACTCTTAGCATTCCTTTTAAAATCCAATTAAAAGCTGTTTCGAAGCATAAGCCAGTCCTCAAAGAAAAAAAAAAATCCGATTGGGATCCGATACAACGACTGGATGTCTTCAGATAATAGCTAATAAAAATGAGGCCTTTGCTTCACATGATGGAGGAGAAACGAGAGAGACAAACTGTACAGCAGCCACCACCGTGCTACATCCTGTGTCATGTAACGAGCAAATTCATCACACTGACCCATTGCCCCCAATTATTATGGAAAACAAGAATAAATCAAATTAACATTGAAGAAGCTCTGGCAGCCTGTCTGTATAGCCGATGGATTCAGCAGGAGGAGAAAAGAGGGTAATAAACAAGGTGCCACTGCATATGCTATATATCTTGCAGTCATTGATGATTAGCTCTGTTTTCCTTTAGCCATATATTACTGTTATTGCCTCCATGGCCAGGCAGATAGGAAGTGGATACAAAGGCATCGTGAAGCCCATCTTTCAACGGATAACTGGCAGGCTGAAAACCACTCAGCACCAGCAGCGGCAGGATTTCAGTGCATGAGTGATCTGGGCATGGTGGAAATTGTAATCTCTTATATGACAGAGCTCAGAGGAGGACCTGCTGTACTGTTTTTGTTGTGTGTGTTTTTTTTCCTAGGGTGTGTGTTTATTGTACAGTGAAGTGAAATCATTCAATGTAGTCACAGAAAAGTGAGAGTCTCTCTTTAACTGTCAACAGTTCAAGTCCCCGTGTGTTGTCCTACTAGCCAATCCTGAAAATGTGTAATCTATATGAGGTGTCGGTGTCAGGAGCAGACATGCATGCTCTCCCTTTTCTGTTTCCTTTTCTTCCTCCATCTTCAAAATATTATGAGGACAGCTTAGGCATGAATGCAGACTATATACGGTATTGGTCACAGTCATTAGTGCCGAGCAAACTTATTTGCAATATCAGTATGTAGTGTAGCACGGGGAAAGTTTTAACATGAGGGTCAGACTCTCTGCAGATCCCCCTGTGCATGTACACTTTAAAGGTTTTCCTTTTCCGGAGCGCCACAGACACTCCTCCGGGGACAACTATTAATTTTTCACTGAAACCTCCCCTGAATAATGAATTCTGTCCTATTTATACGCTGTGATAAGTCCATTGAATGTCTAAAAAGGGGTTATCATGAAAAGGTTAAGGCTTTCAGAGAAAGACCTGTTCCTGCATAACATGTTTAATTCATCCGCATCGCCATGTTCTTGAAAGCAGGAGAAAAGTCTTATAATGTATCACTAGCAAACATGAAAGCAGACCCAAGTGGCACATTCAACAAATTACAGTTTTTTGGGGGGCATTTATATAGGACAGCTAAAGATGTGAAAGGGGAGAGAGAGGGGGAATTACATGCAGCCAAGGGACACAGGTTGGAGTTGAATCTGTGACCGCTGTGACAAGGACTGAGCCTTTGTACACTCTACCAGGTGAGCTATCCAGGTGCCCCAGTGAATCACAGCTTTACTTTTACTGTTTTGATGTTGACTGTCACAATCCTGCACCCAAACACCAACTGGTGAAAGTTCAGATATATGCCTTTTACTCCCCCAGGCCCAGCTGACAGATATACTCTCACTGAAATCACAGAGGTACTCATTGGCTGGCTTGTGTTAATGTTTCTGTCACTACGCACTTTATTTGGGGTGTGTTGAGTGCAGGCATTGTCAACTAACATTCCCAATAGTGAAAGCGACAGAAGCAGACAGACACATGGGTGTCGGGGGGTTCAGTTGCTGAAAAATTTGCAAAAATATGTTAAGTTTAGTCCATGAATAATACCATAGAAACAGGAACATGTTTCAAAATAGGTGAAGAAAAGAACTGAAATTGATAAATATTTTTGATACTTACATATCTGTTGCTGTAGTGACTTCAATTTACTCCAGGATATAAAAATCCTAATTTTGCTGCTGTTTGTATTAAAACTAGGGCTGTCAATCGATTAAAAATGTAATTGAATTAATTACAGACTCTGTGATTAATTAATCTAAATCAATTGCAGACATCATTTTTGCTGTGAAAGTATTTTAAATATTTCAATTCAAATGAATCAATGAATAATCAGCATTAGTGACATTAAAGTTAAACTATTATCATTATTTTCACTGTTCAAATAATGACCATAACAATCAACAATATGACCTAATATGCTGAGGAAAAAAATTCAAAAGGGTATTTTACAATAACTACGAATGCACCGCGAGGCTGTAGGTTACCAGTTTCATTGAATGCACCGTCTCGATCTGTGTTTTTCCGACAACAGCAGAAACACAGTCGAACTTTACACTTTTTAGCGTTAGCTGTCAGCATTTTAACAGTGTTTAATCCAGCTACTAGCTAGCGGAAGGCTAACGTTACCTGCTGTTGAGTGCAGTGTTAACTACAGACAGTTAAAGAAACTAGCGTCACGTGCAGCGATGTTTCTGTTACGCATTCTCTCGTCTCCCTCCTTCATTTTACAGTTGAATGGTGGCTAGAACGGCTGCGGGTGAAAGGTCAATATGGAATGGATTAATCTGCGTTATTTTTTTCAACGCGTTATTTTGACAGCCTAATTAAAACTGAAGGAAATCGTTCATTACAGTTTCAATCTCAGACCAAACAACCATGAGGCTGTCTCATCATAAAAACTGTTCCCCCTACACAAACACAATTAATGGATGTTACAACCAGTTGTATCACACAAATTACCTGCACATAATAAAGACGTGTGGTGATCTTATTCAATACTATAACTAAAATATTTTTTAATCATGTAAGTACAAATGCAATTATAACTGAATGCAATTAGAATTCACTTTGTATTCAGTTAAGTTCTACTTATACACTGACAAATTGCATACATGGTATTGAATTAGTGATTATAATACATACTTAGTTCACTACCATTGTTTTAGATCCGATCTAAATATATTGTGAGCAGTTTTCCATTTGGTCTTAAAAATCTTTTTTAAGCACTGCTTTCATTCCTTGGGTGGCAAGTCTAACAGTTCCTCTTTTGTTTCTAAACAGTGTCAATAGAAAAAAAAATTATAATAAAATAAAAGGGCAAAAGCAGAAAGTAGGTTCGCTGATTGTGCTCTGTCTGTGATGATGAAGAGAATGCTCCAGTGGTTACGACAGTCCACAGAGGAGGAGACGGCGAAAATAGCCATGCAACTACTTTGCTCTAGAGACTGCCAGCAACCCATTGACCTCAATGTCTTTTATGCTGTTTAGCCTTGAGCGCTAACTATCAGATATTAACACCCCACTTCGTTGATTTTGTGTGCCTGTCAGGCCCTGAGGACACTTGTATATATTGTTTGTCCTGGGGTGCCATCCTCTTTATGTCAGTTGTTTCATCCTCCTCTAACACGACGAACACCCACAAAGAGGCAAGGTTATATCACATTTCTTCTGCCTGGCATCTAGTATCGACTCTAATGTTGACATGTCTTAGTGGAGCCTGGGGTAGGCATGGAGAGACAGGAAGTTCACAAAAAAAAAAAAAAAAAAAATAGCCCTGAATGCCACCATGTCCGGGTGTTTGTAGAATTGTGGGAGAAAATTGCCAGAGCTTCCTGGCTCATTACCACCACCACCACTCTTACGATGACATCACTATAGCCAATTTCATGCAGCAGTTTATTTCAAGCTACTGTGTTTTGTGTGTGTGTGCACGCATGTGTGCAGGTGTGTGAGTGTGTGACGGAGAGAAACAGGCTCGCCCTCCATGTAATTCAGAGTGTGTGAAGGCACCTATACCCATCTCTATGATAATTTCCTATTCACTATGAGCAAAGACAGCAACACTGATACAATTCATTTCCCCTTTATTAACTGGTGCGGAAATGCTGGGCCCGGCAGAAGTGACATCTGAAGTCTTCCGGGGGCTGAGAGGTGGCAGAGTTTGTTTTACGGGTGGGAGGAGAAAGCTACTAGTACAGGGTCGATGATTTTTCTGAACCACGCATCCATAATAATGTATTTGCCAGAGACAAGAAACAGAGTTTCTATGAATGTTTAGTGGCCACTGAATTTCACCCTGGGCCAAAGCAGTTCCAACGCTACACTTGCCTTGTCTAAGAAAATAGAAATGACTACTGTAGTCACCTCTCTGAACTCCTGGCAAAGTTTCATGTCTTGTTTGCATTACTTGTTTGAGTTTCATGTGTGACACCCAAAGTCATGTCCAGTCAATCACAATGACATTCAATTCACTCGAATTGATGACTTGCCACCAGTCAGCCATTTTTATCTCTTTATTTTTCATCATCCTAGACTCTTCCTCTTGCCACTCTGATATTGCTAATTATTTCAAACTATCAGGTAGACAGTTTCAATTTCAATTAAATCTCGCCTTCTCCGCTGACCTTGGGGTGGGGAACAGGGTTGCTCTCTCAGCCCTGAACAGTTTCTCTGGCAGTTATGGGTGCCATTTAAGAAGAAATTTAAACTCAATTTCAGCCTGACTTCAGTTGAATACACGCTGAGTTCACCCTTGTCCAGACAGAAGTGTGCTCAGTATATGTATTCTAGTATCGCACTTAATGTGATAATTAAAAGGGGCCCAATTAAAGCTTCAAGGCATAACTGGCTACTCTGATACATCCTCGGGTAGCTGTGAAGGACAGATTTACAACCATATGCAGCATAATCTACCCTTCTAGTATGGGTTATGAATCTCAATGGCCTGATGTTACGATGACATATTGGGTGATGGTAGCGCACAAACACTATGTTTTGCTCACAGTAGCAACACAAGAGTAAATGTAGCCATAAACTCACTAAACAGCTAATGTGTGCACTTCATAATAACGGATCAAAATGATAATAAGTTTGGCACAATGGCTGCCATGCAGGCACATGTAATAGTAGAGGCTGTAGAAAAAAACAGAGGGCACCATGTATGTAAGAAAAACAATTACATGATATTGACAGCTAGTGCAATCAAAGGCTCCCCTGCCAGACTCAATGAGGTGCCAATCAACTGAGTGTCTCTGCCTCACGTTGCTGCTGCTGCTGCCTTTCATTTTAGAGTCAGAGGAGATTCTGCCGTGGTGAATCATCAGTCAATAGCTCAGAGCTGATGGTTAATGCTGATTGATGACATTCACCCAAACCCCCCTAGAGACACACACACACACACACACACACACACACACACACACACACACACACACACACACACACACACACACACGCACACACAAATAGTGCGTGGCACTATCTTTGTGGGGTCCCGTCATTGACATAATGCATTCCCTAGCCCCTTACCCTAAACTTAACCATCACAACTAAATGCCTAACCTTAACCATTACCCTCACTCTAACCATAATCCAATTCTAACCATAATCCTAAAACCAAGTCTTAACTCTCAAACTGTGTTCACGGTTTTTGGACCCCACGAATGTAGTTAAACAAGAACACACACACACACACACACACACACACACACACACACACACACACACACACACACACACACACACACACACACACACACACACACACACACAAACACACACACACACACACACACACACACACACACACACAATAAACAGTCAGGGTGCAAGCTTAAAATCTGGTGGGGAAAACAAGAGGAAACAAGCAAGCTAAGTCTGTTATTATTATTATTATTATTATTATTATTATTATTATTATTATTATTATTATTATTATTACTACTATTATTATTATTATTATTATTATGATTAGTAGTAGAAGTTGTAGGAGAAGTAGTAGTTATAGGAGTGGTAGTAGTTGTAGGAGTAGTTAAAGCTTTGTTTTGAGTAGCATTGTTCAAACTAGCTTTAAAGCTTTTGTCACCATGTTTTGAAGGCTTTATTATTTCTCTTTGTGAGAAACCGGTTGCTCATCAAATGTTACTAAAGGTCGTCCGTGATTGATTCAAGCTATAATTAAAGTGATTATTAAAATAAATGATAAAGCACCCGATACTTTCTCTTCACTCTCCCCTGAAATAATGTGAGAATTAGAATGTCATTCAAAGCATGGCATTAGCCAACACAATGTACAGGCATCGGAGAACAATTTAGCGTGCGTGTGTAATTAGTGTGATTGTATCAAATGTGACATTTCTATCACCACAATATTCTGTCTTGCTCTCTCCTCTTGCTCTTCCTTCCCATCACCTGTGGTGGCTTGCTCATGACCAGAATAATCTAGCAAGATCAGTCCTCAGCAGCGAAAAAAAGATAATGTCTGCGAAATATCTTAATGTGAATTTATGTGAAACATGGCAATGGTGAGGTGTAAGAGGTACTTTCTAACCCAGAAATGTCAAGCAGGAGGAGGAGCAGTGCAACAAAACATGGGTATGATATTAAATTTGCTAGAAGTGTCACCCCTAGAAATAAAATAAAATAATGCTCTTCCTCCTGCGGTCGTTGCCTCTGCTCTCTCTGTCCATCTCCATCTCGTGTTATCATCTATTCTGTTTCTTTTTCTAGATTTCATTCTCTTCTTGAGGGGACAATTGTAGGTGTTCTGCTTTATTACTAAAGCATGCAATGGATCAGGGAAGTTCTTCTGCAGGTTGTCTTTACTATAAGGAAGAGACAGTGGGGTACAGTCTAAAAAACAGACTTTATGTTGGACATCATGGTGATGTTTTCCTATACAGCAGGGTTCGTAGCATTTCTTTTATTATCTCTCTTCCACTCCCAATCCACACATCCACTTTATTCACAGTGGCTCTTAGGGAGTCAACATATTGAAGTCAGACTGAAGAAAGGCTGGATGTTAACCATCCATCTCTTTGACAAGCAGATTAAACTCATTTTCTAATTTGCAAGCATGTGACCCCAGTCATTTCTATTCATAATTCATTATGGAAATATAATCAGACATCATTGAGATTGTTGAAAAGATTGTACTGCAATGTACGAGGGACCTTTAAACAAACTATCTGCAGTGCTGAAACAATCTCAACAATGTGTTCAGTGCTTAGAGACTGCAAGGAATGCGTCTGGCACCCATCCTCTTCGTTTCAATTGCTCTTTGATTCATATAGGTCTTTAAAGAGCAAGGTGGGACAATTACCATTTTAAGTGGTTAACATGGCTCAAATGGTATTTCTTTCCATTTCCATCTGAAATATTATTCTTTTTTTTTTTACTATTAAACATGTTCAGGGCACTTCTGTTTGCCGGGCTATATTGTACATCTTAGTAAACAGACTGAAAACTCCTGAAACCAAATGGCAAGAGGGGAATAATCATTAAGAAACAGCTTCCTAGAGACACTTTCCAGTCAGAAACAATTATCAAGAATTAAAATGCTATAAGGAACAAATCACAATGATATTCCATATACGACACTTAACTCCACTTCTCATCCTCGTTCAGTCCGCGCTTCAC
This sequence comes from Gymnocephalus cernua, assembly GCA_023631565.1. Classification (NCBI taxonomy): domain Eukaryota; kingdom Metazoa; phylum Chordata; class Actinopteri; order Perciformes; family Percidae; genus Gymnocephalus; species Gymnocephalus cernua. Next base: position 24,322,461 of record CM042435.1, read on the forward strand.
AGAACACACAACAAAGAATTGTAAACTCTACTGGCAGAAGAAGAAAGGGTATTCATTTTCCAACCTGGAAAGTGTAAACTGAAAATACCTGTGAAGTGGATAATTCTGTCAGGGGGAGACATGTATTTTCCCCTTCCTTGTGTCAACACAACTTCTTTTGAGGTGTGCAGTGATGTCTGTATGGACCTGATAAGTCTCTTATTCTCAGCAAAGAATAATTTGCAAAATGCAGACGGCTGTACACAGACTCTCCACATTGGTAATTAAATCATTCTGCCTTTGATGTGTTCTCAGGTTTTAATGGGAAAATAACAAAATGAAATAGGATGCTGCCTTCCCTCCTTGCAAAAAGAATGATCCATGGATGGTGCATAAATTATTGAAGCTGAAATACTGTAAATAAATTAAATTAACCATAAATAAAACTGCATGGCTTCCTACTGAAAGCAAAGTATTGTTTTTCTTTAAAGCTGTCAAGGCACTGCATGTGAAAGCAGACATATATTATTCACAGTTATTTGAACCTTGTACCTGTTGCCAAATGAACGTAGAGCATATGGCCAGGAAACAACCAAAAAGTGTGCCTGATACAAAGGAAGTATTGTCTTTCCTTGTCACCTTTATATTTAAAATCAAAAGGGTGGGGACATTCTTTGTATGGTTTCCCCCAAGAAAGTTATAGTTTTCAGTCCGACCCAACATTAACATGTATACACGCAAGTCAGACCAATCCAGTAAAGCCAATTCAGAATGAAATAGGAAAACATTAGAGGTCGCTGAGTTGAAATGGTGGTTTGGAGCCCGACGATTGCGATAATATTCACTAGAATACACCCGTCATCCCGTTCTTCCCTCCTGCAATCTGCCTTTTAATTTGATCAATAAAGTTGAGTTTCTCTCCATAATGAAATTCTCTCAAGTTTTCTGAAAGGTCAGGCAATAAAAGGAGATTTGTTTCAGAATAAAAGAAACTGCCTAATTAGTTTACTCTGCTCAGCATGGGGCTGCTCAACAACAGGCTTGCTGAAAAGTACGACGCCATCCATTTTGTTTAGTCAATAACTTCCAGGGCCACACATATGCTGAGTATTACATGGTGACCTTTGCACTAATCAATCCACGAACACTTTGTGTCTAAAGAGTAAGGTCTGCAAATCTGGCGTGGAGAGTGTATTTTCCAAGTAGGGTCAAGCTGATAACAGAATACAGCCCCTAAGGTGCTAATGGCAGGCTGATTATCTGAATGGTTGGTGTTTTTCACTCCGACCCTCTAATTACTTCCAAGGCTAGTCTTTGAAAAAGCAATTATGAGCTGGGCTAAACTGTACATCTCACTTTAATGCTTCAATGCTTTTATAATTCAGTTGTTCTCATTTATAAATATCAGCAATAAGTAGATAAAAAAAAAAAGATCTCAGTTTATTTATTGTGCAATGTGCCTCCATCTCATCATTCCATTCAAAATCAAATGCCTATTATAATTCATGAATGAATGAATGAAATATACTTAAAACATTCACACCTGTAATCATCCCTGCAAATAAAGTTAATGAATTGACTTGCAATATGGTGCAACATTAAGCAAAAAGCTTAGAGGGTCATGGACACACACACAATGCATTACTCATTTACTTTGCCTATGTACCTACATGTGATATCTGTATCATAAAAAATAGAAAATTTGTAATATTGACCACATTATGTCAAGTGAGCATATAAGGAAGTCTCAACTCTCCTGAATTATTTGCTTTTATCCACCAGTAGAGGGCATGTAGTCTCCCTCAGTGTATTGCTGTATTGAAAAGTTGCTTAAGACCTCACTAATACTGCAGCTAAGCGCCGTGATGTGCCATTCAGTCTGAGGTACTGTACCTCTGCAGGGCTCTCTGTTGCAGTTTGTTACTAGCAATACATCCACCAAAAACATATGTAGCATTGCACAAGGGGGAGCAACAGACATGCCCACTACCAAGACATGTGCAATGGCTTTCTATAGTGCAAACTTGACAGAAAGTGGATTTTTTTCCCCCTTGGGGTCCTCCTTGAACAGTCAAGTGCACACAAAATGAACAAGAAAAACATCAGTTTGCATATTGTGTTTTTTTATTCTTGGTATATATAAGTTCAACTATATTTAATAAATTAAATGTATTTAGTGAGAGCTGCAAGTGAAGTCAGATTATGTTAAGCTGTCTTGTAGGATTGCGAAGGTGTGAAGCGCCCACTTAAATAATGTGTCTTGCTTCTGTCTCGCCACAGATGTCCGAAGACAACTTGACAGCGTGGCCCCACAGACAGGCCCAAGATTAATGATTTGTGACAGTTTCAATGACCCAGGATATGAACAGTCATCCTGCAGCCATTACATAAGTAGAAACAGCTGTTGTTTCAGCAGAGGCTTTGATTTCTTACTGTACCCGTGCCTCATAGAAGCGTGGCAGGAGAGGGGGACCTCCTGTCATATACAAATAGGCTGAACAACATTGTGGAGGCAGCGCGTGGCTGCAGCACTGGTTGCAATTTTAAAGAGCTGGATGAAGTGACTGTCTAATGTCCAGTGTTCCTTGTAGCCCTAGAATATTTAGACATCAATGTAAACAACTAACTGTATCTATGTAGTTCATATTGATGGCTTTGGAAGCTCCTGCCAGCGTCTGTTGTGTAATTATAACAGCCTGAATTATGTTTGCCGGTAATTCTGCAGAACAGACTATGCTGTGATTACCACAGGCATGAATGGAGCTAGATTAAACCCAGTTGGAGAATATAGTGAAGGTTACTGCAATTAGATACATTATTCGTTTTCTATTTGATTCTGAGGACATTGCCTTGTTCTGCCACAATAGGATTTAGATAGTGCCATTGTGATGAAAGCCTATTTTGAAACCTGGTGAATGTACAGAACATGAAGAACCACGTTGTTTCAACAAGACAAAAGACAGGCTTGGCATGTGTTTTCTGACAATTGCCTTTGCTTGCTATTTTCTAAGTCTTTTCTTTCTAGATCACCCCAAAGAGCCATCCAGAGGGGCTTTGAACAGACGTCCTGGAAACAGTTGAGAGATTGGTACAAATGCCAGGTTGAATCCTTTTGAATGACCATCTACCATGGTTTGTTACATCATCACCACTCTATCATTTTGAGCTGTTATTCAGTTGTTGTGATTCCGAAAGAGTAACACTATTCACAATTTAAATGTAACAAATATTTAATTCAGCACTTATCAACAACTTCACATCACACAATTGCAACAAATGGATGACTGACAATTTCTGCCCAATTTTAAATCATTACATCATCACCTCCACGCTACGAAAATACATATTATCCAGGAAAGCTACTTCCTGACACATCCTGAAAACAATTAACAAGTCTTCCCCATTCACCTTGTGTACAATTCTACATGAGTTGTGCAAGATGTCAGTGTCTGGGTTTGCATGCCTGCATGCACTGTCCTTGCTTAGGATTCAGCAGATGGAACCATGGGATGGAGGTTATCAGCCATCCCATTCCCCTCTGTAATTCGTTGTCGACAATGTGCTATGGACCCTAAAGGCCTGCCATCTGCTTACTTTCGCTCCTTCCAAAGGTGAGATATTTCAAATCACCACCTGGTTGATGTTTTAGCCATGCGTGCCACCAAATCACTTCTGCCCATGTACATATTGTGTAAAAATAGAATGTTTACATGCAATAAAAGACATCAATAGCTAAAATATAATTAGCTGTGTAATTAGCAAAATTAGAAAATTCTCTGTGGTGACAGGGTAAACTTAAAGACCGCTTTAAGGTTTACAGCAAATAATACATCTTTCTTCTTGAGCTTTTATAAAAAATTCAAAACATAAAAAAGAAAAAATAGCTTTTTGTTATACATGTAAATAATTTACCTTTCGATAGTGCAGAACAAAATTACTATTTGTATGTCTCTATATGTATTGAAGTCGCCATATAAAACTATGTCACTCATATTCTGCTCATTCATGATGTGTCCAGTCATTCATATTCTGCTCTCTGTGGTCACAGACTTACTCACAGAGGGGAAATTATTTTCTGGCTCTGAATGGATGTCTTGTTGCTTATGGAACATCACTGTGTCCAGAGATTGCTTTTTGACAAGCAAGCCACCCTTAATACTTAATCGCACACTGTTGCCAAGTCAATGTGACTGAATTTCTTCTCTTTGTATGCATTTGTGAAAGCACATTTGGGGTGTGTGCACTGGGATTTGCATACAATATAATAATCTGATCTGGCTGGAAAATGCTGGATCTTGTACATTATATTATTTTTCCTCATAAAAAGAATTTCATGATTAATAGTGCAGTCAATTTAGTGAAGATTTTCTAAATGAACCGGTTGGGAATGGAATGCAAAAACACATTTAAAAATGAATATGTACATATTACAGTTGTTAATTCAGCTGGTGGACTAAATGACAACATAAAATAGAAAAAAAAACATTACTGGAATACTACCAGTACATTTCTACAATGACATTTTCAATAATTCTGAATCAGATTTTTAAGTTAACAATAAGCACCTTTGTAGCCATGTCCCCTCACATATTTTGGGTTAACTTTAAAATGTAAGCAGCTGATTCAAGTGGCCAATTATGAATATGGCTCATTTAGCAAATAATATATGAGGATGTACTGATCAAGACTACTGCACAAATACTGCAAAGTTGGGCCATTTCCCAGTGCAATGCCGTGCCACGTTTCTTTTTGCTGAATTAAGCAGATGTGTAAAATGTGTAGAAAACACAGAAGGTGACTTAACAGATACATAGTGTCCCATGTGGCTCTTTATACTTAAATATTGAGCTCTTACTCCACGCTTCCTGCCTAGCCCTCAATATATCATCAAATTGATCTAGCGAGGAAGATTTAAGCCTGAGCTCGGAGACAGAAACCTCGTTCCGAGGTCACGTAGTGGGAGGCAAGGTTCATGGGTCACCTGTCTCCTCACACCTGCCCTTGATGTATCCCCAGCCCAACTCCCTGAGGACCAAGGAGATTCCCATTCTGCTGATGAGTTAAACCTGCTTGAGCCACAGCAATCCACAGGATTTCTATCGGCCTTGTCTGCTGCTGTGTAGGACAGCAATCGCACTACTTAGCTACATCAATCAATATCCACGCAACATGGACACAGCATGTAGCCACTGATGTAGCCAATGCATGATGTCCAAAGTTTGCCCAGCGAACCAAAAGTTTACCCAAGAAAAAACTCGAGGTGATTCATCATCAGAGGGATTATTCCAAGAAACTTTGACTCTGCATGGGCACATGGATTCCTCAGGAGGCATAATCTCATTACACTAAATCACTCATTCCCTTGATGCATAGATAGGAGAAGTGGTAAACTGTGTTGCCATACAGTACGATTCAGGGTTGCTAAGTATAGATGCAGCCCATAGAAGCTGTGGACAGAAGGCATCCTCTCTGCGCTCAGAGAAATATTACGTATTAAATGGAGCGGCAAACTTTTTCTTTTTTGAAATGGGGCATTATGTATGCATGGGGATGTTTGTTAAAAAACCCTTGTCTGCTGTCAGGCTTCACCTCCTTTCCCCTAAGCTCGGAGAAGGAAACGTAAGCTGTTTACAAATACAGTATGACAGGTTGGATACTGCTAACTTAAGTTTCCATGTCAAAACCTGTCGGTGACATTTAACAAGAAGAAAAGGCACGTCAGATCTAATGCTTCAAGAGAAAGAGAACCACCTGACATTGAAAATAGCACTTAACCTGGGATGCACTACAGCACATCTGTTGTAATAAAAAATGCTTAATAGCTTAATGCTATATGTTGATGTGTTGTGATCTCATATATATTTCTATTTTTTGATGTGGTAATATAATCTTATAATAAGTCAGTTGTGAAGCAAATCATGTCATCGCATAATAATTATGTATTTGATGAATTACAGTTTCTTTGTATGTGGGCAGGTTGAGTAAATTATACTGTAGGTGTCCTACTGTAGTTCAGTGCCACAAGTACTACTGCTTTTTTTAGTTTTTTTTTAAAGATTATTTTTTGGGCTTTTCCACCTTTAATGGACAGGACAGCTAGGTGAGAAAGGGGAAAGAGAGAGAGAGGGGGGGAAAACATGCAGGAAATTGTCACAGCTCGGACTCGAACCCTGGACCTCTGCGTCGAGGCATAAACCTCTCAGTATATGTGCGCCTGCGCTACCACTGCCACACGAGTACTACTGTTGTTAATGTTTCTTGTCCACCTATAGCAGAATGTACAGTACACAGGAAAATATTGAGTTTGGTGAGAATAGGCTTCAGGCTGTTTTGAGTTCAACTGGGAATAGATTTTTTTCCAAGGGCAGTGTGCAATCATGGAGCTGTGTTATTCCCTATGATTGCCAGTCCACTGGCAAAACGCACACACAAACCAAACACGTGCACGTAGCCAAACAAAGCTGTGTGAAAATGTAACTCCACAACATCAACACAATATTCAAAGGGAAGAAGATCAGAGTGAAGAGACATCACACACCCATGTCCAGGTGATATTACCATTTGTGTACGTCCCAGCAGTTGTGCCCCTTGCACTGTGGATTAGCCAAGTCTGTTGTCAAGGCAACATGATGGACATATAAAAATAAAAATTACAGTTACAAGAATTTAGTTACAACATGATGCTGCAGCAAAACAGGTCACTGTAAAAGCAACAAAGAGCAACTGGAGAAAGGGGACAGAAATACGGGATCAGTGTGCAGTTTCAAAATAAGATGGACAGCAGCTGTCCACGTTTTTGACAATTAAAATGGATAGGCAGAATTGTGATGCAAAATATGTCATTCAGTGAATATGATTGCGCCTTTTTTTAGTTGGAAAAACTGTACTTTTTGTGAAAAAGATACATGGGTATACTCTGTCTCACCCATTTATGCAATGTGTTTATTTATGTTTTGTGATTATCTGAGCGCAAAACACAGCTACCTTTGGTCATATTAAAGAAGACTGCACTAAAATGTTTTGCTGGTCAGATTAATTGCTTTTATTAAGTTACCATTATTCAGATTTTTTGTTCCAAACTGATGTGATTTGTGTCTGTGTATATATTTAGCCTGCCTGCAGAGCTTTGGGGGGTTTTAGTAATAAAACATTAATAACTTCAAAGAGATTAACTCATCAGTAGCGGATAATAATGAAACAATGAGATAACACATTATTTTCTCGTCTTGTTGCAGCCTCTGTATTAGAAATCCGGACAGAATATGTTATGTAATTTGATTCTATTTTCTTTCTCTGTTTTTTTTTTTGTTAAATTTTATTAGAAAGAAAATTTCAGGGCAAGGGCAGTCCAATGGCTAACAGCCAGTGAAGTTAACAGTGGGTTTGGTAAACCGTGACTGAGCCTGAGATCAGAGGCTATTGTTCTTCGGTCACTGAAAGCAGCAGTGAAAAGTCAGGGAACAAATCAGGCCAGATCATGAACTCAATTGCTGGGAGAAATATTTGTTTTTCACAGTAACCTATGGCAGCAGCCAAGTTAGTTATTCAGGAACTCAGCAAGCAACTTATCAGGGCAAAGTATATTAGAGAAAGATACAAATGTGCAGCTGAGACTGTGGGTGGTGAATAGCTTCGAGCTTGTTATAAGGGCCTGGTCAAGTTATGTCGGATTTTAACAGCCATTCGCACAGATTGACCTCTCTGGCATTCTGAAGGCCAATATAGCCTGATTCATCACCCCTTTTGTTTGCAGAAGGCAGGGAAAAAGCAGCACTCAGGTATGCTAAAGTGATCCATGATGGAATCTGTCAATGCTGCAAATGGTTCCCTTTCACCTCTTGCCTTGTGCGTTTTATCAGCTGAAGAAGTTGATGACAGAAAGTCTATTGAACTCTGACTGCCTCTCCGTACAAATTATTTATTTTTGTTGGATAAGGTTTGTGTAAGGACAGAGCTTGATTATCAGTCAAATTTGGGCCTGGCTTGCCCAAGAGGAAGGAAGCCTACTTGTCAAAAGTGCCCAGCCTCCTTTTTTTGCTGGGAGCATCCCTATTCGATTCATATCAGCTGTTCTTTTTTTTACTTTGCCTTTGGTAATTATAATTATGTTGGGAAATTCTATTTTGTTGCAAGGCAGCTGACAACCCTTGAGAATGAAAAATACAATTTAATAATTTGCCGCTGCCGACACATCTTCAAGCACAGCAGGATTTGGGGGCAGAAAACAACGGGTGGGCTTTGCAGCATTATGAATGCTATTGGATCATGTTTTGAGTGACAGATAACAAGCTCAGAAGCCCAATGAAGTTTTCCCCAGATAGATGCTTTACGCTAGTTACCAGACCTGTTTATTCTCATCATTAAAACACATTATCTCCTGAGTGTAAATGTGAAAATAAGATTGACACACTGAATCCATTATCAATATATTTTGGTTTTGGTTAATCAATAGCTAAGCTTTGAAGATGTGTTTTAAATATGTATGATATATGAATCATTCATTCTGTCTTTTACTGTAAAAACCTTTGGTGTTCTTTACAGAGTTTCCCTGCAGATGCTCTGATACATGTATGTATGTACAGTATGTATGTATTGTGAGTATGTATGCTGTTGATAACAAGGACAGTCCTCAAAGTAGAGTAGGGATTTCTTTATTTTCTTCCAGAAAGTCTAAGTCTACCACTGTGTTGCTGTGGTGGAAAATAGAGTTTCGGATTTAGGCATACTGAGTGCGAGGCTGCCTCCTTACATTTTGTTTCCCTCCACTAGTCCAATTTCATATTGATGAGCTCTGCAGCAATTCAAATTGCATGTCTTCTTTAAACATTTAACTAGTAAAAGAGAGCAATCACACTCTTTGCTCAAATCCTGCCTCTGTTGAAAAATGCAAATGCTAGTGCTGTGAAAGGAAAATCAGAAAGAGGTACCTGAAGAAGCTCAGATTTTCCAGCTGATAACAACAGGCTTCAGATCTCATGACCTGGACACAGTAGGTTGAAAAAAGGCAACCACTCCACATGTCGGATCCTTTGTAGTTCAGCTTCCACCCAAGATCAATAGTAATACTGAATTGTAATTTCACCATCTGTTTCAATATGAAATTGTAACTTGCTCTCAAGGATTTGCCGTGCTGCATATGCATTGCTCAGTGGATGTCAACTGCATAAAACAATAATGTCTGATGTTTGCTATGAAGTCCATGGAGAGACTGCTGACACTCGTTTAAAAAAAAAAAGAGTCCTCCCTGTGCACTCGTGAGTTCAGTTCTAGGGCTCTTTTCGAAACTATAGTTCATTTGAATTCTTTAAGAAAATGAAAACATACTTATTTGCATCAGCACTGGGTATGATATTGTTATTCCCTAAATAAAAACAAATTAACTTGGAAATGCATTATTCTGTTGACAGTAGATTGTTTTGCTCAGTCCTTGAAATACATAGATATGACAGCAATGTGGTGAGGCTGTATGTGTCAGATGGGGGACAGACAGACAGACAGACAGACAGACAGACAGACAGACAGACAGACAGACAGACAGACAGACAGACAGACAGACAGACAGACAGACAGACAGACAGACAGACAGATAGATAGATAGATAGATAGATAGATAGATAGATAGATAGATAGATAGATAGATAGATAGATAGATAGATAGATAGATAGATAGATATAATATTATATTAATACTAGGCTCACAATGCTTTTTGGACAAAATACTTGCTTGGATGGGGGTGATCAGTACATTTTGCAAAACATATGAAAGAAAGTAAATTGGAGAAATAGTTAAATTAGTAAGGTCTATTTTTTTTTCAACCTTGGCTTTTATATTGCTCATTCTGGATGGTCCCAAGGAAGTTGTTTAAAAATGATACTCTAGGAGAGGAAGGGAGATTCTCCACAGAACTGCCTCAAGCCCGCTTTCAACCCTATAAGAAAATATTATGCAGCCTTCCAAAGAAACCTAAACTCCTACCTTAAACTCTGCTGCCTGCATGCCTTCCCCAGCCTCATCAGCTCTGGCTGAGCGAGTATCACAATGGAAATCCCAGAGCACCTGTCAAATTACTAATTGCTAATGAAATGGTTTGTCTTTGTCAGATTTCTATACAATATAAAGTACATTGTCAAACATTACGGTTTAACATTTTGTTCTGTTTTTAATTTAATGTAGTTGATAGTTTTGGACTTAAATCCTCCTGTAATCTTAGCAAAGTAAACACTACAACGCAACAATAAGGCACCCAAAGGCCCTCTATCCCCTGTTATTGGAACATACTCGATTTAACCCTTAGCTCAACCAGACAAAATTTACTTCTTTCATTTAGTTTTTACAATGATTTATAAGATCAAAACATGCCCAAAAGTTGTCCTGTATGTATCTCAAACAAGATGAAAAATAGAGATCTTAGGTTTCTCACATTACCAAACCAAATCCCAAAACAGTGACGAATAGAAGAGGGCTCTGCTTGGCTTCGAGCTACATACGTGACGCTGCCTCAGGCAAACTGTGGGACTCTTCATTATATTTGTCAAACGCTTCATACCGGATCAGAATGCATTGCAGATTTTACTTTTTGATGTTTTTGTGTCTATAAAAAGCATGCAGCTCTTTCCTGGTTTTATCAGTAAGCTTGATTAAGATGTGAACCTTTCTCTTAGCTGTTTTAAACAAGAGTGATTAAAGTGCACTGGCTACATTAGCTTCCTACTGTTGGATTATAATTCAAGGATTCTACTGTTTAGCTTGTACTGTAATGTTAGGGAATTACAGCTGATATGTCTGTACTGAGCTGTAGTTGAAGGCTGTCTCTCCTACTGCTATCCAACACATTATGTTCACTGTTAATGCACATTTTCTTTTTAGCAACAGTGTCTTGTAACACTGTATAAATGGTAAAATATGTAGAGATTCAATCAGGTATGAATAGATGTTACGATATAACATCCCTACCCATCAGGTGGCCTTGTTCACCCAGCTTGCATTTTTCTGAAACAAGGGAAAGGCAGACAGAGTTCAAACCTTAAGTACATTAGCTTCTCCAATGAAGGCTTATGTAGATTTTATATTTTGAATGAATGCATTCAAATTGCAATATATTTGCTTTGTTTTAAGTTACTTCCAATGGGCATAGACAGCAAGTGCCCCTCCAAACACTGAATGTGACTAAGGCGCCGTCCAGCTCCATATGCTTAGTGATATTTTGTGGAATTACTGGATCCGTGTGGGCCCTTGGTTTGGTTTAAACTCACTGATTTGTCAATATCCATCGCTGCTAAAAAGTCTTCTGGTACATGCAGTGTTCAACGACGCCTTTAAAGACGGTCTCTCTTGTGGCATATATGTCAATTTGTCGGGTGATTTATTTGTTGGCTAACTGAGCTGGTATCACCTAACTCAGGTAGACGGAGTGTATGTGTGTGTGTTTTTGTGTGAGTCAGAGAGAGAAAGAGAATGAGCGAGAGAGAGAGAGAGAGAGAGAGAGAGAGAGAGAGAGAGAGAGAGAGAGAGAGAGAGAGAGAGAGAGAGAGACTATGCAATACAATCATACTTGGCCTGCATCCACTCACACTGTAATGGGAAAAGCAGCGTGCAGGCATAACTCTCATGAGAAAACAGGGAAAGATGAGAAAATAAGTGGGTCAAGCACTAGGCGTGAGGGGCAGGACTGGTGAAGAGGACCCCACAGAAATCAATGCACTTCTCAAGGCTTGCTTTGGTGGGATATCGAACACCAGAAAAGTGTACTGTGGTGGTAAATGACGGGCTAAAAGCTGGAGGTCTCCTATCTGAGTTTGATTATATCATTCCCAAGGCATTCTTCGTCATCAGATCTTGTGAGTTAAGTATCATAATAGTTGTGTATTTTTGCTGTTACAGTAAATGCTACCCAAAATTGTCGGCCATTACAACGCTTGTCTCCCATGAGAGAAGAAATGATACATCACCCGTGTTCTGGTGTTAAAGAAGCTAATTGTTCTGTCAATCCCTGCAGCAAATGTCAGCTGGCTTTTAAGGCAATCAAACCAAAGGTATATTAAAATAATAGTAGCAAAAAAGAATACTCACAATAAACAATATAATTTTAACTTTTAAGTCAGACCTTTATTTTTTGTCAGTTTTACATTCTGATTCGTTTTCAAGACCAATTGGCCTAGAGCCTTGACCTTTCAGAGGAACCCTGTTCTTTATTGGTTAAAATGTGATGCATTTGCAATTATGTTCATTATAGTCTATTATATTATTAATCTATGTGAAAATTGCCACTGCGCATGTGAAGTAGAAGAAGACAATATTGCTATCATTTTTATATTCATATATTTTGATATTCAGAACATTAACATAGCAGCAAATAACTATTTGCTATGTAAAGATATAGTGGAAAAGGTGTCCTAAGCAGAGAATGAAGTCACACTCCCTCTGTGTGTTGTGATCCAAGTTTCTCTGTTCTTTGTTTTGATAGCTGGTCCAGCCATGTGTGCATGTGGCTGTGAAAAAGCGTAGGTATTTCACATATTAGGGAATAGTCTGAGAGCCGTGTGGAGGCAATCCCAGCCCACTGTTTTTTTCTTCAATATATCGAATACAGCCCCTTTAATATCTCATTCTCACACTCTCAAAATGTATTTTTTGTGGCTTTTCAGTGGTGCAGAACATAGATGTAAAGCCAACAATGTACCATAAGATTAACAGTCATACTATTCTATCTTTCCTAATGAAACCAGTGCTTTTTCCTCACACAACAAGATATGTCCGAATCACATCACGTGTCCAGATGTATGCAGATGAGACTGTTATATGTGTGTCAGGCAGGACCACCATCTCAAGCTTTCGCACTCCAGCTCCATACATATCAAAGTTAATTAACAAAACAATGTCCATGTGCTGTTTTTGGTTCAGAAGACAGTATTTAAAAACTGCAGCAAGTGATATTAATGAACAAATTATACAGGTTTCAGGGTTAAATATCTCTGTCTAATGTTAAATTGTGCACACAGGAGCAAAACTGAATTAATACACATTTACATTAGTTACAGACTAGTCATTTTATTCTGCATATATCTTAATGCTCTCTATTTTCCAAATAACTGTGAAGGTCTAATAATTGCTACAGGCACACTACACTTGTCTAAATGTTGACGTAGCCTGGCTGCTGAGATTCTTAGTGACATGTTAAAACCTTTTTGGGCTTTTGGCTCAATTACTAGAGGCGCTGCTGTGGGAAATTGCTAAGTGCTCTGTCACAAAACCTCCAGCGTTTTTCTATAAAGGGTATCAACATATGGAATCCCTTACGCACACAACACAAAATTGACCATAATTGGGACCACTTTAAATACAAAATGGAACACTTTCTGAAGAGCAACCAGCCATGATGGAATCATGGGTGACCTCGACTCTGTCTCTGCCTGCTGCATCTCTCTGTCTTTCACTCTTTCTCCAGCCCAATTGCACTCTGGACATTTTCTACATATTTGTTTTTTTTTAACCAATCACAATTTAGCTGATGATACAAATATTAAATTGAATATATATGATTGTCAATATATTATACATTACATTATTATTTTGATTCATGAGCACCAAGTATACAGTATGTGGAATCTGAAGACTACTTGATGGAGTTTCAGTGACTGTCAACCATTCATATACTGTTGACTTAAATTATTTTAAATCATGGCTAATTCATATTTTCTGCCAGCAGGCACAACATTTAGCCATCAACACAACATTTTTACACTTGAGCTTCAGAAAACAATCCAACATTTCAATGTCATATCCACTTTATATAGCATATCAGTATGATTTGGTCAGTGCTTTAATGTGATATAGAGCACCATGGGTCAAGTTAAAAGGGGGGTGGTGGGAGGGAATCCCATTTACAAATTGTGTCCTCGTTTGTTAGTGCCACGGCACCTCAATTACCCAGTGAGCAGGTTTTTATTTATTCATGCAGACAAAGTCATGTATTCATGAGGATTAACCCGAAATTCGCTCTTAGACTGGCAGGCACAGATTGCATATTTTACCATATGAGCAATAGCTGACGCATTTACCCTCAGAAGATTGAGAGAAAGCAAAATGAGAGGAGGAATGGCTGTGTGAGCTTTTGGGTCACTGCATGGTCAGTTTCACTAACTTTATACTGATTTGTTTTCAAGAATATATAAGAAGGTATTATGAATAATACCTGTGCAGTGGAGAGCGTTCTTGCTTGGGAGAAGTGAAAGAGCATATGGCACTATAACACGGGAAATATTGTAACACTTTGTATTTGTAACCCTGTTTTATGTTTTTCCCTGTGGAATATGTGCTTTGTATCTGAAACTGCAAAAAACTATTTGAAAGGAAATATTGCCTGAACAAATCCAAATACAACATCCACAGTCACATACAAGCTTATAAACAAAACAGACAATATATGCACCAATTCCTATAACACAAAGTCATACAGAGTTACACTGAATGGCAACAAAATACATTCCCTTCAGATCAAATGTACTCTCTCCGGAAAATATCAAATCATCCTAATAGCCAAATTTCTCTTCAGAAATTGTTAGGGAAATCCTCTGTCCCTTGTCATATTACCAACATTTATCAGGATGCAGCTTAGCCATTACGTCTGGGGTTTTATCAAATTATCTGCTTGCAGAATGGCCGAAAAGGGACACATTACAACCAGCCAACTTTGTCTGAGCTGCTGCAAAGCAATATTCCGGGATGCTGCAGCAACCAAAAGCAAATTATGGTGAACATAACACAGAGTTCAGTGGAGCGTTAACAGAATGGATGGCCCTATCCTGATATTCTATCTGTTGGGACAGATGTCCCTAAGTCTCTGTGACTCGTGAGGTGGACGGCCCTGTAAGCGATGGCAGATGCTCTAAAGGTAAGACAGATGGGTTTCGCCAGGGTTCTGTGAAAGTATGCACATTTTTCACTTTGGAAAAATGAATATTAATCCTTTACAACACTACAATAGTAACTGTAATGCCGAGCTGAAAATTAAGAAAACACAAACGTAATGTCCTCCATGCAGCGATAAACAAGATATATCTTTACAAAAGATTGAAAGTGCTCATATTATGCTAATTTTCAAGTTCATAATTTTATTTAGAGGTTATATCAGACTAGGTTCACATGGTTTAATTTTCAAAAACCACTATATTTGTGTTGTACTGCACATTGCAGCAGCTCCTCTTTTCACCCTGTGTGTTGAGCTCTCTCTTTTATCTACAGAGTGAGGCATCACACTTCTATTCCATCTTTGTTGGGAGTCGCACATGTGCAGTACCTAGGTAAGGACTACTACCCAGTCAATCAGAGTATGAGGGAGTGCCACGCTAGCAGCTAGATGAGCATTATAACGTGTTACAAAGTGACGCACATTCGTTACGGAAATAAAGGCTGGACTACAATAGAGCTGTTTGAAGCAGTTTGTGAACAGTGTTTTCTTCAGACTTTGGGCTTTTTCCCTTTGTAAACCTATAACAAGCACACAAAGGATATATAACACAATAAAGGAAAGGGAAAAGCCAAAAAGCATAATATGAGCACTTTAAACTGTTTTATTCCAGTATATAAAGTATATTTTCAAGGCCTTTTATAGGGAACACAAATCTTTAGACTAACCAGAGCTGCACGATTCGGGGAAAAATATGAATCACGATTTTTTTGCTTAGAATTGATATCACGATTCTCTGCCACGATTTTTTTCTTATCAAGTGTAATGTTTACTGCACACATGGCAAAACAAAACAAATTGGCAGTACCAAACAGATTTATTTTGGCACCTATAGCACACTGAACATCACCACACGCCTGTAAACATAAGGGGTTTTCCCACCGTTGGCGGAGTCAAGCCCACTGCCAAACCGAATCTTGCGGCGTGCCGTTTGTTAAATACCTCTATGGTACTTGCAGACAGAGCAACAGCGGGACATTTTTAACAATTTTCACTATCTTATTCATCATTAAAGTCACTTCTGACAACGTTTTAGGTGAGAAATGAGCTGTTTAGATTTCGAATATAGGCAGTCTTCCGAAAATCTTTGCCGAATTGACAATTTGCTTCAAAGTTTGAGAAGAGTTGAGAAGCTCCATTAAGTGACGAGACAGCCAGCTGGTGGCGTCCGAAATCGTAATCGTAATAATTTAATGCGTTCCTCATGATTTTTATTGTTTCTTTTTAAAAAAAAAAACAGGTTTGGTTCTTGCAACACATTTCAAAAAAAGTTGGAACAGTAAAGCAAATACCACTTTGTAATGTTGCCATTCCTTCACATGCCATCACAGAAGTGCAAGTTACCTTTGCCAAGGGCACTGACACAACCCCACACCATGACAGACCCTGGCTTTTGGACTTGTTGCTGGTAACAGTCTGGATGATCCTTTTCTTCTTTGGTCCGGAGCACACGACATCCATTTCTCCCAAAAAATACCTGAAATACTGATTCATCTGACCACAGTACACGTTTCCACTGTGTGATGATCCATCCCAGATGCCTCCGAGCCCAGAGAAGTCGACGGCACTTCTGGACACTGTTAACATAGGGCTTCCTTTTGGCACAGTACAGTTTTAACTGGCATTTGTGGCTGTAACTACGTATTGTGGTACTTGACAAAGGTTTGCCAAAGTAGTCCTGAGCCCATGTGGTGATATCGCTTATAGATGAATGACGATTCTTGATGCAGTGCCGCCTGAGGGATCGGAGATCACGGTTGTTCAGCTTAGGCTTGCGCCCTTGTCCTTTACGCACTGAAATTCCTCCACATTCCTTGAATCTTTTAATTATGTTATGCACAGTTGAAGGTGAAATAAGAAAATGTCTTCCTATCTTTCTTTGAGGAACATTGTTTTTAAACATTTCAATAATTTTCTCACGTATTTGTTGGCAAAATGGCGATCCTCGGCCCATCTTTGCTCCTAAAGGACTAGACCTTTCTTGGATGCTACTTTTGTACCAAATCATAATTACAATCACCTGTTGACATCACCTGTTTCAAATCACATCATGGTTTAACCAATTTACCTGATTACTAGCCCTAAATTGCTCCTGTCCCAACCTTTTTTGGAATGTGTTGCAGGTCTGAATGACAGGAAAGGATGTTTATTTACAAATGAAATTAGGTTAACCAGACAAAACATGAAATATTTTGTGTTCACATTGTCTGCAATGAAATACAAGTCAAAGTACATTTAGAAATCACTACTTTCTTTTTTTATTTGTGTTTTTCATACTGTCCCAACTTTTTCTGATTTGGGATTGTACATTAGATTTAGTATAGCCTATAGTTCATACTTTTTTTGCCATATTTCTTTTCTGATTTTAATTAAGACCGTTGCTTTGCTTGCATCACTCCCTTGCCCCTCCTACCAGCCCCTGTGGTCACTTGGCCAGTGAATGCAAATTTAAAAAAAGGTTTGTTTTTGTTTGTGTTTCTCTGTTATGTACCTTTTTTCGGAACGAGTTCGGTTTGAGACTGAGTGGTTGGCTGATTCTCGTCACTAGTGCCTGGGTTTTCATCAATATCCATTTTGTTTATTTCCGAACTACCGCGCTCACTCGACAAGTGAAACACATGACTAAAAAGCACTTTGTCATTGGCTGAGGGTGAAGCCCTGAACTGATGAGAGAAACATGTGACTAAAAGGAACTTTGTCATTGGCTGAGTGTGAAGCCCTGAACTTTGTGAGAGCTGTCCTATCAAAATAAAAGCCGAGGAAGGATTATTATTATTTTTTTTATAAAATCAAAGTTATTAAAAATTAAATCGCAAGCAGGGTGAATCGAGATCGCGATTTTATAATGATTAATCGTGCAGGCCTACCAGAGGCTAGAACTTCTTTGCCTTCTCGACCTTAAAGGGATACTTCACAGATTTAGCATTAAGCTTTGTATCAGTAGAAACCCGGTAGTATTTCTGAATGACCGTGCGTCCCTCCCTCATGTCCCCCTAAGATGAGAGATCTCTGTATTGTGGGTCTGGTAAAAAATCTTCCGATGACGTTAAACGACGATTTTTGCGTCATCGGAAGATTTTTTCCCAGAGTCTGTGGACTACAGCCAGCTACTTCCGCATGTTTTCAACCCGCCCATAGCGGGTTAGACTGCTGAGTCCATTCGGAAAAGCCAGAAAAGCATGATTCAAAACAAGTCAGCCATCTTGAATATTCGCTAAGGCTCTCTCTTTTCAGCAGTAAACATTTACAACAATTATGTGCATTCAAACTACTGCATGTGTACTACCGGGATACATTGGTACAGATCGGAGAATATGCAGGAAACGTTATTACAGACAGAATACTCGGAAAACTACGTGAGCTTTGGCTGCATGGAGACCAGCACCTCAACCAGCGGTGTCGCTCGATGCCACTAGCCGGGTAGGGGACATCCTCATCGGCTAGGTGGGAAGCTAACGCTAGCTGGCCACCTGTCCCATCAATCCTGCTTGCAAGTGTCCGCTCATTAGACAACAAACTGGACTACATCCAACTTCAACGAAACTCCCAACGCGAGTTCAGAGACTGCTGTGTTTTTGTTTTTGTGGAAACATGACTGAACAACAATGTACTGGACTGTCCAGCTACCAGGACTGCTAGCCCTCCGAGCTAGAGATGCTCTGGGGCCGGGTATAAGACTCATGGAGGTGGGCTGTGTTAACACGGACTGGTGCAGAAATGGGGTGATTTGTATCCAACTAGCTGGTGGTGGAGTTTGTGTTAAATGGCGACCATTCTACATTCCACGGCTGTGTTTGTACTCAGTGTTTACAGCCTGCCAATCGCTAATGCTAGTATGCGTTAGCTGAACTTTACGGAGCCTATAATGTATGTGCACTAAATGTAGCCTGTTTTGTCGTTTTTATATAATGTCATTTTTATATATTTTAAATGTGTAACACCACTTGAGCCACGATGAAACATTGTTTTGTGTATATGGTTGAAATGACAATAAAACACACTTGAGTTGAGTTGAATGCCTCACTGTCTTGTCTGTCTGTAAATGGTAGGTGTGGTTTGGGAGTGGACTCGTAAAGCAGCGAAGCAGGTGCATTCTGGGATTTGGTTTCTTTCATCCATATGAGCCAAAAACACATTTTCTGGCTTTTCTCGGCCTAGAAGGCACCAATTTCAAAAGAAAATTCACATTTCTACTACATAAGTGACCCAATTTAAAGATATATTCAGCTTTCCAGCAGTGAAATATTCCTTTAATGGCAAAACATGTACAGCACAGTTAAAAGAGGTATATTGCTCTGAGCAATAAATGAAAGTATATAACATAAGAAAAGGCAACCATTCACTGCCTTTGATGAGCGTGTGAACGAGTGTCTTTCTGTCTGCATTTATCTGCAAAACAAAGTGGTGGCCGTGTGGGTGTACAGTATATAAAGTAAATGAGTGTCTGCTTAGAGGAAGCGGGCATGTGTCTGCTGTGCATGTTTATATGTATGCACGTATGTCTGTTATATTTAAATGTCAGCAGCTGCTGACAAGTAGCCCAAACCCAGTATTTCACACACACCATGCCTTCTACACTGTGTTATCGAGCTCTTATTGTTGGGTAATTGCCACTGATGGAGAAAAAAAGAACAATATTTCATTCAACACAATCTGTGGTAAACTGAAATCAATGAGGCTGAATAGTGTGATTAAAATTTGATCGGATCACTGACGACCAACAATGACAACAAACATGGTACAGAGCTTCTTTTTCTGAACAGACAAAGCCGCTCTGTGGTTTAAATGTTGTTCAGTGTGGCCAAGATAATGGCAGCCTATTGATCCTTTAAATTTCAGAAATTTATTCTGAAAACCCCAACTTTTTCAGTGCTTTACATTCATTTTAAAAAAGAGAGAGTGACTCTATGCGAGACCTGATTATTGAGAAAAACTGGGAGACTTTTCTGTTTTGAGTTTTGGAACATTCTCTTGTTGGGCTGCTGTGTTTATGTTTGATCTCTTGCAGCAGGAGAACCACACTGAAGAAGGATCAGCGAGTGGAGGCTTTCAAAGACCCTTAGGTTGTCAATGGTAGTGTTTTGTTCTTCTTAGTTGTACAATGTGGGAGGTTTGTTCAGCTAGATGCAGATCAAGGTGTATGTGTATGTATGTGCTTGTTAATGCCTGTTTTCTCTGTATGCCTGGTGTTTTGAAGTCTTTGCTTGCGCTGTGCATCTGTGACAATAATGGTGATTAATCAAGTAACCAAATAGGATTTTAAAATGTTTTTTTATAGAACACAGCAAATATACAGAAGAGAGGAGGAAAGTGGGTCAGGCTATAAGCTTAAAGTATGACAAAGTAGGACTTTAAAAAGGAACAATCCTTGCAACCCTTTCTCTTTTATTCGCTACAGATTCATTAAAATGAACAATTAAGGAACAATTAGTGACTATTTTTACACTAGTGACTATTTTTTATACTGTACATGTGTGGTCCATTTTGTTTCATTCTATAATGTGTACACTGAACTGCATTTATTTTACTTAAGACAAAAATGGTCCCAGATTGACATTTTCTGGTGTTTTTAGCAGCTGCCTCTTCCTTTTACACATTATTTCTACTTTCTTTCATCTTGAACATTTATTGTTTGTGCTTTTCCTCTCCATTGTATGTTTAGACGTGCATAACAATGAAAGGTTTAAAGATAAACGTTTTAAAAGAGAGCTTTTAGTCATACAATTCATTGAGTTCCTTCAGGGAGGACTTCAGGCTTGCATTTCTAAGACGTTGAGGTGCGAGAGAAGGTTTCGGTTATGGTGTGTTATATGGACCTGTGTTCCCTCAATCATCCTTTATACCACACAAAATACAAGCCAGCATGAGACCCCCATGGCACCTCTGTCTACACCACCATGTGTTGCATTAAGGGTGTATTATAGCATGGACCAGTGAATCCCAGATGCGACAGCAGGGCTGATCATCAATTATTATACCTCAGTGGATCAAAATGAGCATATCCGCTCATTCCAACATCCCCAGAGCTGGCCTGTGGCGGCTGAGCGGCAGCTTAGTGTACCTCCAACCCCCCGTCCACCATCCCCTCTGCACCTGTAAGCTCAGCGACACCAGCCGGAGCCCTCGCCGAACCAGTGGGACATGCCTCGAGACAACATCTGCCTCCCCTTGGTGACCTGCCGAGTTAAGCCAACTGCAGAATCAAGGGCATGCTTGCAGAGGTCCCTGATTTTATCATAACAAAGACTTTGCCGCCACTGCTGCCTGTAACTGGCTTCAGGAGACGTTCCAGTCTATTTTCTGCTATCACTGTGAAGTCACTCTGTCTTTCTTTCACTCTATATCTCTTTCCCTTTCTCGCTATTCTATCTAAAATGAATCAAGGGATACATTTAAAGAATTCAGATTTATGTCTGTGACGACACCAGCTGCTTGTTTACCAAAAAAAGATAAAAAAAATGATTTTAGAAACTTTGAAAAAAAAATATTTCTTCTACAAACAAATTGGAAATATGCCAATTCCTTTTGTTAATGCAATTATTGTTGCATACTCACAATCAGTTCTGTGAGGGTTTTGCTCTTGTGAGAGTGCTGAATTAGTCTGCATGAGGGCGCCTCCGTATGACAGATGTTTGACACTTGAAATCCAGCGGGACCCCCGGCTAAATGGAATCAGGACAAATCAATGCAATCATGCAGGTGTCTAGGGGATATGGGGACAAAAGGGACACAGTCTGTGTGCCTGCTCGCAATAGCTCCTAGCAAGGCTTGAGCACCAGGACTGCTTCGTCTTCTGCATGGCATGGCAGAGAGCTGACTGACCTCACGAGTGCTACATTGCCTTGAGGTCCCCACAGATGCCTCACAGAGAGCTCAGGCAGAAGTGCCTCGCGAACCTGACCACAGCAAATGTGATGAATGCCACGGCTTGCTTGCTGAGGAGGGTACACAACAACTGGGTTTATATATTCAGTGTCAAGACCCTCAAAACCCCCTGTCATTTTCTGCCAAACATGTCCTAACTGAAAATCTACTCCATCAGCATATCCCATCTGAAAAACCGCATCCTCTTCCTTCTCTCTTTCTTCATGCGCTCATTCAGCACAACTCCTTCTTCCTTTGCTTGCCACACTCTCACTCCATTTGTCAGAGTTACCAGCCTGTGAGTGGTTTCCAAAGTGATCCATTTGTCCGTGAATGCTAATTTATCAACCAGTCAGTGCATACATTGATCGGGTGGGGATAGGGCCCTATACGGTACAGTGGGGAGTAATCCCATTCATGTGTGTGCATTCAACACCTCGCTTAAATCACAGCGGTAACTCAGAATGCAGATTAAAAACATACTGTAACCTGCATGCTTTATTATGTTCCAACCAATTGAATTAACTGCTGGTAACTTCATCAGAATTCTAGAGTGTGTTTGTGTGTGTGTGTGTGTGTGTGTGTGTGTGTGTGTGTGTGTGTGTGTGTGTGTGTGTGTGTGTGTGTGTGTGTGTGTGTGTGTGTGTGTGTGTGTGTGTACTGTTATGCATGAGATTTATTGCGATTTTATGCCTGTGCTTGTGAAATAAATGATTTCACATGAAAATGTAGCATTTCTCGTGAATGACACATTTTACTTGAAATATGGTAATACGTGAAATATAGACAGATGGCATTATAGTTGTAGCCGTCTGTCATCATATCATTGATGTCATTGCAGCAATACTGCAGCAATCACTGTAAATTGAATCTAATCAAAACTGCAGTTTATTTCATAGTGATTTCTTATTGAAAAAATAAGCCAGAGAGAAGCAGCAATATCATATTACATTGGTCACAGCATGTCATTCTCCAAGCAAATCTCCCTTGTTTTTGTTCCTCTTTCTCATTTGTCAGCATACTTGTAACATTCATTTTGTTTTGATACATAATTTTTTTTTTTTTAGGACAATGAAGCTTTAAAATGTCTTTGCCATACTGCATGTTTCTAGCCTACCATGCTGTTCTGCAGCATATCAGGACAACCCAGGTCAATAACATTAAAGGCTGAGAGAGTTGGTGAAAATACAACCCCCGTGATGCTGTGGTCCGCTCAGCCTTCAGGAGACATATTGATGCACAGTTATTTTGGTCAATAAGTCCTTCTGAGTAGAGGCCATCCTTATCCTTGAGACCAACTGCATGTGAAAAATGAGAAAGGGACGAGACCATGCATTTTAATCTGTCTATGGCGCGATATCTTAAGGGGGGAGAAGGTATGGGGGAGAGAGGGAGTGTGTGGGGAGAGAGAAAGGAGAGAGACGGATGCACTTCCTCTAACCCCGTCTCAGCCTCGCTAATGCAGTTGTTAACAATAAACCATCCCATCAGTTATACAGAAATACAGCACATCCAAGCCAGAGCATAATGGCGTTATTGAAATACAAAGCAGGCTAACCTCTGACCACATGACAGAATTTATATAACATTAAATCTCAAATTATGGGGATTTTGTGTTCACACATTTTCATATACACAGATGTTTTTTTTTTTTCTTTTTTGAAAGCCAAAGAAAAATCCATCCCCATTTCAAATGTAATGTTTGTTGCCAAGACACTGGAAATGAAATGGGACATAATGCAATGCTTTGGGTTCAAGTTAAACTGGGAAGTGGCAAGTGTGTACTTTGTGTACACAGTGTTAATGTACATAGTAGGAGCAGTTAAATTGCAGGTGGAAATGTGGATGTATACACAAGCTCTAAATCTAAAAATGAAAAGCATTGGGATTTTTTGTAAAATGCTATCTATAACAAATGGCCTTGAATAAAACATGAGCACATCTATATTTCATATCTTCCCGTGTTTTCCTCCTGCTTCTGGGGGGAGTAAAAGTTTCTGCTCTTTCAGACAGGTATAACCTCAGCTCATCACACTGAAAGGACAGCATGGTTCTTGAGAAATGTTGGGAGGTTTGTGGTGACCAGATCTGCCGTGAGTTTTCTTTAAAGTTTAAAAGTTCCAGTAAGTTAGAAATGATCGGAGGCGCTCTGACTTCACAGGGTTTTTTGGCTGCTTGATTTCAACTAGATTAAATTAAACGAGGAAAATAACTATTTGATATATCACCTTTTGCATCATAGGCCACAGACACTACTGGCATCCAATACATGGTTTGCCCATTTTTCTTTCACATTAGGTGTGTTGTTGTTTTTAATGATTCATGATTGATGTTACTGGGATCATATCAGCTGCTTGGGATCAAGAACCAAAGTAGTTCACCTCTCCCAAACCCAGCATTTCACAGGTTAAATATGCAGTCTGAGCCATATTCCAGTTTAGGAATCACAGACTCAGTGAAATGGAACAAAGTAAATTGCTGGCTGGGGCCTTTGAGCCTCCATCCTTGTTTGAAGTCTCTCTCCATCCCTGCCGAGTTCAGAATACATTGTCCAGAGACATGATCAAACTTGGCAGATATTGATCCCTTCCCAAACCAGACAGAAGACTTACTGAACATGTTAACAACTTGGGAATGAGTATTTTAATTGAAGAGGTCTTTAAAAAGCCCACTCAATGCTCAGTGCTGAATGTATTTGAAGCAGCACCTTTTGGACAGTCAAACATGGTGTAGCCTCGCTTTGCCAGACCTTTCCTGTTTTTCTCCAAAAAATCTAGCTGAAGTCTAGACTATTCAATTCACATCTCACAGGGCACGCTAGAGCTTTAACAAATGTTTTAATAAAAGTATTAAACGATGCACTAGCAACAGAATTTGTTTTCCTATTTGAAAATGTTATCTTGTAAAATAGTTGAATAAAATAAAATTCAATTAAAAAGGTTAATTTCTAGACTTTTGGTCACAACCAAAAAAGCAATCCTCTCTTGCACCAAAAACTAAGTTTAAAAATAAATACTAAGTATGTGTCACTCATAATGTTTACAGTCAAAACACTGCTTGGCTGTTTCAATTAGTTTGAGTCAGCTTTTAGCACTGTGATAATGTGTTCAACTTCCATTATGTGTTATTTTCTTCTGATCGTGACACTGAAGCACTTACAATCGTATGATAAACTTTAAATGCCATGCTCCGATTGTCCCAAAATCTTTTAATATCTTTTTCCGGCTCGTCCTGTTGAGATCTGGATGATTGTACCAGAAAGCCCCTGTCTCAACTTCACAGAAGACTTTGGCAGGCCAACAAAGACGGGGCCTAATACTCTGAAAAAAAGGGGGTTTCTAACATGACACTTCTTAGTCGTTTGAAGGAGGGTGGAGAGAGATTTCTGCGAGCTGAGTTGACTCCTCCAGATCAATAGCTTGTCTCTCTCTCTCTCTCCCTCTCTCTCTCTCTCTCTCTCCGAGACAACTGGTGTGGCATTTGAACCAGATACAACAAGGGTTCCCCTCCACCTCACCTCTGAGAACTGAGCACTTCCACCAGATCCCAACCAGTTGAGAAGGATACAGATGAGTCCATCTAAATCCCCTTCTGACTCAGCTTTAGACCCCCGGCGGTCAAAAAAAGGAGAGAGGAAGAAAAAAAATCTAACATCATCTTAAAAGGAAAGGTCCAATCTATGTAGGTTAATACTCACTGTTGCTTCATTTAGCTCTGTTGCAGGCCCACTGGGAAAGCTGTAAAAAGTTCTGGGAGCCAGAAGGCACAAAGGCTTTTATTTATTTATATGAGGGAGAATATATAGCGAGAAGCAAACTGGTGCAAATTATGTGAAAAAAAGGAGTTTGAAGAAGTTATCTTGTAGATTGTGGGATAACTGCAGAAAAGGAATAGGCTGCATTACCATTTTATGTGCGGCATGAATTAAATATACACACCGCAGCCGGAATTTCTCTGATAACACGACAATTTGTAAGGTCATGATGTGAAATGAAAGAGAAATGCTTCCTCCCATATTTCAACAACCACCAGCGATGTACCCTTAAGCAAGGCACTTCATTCTAAATTACTTCAGTGAAGCTGCTCATTTGTCAGCAGCAGATGACGAGATGGGCTGGCAGGAGGGAAAGGTTGAACTCAGTGTGTAAATGTGGAGAAAGGCATTACTACCAAAGAGAATGCCTGCTCAGCAAACTTTACATTAATAAAAGTTGTAAAAAAATAAATAAATGAAGCCTTACAGTCTTGCAACAGTTCATCATCTTTCTTACCTGTGGTCAGCCAATTATCTGGATCTTGCTACAATGTTGGACTTTAAACTCTCTGAACAAGGGTCCTCTTTTACTTTGCCTTGTCAGCTTAGTCTTTCCCCCTGGTCGCTGATGACATTGTAACACTAATTACAGCTAATTGTTCTATGCTGAATGGATTTAGTCACATTGCAAATGATATGCCATTGGTCAGTGTCACAATGTTTCCACAGAAAAATTCAATGGGGAATGGAAATTTGCACAAATGAATGTAATTAAGAGGCACATTCATTACTTCTAATTGCATATGAGAACCCTCAAAGTGAAACTGGGATTGGACTCATATGAATAATTAATGCAGCTAACTAAACTGAACACTATGACGTTGTTGCCGTCACATAATGATGTGCTAAACTACTGGTATGTATGACAAAATGTAGTGCTATAGTTTTGCACAGATTTGGTTCCGCTTAGTCGTAGAGTTCCAATCACAACCAACCAACTTTGTTTTTTCATGCTTCCTCATGAAATCCCTTTTATTCATGGGTAGATTATGTCTAGACAGTTGAATTCCATCTTAGCGCAAGCTTGGTATTGGTGGCCAGACATAGAGACTGGGTAAAGTTGGAGGTTTGAGAAGTATTAAAAATTAAAGTGGTCCCTGCACACTAGATCAAGTCAAGTGGCCTTTTCTGAAGACATGGAAAAGGGCAGTTGTAAATCAGTCAACTGGAAACTCCGTCTGAGAGCTATTATGAACATTTTTGAACTACAGAAATCAAAGAGTTAGGAACATAACCCAGACAAAGTATGAACCCAGCAAGCCTTTAATCAGATTATTTGTCTACTGGCATCAGGCACTATATAATGTTCTATGTTCGAAAAGCCTGAGACACAGAATTGAAAGAGAAAAATAATTGAAATATCAAACAAAATTATTGAATGAAATCTGTTATTTGATGAAGCTATTCCCTATTGTAAAAAGTAGGGCTGTCAAAGTAACGTGTTAATTTCGATTAATTAATCTGAGAAAATGGTGTAAAGTGTGTTTCTGCCGGAGACGGTGCGTTCAATGAAACTGGTAACCTACAGCCTCGCGGTGCATTCGTAGTTATTGTAAAACACCCTTTTGAATGTATTTCCTCACCATATTAGGTCATATTGTTGATTGTTATGGTCATTATTTGAACAGTAGTGAAAATAATAATAAAAATAGTTTTTTTTAACTTTAATGTCACTAATGCTGATTATTCATTGATTCATTTGAATTTAAATATTTAAAATACTTTCACAGCAAACATTATGTATGCAATTAATTTAGATTAATTAAATCACAGTCTGTAATTAATTCAATTAAATGTTTTAATTGATTGACAGCCCTAGTAAAAGGTCTATAGATTTATAAAACACTGTGCAGCACGTGTACAACTATAATCGTATTATACTTGCAGTGTTTAAAAAGGATTGGCTTATTTTAATAGCAGATTTAGATCTTAGACAGACAAGGTGTAAGCTGGTCATTTGAAAGCCATATGCCACAGATTAAGATACGGCACTATACTGAACAGCTTTTTCATGTTTCTTCCAGAGACTAATGCACTGCGTCAAAACTGCCTGTAGTGAGCTGCTTGTAAGTGGGCAAAAGCACAGGCTCTGAAATCCCTCAGCTCCAGCAACAGGAAAAAGAAATAACTATAATACAAATCATCCAGAGAGCAAAATTGTGTATTGTTTGAAAAATGTGAAGGATTTAGACTCAGGGATTTGCTCCCACTTTGCTGCACTTTGTCTGAGGGCTTAGCTCTGTTCGCTGTTCATGACATGATGATTCCCATCATTCAAGAAAAAGCTTTTCAGGACATCATTTATCAACATCAGGCTGTCCAAAATTAATAAATACATACAAATAGAAACACAGGATTAAATTATTTAATGTCAACAAACCTTATTTGATCACATGTGCACTCACATCAGAAGGCCAATGATCATTACTATTAAAACACAAGAAGGACACAATTTCTGAGCCAAGACTGGTCAAGAATGGGATTTTCATCAACTGGGTGCTTTTTGTATTTCACTTACACAGTGCACTTAGTGAATCCAGGAAAAGTCAGTCACTGCTGATGCCTAGAAGGTAAAGCTCAGTGATGCCACTGCACTGAGTCACTACAGTATGCATATGAGAGAACAGCAACTGAAACAGTACATCCTTCTTATTCGAGGGAAGAGATGCATCGCATATCATTATGCATTCCTGTTTTTGATGTTTTGATGAAGTGTTGCAATTTGGCCCAAAGGGACAGGTACGATTCATCATGGCTAATTGTTCTGGATGTGTAGTTCTGTAAGAGCCAGTTGTCAGACGTATGGGGGTTGGACCTAAAAACACTTGCTAATGATATTAATTTGCAGCTTTTATCTATTTGTCGAGACAGAGGAGGAAATATCAAAACCTTTGGAACAATGTGTGACAAAAGAGGCGACAGCACAAAGACTGATGGTGGGTGGTGAAGTAAGCCTGGAGGGGGAAGCAAGAGCCCATAAAATGAACAGCCGCCTAACTCATAAATAATAGAAACATAAAATGTCATATGAACTTTATTTCAAGAGTGGGTGGTCTAATAAAGATGCAGGTTTAAAGAGGAGTTGAGAAATTCATTGTCATAAGAAGGCCACATGGCTTGCCTTTGGCACAGACAATTATTCAGTGCAAGTTGACATTCCGGTCTAAGCTGAAGCACCTTTACGAAACAATACCGCGTTTGACTCCAAAAATTCTCCTTGTACCGCCTTGACGCTCGGGTCTTTCAATCTCTCAGCTCTATTTTCTCCTCTTCACTTGGAGTCATTCCATCTCCTCTCTCCTCTTTCCACTTTTCCTTGTTCTTTCTGCTTTACAAATTCAGTCGACATGATAAGAGATTGCTACCGCCATGCCAGCCTGGTGCTCATTGATAAAACCATATCAAATCCATCTTAGACCCCCCTCTGTCACCAACGCACTCATCTCTGAGACGGTCAACATGCGCAGGATCCATCCATCTCTTTTTGAACTGAGCAGCACAGTCAGAGTTTATCTTTAAACTTCCGGAAGGAGAAAATGGAGCCAGATGAGTCGGGAAACTTTCACTCTGTCTTCAAATAATGTGCAAGCGTGTGTGTTAAATCAGCGACATCTAAAAGCAAATGAAAGAACTTTTTTGACTTTAGGTGAGAATATGTGAGGTGTAAAGTGTATTTACTTAAATTCTAGGAATATTAATTATGAACTTACTGTATTTATTAGCAGCCTGGAAAGGCAATTAATAAATATCTGAGAGCTGCACAGTTCTACATATATTTCATAATGAATAATATATATTTATGTACACTTAATCAAATCACTTCTTATATGGTGTTCACACAACCCTCAAACACATACAGGTATCTTGTTTTACTGTAACATCAGTACGAATGACATTCACTTTAATATAATTTGGTGTGATACGGTTACAACAGAGCATTACTCTGAGCTTTGTGGTCATAATTATGACTAAAATGACTTTTCTAATATCCAACTACTAATATTAAACTCCAATATCACATTCTCGGTTAGTCTGTTCACACTCTCACTCTGATTTCTAATGCAGCAATTTGTAAAAGTACACATGCATTTACTACATTAGCATGGTCTTCTATCTAAAACTAATCCACTTCAACAAATATTACCCCAGAGGGAAAGTGGGTAATAAGTGTAGAATTGGAGTAAGTTTGAATGAAGTATGAGATGTGTATGTCACTGAATATTAATGAGATGATGAGCCTCTGTATGTGAATGAATCACATATATGAATCACTGCTGTCAGCGTGGTGAATACATTAAAGGGAACAGCTAGGGAAGGAGAGGGTTGATCATTAGATGTAGGTGTTTGTATGTGTGTGTGTGTGTGTGTGTGTGTGTGTGTGTGTGTGTGTGTGTGTGTGTGTGTGTGTGTGTGTGTGTGTGTGTGTGTGTGTGTGTGTGTGTGTGTGAGGGAATATGGAAGTCATCTGGTTGTGTGTGGCTATCTTGCTGTAACTTGCAATACCCTCTGATCAAAAATAGGAAAAAATCTCACATGGGACTGACCTTTGCATGTAAATGAACAGGAATCCATCGCCAGGATGTCACCCATCTTGTCTAATGTCTAACAAATGCATTCACAATCCCACTCACAGTGACACCCAAGCCCTGGACCTGTCAGTGCAGCTGCTTTGGAGGCAGATGCACCAAGGACTGTTGTCTCACTTACAGCTATGACACAATGGCTATACTGCACGTAGGTGTATGCAACGCAATCTATTTCTAACTGTCCTGGAGATTTTCTCTGCTGGATAGAAGACAAAAAAAACTTTTTTTTTGAGAGATCACTCCGTGCAATGTCTAAAGCATTTCTAGAAATGATACACACGGGCCATAGTGGGAGTGAAGGTCTGCACCGGTCTGAGTCTCGATCCAGTCTGCAATATATAATGCAATCTAACACACTGGACTAGAATATCCAGCTTGAAGTGGAGGGTGGATGTGACACGGACAGGGATTGGGGACTCAGAATAACCTTGTTCATGTTAAGGTGGAGCAAAATCCTTTCAGCAGCATCATTGGCATGCTGCTGGTACACAGGCTTTGGATCTACACTACCACTGGTGGAATAATCCACGGTCCTCTGTGGTGTGTCTAAAGCACACTTCTTCTCCCCTCAGCCTGTTATTTGAGCAATGATTTTAAAGAAATCTGTTGAATACAGTATGTAGGAGGAAGGAGTGGTGCATCCCTGCGTTCAATGGGGCTTTTCATTGAGAACACCACTGGGCAGTAAGCCATGCAGTGACAGGCGTCTTGTGAATCATTTGAAAAAATTCAGCAAGACAGTTCCAACTTCAGGTGGTAAAATTCCCCTCACGTTGTACAGCGTAGCACTGGACAACATTGACAAAATTAAGTAAGTAGAAAAAAGAAAGACCTACACACCTAATATTATTTTTACACTTTCCATGACAACAGATTCACTGCTTGTTTTAAATAAATTCGATTGATCGAGTCCAATTTATTTGCATTTCTAATATGACTTAGTTGATTTTTGGTTTTAAATTTCAACACATAACAGTGACAAATATGATACATGGAACAAGAGTTTATTTCCCTCTCAGCAGGGCAGCCATGCGTTTCGGTTGTCCTACTCATCTAAAGAATGACCTCCCAAAAACAGCATGTATAGCAAACAACATTTTATGTGTTTCTACTAGTTATCTGACAGAAAATGGTATCTTGTTAAATGTTTACAAGGCTGTGTTGTTTCTATTAGAATCACAGCTGTAATCTCAGTAAATTATTTTACTGTCTAAAAACACAGATGGCCAGATGTAAATTACATTATGGAGAGTCAGCCTCAAAAATCACACATAAATGAAAACCATAAAATAACAGATTTGCCTTCTGTGTGAGAGAAATTCAGTACTCACTAGATTCAGGGTCTGAGTTCCCATCTCCCTCAGTGCGGCTGTTTGGTGATGTTTGCTCATAGTACTCCTCCTGGGGGAAGCTGAGGGGAAGAGGCTGGGTGGTGCTGGCCGTGCTGCTAGGCTCCGGGTCTCCCAGCCCGCTGTCACTGCAGCTCTCCTGGGAACCGTCAGGAAGATGGAACGTCACGCGGCGCTGGGTCTGGAACACACCAACAAACAAGAAATGTTCCATTAGAAACTCCTCTGTCCTGTTCACAATGCCCAAAAAGTGTGAAAAAATAAATATATAGACAACTTTAAAAATAGGAAGTACAGCAGTGTAGTGTGTGTGAGAATGGAATAAAAATGTCTGAGAGCCAGTGCCGTTGTCCTGTACGTCACACCTAAAGACTAAAGTTAATTCTATAGACCAAGAGCTCGAGAACGGCTGAAATACCAGTAAGATAAATAATTTCATTTTAGGGCCCTAAAAATGTGACACTAAAGACAGTTTTTACTGTAGAATAAAAGGTAACACTTTACAATAAAAGGTACGCAAAAATGTAGGTAGTTACTGAGGAACGAATGAGTAATGAATGGTTAGTTAATGATTAGTTACTGATTGACTGATTCAAGCAATTTTACAGCAGTCAGAGCTGGTTAATGTGGCTCGGGAAAGGGAAGTTTGGGGTCCCCTGCTGGAGCTGCTCCCCCCGCGACCCGATACCGGATAAGCGAACGACAATGGATGGATGGATGGATGGATGGATGGATGGATGGATGGATGGATGGATGGATGGATGATTCAAGCACTAATGATTAGTTACTGGTAAACAGACTGGTAGCTACTGTTAAATGAATCAGAAACGAATGCTCGTCCAATGCAAACTGTTCACAGTGAGATACAGTATGTTGTTGCTCAGTTCCAAAGGTTAGAACTGAGCTGGGGGAAAAGTCGTTGAAGTTTGCTGCTCCCTCTACATGGAACAAGTTACAGAAATCCATGAAACGTAATGAGCTGGTCTCATTGGTTGCTTTTAAGAGGATGTTGATTGACTTGGAGGCAGCCACATCTGGCTGTAGATGTTTTGCCTGATGTATTTAGGATTGTGGTTGACTTGAGGGATTTGCTGTTTCAGTTGTTTTATGGTTTTAGTGTTTTAGTGTATTTTGTGTTTGTACGTATGTTGATGGTTGTGCTGCTGCCTGTCTTGGCCAGGGCACTCTTGAAAAAGAGATTTTAATCTCAATGAGTCTCTTCCTGGTTAAATAAAGGCAAATAATAAAAATAAATAAAAAAATAAAGTATGTCCGGAGGAACAAGGACATTGCTTCTGAAGGACCAATTGCCACTGAATACAAAAATAAAAGTCAATGCTTGAGCACCACAGAATTCAAAATTCCTTTCCCCTTCATTGTACTGAGGTAAGGACAGAAATCTCATAGATCTCAAAACCTGGGCACATAAAACCATAACTATCGCCAGGGCTATATCACAAGGAGAAACTATTTTTTTTTTCTTTTCTTATGTGGGTGAACCTCAGTTATTGCTAAGCTGTCTTTCGTGTTTTTTTTAATCAAAACGTATTAATTGGCCACCAGAAATAAATATTTAAAAACATGTCCTTGGTACAAAATAAAGTCTCCTTTATAGGTATTCGCTCTGTCTTGGCACACCACCACTAACAAAGATTATTAATATCATTATGAGGGATGACAACAATGCTCGTTTATGGGGAATGAGTACTGTAAGATGGTATTTACAAGGGAAATCCTTTCCTAATTGCATCAAGTGTTGTTGCTACATGCTCAGCACCGCATCCATCATCTCTACCTGCTTTTACTTGGAAAATATGCCAAAATTGCAGCCTGTCACCAGGGGGATTATTTGAAACAGTGACCTCATAACCCAAAAATGATTTCTGGCAAAGTTCTAGCGAATTACTTTTCAGATAGCCTAATAAACCGACTAAAACGATTTATAATTGAGACTTCCCGTCCTGATAATAGATGGGCTGTTTATTAACAGGTTGAACTATGTCCTAGTTTTCTCTCTCACCCAGTTTAGACCCAAAAGAAGTGGAAATGTGTGTGGA
Organism: Gymnocephalus cernua; assembly: GCA_023631565.1. NCBI lineage: Eukaryota > Metazoa > Chordata > Actinopteri > Perciformes > Percidae > Gymnocephalus > Gymnocephalus cernua. Next base: position 24,356,076 of record CM042435.1, read on the forward strand.
GGCGGAGACTTTGATTTGTAAAGTCTTGGGAATCACAGGAGTGTGGGCATTTTCTTCTGAAAGGTGCAGGCCTCTTTGATTTCTCTGGTGGTTTACAGAAGTTCATGTTGCAACCCTTATTTGGAGCTAAAAAAAGGAAAACACATCCTGTGTGAACAATGATGTCTGCTAACATGTTAGCGATTCCTCCAGAAAACAATCATTCATATTGTGAGGCACAGTGTGTAATCTGTGGATACCACTAATTTCCTTTGTTACTTCAGTTTTCTTTACATGTTTTCCTTGGAGTTTGACAAAGAAAAGAATGAGGAGTAAGGAGCTCTGACTTAAAGTAATACCAGTAAAATTGTCACAGTGATATATGCTGTAGTTTAAATTCATGTCTTCACATGACTTTCTGAGTAGCATTATTCTGCATCACACATGTATAGGAGCATAAAACACATAAAATATAATTACGCTCTCAGCTTCAGTTAATGCAGTGAATTTTATTCGTCCCATTATTCAAACTGATAAGAGACTTTTTTTTATACGACGGTAGCGCAAATTACTATCTTGATTGTCTTCATCGCTGTAGCAACAAGAGCAATATGTGAGCCTTGAATTAAAAACATCATTAACACATGCTCCTTTAAGCTCAGGAGCAGAGTGATGTCTCTATCGCAACATATTCTTTCCTCAGCCACTATAGTGCGTAGATAAAGCACATATTGTTCTTTGATAAGACGAAATAAGGCTTGGAAAATAGGAGAGCAGGAGAGTGAAAAGTCTGGCACTAATGAAGGACACACTGCCAAAAACCAAGTGCACAAAAAGCTTCATTTAAAAACTATCAGAGAGGGTTGACTAACCTAAATCCACACAATTAGCACCCTAAAAGCACAACTGAGTGGTTTTCAATGCTGGGATGTTGAAACAGCTAGCCTAATATTCTATTTTCTTGATTTACTATCTACTAGATTTATCTTGATCCTGAGGCCACAAATTACTGTGTGTATGTGTTTGTGTGGGGGTATGCTTGTAAGTAAAAGAAAGATAAGAAATAAGAGAAAAAGAGTGGAAAAAGAGCATGCAGTCAAAAAAAACCCACAAACAACCTTCAACTCGTGTGAGATAACAATTGAAAAACAAAAAGCTTTTTTTGTGCTGTTTGTGTATAAGAAAATAGTTATGTGTTCGCATGCACCGCACAAATTTATGAACCACATACAAATATATGATGCTGGACTCCAGCATTATTATTATTATTATTATTATTATTATTATTTTTCTAAGACAGATAGGGGACAAATACCTTGTTGGTAAAATCACATACTTTAGCTCTGTGTGGCATGTTTCCCCACGCTTTCAATAGTCTAAATATCTACTTGTTCTCAAACAGCGTTGGCAGCTGTTTCTCAAATTACTGGAGGATGCACTCAAAAAACAAAGTCCAGGTTCCAGCAAAAGACAGAGCCCACTTATGGAAGGTTGGCAGCTCTACAAAAAGCATGCTTCCTCTCCACATGATTCTAATTATTGGAAACTTGCTCCAACAATGGCATCCAGAATCTATTAGAACAAACAGCTGTCCGTGACAATTAGGACATAATCATTTTGCATAAGGGAGTGTCTTCATTTTTAGAATGCTGTTTATTCAAGCCCATTCAAGTTGGTGCCAGATGTTAAGAAAAGCCTAATTTGATTTCACAATGCACTCAATACTAAGTCGTTTTGAGCTCCAAAATTAATTACAATTAAATACCATTAATGGGTCTTAAATAAATAAAAGTTTTGCTCTCAGTGGGAATGGCTAATGTGAATAAAACATTAATGTTGAAAGACAAACATGACAAACAAAAACAAACATTCGTGGAGGAGTCAAGGTGAGTGTTTTGCTAAGCATTATCACTTATTTAAAGAAGCTGCCAGAAATCCATAAAGCAAAGACAAGCTGCGGTAAGAGATATCAAGACCAAACAAAGCCCGTTCAGCCAGATAAAACACTGCCTTAAGAAGTATGTACACAGAGATAAAACGAACAGGAGAGATGCATGCCAAGTTCTACCATATAACAAGCCAGCCAATCTAAAACCCTCCCTCTGGTAACCACCCAGACAATAGGCAGATGGGGCTGGATTCATGGGTTACCGGATTAGAAGTCCGTAATATTTAGATATAGAGGGAGGAGAGGCCAAGTGGCTGCAACCTTGTCCAAAGCTCTTTGAGTTTTATTATCATATATACGTACTTTGCCCCCCAACTACCACTCTCTAGAAATAGCAAGGAAGTCAGTGCTGCGCAGAAAAGGACTTGGCTGACAACCACCTCACTTTGAGTGATAAACAGGGACCACTTAGGAGTGAATCAGGGGAGATTGGCTCTGCCATTTCAGATAAGGATCAGCTTGCGGGCACACCTAGACCTGCATAAATCTGTTCAGAGGGGATAGTGATTTGTCATGTCGCACATGTCTTATATGGAGAAAAGAAACAAAACAAACAGCAATGGCAAGGTATTTATCCAAAAAACACTGTCCCATATGTTCCTATTCTTCATAGGATACAACAATCTGTCTGTGATTTTAGCGGGTGTGTCCTTTTGTTTTTGAACATGCTGTACCAGTGCAGCCTATTATGTGTGAGGTGATGTGCTACTGTGTGAAATGATGAGTTAGCGGGAACATGCAAGAAGGAGGTGATTGTAGCATGTGGGTTGAGAGATTACTAGATGATTTCTAACAAATCACTTTTTTTTTCATCAATTTCATTAGTTATTGAGTCATATGCTGTGATAATCTTTTCCGTGCAACATGAACTATGACAGTATATGTAATATTCCTCAGTCCTAGCAAAGCAGTGTCACTGAAGTGTAATGTTCTTCTGCGCACTAAAGAAATGTAATAATATGTAGAGGGATGTTACCAATATAATGGCTTAGAAATACGCAGCAACACATTTCTAGCCTACTAGTTGTATTATAAATCCACATCAAATAATATCAGCAATATTGAACAATATTAGACTGCTCCCACACACAAGCCATTGGGTGCAGCAACATTCTCTGCTGAAATTGAAAATGTTTGAATAGTTATTGTCTATTATTGTCTAAAGTGCATGAGGAACTGCTCTGCTCTCATGGACCAAAGACTAGTCAACTCTGTGATATCTAAATAATAATAAGATAAAGAGAGTAACTGAAACATTTAAAAGAAAATAAAGGGTATGATGGTCAGATGTCACAACACATTTGGATTTAATGTTAATGGAAGTGTGAAATACCCTTGGGCTGAGTAGAATATTTCACTTAAACAAGCAACAATACAGCAAAACGTTAGCAAAACGTTACCGTAAAGCTACCCTTGCTAAAGAAAAATATAATTTAAAGAAGCTGTTGTCCTTAATACAAAAATATGAATTAACACATTTCTGCTATTCCCATAAATACTACACAGTTTGATAAAAAAAAGAATGTGGCATCTTAAAAACCTCCCCCACAAATATTTCCATCATATTCATGCAAGAATATGGTCATGACAGTAACAAAGCAATTTTACAGAAAGCTATACAAAATAAATAAGTCGAGTCATTAACAAGATGAATAGATCAATCATCGCTGTCGGATAAAAGTCTTGCATCTTGAAAATATTCTATTTATTAGACACAATTTTTTTTTGGACCGAAACCACAAACTTGTTTCATGACCCAGATGGATTCTTAACGTTTAACCCACAGAACCTTTTAACTGAAGTTAAAACATTAACATCAAACTGTGGTTTTGAGGTTTTTAAATCGCAACAATATGTAGATGTAGATCGGGCAAGAAAGATTATAGGGGAGGCATGCTTATGTAACTTATGTAAAATATAGTGATAGACCTTATGCTTATGGAAATGCACGTGCAAGAAAGAGCAGAGCACATACTTACATTCACAGAGGTTATCTTGCCAAGTTGACAGGCCTCCTGCAAAGACAGAAGAACAGTCATTTCACATAACTGTCAGACTGTAACTCAGGATTTACAATGGAATGGATATTTGGAGCCAACAAAGGAAACTGCACTGGGAACTTTTCAGTCTTCTACAACTTAGTCAGAGTTCAACATTGACAACCTCATAGATTTTGTGGTAATCTTTTTTTTTTTTTTAATTGCTATTGAGATTTAGGATACATATTGATTTCTTCCTCAGACGCAGCATTTGTACAGCACATTTATGTGCTCAGTTGGCACGCCAACAAACTGGGCTGCAGAGTACACACCCTCTCCCCAGAAATGTAAAGAATAGGGCAAACCTGACATCCTGACAACACAAGCCATACAACTGACACTTTGATAAAGATGTTTTCTCTGCATGTCAGGGAGGAAAGTGAACAGAATATCAAACGAAGCATCAAAAATTAACAATAAACAGCGACAAGCTTCTAAATTGGGAACAAAAGACACCCGCAAGCCTGCAAAATAGCATCCTCTCTCTGGGGACTGAGATAACTCACAGAGAGATAAGAGTATTTAATTTTTAATCACCAATTTTGTTTTCTTTGTACTGTGTATAATAATCTGAGTACATGACTTGATTTGCAAAGGAAATAGAAGAAATCTGGCAGTGTGGAGGCACTTAGACAGGGGAGAAGCAGAGAGGACTGCTGGGGTGGAACGGCAAAACAATGAACAGGAAACAAGTTCATGTCAACAGATTATCCCTTTCACCAAGGGATGCTGCTACTGACTGAGCAATAGAGCAGCACACCCAAAGCTATTCATCAAAAAACATAAAGAAGCTTCATAGTGGACAAAAATTAAAATGTAAGGGCTATAACTTCTGACAAATAACTGCCTGGTAAAATAATTGTAATGTAGAGTATTTATAAACTTAAGTGAAGTTTATGTGGAGGCATATTTAACACTTGTATGCAGGTAACCATTAAATCATTACCATGAGGTAGCCTATCTAGTCAACCTAAAGGCATATCAACAATATGTCACTAACAGTTTGTCTCTTTAAGATTCAGATTTTCAAATATTTTCTTTTGTAATATTGTGGTAATACTTTTTAGCACTAATAGCTATCACGGCACTGCTCTGCTCTATGCCAACATCTTAATTTTTCAATGTTTTACTGAAAAAACTTGTTTAGGGACTGGCTGTTACTTAGCAACAATAACTTAATGCCATGTCCAACCTCAAACATTTTAGATTAGAAGGGCTTTTTTCCCCCAGTAAAATAGCAGATAAAGTTAGTGACCAACTGTTGAAAATAGTGGAGCATTTAGCAGCTAATAAGCCAGATATGTCTCACAGGAGTTGATGGAGACCAAATCAGAGTTAATATTAGAGTAAATATTGGACTTGCATTCGCCAGGTGGAGAGAAACATGATTCCTAGAGTGACAATGTTGCTTTGCTTTATGTCTGCTTTATGCAGTAATAACTTTATAAGGTAACAAGTCAATGTTGTGTTTACAGCTTGCTATGCTGCCCCCATTTGGCAAAAACATAAACAAATGCAGGTCTAATGTCTGAAATAGGTGACGTAGAACAATACTATGACATATGGCACATCAGTGAGGTAAGTTTGAACGTCAGCTCAGTAAATGTTTTTATATATAATATTAAATCTATGAATTATGATCTCAAACGCAGAAATGCAGTCATCATACTCATTAATAATAAGAATTTGGGAAAATTACAAAAACACGATGGATTAATACAATTGATGCTGTTTAGATTATTTTCATTTAACATGAGGCATGAACAAGAATGCTATGCACACATTGCATATAGACACAATCTTCACAAAGTACTGCATATGGAGAGATATGTATGTATATATATATATATATATATATATATATATATATATATATATATATATATATATATATAGGTTATGTCTAAATAGATTGTATAACCTTATCATGAGCTGGTAAATTTAATTGTACCTATCACTACACCAGACTGACATCATGGCTGGAACATATCACTAACCCGTATACATTCATTGATAAGGAAAGTAACATGTTTCAACTTTATTTCTTAAATAAATGTAATACAAAATACATGTTTTTTCTTCTTCTTTTTTGCATATTTGAGCACACCAACATGTTTCAGGTCTGTTTGAGGCCTTACTCATTTGCATCCACTGACTGGTCATTTAAAGCAGGATTTTACTTGAGGCTGCCATCAAGCAGTTGTTTCTTCTCCAAGTAATGTTTTATTCAGCATCTCATGACACATACTTCAAGTTACAGACCTTGCCAACCAATTAAATATATGATAATGTACATGGGGGCTCTGAGAAGGTGACCTATGCTTGTCTCATATTTAGATGACATTCAAAATAGTCGTAGTATATCTGATTGCTAGAGACCATAAATGTGTGAGTTTTCTCCTCCTTAGTTTGGATTGGTCAGTGAGCCTCTCTCTGTATGTACTGTGCGCCTCTCAAACTAGCGGTTTCAAAACACCCACATGCAAGCCTGGGAGAGTTATGCTTAAGATAAGTGCATTTGTTGGTGAACCACATCAAAGTACAGTGGGATGTCTTAGCGAGCAAAGGCAGTGGAGCGGGAACCAAGCCTTTGATCGCTCCAGGCACTCTGATCATTAAAATATTGGATAAATAATTGATTAAAAACACCAGACCTTATTGTGCTCTGTTTCTGTCTCCAAATGAATCCCAATTTTGAGACAGAGTGGCTGCACAATGCATAAATGTATAGGTATGCAGGTAGGAGTGCAAATTCTGACTACAGTGCAGTCTTTGAGTTCCCCAGTTATGAACTGGAGACAAGTGGAAGTGCTGCAATAACCTGTCTTATTCAGTGAGGGTCTCTGAGCATGGCAGGTTAACACAGTGGTAGAAGGACAGGGTTATAAAAAAAGCCATACACAGAAGGAAGGTACGAGTGCATTCCAGCTGTGCGTAGGTGACTGGAGGGTATCTAATATTACATCCGGTGTAAGCCTGCAGTGTGCAAGAGAAAGACAATGAGCCCACTGCGTGCATACCAAGGATATTAAAAAGAGAACTTTCCATCAGCTTTAGTACATACGCTAGTAAATCTCCCTTATTACATTCATGTTTACATTTAGAGTATAAAAATAAATCTAAATTAATCAAGATTTCTAACTTAGAACACAAGGCCATAGAGTTATTTATGTTATGTATTGTGTATGTATGTAAGTATTAAAGCTAAGCAATATATTTCACAAAACTATTGGGTTGCCAACATAAGCACAGTATTTAATTTTATTAGTATTCTTGTGTGTCATTTTAACGCAATTCCTGTACTGTGATATAGGAACAATAAAAAACAAACTGTTAGTAACGATGTGGAGGCCACAGGAAACACGGCAAACCCATTTACTGTAAGGGATTGACAATTTTTGGTGAGCTGTCTCATCTCTGGCTGTTCTCATGAACTATTTGTACATATAGCTACGAAAAGTAATTCACTCTAATGTGTATGTAGTCCATGTATTTATTACTGTATGCCCATCATTGATTGCCACTGTACAAGACTGCGGAGATTGCGTAGGGAGGAGGCTGAGGGGGATGTTTGGGTCATAAAACACAGGGCTTTCAAGCAGGGGAGTGGAGTTTGTGTCCCAGAAGAAGTTAAGGGGAAAATACAAGACTCTCACTCAGGAGACGGATGTTCGTGTCCCGGGAGTACTACTTAAGGGGACCGGTGTTTTAACCAAAACCACAAACTTGTTTCTAATCTTAACTAGTTGTTTTGGTGCCTAAACTTAACTGTCATCGCCGCATGTCAACTTTTGTCATCTAACCATAACTGTAATGGCAGCTGTCATGAACGTCATGTGACGGTACCCGGCTCACAGTCACCTTTTGTCGGCCAAACTTAACTGTAACGGCCGCCAAACTTAACTGTCATGTGACAGGTCATCTAAACTTTTATATGTGACTGGCTGGTGGTCGCCGTAATTTTGTACGATATCATACAAATCCGAATGTGGCTCGGGAAAGGGAAGTTTGGGGTCTACTGCTGGAGCTGCTGCCCCCGCGACCCGACCCCAGATAAGAGGACGGCGATGGATGGATGAATGGATCATACAAATCTGTTATTGAGAAGGCGTTGCTCAGCTAACGTTGAGTTCATGTTGCAATGGTCTCATTTCAAGGATCTCTGACCTCAAGCAACGTTAAAAAGCACAACAACACAGTTGTAGCCACTATACTGTACGTGAAACTAATAGATCTCATTTTTACCCAACATCATTAGCCAGAGGTGCCATTTCCAGACTCAGGCATATTTAAACACACAGCCAAATAAATATCTACATCTAAATTTCTACGGTCTTGTTATTCCAATTTCTTTGATGAGATTTGCTCTTTATGTCACAGAGGTCTGTCAACATGAGATTACTAAGAAATAACAATAAACTTCATATGCCTTGTGCTCATTTTCAGCAAGTACAACGGTGGGTGTCAAAATAATCAGTTGGCTTTACAAGTACGTATTTGACTATATTATAATCATATAGAAAATGAAACCCAGCGTTTAAAGCTTTTTATATGTCCTAACTAAATTGGCTGACCTCTTCAATCTGCCAGGAATAGGACAGCACCACAGCACAAAGCTTTGATGAGTTATTTCCATTAGCCATAGGTTCAAAGTTTTAAAAAAAGGGCGCCTCAAGATGCCTTGCTACAGTTTTTGAAAAAAATATTTTTAAGAGTGTATGATGTGATAACTCCAAGCTATGAAAGCCTTAAAACACCTCTTCCCTGGGGTCCCCATGCTCCTAATAGTTTAACACTAATGAGATCTGCTGCTCCCATCTCTACAGCCCCCCACATTACAGTATACTTCGTAATGTAAATACCTTTGAAGGTGGGGAGAAGCACAGAGCGAGGCAAAGAGACAGGAAGCATGCTAGCTAGCCCAGGTCTCCTAAACTACCAAAGCTCGCCCTTGCGTATTTCACATTTGTTTTGACTCTCACTCAGGGGTTCATTGTTGAGGCTCACTTCAGCGTGCTGCTGTTCAATTCAGCTAGTCTCAATGCATGAAGTCTGTGAAAATAATGTTCAAGCAGGACTTGTCAGGGCTGTTCAGTATACCAGAAATGTCAGGGCAGTGCCAACAGTCTGCGACTTCAAGCTGTTTAAAGAGGGTGGGAGAAAGGTATGTGGCCTGCTATCAAGGGCGTTATCCTCACGGATGAGATGGTTGTGCCTGAATTTATCAATAGAAAAAAAAATGACAGCTTTGTCAGGTGGCCGTGTCACAGTCACACATACATGCATCCATATGCATGCATAATACAAATATCCACAGTGGAAAACTTGGACGTGCATGCCATCTGCTCTTGTGTGCAGGCACAAGAGTTGTGGACGTCTTAGCCAAGAAACACTAGGCAGAGTTCAAGTTTACATTTCTTATATTTCTGGCGAACGCAGCATGTCTTAGACAGCGTGGTAAAAGTGTTGCAAACAAAACACCTCCTCATCAAAAGGGGCTAATAAAGTCTTCAATATACTTAAGTGTAGTCTTAGATAAATAGAATCCCCATTTCCCTCTGCATTGGTGTCCAGTTGTCCAAAGTGTATTGATGTACTTATTGACATTCAATAAAGGGAAACCCTCTCAGCAAACCACACAGAGTGGTGTAAATCCTGTACACGTCTTGAGTGTGCACAAGGAGCAACTTTCCTTTAACACAATTACTAGACAGCAATAATGTCACAGTGTGTTCGAACCAATTTTGATTTACAAGTGGACAACATGTTGCCTTTTCATCAGCTTATTATTATTAAGTGGTCTGTATATGTTAGTTTCCCCTGGACAATCCCCCCTCTGGCTTCACTCTTAGCGAGGTATTGATCCTCCCAGTGTACCGGCCCCTCCGGATTTCATTAGGCTAGCTGCTGTTAATTACTCCACACTCTAACCTTTTGCTGTTTCATTTGGACCGACAAATTGGGTGAATTAAAAAAAGAGGAGGAAGGAAGAGGAAAATAGAGAAAGGAAGGAAAAAAGGCTCCTCAGCAGCTGTGGTGGTGGACCCCCCCTCCCTCTCCGTGGCACTTGTGTCAGAATCCCAAGCGGCATAATAATTAAAAAAGTTCATCAATTTTCTCTTTGCTCATCAAATTATGCAGAAGGAGGCTACTCCGGTAATTGTTGCAGAGGATTCATTTATGAAAACCATACCAGCTAGATCTAGTATGGTTGTCTGGGGACTTGGTGTGCCTTTTCGGATGTCTTTTTTTTTACTTCTTTATGTATTTGTAAATGTTTTTTTTTTTCAGCTTTAAGCAGCGCTGATCATTAAAACACATTTTATTAATTTATTTGTTTTTATTTACAAGGATCATGTGACGGCCACATTTTGTTTTACACCCCTTTACTGACACACCAATTTGTCTTCTTAGGGAAGGTATTATAGGACTATGATATGACACATAGCTGTAAATTTATAAATAGACTTCAATACCTTATGTCATGAGATTACATGTGTGGTGCATGGCATCTAAAGTCGCAGGGGAATGTAATTGATTAACCATATGAGACTGGGAACCAGATGATGAGGATGATGCTCTTAATCCATTTTAAATCAATGTAGCCACTTCCTACACAGTGAGGGATTATTGAGAAATTACTAGCAGCTGTAATTGCTGATTTACAACACATCAGATCATTTCTGGCTTGGTGCATCAACCTGTTTATGCGTACAAGTGAGTCACAAACATTTCACCAGGACTGCTTTAAGTAATTACCTCCTTCAGAATGGAACACTGTTTCAAAATGGATACATTTCTAACCAAGCTTTTATAGGATCTTCTGGATCCTTAATATGAAAGATGCCCTTTCCTCAAGGTTGAGTACATTCTAGTTGAAAAGATTCTACATGATGCAGAAGGAGCCATTCAGAGTACTCCCTTTGGCTGAGATAATAACTTCATCATAATTAGCTTGTGGTGCTCAGGAGTGTTGAATTGTCGGTTGCAGTGGGATCTGGGCTGATTTATTGCTTGATTTAATTACGTATCAAAATTCAATTAGACATGCTTTCAACCAAATTCAAAGTGAGTTTTGTCAAGCTGTCCCTTGAAATCAGACGTGGCTTGAAGGACATCCTTCATAATGCAGTGACATCTAACTTAATAATTATCGCTTACCAAAAATCACTCATGTGCTAAAAGATGAAGATAGAAAAAAGAATGCTAGGCCAGTTTTAGAGAGGAAGTGTTTTTCTGTACTCTTTCATTACTTGTTTCACATATCAACTGATATCAACAAGCTTCAAAAAGTGTGACCTTGATTCAGTAGGGTTGTGCAGGGTTGCAGGTGTACTTTACCAAGTGAAGATTCATGACAAAAATGCTCTTTGAGGTCGACTCCGGCTAAGCTTTCTTTACCCACATCACTCACTGCCTGCTCACCCCCTTTTGCTCCAGACTACACTAGGGAAAAGGGGAGCTGTTTTGAAAAAGTGTCACACCAGCCTCCAAGAGCTACATTGATCTTTACTACTATGCAAATTCAGGATATCATGGTGGCTGTGCTAAGAAGCTAAGGAAGGGAATAAATATTTCAGCCAGTGTCCTTTACCAGTGTTGTAAATACATTCCTTGACAATTTCATGAGATACACCTTGGTATTACTGTGCATGGTGCTCTTCCACCCTCAGAACAGCAACATATTTTCTTTTTGTTGAGGCATGATTCCACAAGGTGCCAGAAATGTTCCAGAGGGATATGATCTATACCAACTTGACAGCGTAGTTGTTGTAGTTTTTCAGTGGCACAAATTCTGTGAACATCCTACTTCACCTCATCCCCAAAGTGTTTTATTAGGCTGTGATCTGGGGACTGTGCAGGCCATTGGAGTAAAGTAAAGTAATTTCCTGGAACCATCTTCAGACAATGACACATTATCTTGTGAGAAAATCCCCTCGAATAAAACAGTACACTGTCAATATGAAGGGTTGTACCCTGGTCAGCAACAATGTTGGCTGTATTTATAGAAGCAAATATATCAGAAGTACACCAACTATTGGCAGACATATGTCGTTTTCTGCTTTCATTCAAGCCTCTATTTGGTCTCTATAATATGAAGTAATCATTGCATTGCACAGATGAACACCTTGCCCTTCCATACCACCAACACCTTTTACGTTTTGTGTTTATCTTACATACAGTATGTGCAACCATATTGCATTTACTGTTACAATACACAACAACTAAACAGGTATTGTACTTTTTTTGCACCATCCTCATGTAGTTCTGGCGTATTGCTAGCCACTCCATTAGCCATGTTTGGCAGAAATTTGTGTTATATTGTTATGTCAATATAGTTAGAAAAAATGCTGAAGCAATAGTGAAACAATTTGCTCCTGTTGCCATTGGTATTCAAGCTCCCTTGATGTTGATGTGGGTAGCATACAAAATGCATCAAAACAGTCATGTTTCCTGTTCAAAATCAAACACCTGGTAGATAGACACCCATTGGCATGGGGGGATGTATGTGAGAGAATATGCCAGCGACCTATTTTGCAGTGTGGATGCCTGTTGATGTTCCACAAAACCATAATTATTTCTCTGATTCACTCCCTCAATTAGATTATCCCACCTACTGAACCTTGACTTGACTTATTATCTTGCTTGGTGATAGCATGTCAGCTGTAGCTGTCACAATGCATTACAAATACAATGTTAAAAAGACCTTTCCTCTTAAGCCATAGCTGGACAGAGCACAGAAATCCGTATTAGATTAGATAGATCCATATTACCTTCTGGTCATGGGTCCTAACTGCCAAACAGGAAGTGGGAGCTTCGTGTGTGTAGAGGGAACTCAGAACGTACCATTTAGAGAAGACTACAGAGGGGGGTTTTCATGGTTTCAGGAAATGGTTTTCAGACATAGCTATATATAAATACATACCGCATTGGCCGCTGCTGTTCATGGAGCATTACTTTGATGCTGCCGCTATATTGGGAAGCACATGTATGTCTATCAAGGCAGGAGGTCTAGCCACAATTAAAATCATATTTCCTCGCTAAATTTCCAACCGATATGCAAGCAGTTTGCTTTGCTGAAAAGGCCACACATGTATTTATGGTACATGATACTTGATTAAATTAAAAATGTTGGTTTTCATACCAAACTACCTTATCTTGTGTTGATAGTAACATTACGCAGCTTTTAGCCTTAATATAATTTAAACGGGTGAGTTCTAAAAGATTTTAACCCCCATCAGAGATGTTCACAAGTCATTTTTTGGAAGTCCAAATCGAGTCTCAAGTCTTTGAGCTCGATTCCAAGTCAAGTCTCAAGTCACATTATGGCAAAGGACAGGGGACATGCAGCTCGTCATACGTTTCCCCAACGTATATGCGCCAATTAAAGAAACTAGAAATACATGAATGAATTTAGATTTGAAAAGCTATAATTGCATGAAAACAGGTTGTTGACGAGTCTCGAAGCTCGAGTCCGAGTCAAGTCTGAAGTCTTTTGGGTCGAGTCACAAGTCAAGTCTGAAGTCACTGTTTGTGCGACTTAAAGGTGCTGTAGGTATGATTGTGAAGATCCAGGACTTAGCCAAAAAGTTGAACATCGACAACTTCTCAGTCCCTCCTCCCTTTCCACTAAAGCCCAAAACGGTCTCCTAAGCCCCTCCCCCCACAAGGGAGAATGAATGTCTGTGCATGAGCAGTGATTGACTCGCACAAAAGTCTTTTTCTTTATGGTCAGATGTCTGCCCAAAGATGGTGGAAGGATAGAGGCTTCTCACAAGCCGTAGGCAGTATATATCTATAGTTTTCAGTACCCTATTTTTTTTAACACCAGCCTGAACTGTTTGTTTGAGTTATGTAAACATTGTATTAAACATACCCTGAATGAAGATTACTCCGGCCTCCATATGTTCTCCTTCCACCACACACAGCCAATCCTTACATCCTTGCACACATAAAATAATATGTGATCTATTGTAATGATAATTTCTACTACCATTAGGGTTAAAAAAGAGTATGCTGTGGCCTGAAGAATACTTGATATTCATGGACCTAATTGTGCAAAGAAAACATTCCCCACCACAGTGACCTCAACAACACCCTCTGATGTTGATATCAGACAGGAGAGATCCATACATTTTGGCCATCTTCATTTTGCAACAGAAACAAAAATTTGTAAGTTAAGGTTCAATGATCGTGCGCCTACTGAAGCTTCTACAATGTTATGTCTATTTCAAAGTCCAATTGTCTCCCTCCATGCAGCATTTAACTTAAATGAATATATACACCGTAGACTGCAGATGTTAGTGACACGTGTTGAGCCTACAGGTTTACCTGGACAAAAAGTAAACCTCTCAACCTCATCTGCTGTCTGCCTGCATAGTGAGTCACAAAGGCTTGACTGACTGTCTGGAGGAGTGAGCTGCATTAATGGGGAGGTGCATGTGATAAAGTGGGCACTAAGTGTACTGTCAAAGAGGAAACATGGTGGAAAAGAGAATGGAAAGCCCCTTCATGTGTCAAAACTTCAGTTTTATCAAGATTTGCTAGTAACATGAATTGTTCATCCGTTTGATCTCTCTCCCATTGACACATCTGACAGTCTTCTTCATTGAGACTGGCAGAGGCATTGTCCATAGAGTGTGATGTGCAATTACATACTGTATCACAGGCTTGTGTTTAAAGCAAAGAGACAGAATCATTGTCATTGACTGACAAACATGAGGCACAATGATGATACTGATTAATGATTATTCAGAACATTTATGGTAATGATCTCCTGGAAACTGGGAGTTGCTTCTGACTTTAATGTAAAAAATACAATTGATAGCCAAATGGTTAGCTGTAATAGCATTCTGCTAACTTAATCTATTTTTCAAATCTCCACATATCCCCATAAGAATAAGGATTTCACAAAGAAGCTTGTTAAACATTAACAATTTAAACGGAAAGCAGGAATGAAGTGTGAAGTGTTGAGGGGTCTCACTTCAGAAAGACTGCATTTGTTGCTATGTAATTTGATCACTACAAAGAGATACATTTTTATCATATAGAGAACCAATTTATTATAGAGAAAACTGCATTATATGTGTGCATCTGGAATATATGTACAATCATATACTGTGGGTTGTAAGTCACCAACTTAAATCATTGCTGTTATCTGTCTTAGTATAAAGAAAACCCTCTTTGAAATGTCCAATTAGATAAATACATCATCATATAACCTATACTATGTTATTCCACTTTACAAACAGCGATCACAATGGCCATTTCTTACCATGACTAAATGAAGGGAATATTTCTCAGAACCAAAGCAGCCTACACAAGTTTAATATAATTGAAATACTACCAAGCCCAGTCAGACTTATAATTATTGTTGCATTTTAGCATCATCAACACATTCCTCTTTAGACTTATCCCACCTCATCAGTGCATTTTGAAAGTGGTGCACAATGCTGTTAAGTGAAAGCATGTGTGATTGTCAGGAGGTTTTTAAATATTGTAGATTTGGTATTATTTGCTCTGTACTGTGGACAAAACAAGTATAGATTGTACACAACACCCAGGCAATGTCATGTGTTTACTTACAAGTGAAATGGTATTAAAAGCTTAAGAACACAGTAAAACAGGAAAATAGACATGATTGTTAAAAGTAGGCAACTGCATACACATAAAAAACACAAGTTGCTGCTTAATTTCAGTAACATTCAATGCACACAGAACTAGCCTACTTTGACTTTGCTACAACTGATAAAATATTTACAGTCAACATACTCAATATTTAGGAAGAGACATTACTTATTCCATCGTATTGGGTGAGACAAAGGCCAAGTTCATGAATATTTTCTCAGGTATGAATGTAAAAACCAAGCAAGACGCTTAGTTATCGTCTTTGGTTGCAGCGAATCCTTGTCTACATAAGCTCTCTATATCTAAATATTGTTGGCAGTTGTTGGAAGTTACGGATTTCTAAACACACAGTAAAAAGGCAGTAAGATCAAATACTGGGTCAGGGCATGTTTTTTCCCTCTATGTTCCTTAATGATGAACAGCATACATTTGATTGAATATTTTTCTTTAACCGACAACTTCTTTCTAATGTGTACTGTAAACTCTTGAGAGGGAACACAGACAACCCTTCTTGCAAAGCCAGTGGCAAAGACTTAGTAAAACATTGATAAAGCACAGACACAAGGATTACAGACACATCCCCATTTGTTCCATGCATATCTTCCTCAAATATGTTGATGTCAATTTTTTTTCTGGCAGTGCAGTCAGTTAAAATGTGCCATTGATGTAATTCAAAAGCCACTGAGTACAGAGCTGTCTCTCTTCCCCAGCCTGCCTTACCCAATTGGGGTCCATCACCAAAACAAACTTCTCCTCACTGCCAGGGTAATTTTTCCTTCTCTTCCTCCGCTGAGCACCAGTCATATTAATGTCTTTGTAGAAGGCAAATCTGTGCTCCAGGAAGCCAGTCTCATGTGTTTTTTCCCCTAAACCTCTTGCTGTTTCTCTGGCCACAGCCAAGTGCATTAACATATGTTCTCACAGTGCACAGTGCTACTCTGCATTGGTAAATGCCTTATTACAGCAAGACCCGCTCTGTGCTCTTCCACTGAATATCCATAAGTAGTAAAACACAGCCATATCTGCCCACTCAGAACAGTAGGGATGTGTCTCACATGACAGGGGGGCTCCTTAACATTTAGTCAGAGGCCCTCTTTGAACAATTGATATTCCTCCCACTCACAGTAATGGCGGGTAGTAATAATGACAAATAAAGGCAATATTGCTACTGCATGGTACACACTAAGCGTAATAAGGTCATCTGCTGGTTATGTTTTTTTTTTGCCTCCTTTTTAGCATGCAGAGTCAAATTCTCTCAGCATGACTTACGTCTCCAAAGACTACGCCAATGTGAAACGCAAGTGTGAGAAAAATATCCTGAGCAATGCAGCATGATCTTGCCTAGAGAGCTTACACCCTTGTAATCATTTCCAAACTGCAATTTCATCTTATTATTCCATTTGTTTTTCCTTTCTGTCTGAAGTGATACAAGGCATTTTCAGTGATCATGGAATCTGTGTCACAGTATTAAAGCATAAGAACTGTGTCCTTTACAATAGGTGCAAAATTGGGAGATGGCACTCACTAGTGGCTAAACAGTCTTTTGTCAACGATGCACAAACTGCGGTGAACTGAATAAAGCAAACAAAAAAATATAATGAGGCATACTGAGACACCTCTCATAGTGTATAGGGATATTTTAACACAACATGTGTTTGCATTAATTTAACTGACATGTGGGCATGTAGTAGCTATATTTAAAACCTAAATAACCTCTTCACTTCGTGAAGACATCCAGGGAAACTCTTGCCATATTAACATGAATTAGAAATGCAGCATGATTAGCATCTACAGTGAAAGTGTTGCTTGTATGACGACTATAAATTGTGAAATTGGAGAACCGACGACACACTTGGGCTATCTGTGAATGCAGCTCGCTGATGATTATGTTGATTGCTGCAAAAATATGGCTTTGGGTAGAATGTGTCTGCAGATATCATCCGGCCACTGGGGTTGTTTCAGTTTGTATGCTTGTGGTCATTGGATCCTTGGGAGTTTTTTTAAAGATTTATTTTTCATTTCTAATTTGGGCGATCTTTGTTCTGTCTGCCAAAGACACAGTTGTACTGTGTTGATCTAAAGACAGACTCTAAAAGAAAGAGTTTCAAACACTACAGATGTCTTATTCTTGCACAAAGAACTGAGTGCTGGCATCTATGTCATCCCACAGCACTGCTCTGATTTATAATGGTAGGGAGGGGAAAATAAGAGGCCAGGATACATCACTGAAACATGAAGGTATTGAATAATACTTTTGCTCATGAATAAAATCATTACAATAAGCTATTTTATAACTTAGACCTCAACCATCAATCTCAAACGTATGATTAATGCTTCATCTATAAATGAAATGTTTAGGAATTCAAAGGTTTTTAGTTATATATTTATTTATGTTTTTGGTTTTGTTATTATTGTATTCCTGTTTTGACAGGCCGGATCGCCTGAGGACACAAGTTTGGTTCGCTTTAACTTCTGACATCACTTTTTTAGACAATCTAGTTCGAGCTGCACCACTGTGCAAACTAATGAAGCCTCAAAGGCTTTGTTTAAGTCATTAAACGTGGAAATCTAACTACACAGTCTTCTTCTAATGGCAAACAATTACATGACAACGACCTGGCCAAGAAAATCAATGTCTGTGAAAACTAATGTAGTTGCATTGTTTATGTTTCAGCCAGGGGGATTTCATGTCTGTCTTAGTATTAGAAATGCTTGACTGGTCACCCACAAACAAGTATGGAAAACATTATATATATATATATAAAATATATATATAAATAAAAACAATATCTGTAACCTGGCATACTGATATAATCTCATCCAATTTAACCAAGAAGCTCTGTTGAATAAACCTAACCAAACTGGCTTTACAGTTTTTCTTATGCACTTCAGTTCGTACATGAGAAGCAATCATATTACTGTTCACAACGCTGCGACGCTCAGATCTGCTTCTGACTGTCGTCAGTTCAAATATAGGTTCCATCTGTTGGTGGTTCAAACTGTTCTGTCCAGTTCAATACAAAACTAAAGCTTCACAAGTACTGTTTGTGAGGTCAATAGCTCAGCATCCACCATTTTGCAACAACTGCAACAGTTACATTCCGATTTATTTTGTCCTGTAGCTTTCCCTGCGTTTCAAAAAGCTTGAACGTAATCACGGCTGATGCCGTCATTCTCTTGATGGAAATCACTTTCCACCTTCATTCAGTGGATCAAGACAGTGTGAAGCTGCAGAAAACCTTATCTCTTTTTTCCCAAACTAGTTTTGTACTGTGCAAGCTACACGACATATCATTTTGTTTAAATCAATCACCATAGTTTAGCTAACTTTAATTTCGTCAAAGACAAAGAAGGCCACGTAAATATGCAAACAACCCCAAGACCCAAAAACATGCATCTGGTGAGGCAGAGCAGCAATAACTAAGCAAGAGATTATGTAGAACAGGCCCTGCCACACTGACCTAAAAAAACGTAACTGTAGGTGTATTCACTGAATGGTGGGTAGCTGACACAGCATCAGTCCATGAGAGAAATGAGACCAACTGTATGTTGCATGCATCAACAAAACAACAACCCATAATGAATTGCATTACCTGTACAGGGCGTATATTCCATGAAAGTATTTGTGTATTTAGTTACGTCAGTCAGTTCTACTGTAGTGCATGCGACTCCGTGAAACTGCCACAGATTTTGAGTTAAGGGCCTGTGTTCATTTCATGGAATTCTGTGAGATCAGGTTGATCCATGTTACATATCATTCTCTTCACTCACGGGAAATTGCTTGGAGTTTTTGTGGTTAAAGCATGGAGTTGGTATGGTAAATACTAATTACTAATTACAAGAACAGTGTTTACATCTAATAGTCCTCCCACTATTCAACACTACATCAACAGGGGCGAATTGCCTTTCTCCCAAGCCTGTTTAATGAATGAACCAATCACACATTAATGGCACAATCAACGGAGGAGTGCTCCTTGTTTGGAGACTTTCCCCATTCGAGACACAGTTGGTGACTATAAAATTGCCTGTTGACATTGTGAAAAAGAATTGAGCAGCAGGGAACAGGAGTTTAATTTGAAATGAAATTTAAAGGATATAGGGAACCCAAAATCTTTGACTTGAAGCAGAATAGATGTTACATGTGTTGGAATAAATACCGTTAACTATTCTTTACTTGTATTACAGTGTCACGTGCCGTGTTTTGTGTTGTGTGTTTTTTTTCTGTGTGTGATTCTCTTCAGGTGTGTGCTGGTGACGTCACTCCCTCAGCTGGAGCTGATCAGCTGATCAGGGAAGGTGTTAAATGGCTGTGCCAAGCCAGAGTGAGTGTGGAGCTTCAGTGGAAGCCAATGAGAGACAGAGAGAGAGGAACCAGTAGTACCAGAGCCAGTGGGCTGGTGGTGTTTCGATTCGTCTGTGTGGTCATTTTCGCCTTCCTTTTGAAGGTTGTTTTGTGTTAAGTTTGGGTAATAAATCCTTTAAGTTAACTTCTCCTGGGATTATTATTTTAATTGTTTGCGTCCTCCAACCCTAGACAAAATAGGGACGTAACATACAGGATATTATTATTTCACATGAACAGCATCGATAAAACAAGTAGAGAGCCTGATTTTTACACTGAAATATCTTCGCAATATAGGAACATAGTTTTTTTTTGGTGAATTTTTCTAAAATGTTATGCATGTTTTTCTTCTCATGGTACAAGTTAACATTATGGTTTACATTTTCTTCATTTATGTTACATCTGCCATCAATATTTGCACGGTTCTTAATGTATTATTATATCTCCCCCCTGCCCAATTATTATAATGAATGTGTGTTAATTCAGATCACTGCAGTGGCATTTTATCAACTATAGTTTATATAATTTATTTCACACACCATAACTATACGGTTGTTTACCTAATCGTCAGGTTTTACTGTCAGTACTTGGTGCTCTTCATCTTAAGTTTCCACTTTTTCTTTTATTCTTTTATTTCACTGTACCCCCTTTTCATATAATCACTGCACGTCTTGAGTTCAGCTGTATCAGGATGTTTTCTGTTCAATGTTGACAAGAGAAAACAACACCTGCAGCATATGCACTCACATGATGAAAATCTGAATTTCTGTCCTCTGCTTCAGTGGATTGACTTATGTACTAAGGTATATTTTGTCACAGCAGGTCAAATGTGATATGCTGCACTTTAGAAATGAACCTTGGAGCACTTCCTGCAGCTTCTATGCAGTCGATATGAACACCTCAAGTAGATCTGTGAAAGTCACATTTCTCCTGCCTTAAAAATAGTCCAAATCATTACAGTAGCCTGGGACTCAGTAATATCCGGCCAGGCTAAGATGCTCATACATTAGCAATGTAGGGGACCAGGCAGCTGGACAGCAGTCCTGGAGCACTAAAGGACGTCCCATTAATGGGTTGCAGAGCATCAGGAGAGCCCACTCTGAGCAGAGATTTCCATGTGGATGTGGCCTTTGGCACAGGGGTACCTGCCCCCAGCCATCTGCACTGATTTGACAAATGATTCTATATCAAAGGGCTCTGCACTGATTTGGGTGGTAATTGATTGGAAGTGAGGCCCTCAAATCCCTGATTGGTTTAGATGGATGTAGGGGGGAGATATGCTGTGGCAAGGGAGAGGAAAAGACAGCCAGTAAAAGAGAGGGAGAGAGAGAGAGAGAGAGAGAGAACGAGGAAACAAGAGAGAGAGAGAGAGAACGAGGGAACGAAAGAGAAAAAGAGAGAAAGAGAGAGAGAGTAGAGTGCAGGAGATCTGTGAAATATACAGAACTCTGCCTCATTTGCACTTTGAGAGAATTCAGAATGCAATTTTATGCAACACGCAATATGCATGGTGTAGTTTTTGTTACAGAACCACCCATGTCATCCCGGTGTTTCTGTTTCTTTTTCTAATGCAACTGTCGGTATATCCAATTTGTTAGGGTGTCCATGAAAATTGGATTTCACCATTCAAAAAGAGGAATTTGGTTAGAAATGGAATATTATTGATTTGTTCCACATGGAGGTGTGGTCTGATGCAGATATATGAGCATGGAAAGCCGGCGGGGAGGCACGGATTATTTATTCCTTTATCAATTTCCCCTGAATTTTTTATGCTATTAACCCTTGTTGTGGAAATCGTGTGACAAGAGAGATAATATCAAACATGGAGGATACCGATTGTTAGTGATTCCCCTGAGGATTACCTCAACCTCATAAACCATTATAAGAAGTGCACTGCATGAGAGCACAAACGTGAATGAATAATATGCTGAATACTTATTATATATATATGAAATAGTATCTGCTTTATGTTAGGCATAAATCTGAAGGTTTGAATATGTTACTGAAAAGAACTTTTGAAGCCATTAAACATTTAATCACATCAAATACAATTTAGGATCTTTCTGTCAAATTACCATTATAAATGTGAATCCAATCATATTCATCATATATATTCATGTGTGGCTGTTAAAATGTTCAAATAGTAATGCTTGCACAATGTTAGCCATGTTGTGAGTAGCCCTTCAATTTATCCAACCAGTCATGTATACATTATGGCATGTTGGATGTTCTGCAGATAATCCAGTAGACTGCAGAACCCTGAAAATGCAACTGTGACAGTGATCCCACGTACACATAGGCCTACCGCCTATATTACACGGCAGGCTGGCTGCACTGCATACCTTTTGCCATTTGACACAGACATGAGGTGCTTGCCAGTGACAGATGGTACAATACTGGTCCCAGAGGTCACAAATGACCTTTTGGATTGTCTTTTTTTCAGTCACAAAGAATTATTTGTTTGACGATGGCCACCAATGCAACCCCGGGCACCCTGACGGAGCCGCGGGTTGTTGCTGCTTGTCTTCTGAGATCACATTTACCTCATATGAATTGTGTGTGTGTGTGTGTGTGTGTGTGTGTGTATGTGAGACGAGTTGAGTGAGTGAATGTGTGTGTCTGCGAACTTGAATATGCCAGGACGTGCATGTGGACGTACGTGTTTAGGACGATGCCTCACTAACCACCCAAAGTCAGCTTGATGCATTTAACTAAGCTTAATTGCTGCATGACTAGCCTCTAGTTTGTGTGCCAGAGGGATTTTCTTTTATTATACAGAATGAATCATCATTAAGATGTGCTTATTCAGTGGCCTTTCCTTGGCTTAAAAACGCCGCTGCACACAGGATATCTTAAGCATTGTATCCGTGGCAATCTGCTTGTTTACATTTGCATCCTAGTCGGATCTCACAGGATAAAGTGTGTTTCAAGAAGCAGCGTGTCTGTCTCGCATGTCCATCACTCAATTTCTACATTGTTAGGTGACATTTCACATGAGAGGTTCTCCTTTTGTGCGGGAAGTAAAACTGTGAAATGGCATCCTGGAGTTGCATGGCTTTAGTTTACCTTAGCAATTTCAGAGCTGGCAGGAACAGGGTGCAATGCAGGCCCCATACTGTCAGAGGTGCTTGATCCCCACACCCACCCCCACCCCTCGCCCTCTCCATCTGTCACCTAACCAGAATGCACTGTTCACATAGACACACATTTATTTATGCATGCATGCACACACAAACATTCTTACGCACATGCAGACACAAACACAATAATATCGGCCAGTACACTGCCCTCCAATATCAAATAACTCATAACTACATGTTTACTATAGAACATTTTGTCGAACAAATAAACTTGTGCTTAATAGTGATATTTCTGAAGTTTCTGTTTACCATCTGTACTACAAATGTGATTCTCCAGTTTATGTACGACGACATATATTCATGCGCACATCCCTCTTCACGATTCCTTCCTATCCTGTTGTGCCATAATGGGAAAATGTTATTCATGCTGTAGATTCAGAAGAAAGCCTTATGAAAAAGTGACACAATTTTCTGCCGCCTGAAGCCTCATGTCATAAATATGATCTTACCCTCACCCCTTACCCTGACTGCGGTACTGTAATGATGCTCTGAGGTGAGCCCACTCATCAATTATTCAAAGAATGCAAGATTTTCACTCTTTATCTTCTCGCTAGCTAGAGGAAACCATTTAAGAAAAATCAAGGAGGAAAAAAAGGAAAGGAGAGAGAGAGAGAGAGAGAGAGAGAGAGATATATATATATATATATATATATATATATATATATAGAGAGAGAGAGAGAGAGAGAGAGAGAGAGAGAGAGAGAAAAAAGCAAGCTGCTTGGCGGATGAATAAGAGAGTTTTCGGTGGACAGACAATGCTCTCTATGTGAGTTATAATTGTAGTTTAACAATGTGTGGACCTCTGGGATTTTCAGTATGCAATATATGGCCTTTAGACTAGGATCGCTATGGAAACCAAAGGGTCTGAACGACCTGCAGTGCCCACCCACTCGGACAGCCGTTAATCATCTTCGCTCAGATTCTGGCACTGCAGAATTTGGCCAATGTGTCAAGAAGCAATTATATATACTTAGTGCTCGGGCACCCCATCTCCTCCCTCCCCTGTCTTTCCTCGCTCTCACAGTATTAATATAATCACAGAGCAGTCAGTTTAAAAGCCCTCTGTTCATTTCAGTATCTA
Source organism: Gymnocephalus cernua (assembly GCA_023631565.1). Classification (NCBI taxonomy): domain Eukaryota; kingdom Metazoa; phylum Chordata; class Actinopteri; order Perciformes; family Percidae; genus Gymnocephalus; species Gymnocephalus cernua. The sequence goes on from CM042435.1 coordinate 24,380,233, forward strand.
TCTGGGGGATGCACACAATGCAGATGAAGAGAAGTGTAAAAAGACAGAGGATATTCTATTCTGAGAGCCATTATAATCAGAATATTCTTTTCATATGAATCATATCCAGCCATTTACTCGTTTTACCAGCCTCCTGAGCTGACTGACATACTAAATTAGCCCAGCTGGCCCATTGCATTCGCTGCACATATTGGGTTGGTGCGGATCATGGAGACTAATGTGAGCTGAGTAGAGGGAGATTATGTTCCGCTGCTAACAGCTAAAACGTGAATAACACGATCCACAAACCCACGGTGTTCCCCCGTTACATCAGCCCTGATCAGCTGGGTGAAAATGAAAAGAGAGAATGAGATGGAAATGTGGCGGACAGAAATCACAGCACATAGACAGACACTCTCTAGAGCTATAGAAAGAGAGGTGTCCCCGTATTAAAACTTCTGTAACATACCTATACCAAACTATGTCATTTCTCATCGAGAGCAACGTAAATATAAAAAGTACAGGTCCTAAGTGAAGGACATGCTGTGTTGGTTTGCATTGAAAAAGTTGATTGCCTTCCCTGTGATTTCCCAATGACAGACACGGAGGGAGGCGTATCATATTTTATTATTATTCACCAAACTACCACCGTCTGCAGCTTTCAATGGCACCAAAGTCCTTTTAGACAGTCAGCTGTGTATTAGCGATGTAGAAGAGTGTTAAGCTTTGAACACTTGATGACAGGCTGTCAGACAGCGTCCCTCCATTGCCCTCCTTCTACCAAGGTCCACTCTTCAAACAAGCCACTCTGCTCCATACCGGCCATTCATCCAGAAAAGGACACAGGCATTTTTGGCACATTCGGTGCTAAGTGAACTGAAATTGTGTGAATTTCACTACATAGCACATTATCACATTTGCAAGAGGCATGCACCAGGAGCAGGAACTGAAGGGGAAAGTTACTTCAGTGTGTGGGGACAACTTGAGACCATCAGAGCGAAGTGAAGACTTTGACTGTGCATGTACTGGACTAATTAGCATTGAATAAATCTGCCCTTCTCACCCCATGTTGAATACATGTTGAATCACGCAGAGAAAGAAATAGCAGAAACAGAAAAGAGATAAGCTAATTTACAAGATGTAAATAGGCACACAAACAAAACCTAATAAGAATATTAAATGCTTAACATGTCTGCAATTATTTCAAATAATGTTGTTGTCCCATGCCTGAAAGCAAGCTGGAGCTTACCTTATGAGGACAAATGGGGGGCGGTGAGTTAAATGAGATCTCCGGTGTCTGGCTCAGGTTCTACAAGAAAAACACATTATCAGGGACATGTTTTTAGTGAAGGGCATCTCCTAGCAAATTTTCAGAGACAGAAGTTGCAGCTTAATTTCTAGTCCTTTCCATTAGCATGTTTGCAATATATTTTAGAGGGGTTTGGCGACTCTCAATCATCAAGCATGCAGGTCTTTGCCGCCCACTAATCCAAGACCACAGCTTTTGTTGACAATCGTATTTTAAATCTTTATCTTGACAATATCATCTTATTGCCATGTGGGTGGGTATAGTGAGTATAGTGATGCATTTTGTTTTGTTTTCCAGTTCCCCTTCCTTCTATCCCTCCACAAGGATTATAAATCCTTCTTTGTCAGAAGATTTCACTGAACATATGTTCAGACTTTTGCTGAATGCGTTTTTTGAGGTTAAATGATTATCACATTGTTAATACACCAATACATCACTCAGATACAAGAAAACACCATTAAAAGGCAGACACAAGGTAAGTCAACAAGCCAACAACAGATGGTCCCGCTGCTTGTGATTATGCAAAGATCCAAAGTATTTGCATACTCACAATGCCATCATAACAAAAAAGAAACAAGAAGCCATCTTGAGGCTGACCTCAGTGAGAAAGAAAAAAAGAAATGGGTGAGGTAAACCCAGCAGGGAAGTGGATGGGCTCTGCAAACTTCTTTGGGGATCTATCAAGGGCCTGCCTCCTGGGAAGGCCCTGTTGATTTCCAAGCAGGTGCTTTCAGTTATGCCCTCATATCCAATTATGTGCCTGTGGTATGTCTGATGCTCCCTGACACTATTAATGGCTGCCTTATGGTATCACCAGGACAGATGAGACACTCAACTCTCCAGACTCTTAACATCTATATTTCATTGCAACATAGAAGGAGAACACCTAACTGGCCAAGGCAACTGAGAGAGAAAAAAAAACAGCCAGGCTTTCACTGCAGCATAAACACTGCATCATGAAATATAAATGAATAAATGGGCCTTGCTGGGATGATCGAATTAGTAAACAACATTTTCCCTACAGATTGAGAAGTCTATACAACTATGATATCTTAATTGATGTGACAAATAAACATGAGTTATTTTCTTTGGCGATAAGAGCAATAAATGGAATTTGCTTTCGAGTGTGTTGCATGCATGTAGATGGTTTTCCAGTGGGGGACACAGAATGACCTTGATTCAAAGCAATGACTCCAAAATTGTAATTTACATATTCTATATTGCTGATTAGATACTGTAGATGACAAACTGAGGACAGTCCAATTAATAATGACATGAACCACATCTTTTACAATTTGGAGATGATTCTGCCCTATGCCACTACTGACGGTTAATCAACTGTAACAATACGGAAGATAGAAAGCTTAGATAAAACTCACACCAAACATTTCCAATTCAACTCCCAGTCACTCTAGAGTAGTTTGAAGTGTTACTAAAAAAGTAAAAGGTCAAAATCTTCTGTGTAATCACTGTACAAAATAAGAATATGCTAAATGAACTAAGCAGAACATTTCGAGATTTATTTAAAGTCTGTTTAAAATTGCAAGCAAACAACAGTATTAATATCCCATCTTCAACCATTTTAATTTGAAAGCACAAATGATGTGGATGAAGCGACATTTACAAATACAAAAATAATGTGCTTAAAACTTTGCTTGGATTCATAAAAAATAAAGGAGCCTGTTAAAGCTTGATACCAACCATAGATAATCTAAATCCCTTTCCCTTTCTTGGACACACACACAAACACAAAGCAAGATATCCCCAGGCTATAATCACTGTTGTTTTTTTCCCCATTACAATCTCCTTTTATTTTTTGAGCAGAGCAAAACATCACTTTCATTTACGCCATGTTCCTTTGTCACACAGCTCCAGTGTAACGCACACATGTAAAAGGTAAGTATTAATCATGAATTTTTCATCTGTGCGGAACGCATGCAGCTATGTGAGCAATAACTCACATTCCTTGTATTTTCTTTACAGGAAACACAAATGTGATGATGATCAGGAGATATATCAGGAGATAATTCATAAATAGAAAAGGAATGGAAGGGGGAAAAAAAACGACTGTAATTTTTCAACTCACCTTTGCTCTGGAACATTTTGCATCTGATAGGGAAACACTATTGACAAGCCTTGCAACAGAGGGCCTTGGATTACACCATATATTGATGTTCTTGTCTTTTCAGTGCACTTGGGGTGGTTATTGTAATTTGATGAGGCCCAGAGAGCACACTGCTATGATATACAGCAACATTTATTTTCTGAGGAAACGGAAAGATAACTGAAACATGATGTTCTTTTGTCTGATATCTTGGAGACATGCTAATTTAGCAAGGATCTTTTCTGAGGTTTGTTTTCCTTCAGCATAATTCCTACCCTCACTCGAGAACCATTATAACCTACAAATTGCCCATGTCTTAACTATGTACTGCATAATACATATTTTGGTGAACCTTCAGTGCAATGCAAAATAACCAAATAGCAACTCAAGCTTGCTTAAAATGAATATTAGTCAAACCTTGCGCAACTTCCTCTATGTTTCTATTTGCCAGATGTAGTAGTAGTCTGGTCACATTCAACACGCCAACTTCCCTTACAAGCCCCGTGAAAAAAACAAGAACACTATTCAGTGCTGAGTGGACAGGGACTTGTGGCACGTTTGTGTTTCTAGCCCCATCAGCTCAGCCTCCATTCTCCACACACACAAGTAGGCTTTATACTGGCATCTTCCCCGGCTCCCTCAAAAGTGCCATGCTACATTTAGTAAACTGCATTTCCAGTGGCTAGTTACTGCATTACTAGCTCTGTCTGCCACCCGAACATTGTTTCCCCCCTCTCCCCAATAAAATATAGTTATTTCACTAGGATTAAAGGAGCAATGTAGTTCAAGGATTATCAAATGCCTTTGATCATGTGACTGCCATGTTTTTGATCTGCAGCACACAGCGCCAAATATATTCTCTTTTTCTTGCCTTCAGTCTCAGTCCCTCTCCATGGATTTCCCTTTGCTTGATGGTTCTCTGCAGTGTGAGAAGACCTTTTGACAGGCAGTGAAAGAAGAGGGTGTAACAAGCGTAAAAGACAAGTGCTATACAAGATAAAGCTGCATTGTGTTGAAGTTTGATTATCACGTTTATGACATGTAAGAAGAATAAGATGCATATTATTTGAGCATAACAATGTTTTCATATAGTCCTGTATAGCTTTTTTCAGTTTATTAAACCACTCATACAGTTAATGCCCCCCCCCCCCCCCTCTCTCTCTTTTTAAGGCAATGACATGTGTTTTGAGTATTAAGCAATAGATTATGTGGATGTGCCTTTGAAACCAGAAGTAAGGTTTCAGATCACTCATCCCCAACTGCACCCCCAACTGCACCCCACTGCTGTTCATTAGCAATTTCTGAGCCTTGGGCTATTTTGCAATCCCTGCATTATTATTATTTAGTGGCTGACTTGGACATGCAATCAAAGGGACACGCAATATGTGCAACACTTGTATTGCAAAGCAATGCCTTTACCATGATGCCCAAACTAAAACCCTGTAATTGTGAGCCAGGGATTCGGTGGCTCAAATTTAGTCAACATACCTCAAAAAAATGGACATATCAAAACAATTATTTTGATGTGCCTTCAAGCAACACAATGTTTCAACGTGAACGGCACTTGAACCTTGCATCATTATGAGGCGTGGTTTCAGGCAAAAAAAGCCCATCAAAAAATGATTGAATATCATTTTAATGGGTAAAAACCCTACAAGGCTTTCATACTGTCTACCTGCCATGTTATTAGATAGACCATGTCAGTCAAGCTAAGCAACACAGAAACAACATACAGACAGGCTGACAAGACACAAGTACGCTGCCTTCCATCTTCGGCTTGGCATGTTTATCTAGTCTTCCATGTGAGCTTAGTGCAGTTCTGTGCATATGCATACAGAATGATGAAGGTTCAGAAACTAGTGCCTGAAGGAAGCTGCACATATAGCACAAACTCTTTGAAATTGTGCCAGGGTGGGCCTCATTTGCAAAGCAATTTGACAACAAAAGTAAAATACTCACAACTTCAAACCAAATTCTAGAGATGCCAACTAGTACAGTTCTGCAGTTTGCTCTGCAGTTTACTCAGAGAGGGTTACATTATGGTGTCTTGTGTGTGTGTGCTTTTGACATGGCTTATTTGCAGACCTAGCATTGCACCAGTGCAATGTCATGATTGCTTTGGCAAGGGAGGAGGGCCTAATTTACATGGGTGGGAGTTTTACAGGAACACAGGAGCTTGCCTTTGACCAAGGTGCCAAGAAGCCTGCAGAAAAACACTGTAATTACAACCTGCAAAGCTGCTTTGTTGAGAACGAACTCACTCTAAATACAGCAGGACCAAATACTTATCCAAATGGGCATGAGTGAAAAATGTGCTAAAATAGTTTGTATAACGGTTGGAAGTCATTCATTGTTATACACTTCAATCATATGTAAACTATAGAGTCAATTTTGGATTCATGTATGCATATATGTTACGCAACATGTCCAGTACGTTTCATTCTCCACAGATAGACTGGAATCCAGTGCAACTCCAACATTAATTAATCGGTCACTATCCACTCCATCACCAGTCCTCATTCATTGGAGTTCATTGGATTTTTTTCCTCCGTCCCTGTGATTTTGAACAGTCTCTGGTACCATGGATTGTTTTGACAAGTGCAATATTGCTGTGGATTAACTAGAAGAGGATTTTATACCATGTGGGTTTATGATAATCTAAAATATGTCAAGGAAGCTTAATATTGTTTTTACTGCCTTTACAACTGCTATGACTTTGCATTAGGACAGTGAGTTTTCAGAACCCTGATACCTACAGAAAAGGCACAGAGCTGATATTATTTAAATTGAGCAATAGAGCTGCTGTGTACCACAATGCATGCAGGGCATTTTTGGTGTATCAATTCTGTCACAACCATGGAAACTACTCTTTCTGAAGTCAAAGCTCTACATCAATACTAAACAAACAAAAAACATTTAATATAGCATGTCTGTCCTTGTTGAAATAGTGAATTAAGTAATACATTCTGAATAAATAATTAATCGGTGAGAATCGTATTAGCATGGTATTATACCGTACAAGCAATGTGAATTTTTGCTAATTATTTCTGTAATTGTCCTGCGTGAGTTATGTAAATGTCCTGGTGAATAAGGGGAGAGGGCTCCTTGGATTATGTTGGATATAATTACATGTGTTTAGAAATTTGTAAATATTTCAACACTGTCGGTGTCTTAAACATGAGCAAACTCATCTTCCCTCAGTATAGTTTGGAGAGGAGGAGCAGTTTGATACAAATTAAGGCCACAAGACTAGAGAGTGTGTTGAAAATCTCTCTAATCCAGTAATATTTTGGGTGACTTTCTAAGATAAATACTTTGGCATTGTCTTGATGAGAGAGCTTCGCCATATTTAAGTGTCTTTGGGATCCGGATCAATCCACAAGGCGGGCGTCAGACTCGTACACTTGACCATATAATGTGGCATGCTTGTCACAACCCAAAATGCATTTCTCTCTTCAAAGTATATTTCTTGGCCTGCTCTCGTCACTCACTCCCTCTAACCAATTTGTCATTCTAAGCTGAGCCTCTCTGCTGCCAGCGCCTAGATGATAGCAGTGGGCCTCTCTGATCCAGGCAGTGGCTAGGGAGCAGGCCAAGTGTTACACGAGCCACCCTGGGACACCAAGCAGGCGCTTCTGCCGGCTGATGCACTCCTCCACGGCCGAGAGGAACTGGCTTTGCAGATGCTTTCAATTCGACACAGACTGAAGCTCATCTACTTTGTGAGGACATTTGCTTTGTGTTTAGTGCACTGCATGTTATGCTTGTTTGTGTATTTTGTGCACAAGTGTGCATGTGTGCATCAGAAAGATTAAGAGAGTTCTGCGTGTGTGTACGCATTTGTGCATGACTGAATATATCTGTGTGTGCATGCATGAGAGTGTGTGAAGCAGTTTTTTTTATATATATAAAGACACAATTATCCTGAAATGAGGCTGAGCTTTTTTTCTTTTCTTTTTTGGTTCACAATTATAGTATTCTCTAAGTTCTGATGACCTACTACTTCTCTGCTGATGTATTTTCCTGAGCAGATCAAGAGGCAACACAACACTTGTCGTCACTTCATTACGCCTGTTTTAAACAACCATTAATGCTCCATTCAAATGCCTGGATGCCGCTTTGCTGTTAAGCTTATCAGCAACAGTCAACCAATTTACTACTGCAGTTCTTTCTCTAGTCGGGTGAGCAGAGCATTGCGTGTATTCAAAATTGCATTAACTGAGCATTGTTATTGACTGCTTCTCACGGTCAGGCAATACTTTATTTTCATAAATGAAAATAAATAGCACCTTATCACGTTAAATTACCCAGTGCATGTGCTATGCATTAGCAAATCCATTCTACTGCCTTTTGAGAAAAGGGGTCAGGAATGAAAAATATCTTAGTCGTTTTTGATTTAGGTGATACAAAATATTTGAGGAACAAAAGGATGCAACACTAGTTGCAAGCAAATTCATCATCGTCTGTTTGTGAAAATTACAGAGAAGCCGCTGTTGTGATGAGCAGTCTACTCTGCTTTCATCACAAGTGCTTGAAATCGACCTTTCAGACCCCTATTTTTTTTTCTGTTAGAGCCATTTACAACTGTGTTTAGGATTAAACTATGTATGTCTAATGCATTTTTACACGAGTAGACATATTTATTGGCACCCAACAAACATTCTCTGAAAACAGACCCCTTCCTTCGTCTGCATGAGAATTGAAACTTAAAGTAGCTTGTTGAATGCTTGGCCAGAGCCTTCTCGTAAGACATTGATACCCATCTCACAAAGCAACACCAGCCTTTTATCTGTCTGAGCGTGATTCAGTATTTGATTGGGAATGAATCTGGAAGGCTCCAATCAGTTTCCCTTGTATGAGCACAGTTAAAATGTGTGTGACTGCTCCTTGAGCACTGATGGCAGAGACATGGGCGATTAAGGCCAGAGCCCCAATCAAACCAGCTGTGTGCCATTCCCTCCATGGCACTGGTTGTGCCAGGCATGTGTTCCACAATACTAGCAGGCAGAGACGCCTCGACCAAACCCCCAGTCTGGGGAGTTACGGCCACACATGAACAGGACATGTAGGCAGATTGGGGTTTAAACTATACAAACATTTTTCAGAGACAGAGCTGCCTATGCAAACAGACATAATCTCATTGGGTGCGTTAAACCTCAGTGGAGACTTTTTATGGCCAAGCAGCAGTAGGCTGCTGAAGCCCAGTGTAAAAGGCAGGGGGTAAGACAGTGGGTGGCTAATATTATGGATTCCTGAGTAAAACAATGCATTTTACCAAAACCCAGACAAGTAATTTGGGTTAGATTAATACCATTTCTAAAAGTGACCATTTCCTTTCCATTTCTGACCATTCCAGTTAGCTAGCCTTTGCTCTGAAAAATAATACGATTATATAAACATTTATAAACACCACATTTAAACACAAATCAAATTAATCAATAGCAAAGAAAAATTGTAATTAAGTAAAAAAACATTACAAACAAGAATACATGGTTTTTAAATTCCATTTTACCATGTTGAATAAGCATTAGCACTGGATCCATCTTTGTGGTGATGGGTACTTGCGCCGATAAGACAATGTCTGCTTTTGTGATTACATATACATACATTATTTTTATATGCCCCTCACTTTTTGAAATGTAATTTTCAAAGAAATATAACCTTCTATTCACTCCATAGCTAGACATTGATATCTAACAAAGAATATAGTTCATAACAGTCTCTTAGGTATTATATTTTCTACAAGCCCAACCAAGACTGAACCTCACATTCCCAGTACCGACTTCCCATTTTGTCAGTGGTGATAAACATTTAGCAACCTCACACAGAGTATATCACTAGCTTCCTTCTTTCTTTTAAAGAAATCACCATACAATTAAACAGTACACACACATACACAAACACATACAACACGTGTTTATAATTTACAACAATAATCCTTCAACAAATAGAATATTGTTCTGCAGCTCAACCGTGATAAAAAAAATACTAAACCTATAACCAAACACGCCACCACATAGGCTACAGTAGCACACTTGCCAGTGTTTTTCTTATGTTTTAGATTTTTATAAACACAAATTGCTGTAGCTGTCTGTTAAAGTGGTGTTTTTAAAACATCCACCGGGGGTGCCAATGTCAGAAATTGTTTAATTTTATAGATAGTGTTTTAAACATGAATACAGTTAAACTGTGTTTTTGTTCGTATTTTTTTATTTTTTGGGCACCGCCGCACAAAAACGTCTCCAGTCATTTTAATGTGGGAAGGTGGCAAAGGGGAAGCGGTCGGTGTATGAAGCCCAGCAGATGTACATTGGTGGGATACAACCTTACATCCGGCCCTTGTGATTGGTTAAATAAATACAGAGTATTTTGTCCCTTATCCCAGAATAGATATGTAGTGTAGCCAGACCATACTCCATCGTTGACACAGTGCTGTGGAGATAGTTTAGCAATGCAAGACTACCGCCAAGGAAAACAAACACAGATTTTGCTCTGACGCTCGTAGTTCATGTGCTGAACTTCTGGCGGTAACCGCCTGGCTTTGGCAGGAGCCGCTTCTAAAAACGCTTTGATTTATTGGGGAACTCTCTTGCAGGTACGCGGTTGTCAGGGCGGTTCCCACACAGTGGTGTGAAAGCAGCTTTAGATTCAATTTAGCAAAAGTTTTTGGATTAAAATTGGGTGTTTTTTTACCATCAGCATGGTCAAACTACAGTACATTATGTCTTACTGGGCTATGGAAATATTGTAAGAGAAGTTAACTCAAACTGCAGTCATTTAGAATGAAATACTGTCTTGAAGTCATGATCAATAACTAGTGTTGCACGGGGATCAATCAGTAACCAGTAGCCTTTCAGGCTGCCCTGTCAATCCCTACAAGGTTTTACCAGGTTATGATCATGAATGGAATTTCAAATCTGTTTTTTCTTTCTGTTTCAGGTGGACATATTGTACATGAATTATGCAAATCTACGGTGTTACAAATCTAAAAGAAATTGGTTTTGAATAGGTGTTCTCATTCTACAGTTAAGACCTCAGCGGACCTCCAAAAATTGTGGTCTGGCTTCTGCCCCGCCTCCTCAACACAAACCACTTCCTCTGAATGACATGCCGAACCATCAGTCAGCTATCAAACGAAGGCACATACAAGGCCTTCTAAACACCTATTAGAGCTATCGATGGCAGAGGCAGAGGTTATGACCATGGAATGGGGGCGGATATTTGTGTCTCTCACTCAGCATTACCAGCATCTTTGGAAAAAGCTTTTATAGATTTGGACCGAGGCGAAGGAAGGCTTTATCAGCACCAACACAGAGAAACACATTAAGGGATCAGAACCCCAAAGGTCAATTGTGGCTCTGTGCAGTGCTTTGTTATGGTGTCCTCTCTGTTTGCACTGAAGCCAAGTAATATGTAATGATACCAATTTTGTGTACATTTTAGAAGTTTAAAGTTCTTGTTATAGAACACAGAAACTGAATATTGATCGTTCTACTTAATATACAGTGTGTTAACATTTATACATATTCCTCTTTTCTGTGAGATACAGGGATATTGCACTGTATTTGCTGTCCTTTATCATAACAATAGGATAATAGGTGCTGATGTATACTGTAAAATAAAATAAATGGTGATAGTGAAAACAAAATGTCAGAAAGCTTCTTAGTAACCAGCTTGCAACTTCCTGATTTCATTCATCTGCCACCTGTGAACTCATACTGTATGTGACACAAGAATATAAAAACTGAGCCCAAACGCAGTTTTGTAATTTCAATATCTTCTTTAGAAAACTGTTACTAAAACTGTAGCTGAAGTCTGCTGCCAAACGTTATTCTTTTTCAAACCTCAATTCTATGACATGCTGTCATTAAAACAACTTCTCATTTTTTACATTTTCAGGATCTGAAAAAAAGACTGTGGCACTGTGTTGTGATTTACTGATTTTGCAGGTCAACACTCACTGGTTAAGACAAATCCTTAATCCCTCACAAGATAGTAATAATACTAATAATAATGTAATCCTTATTCCCAGACGGAACCATTTTCTAAAAAGACAGTTTTTGGCCCTGCGGAGGTTCTATTCAAGAAGAAGAGCAATGGGATGTTATTTAAAATACACAGCAATTAAAAAAAGAGACCATGCTAATCCTCTCTTATACAGATGCAGCTGTTGCGGTGCAAAAACTTTCTCATTTTACTGTATCTATTGTGTATCAGGTTATAATATTGCACTCTTACTCCATCCCCAAGTGTATTTCTTCAGAAAAATGTATTCTTTTCAGCTGCCAGCAGGTGCAACTAGTGATCTGACTGCTTGCCATTGAAGAAGCACAATCTTTTAGTTTAAAAAAACAAGTTTACAACATGTTAAAGAAAAAGGGAAACAAATATGGCTGCAACAGCTGCTGCAGTGCTACTGTAGAATAAATGCAGCACAAATGAAAGATGATGAGCGCCTTTTAACTCCTGGACTTCACAAGAGTCTAAGAACACACACATGCGCAGGCGTTCATACAGAGAAACGCATCAACAAATGCTAAATGCGGCAGACATACGACTGAAGACATACTGCTTAATGTTTTTCCTTTCTTATGCAAAAGACAACCAATGTGAGGAACAGATGGAATCATTTCTAACCATGAAAATCCTTCATGGCCACAATTAATGATGGTGAATAATCCTAATGAATGCTACACCATGTTTGTGATTGCCATCTTGCTATCTGCATACAGGCTGGTGGAAAATGCTAATTGTTGTGATAATCTTTTAAACAGAGATACATATAGATGAGCAAAAGCACATGTATGAGGCATGTCACGATTCTTTTTTATTACAAGTCTATATTTCATTTAAATTATTTAGATTTCTTTCTCTTTCATTTTCTGCCTTCATTTCTGTTTTGTATTTATTTTTGTCTTTCATTCTCCTCTTTCTTTCTTTTTGAAAGGCAGTCTCTCAAAATCCAATACAGTTTCTCTCAGCATGAGGCAGCTTCAAAGCCCTGCTCTGTGTTCAGGCCCGTCGATCCTCTCACCCACCTCCTGGTTGTTTAAGAGAGCAAAAGCACAGCAGTGCAGTTTCTTAAACACACAGATTCACCCCAGCACCAACAGAGGGACCGCTGTTTGGCAAAAGAGCCTCTCTCTCTGTATTTCTCTCTCTCTATCTCTCTCTCTCTCTCTCTCCCACTATCTCTCCTCACCTTGGACTCTGACACTCTCCCCCCTCTCATTACCCACCCTCCTCCATAGACCTCATTATACCCACATACTCCTCTCTCTCTCTCTCTCTCTCTCTCTCTCCACCCCTCTCTCTCATACAATTTATCTTCCGTTGCCTCTCTCACACTCACTCCATCTGTCAGTTACCTCACCCTCTCCATTCCTCTACCATCATTTACCTTTTTTCATCCCCGGCTACTTCAGCTGTCCTCGCTCTTCACCTGGCACTCCATCCCAGTGTCCCGTGCCTCCCCTCTATCTCTGCTGCAACTCAATCCCTATCGCCGCCTCTGCTCTGCCTTTCGCCTCACTCTCGATGTAAAGTGATTGATGCCAAGCCTGGGCTCCGGGCCATCCCTCCTACCACACACGCAGGGACATCACACTGAACCCGGAGGGTATGCTCAGAAAGAGAGTGGAAGTGGAGGGTGTCTATTGAAGGTTTGGCGAACAAGCCGTGCCCACCCATGTCTGAGGGGAGGCAGGCCTGGGAGACCCCTTGGTGGGGAGCACGAATTGGTACACTGGAGTGCTCATTATGGCTCGGTAGGGACTGTCCTGTGGGGCATCCACTGTGTGGCTGTGGAGCTCATTACGGCAGGCAGCCACAGAGCTCGAGGCACCCAGAGGCAGCAGGGCTCGTTGCAGAGATAAGAAAGGGGAGGGCTGCCCAGATTACCCTTAATCAGAGGCACCTGTAGACAGCCAGTGCCTCCCTCCTCAGTGCCTTCCGTTAAGCCTCAACCCCTCCCAACGTGCACGCACACTCTTCCTTGCTGCTGTAATTATTGCAATTGCTCCACTTGACTGTCATTCCTGAGCATGATGTTGCACAGCTTGCCTTCTAATGAGAAACCCAAGCTATGATCCAGAGGTGTTATTTATTTATTTAATTATTTATTTAACACAGCATGTATAATGTCAATTATTTAAATTAGTGTGATTTTAGCACGCCATGCTCTGCAAAGCTCTCTCTACTGTGCGCTATCTGCATTTGACTCACACCTTTATGTGGTGGATGGAGAGTTTATTCAGTTTTAATGTGACGTGCACCAAACTGAAGGGCTATGATTCAAACCGGCTATTATTGAAATTGGAGGCGACACATAAACATCTGCACTATCTAGTAAAATGAAAAGGTAAATGGTTCAGACAGTGCCCAAAACAATACATGAAGCGTGTGTGAATGGATTAGAAACGCCTGGTTCAATATCATTCAGATGCAATCACAGTTTAGCTGTTGTATTGGAGCCGAGGAAGTCAGATTTCAGCAGTTTAAACTGACAGAAGGCCAACTACTTCAAATTACATAATTTCAGATTTTAGGTCAGCAGGAACTGTGGAAATCAAATTTTGGAAGTGATCATTTAATTCACCCAGTACATCACTTTTCCACTACCTGTAACCTGATGTGAAACCAGTTCTGCCATACGCTGAGAACAACGCAAACTGCTGTCTGCTATATTTGCATAATAAGAACTGTTCCTGTCAGTTGTTTGGGCAAATGTCTATTTCTGAGGATGACAACAAACAAGTGTTGACTTTGATGTGAGTTAGAGGGTGCTAGCTAAAGTCTGTTTTAAGTGCTGAGAAGATGTACAGTAGGGATTAATAAAAACAAGAATGATATGATGTGCATGACTGAACCACTTTTGTTATTCTCTCCTTCCTTGCACACCTCCCTTCAGGTACTGAAATGTTCTTTGAAACCAACTGTCAAGCTGTTGTCTGTGCAGGCAGCATACAAAGAGTTCATCCAAAACCTGCACTTTATTTTCTTTTAAGCGCTTGAATGGATGCGTGGCATAGCTTTTCTTATCACATTGTTCGTGATATGTTCGAGACAACACTAACCAACATTTATCAGTGTTGTCTAATTCTAAACAAACATAATATCAACCACGGCGCTCAGTGTGATTAGTTGTATTATGTGTATTATACAACATCTAGGCCTACAGTATGCCATAATCACACTACAGGGGAAAAGTAAGACTCTGTATTGGAATACTTAAATTGTTAAACTGTTGTCCTCTGGCAAATTACATTATTTCATGTCACTTAATGGGTATCAAGAATTATAAAACCAAAAAAGCATAAACATTTAAACTCCTTAGCAGCTCAAACTCCCCACCCACATCCCTCTATCATGTCACCCAGCAGATTCTGCCTCAATTAAATTAATACGCCCACTTATGAAACGGTTTGCTGAATTTATGGTTTCAACGTTTTCATTTTGAGCGATTCATTTCGGCTTTTCATTTTTGTTTCACTTTTTTCAGCCTCTGTTGGTGCAGCATTGTGGTTCCTAAAGCTCTAACCTACCCTGCATTCTAAATGTAAACAATGCAAAGAAATGGTAATAGGATCTTTGGTTAAATAATCACAATAAACTATTTGACAAAAGAAAAAACGTTCATAATCAAATAAATATCAAAAGACTTTTGTCACTGATCATGGAACATGGCCTCATTATATCAGCTTGATGAGCTGCGACACCTGACAGAAATATGACACAAATAACAAAAAACAAAAGACTTGTGTTGAGAGGCTGATCAGCTCAGTCCCTCTGTGCCCAGTCAGAATACGTGCTTCATGGGCTACACAGTAGCTGCACCATGGGGGGAAAAATCAAGTTCAAAGAAGTTGTCGTCTCACAAACTGGAATAAAGTGGTGAAACATTAACAAAACATCCAGTTTACTGTAATACGTGTTTTATCTCCGAGTTTAGTTGATGAAATGGAACCGCTACACATTTTGTTTTGCCTGCAGTGGAAAGGCAAGAGGTGAAACAAAGAAACAAAACGCAAGAAATAGAAAAGAGACTCTTTCAACGAAGAAAGATGTATTTTCAATCTCTGTCATGGTCACATATCAAAATCCCCCAAGTTTTATGAAACCTGACCCCCCCACAAGCCTTCACTCGTACTCCTTTATTCTGTTTGTAGTTATGCAACTCTGAAAACTAAAAGCTAAGGGCTTATGACAAGAGTCATAAGAGTTACTGAAACTGAATTGTCATAAATTTCCGTTACTTACAAGATGATGGATTATATTCATCAGTGTTAGGCCTCTAATCTAATCGGGAGCTGCGCTCATCAAACTCCTCTCAGAGGAGGTGTGCTGATCTGTGATCACTAAATATGTCCTTGTTTTCTTCCATTTTCAGCATGATCTAAAGCTTACACTGATGTTAGAGCAGCATGGGCACTTTGGAAATAATAGTCCTGATCTCATTTGTGCTTTTGATGAAAGAGCTATAAAAGACGTCATCATTGAAACATTTTAACATGATATCCAGATTTGTTACTGCTGAAAGAAAATGAGAATTTTGCAATTCAGATAGATAGATAGATAGATAGATAGATAGATAGATAGATAGATAGATAGATAGATAGATAGATAGATAGATAGATAGATAGAAAGAAAGATGGATAATGTTGTTAATTGCAATACATGTGTTCTGTACTGCAGTAAAATGTCTATGGAATAACTGCAATTTGGTTTTCAGTTTCAGCAGAGGTCTGCTATTAGGACACATTTTGGCTTTCCCTCTCCCTACCCACACATAATGACACACATGAGTTGTTAAGCCTGACATTCTGCATAGACCAGGGCTACGGCCCTCATACCAAATTACACTGGAACGTGAACTGTGGTGGAGTGTATTTCTTTTCTTTGCCTGCCAGTACATTTGTTTTCATTAGATGGGATTGGTCAGCAGTCTAGGCCCTTATGTCCAGTAATGGAGCGTACAATTGCGGGCCCATTATAGACTCACAGTGAAATAAATGATATATTGAGCTTAAATATTTCACAATCTTGTGTCTCTCTGAACAGCTGTTACTGCCAGCAGACAAAAATCTTTAGGGAATATTCAATGTGCTTCATGCATCTCTCTCATTGGGTGTAACACTAGGTACATGCGGTATACTGTATGCAACATTTCTTAAGGTATTAAGACCTAGAACGACTTGGTAGAGCGATCACAGCTAATGTAAAGCTGTAATGAAAACAAACTATACGCAGAGGTGCAACACTGAGCATTAATGAAATTACAGAGCTGGAACTCAGTAGACTTCTCTGTGTATTGTGCAATGAAACAGAACAGGACAGGAAAGCAACTGCCATGCAAGTCACAGTCACAATTACTATTTCATTAAGGAGCTGCTACCATTGGCAGCCGTTCCCTGGCATTGTAGTGGAGAGGCTGGCACGGGACCGGAAGGGGGGTGGGGGAAGAGGGTTTGGGGGCGGTGTCACGGGGGGATCTGCAGCGGAAGGGGGAGTGATGGGTGGGGAGGAAACATGCTTTAATTTGGGTCATCTCCCAGTCTGCACAGGGTCGGGTGACAGAGCTTCCCTTTCACCTAATCTAAAAACACATATGTTGTACTGGGCATCCACCTGAATTAATTGACCTAATTATTCCTGATACAAGAAGGAGGGGGAGTTAAATACAGAAATAAATTGTGTAAAATGGTATAGCATGTTTGTCCTACAAAAGCTCATTGCAGTGGCATGCACGTATTTAGGGAGATGGAGGCTATACCTGTCAAGATGACAGGTTAGCCCTCAATTGCTTTAAAAGGGGGATGCACATGCTTTATGATAAAGAGTGGAGTGTGGTTGTTGGGGGAGGAGGGTCATCTTTCTTACCACAGGCACTCACACGCACACAATGAAGCAGACAGGCGCCACGGGTCAAGATGCTGCCTTGATTGCCACATTGCATTGCGCTGAACAGCTTGGAAATCTACGGTAATACTATATCTGATGTCTCTTTCCCGAAATTCAGCCTTGGTGCAGAATTACAGCCACTAGAGCCAGTCCCACAATGAGCTTTCCTCAGAACGTGCCATTTCTGTGTCTGTAGCTATTGAGTGTCTGTGCTTGTTATGACCTCATAACAAGCAAGATTCCAGAACGGCTCATCTGAGCTTACTTTTTCTCAAAGGCAGAACAGGATACCCAGGGCTCGGTTTACACCTATCACCAGTTCAAGCCAATTGGGGACCATAGGCAGGCTGGGGGAACTCATATTAATGTTAAAAAACCTCATAAAGTGACATTTTCATGCCGTGGGACCTTTAAGTCGAAGAATAGGATCTCTCCGAGGCTAAGGATTACAAAGGGCTTGTGGGTGTTTGATATACAAATGTACTGTATATGAAAACATTTCAAAACCACACAAATATGTGTTGTGGTAAAAAAAGAGCTGCTACTAAAATGCCAGTGGAAAGACAACAAAAGGCTAAGCAGGGTGCAACTCATTGCACAAATAGCTAGAATTATAGTTCATTACTGTTTATGTCTAAATTGCCTTCAGTTAGCCTGACCACTTTAACCATCACATAGCAGTGGCTGATGATGGCTAATTTCTGCAGGTGTTATACTGCACTGTATTCATCTCACTTTATGTGTAACTGGTTATGTTAATAGGATTTCAACTCAATTTATTCAAGTGCTGATCAATGGCATGCGATCTCGGCACTTCATGCATTATGTATTTTAATGGAACTCACTTGCTTTATAGCTGAATGGCTAAAGGTTAACAGTCCCAATAGGTGGGACTCCCTGAAGACTAATCTGAACTTCAAACACAGCTTTTTCTTTCACTCCACCAGGCAAAAGCACAGAACAACAGAAAAGTTGTTTTTATCACCACTTCTTAAGGCTCATTGGGAGAAAGAAAGCGATTTATTATCCCACATCCTTTGCTCATATTAATGTGACTATAAATGCCCATAGACATTTTACTCTCTGTAGGAAGTGAAGTAGAAAAAGGAGGAGTTAGAGGTTGGGGAATTAGGAAGAAGGGTACTGGTGCAAGGGAGGGAGTGGGGGAAAGAGGGAGGGTGGAAGAGGAATGTGTTGGTGGGGTAGAAGTGAAATGAGAAGAGGGGAGAGGGTGGGATAGCAAAAGTGGGATAAAATCACACACCAACAACATAGATAGATATGCCACAATCTCCATAATTATGCTACTTTAACTCGCATTTTGATATTGAAAATGAAAGTAATTTCACCATTGAGATCTTAAGCCTCTCTCTCTGCAGTTTAATATGGAACACATCCAGGCGTCTCTGAGGGTCCTCGTCTCTCTCCACTGCCACTACCTGCTCAATAAAACTGGCATGCTATTCCCACGATGAGAGTCCCACTGGACTTCGTGAGGACTGTGAGGTAAAAAAAACCCTCCAGTCCCTACTAAATCTAGAAGTGGAAGACAGAAGGTGCTAGAGACATATCCTGTGAGGGTCACTTGGCAGTTTTCACCTTATTGTATTCTTAGTCATCAAGATTTGCCTGTGGCTTTTGGAAAATGATGTTGAGCCGCCCATGAGATGACTTTTTCTATTCCTATGGAAACTGTACATTTTTGTCACCTTGGCAAAGCGAAGCAATATGAAGATTTCAGTCTATTATGCAGAAAATATTAGCAGTGTAATGAATCGGTAAAGATGTGATCAGTGGTAATTTAGAAGAAATCGAATGATGAAAGATGAAAAAATGAAATTTGGCTTTTTCAGGGCTTAAATGGACAAGTGCTGCAGTGAGTCTCACAGCTGGTCTGCTTGAATATGGATTGCACTGCTGGGACACTTTACACTATTGCTAGGTAAACAGGCATGAATACATGAATCAATTCAAAACAAGTTAATGAGAACGAATCTTGACTCGTGCAATCAGAATTTGGCCACATTAGCTGCCATTATCATTCTGTCATTGTTTTAGTTTCACATGGATGGAAGTGGATTAATGGTACGATGTACGATTGCTGAGGGAATAGGGGTATTTGGTGAGGCGAGTGGAGGCTTAAAGCTGTCAGAAAATCACTTAGTCGACAAAAGATTCCAGTCAGAAACATGACGTATAACCTGTAAAGAAGCACTTGCCTTCAACACAGCCTGAGCTGAGGCCAGCCGTTTTAACTGGCGCCATCAGTCTTCTCCAGGTAATGCAATTAGATGCCACTAATATCTTGGGATGCTCTTCAAACTGCAAATGCACTTTTGCTAAACAGCATGCACTGTAATAACTAGTGACAGCACTCAAGGAGCTAGATTGAAAAAGCTTTTGCATGTGATTGGTTCAAGTAATTGCACATACAGAATGCTCCCAATGATATAACTCATGAACTGAAAACAGATGTTATCCAAGACTATGCTGGCTTGTTTGCTTTGTTGCCAAGCAACACAACTCACCTTGGGTTAAAACAGACATAGTAAATTTGTAAGATGGGCTTGGGCCAGTCCTAAGGTGCAATTGCACTTCTGTGGTCTGTTAGTTAGAGTTCTGCCTATAGATCAAGTCACCAGGTTCACTGCCCAGACCACAGAAAAACAAATCCACTTGGTGGACGCTATTTGGCTCAGGCCTGCAATTAGTGCTCCATTCCAATAAAACAGGGAATCAGGTGTCTTGGAAACGATTTATTCCATTGCTAGCACATATATACAATACATACAATATATGTGTATGTATATATATATATATATATATATATATATATATATATATATATATATATATATATATATATATATATATATACAGTATCTCACAAAAGTGAGTACACCCCTCACATTTTAGTAAAAATGTCATTATATCTTTTAATGGGACAACACTGAAGAAATGACACTTTACTACAATGTAAAGTATTAAGTGTACAGCTTGTATAGCCCTTCACCATACCTAGAGATTGGCATGGTTTTATGTCGGTTAGCCTAATAGCTGGTTTGATTTGCATTGAGAGATGATTTTATGGAAAGTACCCCATGCCAATCTGTAGGTATGGTGAAGAGTATGTGATGATGTGGGGCTATTTTAATTCCAAAGGCCAAGGGAACTTTATCAGGATGCATAGTATCCTGGATCCATGAAATAACTGGCCTTTAAAAATAAAAATCTGCCTGCCTCTATGGGAATTTAACATAGGGGTGTACTGACTTTTGTTGCCAGCGGTTTAGACATTAATGGCTGTGTGTTGAGTTATTTTGAGGGGACAGCACATTTACACTGTTATACAAGCTGTACACTTAATACTTTACATTGTAGCAAAGTGTAATTTCTTCAGTGTTGTCCCATTAAAAGATATAATGAAATATTTACTAAAATGTGAGGGGTGTACTCTTTTTTGTGAGATACTGTATATATATATATATATATATATATATATATATATATATATATATATATATATATATATATATATATATATATATATTGTTGTTTTGTTTTTTTTAGTTTTTTTTACTTAAAACAACATTAAGAAAACTCTCCCAGATCATGTCTATGCTTTGTCATTCAGGTCTAGAATGCAAACCACATACAGTAGCTCCCAAGTAGCTTAAGGGAAGCTGTGGGGCTGTCAGGCCATCGATGGCAATGCTCTCCCTATCTTGTAACAGTAAAAGTCACCCACACAAAAGATGAAGACAGCCACCTTATGTAACACACACAAACACACACATATATACAAGTTCACATAATGTGCATCAGGAAAATGCCTTAGGGCTACAGACATCTGTAGTGCATCATCAAAAGTTCATTGAATCACTGTAGTCTTGGGCTAAATCTCTTAACTTGATGGATTAACTGGAATAAATATGATAGTGAGTAGTGACTATGTATCCAGAGAAAGAGAGATAGAGAGACAGACAGTGAAGGAATGGAATCTGCTGCTTGCTCCCACTATTCCCCTCAAGGCAACGTCAGGATAAATCTTCTAAGGGATTATCCCAGCTACACAATGTTCTCTGTTCTGCCCATTGTATGCCTCTTTAAGCACAATTGATAAATTAGTTATTTATATTGTGGATGGATGAAAGTCAAACACTGGATTTTCTTTTGATTCAGCTGGTTTGGGAAACATGATGAACAATGAGCTGCGTGTGTTCTTCCCGTGCCAGATTTAGACATTCAAGAATCTGTATAAGATTACAAATTGGAGTCAGGAAACTTAAGCATGCCATAAGTTTGTACCTTGCAGATATGGTTTTCAAGTACAGAACTGTCAGCTGTGTTTCTAAGCTAAAGAAAGGGCACTCAGCCAGCAGGATTTAGACAATACTATGCAGTTGAGATGCAATGCTTCACTAATTTCAGTTCGCCTGCCAGCTCAATAGGGGCCCAAATCAGTCTTAAATGAGTTACACATGGGATCAGATATCTCTGTGGGAACCCTCCTGCTTTTAATTTAAGGTAAACTAATAGCTTCATTTATTTGTAATTAGAATATCCTGCTTTAAAACTGTATCATGCTATTCACTTTTAACTGCCGGCTCACTCTTCAATAGTTCATGAATTTTAATTCATTTCGGTGGTCAGGCCAATCCCCCAGTTGTATAAAGTGACAGAGAGTTTTAGTCAAATTGAATTACCCTCTGTGTTTCACTGGTCTCAACCCCTACCGTCCTCATTTCCCCTCATCATTCTCCTCCTCTGCCACCCTCCCTTTCATTTTACCCTTCCTATGTTTCCTTATTTTACCCATCCCTTATAACTTCCTTATTTCCCTCCTAGACTGCCTCTAGACAGCAGCAAGTTGTATCTCCGTGTTTTAACTCTAGTTGCCCCTAGCACATGTAAATGACTTTGGTACTTGATGTTTGAAGAGAAAAGATGAAGAAAAAAATCCCTAAGTGCAAAATCAAACAGATACGAGGCAGGAATTTTTACTTTGCTGGGGAATGTGTGTCTTGACATGCACTGCCTTTTATGTTTTCTTTTTTAAAGTAGTCAAGGACAGTTAGTTTGGGAGGCATTCTAATCCTGAATGTTAGGAATACATTTATGCGTTTCCATTTCTGACATAAAGTATTTTTTATGAGACATCTTATAAAAGGTGAACAGCCATTGCTATAACTTTCAAACTAAGCCAAGCTGATGCGTACAGGTTGGCCCTTGTGTTATCACCTAGCCCCATATGTGTGGCTCTGCACTCCGGAAATAGTCTGGAGTGATCATACATACATAAGCAACCAGCCACAGTCATTTAATAAAAAAAAAACTGCTAGAGAGGAAATATCTCACATGCCAGGAAGTTGGTTGCTCAGTGCATTTGAGGCTATACGCCCGCATGACCCACATTACATCGAGTCATTCAAATGACCTCTGAGGCGTTATCTCCAAAAGGCAAACATGGCAGCATTGCTGCGCCCCTCCTACTTGCCAAGGATGGCAGAAAATATCTGACATTGCAAAGATCAGTCTTGCTGCATCTGCAAATTCACATTTCCAAGGTCAAATGTTGTATCGAGAATATGGGAGATAATGGTGTTACAATAAATTACGTGAATGCATCTCTTACACAGTTCCGGACTAATAAATCGATGGTTGAACAGTCCTCAGTGTTAAAAGGAGGGACAACCTAGCATGTCCCGTGATACGGACAGCAGCAACCTTGGCGAGACATAGAAAGAACATCACGAACAAAACGGATAAGATTTGGTGGGAGTTAAGGTTAAAGGTAGAGTGAGAATAAGATTAAGAAGGTTGAGAGGTTAGGGTCTGTCTTGTGATCCCTCTTAAGAATCTGTTCTTAACTTCTGGTGTGGAGCACCGACCTGGATCATCAGCAGTAAACCCATTAGAAAGAGAACACCAGATGACAAATACCCCAGGATTATGCTGAGTACTCATCTGCCACATTTGTGAGTGACAAAGCATTTCCTGCTGGCAGGGAGGGTCAATCTACAGGGTTACCATGCTTGTGGCCAATGGTTACGTTCTGTACACAACTCCAAATCAACTCTCTTGATCTCATTGACAATGTCTGTCATGTCTTAGGATGGAAAGAATCCATGAAAACATCCATACAGTGAATCCCACAGAGGCTTAATTGACATTGTCTGGGGAGAAGACGCTGGCCTCCATTTCTTCCCAGCATGTGTCTAAGCCCTGAGACAAGCAGTTGAACATTGAGAAGAGGATAAAACTCCATAACTTAATCAGATAGACTGGACACCCCCGGCAATCTCTTTGTTGTGTCTAAAAATAGTGCGTCCCAACGGTCTCTCTTGGAAAAAGCAGGCACACTTCATTATTTCATTATATCCCCCCTATTCTGATTTACATTCATAGCAGAGGAAGAGTAATTTTTATCTGAGCGTCATGGCTATACCGAGTAGCTGTGTACTGATCCCCAACAGAATAGCAAGACACAAAAACAAGCCAGAGATCCACTCAGTGCATCCCACCCTCAAGAGGCAGACATGATCTCATGTTATCCATGTTTCCCCCGAAGCATTAAGGTGCATATGCATCATGTCAATGAGACCTGAACTAGGAAACTCAGCCTTTTCAGTCGCCATGTTAAATAATGCATCAAGTAGCAGAATGGAGTTTAATTTGAGGCAAATCCAGGATTCAGTGATGCATCATCTTTTCTAATGCACTCAGCTTCATTCACTTGATGTTTTATTTTGCCAGTTTGCCTGTATGTGATGCATACTTAAGTACTTAGATGTATTTGCATATTCCCTAAGAAACTATGAATAATTCTTCATTCATCGACTCACATTGCCCTGCATTACTGGGCACTTCCATTGATAGTTGCCATTGAACTATTTGTGATCTCAGTGACTCTTCCTATATGCAGTCAGCACCCATTGTGAGTACACAGCAATATTGGACACATCAGTAGCAGCGTGCTGTGCAGCATTCATCGACAACTGTATATCATATTGTTGTCGAGTCCAAACAAATGAGGCCCACTGAAGCGTAAACATGTATGTCTTGTGGCTCATATCTGCAAGATGGTTGCATCCAGAAAATGATGTGTAGGATGAAATACAGTTGGTTACTTGTGGAGTTCAACTTTGGTTTGTTACCAGAAATCTAAAGACCTTATGTCATGTAAGGAGGGAACAACATGTTTTCTTACACCTCCCAGGACAACAGGGTACTAAAAAATCAGGGTTTGTTCTTGTAGGTGTATTTAATCATCCTGACACTCCTCCCAAACAAGTTATCAATGGCTAATGTTTGCATGGAGGAGGAATCCCACAAACGACTACCAAAGGATTTGCAGACATAGGTCATTGTGAGTCACCGGGGGGTGGGGTGGGGGGGGGGGGGGGGGGGTCAAACCAATGTGGTGTGCCTGGGTGACCTTAATCACTTCCAGGTTCATTCAGGCTCAGATTTCACTTGTGTGCCTTATTTCAGGTCACTGCCTCAAAGTCAAAGTAGGGCACAGTCATTATCTGAGGGAGCATAACACAATCATCCACACAATACAATAAGGTCGGCACAATTCACTGAAGTGTTGTCCATTACCTCTGGGCTTGTACACGTGTGCTCCATCACAAGCAATGCTTGTCTATATGTGTGGAGCATTGGTAATATATTTAGTAAATTTGTCTGTAATACATGTGCAATTTTCCTCGATGTCTGGGTCTCTCTCTTTTGCTGAAAAGAGAGAATGTAACCCCAATCACAGCAAAACACAGGCTGAGAAAAACTGATTTGGAGAGAGCATAGTCAAAATTCCAGTATAGTCTGTGTACATGGGCTCTTAAAATACAAAACAAGGTGAGTGCAGGCAGATTGGATCGAGGTGTTCTAATCCAACTATTTAACTATTCAGACCTTAAACCAAAATGATCGTGAAAGTGGTCAGATTCTTGTTTCATTGGTTTCACTTGTAAAAGATAGAGAACCTGCAATAGGATAAACTGTAAATTAAGACAGTTATTTAAACAAAACGTTACAGTTATAACCAAGACATAACTGCAAAGGGGTGTTAAAAAAAGTGGCATCTCAAGGGGTGTGTGAGAAGCCCCAACTTCCCTCAAAATTCATGGTGCAGCATGACGTGAAGCCATTTTACTTCATAATGACTGTCAGACCAGTCAAGCAACAAAGACCTCTGCAACAAAACAAAAGTGTCAAAATGACATGTAATAATCTGTCTGACTGATCTTGGGAATGGGTTGCTGCTCTTTTTGAAGACTGCATGCACATAAATTCTTTATGATCATCAGTGAATATCACACGCATTATTTAAGAAGACTCTTCAACATATCCCTGATTCTATTATGCTTTCATGTTTAAGACTCTCCACTTTATTGTGGAATATGATCCCAGGAACTATAACTTTATTCTACATTACTACCTACTGTATATTAAAAGCAACATGCTATTCAGTTAACGGTGTTAAAGAAAGCAGAGCTGCTTCTGATGGAGGAAACAGATTAGGTCAAAACTTTGTTAAAGACTTAGAGATGTTTGCTTTTGTTTGCTGTACAAGTTAATGCTGTGGGTTCGTCAAACAGCCAACGGTGTCCTAACATTGGTACGGTAGAGATCTAAGCCATTAGAATGAGCTGTACAATGGGTATTACCGCAGACTGGTATTAGCTTTTTGTGGTCCACCAGCTATTACTGTATTCACTGCTAATGGCTCTCTGCATACATCCAAGCTGATATGCAACCAGTTTTCACACAAATTTCAAGTGCATGACATGCAGTGTATTTTTATTATGACGAAGCACTTACATAGCACAGCACTGATGTAAAGTGTAATTACTGCATTAATCATAGCAAGTATGACACAAAGATATCAAGCTGTGGATGTAGTTCCAATTATACCGTGTAACGTTCGTGGGTCTCATACAAACGGCTTTCAATGTAATCAGATATTCACATTTAACTGTTTCTCTAGCATTCCCTTTTGCTTGTCACTGGATGAAGCGAAATAACAGAAAGACAAATCAGCATGCTTTTGTGTATGTGTGGATTAACTTGCACTGTGTACATGTTTGAGCGAGATGCATTTGGGGCCTCTGCTTGTCTTTTGTGTTTCTGCCCCAGATTGAGCCTGACAGCCATGTACAATATCCTGTTATAAAACACAACTGAACAGACAAAGGAAGGAAAAGCATCAAATGCTTTGGTTAAACAGTCCTTCCGTACGTGCAAATCTTTCCACAGTCATCCTACTTATGTCATGGGAAGCTCTAATTAGTTAATGGGCTGATCTCATTAGACACATGCTTTTGTTGCAGGTGTCCAGTCGAAGCTGAGAAGATTGCCAGAGGCATAAGGTTAGAGATGTGGGCTTAGAAAACCAATATAAAGGAATTAATAGCTTACAGTATATGCAGTCATGTTTACACACGGCATGTGATCAGAGGTATTGCATTGCCATTACTAGAAAGACATGATACTGCATGTTATAGTTGTTACAGTGAAATTATATGCACACTGGACGTAAATAAGAGTTGTCTTGACATCTGTTGCGATTTCCAATATGGCCAATTCTACAGTGTGCAACTGAAATAAGAGCAACTGTTCTTTTACTCTGTCTCTCTTTTTTACTGTAGAGAAGGGGCTTGCCTCTGTCTGTAGTCAGAAGAGGTCAGCACACTCACTGTTTAGTCCTGGAGTGTTACAGTTACCCTGGAGTAGATTTCCGGGTTCATAGTGTGAATGTCATCACATTGAGGAACAGGCAGCTTCAAACGCGAGTACTTATGGAGATATCACTCATGGGATGTCTTCTCACGGCTGGATATGGCATGTCCACTGCACCAAAACAGGGGGTGTTTGAAATGCAGTGATTAGTGCAGTGTCCAGTTAATTTTAACAGGGTTTGCAATGGGACTAATCAGGAATTAAGAGCCGGCATTGACTTTAAATCGCCTTCTTTACGCATTCGTTGGGGGATACTGTCAGGATGGAAAAAAGGCAATTGTCTGCGGTCTCCTGATTATCCCCTCCAAAAGCCTATAATCTGGCTGAAAGTACTTAAAGAGTCAAGCAGCAAAATAAACAACATTGATTATCATCCCACTGTTCTGTTTTTTTTTTTTTCAAGACGAACCATGCAGATAGGGAGGGGGTTGGAGGCTAAGGTTTCGCCATCCCCCGTCAGCGCCATCTGCTTTGGCAAATGTTAAGGCAGGCCAAATACCCCCTGATTCCTCTGTTTAAAACAGATTATCAGCTATTCTAAGGAGGCGGACGAGCATCTTATCATCTCCCAATCTCTTTTACAAAAGCAGAATTCTGTACGAGGATTACCAGGATTAAGGAGGACAAAGACATGGCCCTACTTGGACAATGTCTTAAATTGTTGGCTTTCAGTCTGGCTACCTTCTACAAACTACAACCATGTAGTTTGTAGAGCTAAAACTTTCAGGAATGCTTGTTTTTGTGATGAATGATCTATGGTTAACGGTTTTCGACACAATATATCAAGTATAGCACCACAGTGTTCATTTGCATTCATTTATTGGAACTCAATTAGTTGTAGAGCTCAGTTACACTTCAGAAAAGAGCCTCTGCTTTACACAATATTGGCAGCATCACATAGTGTTGAACAATGCCCCACAGTGGGACGTGGCTAGGTTTGAAAACTGCATTTATTAGCCCCAACAGCATGATAGATTGCTGGACAGGTTTTTCACTGTATGCTTCAAAGTGGGTAAAATGAGGGCCAGATTTCAATGCAAATAACTTCTATGTGGCTGTAGCTTAGTCGCATATGTCCACAGAATGCAGATGCACCTGGTAGCTAAAATGGTACATGTTGCCTTCTCTTTACTGTATTTGGCTTTGTGTTCAGAGGGGATTAGAGTTAAATCTGCCTGGGCAAAACTAAGGTTAAAACCTCGTGATTACTTCAAAGAGGGGTGGAGTGAGGGAAACAGGGGGAGTGGGTGTCTTCTAAAGAATGCTTTTAAAGCTCACTTATCCCTACTGTACCGACGGGAACATATATTCTACAAAATAATCAAGCACCGACAAATCCGTGCCAAAGCAACTACGTCTCCAAACATTAAGCATGCAAGGGCATTATTAATCCCACCCGAACGATCAGGGTGGATTTCTCTACCTGGGATATTTTAGGGAAGACAGAGGCACACTAACTGTCTTGCAGGCACACCAGCAAACCATATGCTCCTTGCACACTATCAGCAACTACTGTTTTAGATCACACTTTTAACAAGGAACAAACAATTGTACAAGCAATCGATGTTCCTCAGATCCCCGCTCCACAGTCACACCTCGTTTAATCAACAGAATTGTTTTCAATGAAAACAATCTCCGGGCTGTGGAGCTACTCAGTGTCTCAGAAAGAACCACTCGGCGGGCTTCCACACTGATTTGATTGTTGCACACACAAAGGTAGCTAGACCACCGCAGCTATGGGGGATGATTGAATTATTCAATTTGACAGAGATTTGGCAGCAATTGTGAGGAGTGCTGCCTTGAGTGGAGTGCAACATTAAGACAGCATCTTCTTGTTTCCTGCACCACTGCACAGCACATGCATAAATAGCCCCTGTTTAGACAGTCAGTACCGCTCCAGGACAACTTCACATCATGCCATGAACATGCCTGCTGCTCTGCTAGTTGACCCACACCTCCCCATAGACACACATAGGATTAAATGATCAATTTAAAATCATTTATCATATATACATTTGAACATTTAAATGAGAGGCATGGTTAAGTACAAAACGCCAAACTACAGTACAAGTTCCATGTTTAAAGCGACAATATGTAACTTTGTTACCATGAAATAACAGCTTCAAAATCATTTTGATGCTACTCTGACTTTTAATAGGGAGAACGGGGCTTCTGTCATTCCGCCTTCGAGCCCCGAACGCCTGTTCTCGCACTATGTAACTTTGGTGGGCAGGTATGATGTCACGGGAGAAGTGCCGCAATTGTTTAACTACCACTGATTTTAGTGAAACTGGATCATATTTTATGGAGAAAATGTTTTCTGGTTTTCCCTCTGATGTCGTCCAGCTGCTCTACCTGGATCCTCGCTTCTTGTCGGAGTTTCGAGATGGACAGAGAGCTTTACTTGTTGCTAAAATCATGCTAAACGTTAACTGCAACTAACTCTATAGCTGCTCCATCAACTAGTTGGCTCAGTTAGCTATGCAGCCAGGATAGGGAGCATGGAGCAATGTTAATGTTTACACCGCTAGCACGGGAGCTTTGGGCCGCTGGGAGAAGGTTTTCAAGGATGGCGGCGGCTGCCTGTTCCTCACGGCAGAGGCTAGGAGTGGAAGAGGACACGGAGGAAGCTAAGAAGAGAAGCGGAGAGAGTGACCAAGCTGCTGTTGGACAACTCGGACTGGCTTTTAGTCGTTGGCGAGAGCTTTGCAAAGTAAAAGGCTGCAAGACAAATGGCAAGCTGGCCATCTTGCTGTTGTACTAGTAAGTAATATTAGCTGGCTTGCTATGTGTTGTTTTGTTGCACTTGCTTGATGTTTGGCTGTGTTAGCAAAGTTGTTGACTTTCTGTTTTTTGATCACAAGTAATGTAATCATAACACATGCATAATTACGACAGCGGTGTATGAATGAATTACACTCTGAAACTGTAAGGACGCCAAATTGCAATAATATCAAAAGTTCCGCAGTGTTGCTTTAAGGCACCTTTATGTATCTGATGTCACCACTTAAAAACACACTGCGTTAGGGTTTCATGAAGGCATGAGTGGCTGCCAAAATCATTAAATTCATAACTTGTAAAGAGGAAGAAACACATCCGTACGCCCTTTCAATCACTGATTTCCCTACAAGTTTAGAGAAAAGTCATAAAATACCCTTAGTGGTGCTCAGATTACTCCCTGCACATGGTTTTTTTTAAAGTTAGCTGAGACAGCAACTGCAGGGATCTTTTATTTTAAACAATCTGTAATCTTGAATTGTCATTCTACACCATCTGCAACGGATGGCTGTGATATCAGCGGAGAATGTGAGTGACTTGAAAAATCAATGTAATGTGAAGAAAAAAATGGGTTTTGCCATTTCAATGGCTTCTTTGCAATGTTATCCACACGAATAGCGAATAGGTTCTAGTTTTATGTTACATTTATCAGAGGGGAAGAATTGATAACAGGGGTGAGGTACTGATTGCAATGATTGTATTTTCAAGGTTGAGGAAAGTCACTGGGCTTTTACCACTGCACTTTTTTCACAATGATAAACTTTATATGTGGTTCTTGATTCATCTTCGAACGTATTATTCATAAATGATAGACATGTATGCTTGATAACTGCAGTGCATCGAAGGGTTTCTATTACAGGAAACTGCTCTGTATAACAAGCGTTACTGAAAAAGCCCGATAGCCATACTGTGAATGGTGAAATAAAGAAATCAAAAAAAAGGAAAGAATACAATTAATGACGACCATATGGATAGCCTCACCACCACAGTGCAATGAATTGCTGTGTGTGTCTGTGTAAGCTCCTCTGTGCGGGTCTGTTTATGTTGCTCCATCTGCAGACATATCATTAAATGTAATCAAACTTACTACATATAACTAGCTTCCTGGTCTGTTAGATGAAATTGAATACTGTGTCCTCAAAAATCATCAATCAATATGTCAGCAAAGAAACTGGAATCACTTTCGTCAGTGACATACTGTAATACAACCACAGGACAACCTTTTAAAAGTCACTTTTTATAAAGTCACTTTATAGATGGTAAAAATCGCCGGGAATACACTTAATGTGAGCTGACCAAAATCCCAAGCGCGTGCTGGGACCCATTAACAACTGAACATTTCTGTGAGAACAAAGAAGCAACAACAAAATGATCCAAAGACATACCAAAGACATTTTCTGTTATAAACCAGACCGGCAACTTCCCCTAAATCCTTTCTTGCCATCCCTTCTTTCTCACCTTTGACTTTGCACTGCAAAGCAGAAAAAAAAAATCCATTTATCGCCTACTCTATCTTCATGCACAAATGTTAAGACTCATTAATGCTGTGGCTTTGTTGGATTTTTTTAAATTAATTTATTTATGGCTCATTTGAAAACAAGTTATTACCTAATTATGCATAACACAAAAAAATCAAATTATAATGTATCTAACTCAAAGAGATACAACTACCTTATGATCTACCCGAGCTCTGTGTTTTTTAAGTAAGAATGAGGCATTTAGCAGGTTTACATTTATCTATTAATAGAAGGCTGACATTTATGCACTCACTATATGAGAATGCTCTACTTGAGTGTGCACCATTTTCTCAAATCACCAAGGACACTATCCCCGAGGGAACTGATTAGCTCTCTCATTTTTAAAATGTGAAGTAACTTTGATAAGCAATTAAACATGTTCTGTTGTCTCTACTCTGGCTTTGTTTTACGCCTTTCAAGTCTGTATTTTTGGATCAAATCCGCATAAACACTGCATAACACAATGTTAGAGTGGCGGTTATTGCACCCTCTAGCATCAATCTTCCTCTAAGATGTGTAAAACCCTGTGTTTGTGTACTACTGTACATCACAAGCAGGGTTATCATTATCAAATGATCATCATCAGCTCTCATGAAGGAGAAAAATAAATGTTCCAAAAAAAGCTTTTCTTCTGCTGTTTTGTCTGTGCACTTCAAAGGATGTGCTCCCACCAAATTTCCATAACTTTTTATCAGTAATCTGATCCTAATGAGCGATGTATATCTAAACCATTTCTTCATCTCATTCTCCTAGTTAAGTGCTATATTGTTGCAAAACGTAAAAGAAAGGGAAGTATGGGCAGTTTTTCTAATGCTGGAATGAGACAATTTACGATGTCCAAACCAACACAGCCACACATACTTCTACAGGCCACAGCCTGATATATACTATATGCTACTTGCTAACTGTATATGAGAAAAACAAATGATTATTCTACAACATAAGTTTTGCCTCACTTTAGTCTTACTGTTCTATTTCGTATAGACCTCGCCCTCTAAGAGCTGCCTATACTCATAGAATCTGGAGTTACAATACATAACTATCGTTCTTTTTAAGCAGATGCCGTGTAGTGTGCAGAAAACTGAACTGAGAGATGCAGACTAATATTGAATGCTCAAAGCAATGAATAAGAAGAGTCGTCAACATGTGCAATACAATGCAAAAGACTTTAATAAATTTCAGAAGCGTACACATACATAAACAAAACATTTACAGTTTTCTCCACACTGGCAAATCAAAGTCAATTACAAAGATCATGTAAGGTGCATATTGTACTTCACATTGAATACAAGTGAGGTGTCTGTCTCCCTTACAAGAACAAAAGCTCTCCCCATGTATGAGTATTTTTTTTTTCTTTTCTCCAAAGATCAGGCAAATCTAATCATTACACAGTGCTAGGATGCTATGTATATTTCATACTGTGGCTCCTACGCAGTAGTGAATACATTTGATACCATAATAACATGAATATACCTCCTTCAATAATAACAACCTGCCTCACAAAGAGGCAACACGCATACAATTAAAAGCTTTAAAATAGACATAGTCTGTAGAACCATGATATATTAAGACTGGAACAAAATTAAAAGGGCTTCTGGCCCGTGCAGTAATTTCATTTAACTATAGATAGTCCCTCACAAGAGGGGTAACAGTGTCTGGCCAAGTCCATCTGTACATTTCCAATTGAATACACAGACTATGTCCATTTTAATGACTCTAATTCTATGGTTATATGTATGTACTGTAGGTGTCTTTTATGCCTTACCTATCAAAGCAGTCTTTAGCTTACCAATAAACAGGACTATTGAACAACAATGCTGCTAACCCATCAAGCCATTTACTGGTGTATACTGTAGAAATTATTCTATTCAGGACATACTCTACCATAATGAGTCTATAGGTGTAGAAACAGTATAAGCAAAATGATGCTCTGAACCAAATGCTTAAGAAGTAGTAAGTGCCGTTATTTAAACTGAGGCCTGGATTACCTTTTCATTTTGGTGTTCGATGTTCTTCTCATCATAAAATGTATTTTGTCAGTCAAAGTCAAGTCATTTTGCTTAAGCCACAACTCATTTTAAAGACTGCCTGAGGATTATTATTATTCTTTTGTTTGCCATCTGGAGTCATTTTAACATGGATCTCATAGGTTCAACACTTCCGAATTGAAAGCGATGGACAAAAGGTCAGGCTAAGTGCTCTTCAAATCTGCCCTACATAAACAGCTTTTGATTTTAACCCCCAGCAGTTAGTCCCTTGTGATTGTGGCTTAGCGTAAAGTATTAAACTTGTACTACTATTCCTCCCACTGTAATAACAGCATGGCACTCGACTCAGTAGCACGGTTGTAAAGCACTACAGATGTAGTAGTAAGGTATAGACCTTTTTCGCGGCAGACATGTTGACATGTCATAGTAGGAAAAGCACAGGTGTATTCAAAACCATTAATGATGGCTGCATTCCACTTAGGAGAGGCTCTGGTATTGTGCATGCTGACTCACTGAAATAGCTTACTGGGACACTTGATGGAATTGAGCCATTGTTAAGGTGATCAATTTCTACTCATTCTACTATGACAAGTCAAAATGTCTGCTGTGAAAAAGGTCCATTGTGGGGCCATGTGTATTTCTGTAAACTTAGCCACAGTTGTCACTAACAATGCTATCGGTGGCATTAAAAGTGGGACAGAAAGAGGCGAAAGTTGACAGAAAAGGTACATTGTGATGTGGGCTCAACGCTAATGTAAGCCTACAGGTTGTTGACCTTGCAACATAAATACACTATAAGTCATACGCTCCATGAGCAAGCCCACATACAACAATGTCAAATGATACAAAAATCAGAAAGTAAGAAAATAAAATGGCCACCAGGCAGTTTTGAAAACAAGGCAAATAATTGGAATCAATAAATATAAACACCATCAACTGTGATAGATATACATACATACATATAAACATACTTTACAGATCTACTGACTGTATTTGACACCTATTTTACAGAGTGGGTGCTGGAGAGGGACATTTTTTGAGGAGGGTTCAGGGCATACAGTATGGTCCTCAATGACACAGGTAAGTAATAGCATAGGACTCAATAAGCATTTCTAACTTCCAACAGATTCACAGGAGGACCTTTGTCAAGTTTCAGGCAGGCATCATGAAGCGTCTCTCTTTTTCTAAAATCCCCTCCCCCTTCCCCCCCTCCAAGTTCATCTTTTCTCTCGATTGTATGAAGAGGTGGGGTTTGAGGCTTTCGAGACAGTAAAGTACTTGTTTCACCTCTTCAGCTCTCGCCTTCCTTCTTTCCTCCCTTTGCCCTCTCTCTCTCTCTTTTCTCTCTTTTTCTCGCTTTAGGTAGTGGGAGCTAGAGATTGATTTTAATCCTGTGGGAGCGAGTTGTACCTGTGCCACAGAGTGTGCCATAGTGTGGTGGTTTCAGTGCCGTCTCCTGAAATATAGAGAGACAGACAGATATAGGGAGATTGTAGTTACAATGTCATCGAGCTCTGAGCAGCCTAAGCTGTACCCTTATCAGTGTGAGGCTACACTGAACACTGAATAAAAAATCTCCGAAGAGAGTGTATAAGATTTAAAAAAGAAAGCATTCTTCAAGGCACGGCTGGCAATCAAGTCATTATCTTGTCAGGTTTCCTTGAAGAATGCTACAAGTGTCACAAGCTTGTGCATTTTTCCTGTACTTATCAGAGCATGCAATCTTATCCAATTATCACTCCCAATTTGTCTTTTTGTCTCCCACCACACTAGTGCAGCACTCTTCATTTCCCCTCAAAAAGCGATTTGGATCAATTTAGGCCCACTCTTTCTTTGGGACCCTTGCCAGTGGGTCCTCTGATATGTACAGAATATGACATTTTGTTGTTCCCAAGAAGGCTGCAACACATCTGCCAATATCTGAATTGGGAAGAATCTGACCGGATAGGGCTTACATTAGCAAGGCCCAGTGATGCATAGATGCAATGACTCAACAGAAAAAACAAAAACAAACAAAAAAGCAATGACAATAAAATAAAATAAAATAAAGCCAATCACAATCAGTCGCAAGGATTTAAAACTGGCATCAGACTTGATTAACAAGCCAAGTTAGCCTTTTAAAATCATGGCTTCTAGCCTTGGCTATGCACCCACTATGAGTCAGCACAAGCGCTTTGTCATCAGACCATGGGTGGCTGGTGTGAAAGGCCCATACCTGCACCCACGCAAATAAATGACGGAATGCAAAGATTTTGTTCACTGCTGCCCTCGTTATCCAATGCTTCTATTAGATATTATTTTTTTAGTAAAGATACTATATTGAATTTCATTATAAATAAGGCATAACTGCAACAGTTATAGTCTAGGGTGTATTTAATCAAACTGCAATGTATGAGCATGTGATACTACAAAAACAGTAGGTTCTCTTGCGTTGTGATATTCATAGCAGGTTAGTTTGATTAAGCACTGACCCTATGTGCTCTGTGGGCCCAGAAAGACAGGCCAAACAATAGAATGTATTAGCCTTTTTTTATTCCCCTGCATATTCATGGTGATCACTCACTCTGAGATCACTCAATAGGGTGGTACTCATTTGATCTGCCTCCACTAAAGCACATAGTCTCACAAGAGCTCCTCATCACTGGAGGCAGATTGACCTCTAATATCATGGGGTAGGGGTTAAAAGAAAATGATGAGATGCGTAAAAACTGAGAAGAGAGCGGAGGGGCGGGAGGAGGGTTACATCTGCAAATACACCTCTCGCTGTATAATGAAGCCATATGGTGACACAAATCTGTGGTCTCTGAAGTATTTTTACAAGCTTTAGTCTTTATCAGCTATATCTTTAAAGTCCCTGAAAACATTTTGGTGACCTTCAACCATAATTATCTCCTTCTGCTTGCCCTCCACATCGTTATTCCATGGGAGGGCTTTTTGTTTTTGCTTTATTTTCAGCTGCTTTAGGTGTGTGGGAGGGTGTAGGCCAATGATAGATCACTGTAAAGACACTAAAGGGCCACCTGTCAGTCTGATCAACAAAAAGAAGAAAAAAACAACCTGCATGTGATCTTTACTTTTGGACTTATGGTATTAGGTTTAGGCTCAAGAGAGACTGCATCGCTGGGGTTGACGGACCAAATGAAGCACACTTAAAATAATCTCTTGAAATTCTAGTGCTCAAATATTCTCTTTTTACCTCCAAAGATTAAAGCAACAACCATGCTTTGTTGAAGACACTGTTTTTAAGTGTTCTGCTTTAGACTTTGAAAATAGATTTTCAAAGCACAAAGATGAAATCAAGCACAGATGAAATTATAATAGATTCAACAAACAGGAAAGCTGGTCATCTATTGTCACATCACTTTGGATCCTGAGAATGTGACTCACCCAAGGATAGTACGTGGCATCACTTATAATCTTAAAGGACGGCTGCCTTTTTTTCTTCTTTTTTATCAGCCTCATTCGAAACCTAATTACGGTGATTTTAATCATACTGTATTACGAGTGATTAACCCTTTAGTGCATTTAATTAACCTTTGCAGCCACTGATTCTCATCAGGCAAAGCTTCATGCTATTTTTTTCCATGACACAGGCTTTAAATAAGCACACTTAAAACTGGTGGGAAATCTAATGTCTAAAGTGGGAGGCATCACTTGTCAATTACTCAAGGGGATGGGACAATTTGATGTATTATCAGCTTAACATCACTGAAGATATGGTTGGTGAGTAGAACCAATGAGGACATATTTTTCTTGATAATATATTCAAATTCTAGGAGCATGTGACAACAAAATATGAGATTATACAGATTAAACCTGACCTCTCTTGTAGAGAAATTAATAAATATACAGTACCTAGTAGAAATAAACTTCAAACAGAGCCTGAAGATTTGATAGGATGTTTACTAATCATATATTCATTGGTTTTAAATAATTCCGACAAAAATACTCCATTCTGATCAGCAACATAAGTGAAAATCAATTTAAATCCTTGATGCATAAAATTCATGAAGGATAATAATTCAGAATTGTAGAACACAGACTGAATATTTCTGCATATTTCAGGGCAGTCAATACCAGTAAGAGGGGAAAATCATTCTGACAACTTGTCTGTGTGTCGTGTTAACACATTATGAATTAAATCTTTGGTACCAAGGGCATGTAGTTGGCTTATGTATAATGTACCATGGCAGAGCATAGCGTTTAACCAGGATTTCAAATAAAAGGTATATGAAGGGAATGACTATCAACTCTGTGTGGGTGTCTTCATAAATTATCCTAAGCACAATACTTCACGGGATCAACAGTCATTTATCAAAACTATGCCATGAGGAATTGAATGCTTGCTAGATGTCACACAGAAGTGTACTGGGAGCAAAAAGAAAAAAAAATGAACCAACAATCTGAAAAATGTGTGCATGAGGGTATACACAAACAAAAGCAAGCACCTCATCAAACAAAATCAATTATTGATGCAATATCATGAAATTGACCCAGAATTGGATGAATGGCAGTTCTGATAATTATGATCAAAACAGTAACACAAAACGAAAGCCAATGCAACCAAGCAACAACCAAACCCTATAAAAAATGTTTTTTAAAAAAAATCACAAAAAGAAACAAAATGAAAAACAAAAAAATGAAAATGGTTGAATATGCCAAGAAATTCAACTGGATGTTTGACACTGAGGGGAAATATGGAAACACAGTTATCAGTATAAATAAATTGTTACCCCGTGCACAGACTAGTCAGCCTTGATTAGTTCCATTGTGCTGATGATAGCAGGTAAAACATCAACACAAACAAACTCTGCCATGTATTAGAGATACAATTTCCTCTCTAACACAAACTACACATCACAGTGGCAAACCTTTGTTGTGATGCCATTACAGCCTTTCCTATGTGAGGTAATTGAAAGAATGTTAAGAATGTGTATCTACATACATGCCGTTTATAACAATAATTGCGGCCATTAAAGTAGAGCATTTATGGCCTAAATGCAACGTCTGCCTGGCAGGCTTTTTATGGACTTCTGCTCCCTTGGTGTTTAAGTATATTGGTCTCAAGGCTCTGCGTCACCTTGATCCCTGTGACCCCCCTCCCCCCGCCCCAAGAAGTACTTCCCCACAGCGCTATGCTCTGGCTGTCAGCACTGAGCAAGGCCACCTCTCCTTACCTCTGATTTACATTTATTTCCCTCGCCAGCTTTTATTTATTGGGGCACTTCGCATTTGGCACATATCTCTTACGGAATCAT
Organism: Gymnocephalus cernua; assembly: GCA_023631565.1. Lineage (NCBI taxonomy): Eukaryota > Metazoa > Chordata > Actinopteri > Perciformes > Percidae > Gymnocephalus > Gymnocephalus cernua. The sequence goes on from CM042435.1 coordinate 24,418,809, forward strand.
AAGCCCTTTGCTGTACCCTGGCATTCAAATGAGTTCTCTCCCACAAAACCTCACTGGCAAAGCTAAGACAGCACTTATTTTTTTGAGGACAGAATGCACAAAAGTGGGACTATTTATCAAGTTGTGTTAGCGCATCAAGAGCACATTTTTTTTGTTATGTGCTTTTACCTTCACACTTTTTGCCCAGATGAATACCTGATGAATTGTCAGTGTTTCTGCCATATTTATTTTTGGCTTTGCCTCGTTTAAACATGTCATTCAAATATATTAGCACACAGCATCATTTGTCCTTGCCCTCAAATACATCAGTAGAGAGTTCAATGATTGCCGCCTATCCCAGGCTCTCCTAAATCTGGCTACATTGCCACCAAGCACTCACACTGAAGTTTAAAATAGCTAGCCATCATTATTGCACTGCTGCGATTACTCAAGCTTTTGAATATGAAATTAACCTGCACATGTATTTTTGTAAATGATTATGCAATTATGGTTGCTTATGAAGGAGGGTGAATACATGAATTAATAACAGTCAGAACAGTGGAAAAGTTCGCTGTGTTAATTGCAACAAATTATGTTTCATTTTTTTGTTTTGTTGCGCGCTCATTTTTAAGTGCAAATTACATTCATGTAGACATGGTCATGGTCTGTGTGGGAAAACTCCCTGGCTCCATGCTGCCACCCTCCCCCTTTCACATCACCTACCATGGGACAGCAAGGGGAGTGTGAGTGGGGACTAGTGTGGGTGGGTTTAAAAAGGAAGTCATGAATTACCTGTCGGGTGGTGATTTGCCCCGCAGTCTTGAATCCCCCCTGACAGCTGCACTCTGAGACACTGTACGGGTCGGAGCTAGTCGATGAGCACTTGGAGAGTGAGTCACAGCCCACCACAAACGTGTTGTCCAAGGGGAGCTCCTGGATCACATGGTGTTTCTTTGGGGCCACTGGAGTCTCCGGTTTAATTTGAAATGTAGGTTGAGGGGACGCAGACTTGTAATGCTTGGCTAAATCTGGGCTGTCGGGTTTGAATGTGGTGGGCGTGGTGGCCCAGTTGTACTTCCCCATGGTTTGCTCCTCTAACTCCACAGGGAGATCCAGTGTACCATTAACATGCTCATGGGTGGGGTCGTCAGGCTTGGATTCATCTATGGTCACAAAGTTCAAGAGGAGGCTCTTGGGGGATCGCTTCTTTCTCTTCTTCTTCTTCTTGATCTGACGGTTGTCTTGGTTGGGTGACACCCACTCGCCACTCTGCTTGCCCTTCTGTACCACCTTGTGTCTGGGTGTCTGTCGGCAGCGCACCAAGGCAGTCACAAATATCACCAAGATGACAGTCATGGTCCCTGCTATGATTGCTATGACAACAATCACATATCCGTTGGCTTGAGGTGTTACCTCACTGTCCCCTATGTTACGATCCAAGGGAGTCTCCATACTTTTTCGCAGCTGCTCTTGGATAAAGGTAGCATTTGACACAGTGTCATTGACAAACAAGTGAATAAGTGCGATAGCATGTAATGACTCAGGCTGGCCTAGATCTTTAACCTTGACTACCAGCCTATGCAGCCCCTGATCAGCTGTCACAATTTTCTCCTGCAGTGTTATGTTACCCGTTGTTTTGTCAATGGCGAAGAGACCTCTAGGGGAGACCCTAGATGTGATGATCATGCTGCTGATAATGCTGTACTGCAGCTCAGCATTCATACCTGTGTCATTGTCAATGGCAAACACTCTGGTGACCACAGCTCCAGGGGTGGTGGTGGTTCGCACTAGGTCATATGAATAATTGGAGGATGGCAGTACAAACACAGGGCGATTGTCGTTCACATCGACTACATTGATAGTGACCTTGGCGTAGGAGGAGCTTGGAGGTTGCCCTCCATCAACTGCCTTGACCATAAATGTGTAGGAGCTTTGCTGCTCCCTATCAAAGGTGATATTTGGTTTGATCACACCAGTTTGGGGGTCGATGATGAAATTATCCTTCCCATTCAAAACGGACAGGGTTATAATGGCATTATCTCCCGCGTCTGCATCCGTCACTGTGATTAAGCCCACAGTTCCATAGAGAGGCAGGTTCTCAGGCACATAGAAGTTGTACTCAGGGTGTGTGAAAGCTGGGCTGTTGTCATTAAGGTCCTGGACGATTAGCCTGACAGTGACATTGCTCTGCAGGGACGTGGAGCCATTGTCCCTCGCTATGACAGTGAATGAGTACCTCTCTTGCTTCTCTCTGTCCAGTCGCTTGCCAACGGAGAGAATTCCTGACCGTCTGTCTATGTTAAACCCGTCAGGCGCATCAGGGCCAAGAGTATAAATAATCTCAGCATTATGTCCGCTGTCTCCGTCAGTGGCGCTGATTTTTATTAACTGTGTAGAGGGGTCATTGTTCTCCGGTATAGAAAGTTGGATTTCCGGCTGGGGGAAGATGGGTGCATTGTCGTTCTCATCCTTGATTTTAATTAAAACCATAGCTGAAGTGTTCAAAGGAGGCGTTCCCCTATCCGAGGCCACTATCTTAATTGCATATTCTCGAGTCGTCTCATAATCTAGGGGGGCAGCTGTCTCTAGTAAGAATTGATCATTAAAGACAGGCTTCAACCGAAAAGGAACATCATGGTCAGTGTAGCAAGCTACTTTGCCATAAAGATCTGCATCCTTGTCAGTAACAGTGATGAGTGCTATTTTAGTGTTGAGAGGTGCATTCTCAGACAGCAGAACAGTCCCATTAACCAGGTTGATAATGTAGCGAGTGTCTATGGAGGGAACATTGTCATTTACATCTGTTACATTAACAATCACTGTGGCTCTGGAGGGGGTGGAGCTGCCATCACTGGCAAGGACGATGAGTTTGTGAACAGGAGTTACCTCCCTGTCCAGTGGCTGCTTAACAGTGATCAGTCCCGTAGAGCTGTCGATGGAAAAGTGACGTTTGGTTGAGGCAGAGATCTGGTTGCTGAAGGCAAAGTGGATCTGTGCGTTGGAACCCAGGTCTGCGTCCGAGGCGTGAAGCTGAGCAACCGATGTCCCCATGGGGGCATTCTCTGGCACTGAGACCTCCACCTCACTGTCCTTGAAGACGGGACGATTGTCGTTGACATCGGAGATGGTGACTTGGAGGATGGCAGTGCTGGACTTGGGAGGGTTGCCGCCATCCTCTACCTTTATCTTCATGACAAACGTGTCCTTTTGCTCACGATCCAGGTTCTGCTGAACAATAAGCTGCGGCCACTTGTCACCTTCAGGAGTCTCTATGATGTCTAAACCAAACTCGCTGACACTCTGCAAAGAAAAGACAACATTTTGAGTTACGTTTATTCTGTTTAGTACTCCTAATATTCATATGTCAATACCACATGAAACATTTTACCAACAGAAGCTTTGATTGCTGTTTTGATTTTTTTTTTTACAAGAAAGAAAGGTACAGATCTCTGTAGTGATGTATTATGTATTCTCAAGTATTCTTCCTCCTGTTTTTGTTCTTGTATTGTAGATTTGTCAATTGTCTTAGAAAGCCGAACAGCTTGTCAAGGTTTTTCTTTAGATTACTCAGGTTCATTTGTAACCCTTCTTAGGATCACGCTTTTATGCAGAGATGAATGTCAAGAGCAAATTAAACGGCCCAGGACATTTTTAAACAAGGCAGCTGGTTCTTGGCTCTGCTCTGCTCATCTCAGTTGGGCGCCCGTTAATCAAAAGCATTTTCAAACATGCTAATCATCAGCTTGTTTTACTTTTTCGCTACCTTTCCTACTTACACTATACAATACTTTATTAGTCCTTTTACAAATGTGCCCATTTATCGTAGTAGTCAAGTCCCTCCATCCCTCCGAGCAGCTAATGCTTGAAGGGATTCATTTACCTCTTTAGCCTCCTCATTCTGTTTTTTTCCTGCCTTCACTAAAATGAGATTTCCCTCTACCTTCCTATCTTGTGTCAAGTTAGAATAGAGCAGGAAGCCTTGGAACATTTCAACTTTATAATGGGAGAGAGAAAGTAGGAAATGGAGACACAACAATGAGCTCCCATTTTAAATACACTGCAAGACCAGATCGCCACAGATTAAGAGAAGGGAGGGAAAAACCCTGCATATTAGAAAGGCTTTTTGCACAAGAAGGGCTAAATCTAGGCAAAAGTAAATCTGGAGGAAAATGAAAACAAATGCATAAGTAATCCCTATGAGAAACCGGAGAAACTGGAACTGGCTGTTAAGAGTAATTACCTTCCACCTAAAAAACGAGCACTAATATTAACAATTTCAGATGGGGTATGGTATGGTTCCATAAATGTTTTCAAAAACGAGAGAGGAAGGAAAGGAAGGATAAGAGGGGAGAGAGAGAGACAAGTGACAGAAAAGGAAAGGAAGAGAGAGCAGGGGGAGGAAATAAGAAGAAGATCAAGCCCATGAATGAGCTGCATGCACATTATGAAACAAAGAAGCCCTTTGAAGCTCTTTCAGTCAGAAGCAGTTTCATGGTAAAACAAGAAAAAGCATTCTCTTTAAAGAGATAAGCTTCATGCTGCACATAATGTTGGAAGAGATTACTCTGTCTAGGCACAGCTATCAAATGAGATTAAGATATATACATTCTCCTCGTTCAAGGAAGGAACATTTAAACCAAATTGTGAGCACAAGAATCCTCACTAGGTTTTAAAATCTAGCACCATCCTCGTGCCAGCATAGTGTTGTAGCCGACACAAGCAAACGTGCAGCTGCAGCATGTAAATTATTATCTACTCTGAAAAACTGCTTGCAGAGGGAATGTTGTCAACATGTCAGTGATTGACAGAACTACTTAAACCAGCCAACGCTGCAGCAATGATCTTTCAGACCTTATTTTGTGATCCTTGTGGCAAGCCAGAGTCATATAGGGATAAGCAGACATGATGTATATTGTAAAATATGTGTTGAAATGTACAGTAGAGAAACTGCCATATGGATGAACTGTGCTGAATCTTTATGCACATTGCAACTACAACTTACAACTATTTCTGTCATAACAGAAAGGTCCAAGACAGCATTCTGTGGGCTCCATTGCTAAGCATTACTCCATCCGCACAGAGCTCCTCAATCCCCAGTTGTTTGAATAGTTCACAGATTCGGCACAGTAGCTGAGTATCTGCACACTGGTATTTGGCAAAGACTGATTTAATAGTAGAATGTTGAGTTAGGATGCGTCAAAGGGAATGCTGTACAATGATTTATGAGCTAGCATTTCCTCTATGCTTTTGTCTTGGTTTCACACAATTTTACAACTGACAAGGCAGCACTCAGCGCATTTCAATAAGTTGAAGGGAGCTATCTCTCAGGCTGTGCATCCTCCTGAATGCAGAATTAGTCTGGTGGATTGTGATAAGATCTAGGGCAGGCTAAGAAAAGGCCAAATACTTGCATGAATCACTCAGTGGAAATCATAAGGCTTAGCGAAAAGGACAATGCTCCCTTAACAACCAGGTGTGAACATTATTATGTGCCTCACACTTCCGCCACACATATAATGTACAGGTCCATGTCTTCTTGAACTTTGATGACTTGCCATTCATTCCTCATTAAAGGTCCCTGCAGTGATAAGAGAAGTATCAGGGCACTGTATGTGTGGGATGTGTGCGGTTAACAATCTAATCAGAGTTGGCTAATTCAAATGAAAATCATTGAGGGATACTGACAGAAGCAGAGGTGGCTGATGATGAGGGAAGGATGATTCTGAACCCCTTTTTGCAGACAGCGCTTCAGATTATCAGTGGATGCATCTTTCAGTCAAGTTGATGACCTTATTAAAACTAAGAGGAGACTGAGATTGGGCTGTGAATATATCAGGAGGACTCTAGTCACGGTGATGCCCATGGATAGGGCTAACTGGGGAGAGCTATTCATCACAAGCTATAGCACCTCTTTATAATGCTGATAAAAACTCACCCTCTCTCTGTCTGTCTCTCTCTCTCTTATTCCTCCCTCATTCTTTCTCTCCATTACTCATCCACTTTTGCCCCTGGCCATGATCTCATGCATATAATTAAGACAAAAGAAGCTGGGAATTGTTTGTCTCTTTTTGTCAACCCCTAGAAGAGGATAATGTGTCAAAATAGGATGCTAATGAAAACTGGAAATGCTTGACAGTGAGCTATCTGCCCAAAAACCCTATCCACTGCCTATAGGCAGCATGCAATACATTAATCAAATTTTTCTTGCTACTTGGGAATGGAGCTTGAATAAATTTTGCATATTCAAATGCAAAGATAGAATCAGTTAAGGAATAAAATTATTCAAGCTCCAACTTGGAGTATCAGCAAAAATACCACTCCAACTGAAAAATCTATATTTTATTTTTTATCTATTTCATTATATTTGTATACTTCAGAAATGTTGCAAGGAAAAAGCTAGGTAAGTGGCAAAAGGTTAAGTCTAAGAGCCCTTCAGATGGCCCAACCAAAATACAGTCACCCACTCTGTCATCAACTTTACAGGAGAATTCTGGTCGATTTCAACACATAGCTCTCTGTTGTTTGTAAATTTGGAGTGCTGTCAGTAGCGAGAAAAACTAAAACAATCAGTGTTGCCTACACCGTGTTACCCCCCTCTAGCGTTAGCACCCAGGAGGCTGAAAAAGTTTTAAACGTGCTTTTAGCCTCTTAACATGTTCGAAATGTCATTACAAGTGCCCACCCATGTGAAGTGATTCCTTCCGAGTGAACACAGTGAATCTGACTGCAGTAGAAAGTTGTGCTTATTCAGCTCTGTTTAGTTCCGGTGTTGAAATGGCAAGATGAGTGTTTAGGGACCGTCTACAAACTACAACACCTAAAAGAGATACGAAAATATTTATTAATTTAATGATTATATAAGGTAGTGTCTCTAAACATATCTCAATTATAATGTGTATCCTGCTAGTTGTACTACAGCACTTACTTTAAAAATATAAGCATATGCCTATTTTTGAAAATATTGTTGTATCTCTTTTTTGTTGACGGTCCCTAAGCACTCGTCTTGCCGTCTCAACACCAGAACTAAACAGAGCTGAATAAGCAAAACGTTTATGCATTTCTTCTATCTACTGCAGTCAGATTCACTTCATGGGTGGGCACTTGTAATGCCATTTCGAACATGTTAAGAGGCTAAAAGCACGTTTAAAACGTGCCCTGTTTAAGCCTCCTGAGTGCTAACGCTAGCAGGAGGATAACACGATGTAGGCAACACCAATTGTTTTTGTTTTTCTCTCTACTGACAGCACTCCAAATTTACAAACAACAGAGCTACGTGTTGAAATCGACCGGAATTCTCCTTTAAGTGAGGCATACCCCAGCCAGCAGCAGAACATGGATCTATATGAAATGACTTAAACAAGATGCCCACCTTAAATGTGTCTGAAGATGCTGACTTAGATGCAATTTTGATTAATACAGTGTGTGATGTTGCCGACTCATACACCAATGGAATAAGTAAAGGGGCCAATGCTTGTGTACAGCCAAAATCCTGAGCAAACCCAACAGCAGCATCTTCTTTAGTCTTGAGTATGTATCCGTGTTGGCCTCTGAGTTATCCGGTGAATACGTAAAGTGATCAAATCTGCTTTCATGGGAGATCTTCCTTCATCCATGCATGTGATTGCTTTCTCTGACCTTGACTATTTCTTAGGACGCCTTCTCTGCAGTTCAGGTGTCGTAGCACACCACTGCACTACACTGACGGCAGCGTTTCATTTAAAGTGTGATTACCACTACCATTATGTGTGATGCTGGAGCACTGTTTTGGACGAAATTAGCCATTGTCCCTCTTAGCTTTGGAAAAGTACAAAGTTAGACTACCATGTTTCTTTCATTTGTTCTTTTGACAATCCAGGCATGCTACATGTGAAGTGGTGGACCATTGAGTGTTGCCTCATTGAGCAACACAATGGTAGCAATTCCTGCACCATGCCTTGCACAACACAACGAAACTGGGCAAACTATCATTCTGAGGGAGCTTCTGAGACAAATCTCACAGGACCATATACAGATAGTCCATGGGCGGCTTTGTGTGCCAAGAGCTATTCTAGGAAATGCTTGCACATTCTTTCCCCACTAAACCCTTGGCTTTACTGCACTTCTGAAATAAAAGATGCCAAAGGTTGAGCATGTTTCTGGCTCCCTTAATACTTGTTCCTGTGTTTTACTCCTATGGAACCTGGAAAACAAGGAAATGAATCTTGAGTACAATGAGAATATAATGAGAAGAACTGAATCAGGGTCTGAGTGCTGAGGATGCTCTAATAGGAAATTCCTGCAAAAGAGAATACAACCACAGCCTAGGCGAGGGTTTTAGAATGTGTTATATTGTGAAAAGGGCAAAGAAAATGATTGCAGATGATCTTCATAATGAGCAGAACATTTGGTTGGTGATTTTCCAGGCATGAACAATTCAGGACATTGCACTGGAGAGGCCTTGGCAGTGGGACTCTTTAAAAATGCAAATTGGTATTCAAGGCAGACAGGGACAGCAACGATTCTGTTCATTCCAACCCAGTGTTAGCTTCATCTGAGACTCCAAGATGGACTTGTCATTCCTGTCTCGCATCATGACCTCAAAATCCACTAACCCTTCTTTATTTATTATGTTTAGGGTTTCCTCCAGAGTGCTTGCATCTCCCTCTTTGATTACACTTCATTTGTAAGAGCTCATGTCATCTCCATTGTTCATCTATCCACAAAGCATAGTGTTGTCTAGACTATAAATGAAGAATGCATGATAGTATCCTACATTTCTAGATGTAGGGCTGACTCTATTAGGCAACAGAGACTATTGCACTGCCGTTAAATAAAGCATCAATTAGATGATACTTTTTTTTTCATAGTTCTGCATGAGACACCTATTGAACATAATACAGTACACATTTCTGAAATCAATGTTCAGCACATGTAACATGTTGCTGGAAATTGGACATGCAGTAAATGCTGTGTGTGCACTACTGCATGTTCTCTGATATTACAGTACATGGTGATAACTTCCTGTTCTGTATAGCCTTATCTCATTATGAAATAAAGCATATGGAAATATTAATGGCTGGTATAAAACATTGTAAACTTCATGACATATTCCACTTTCATGAAAAAGTAGGTGATTTTCAACGCATCAAAAATAATTTCCTATATGGATGTAAACTACAGCACTACAGCTCTAGCAATATAGCAAGTTTAGAGGAGAAGCTATAATGCAGAATATGAATCATGTTGCAAGAAAACCATATGGGAGGAAAAATCTGCAGAAAGAAAATATCGTAAGGACTCACTGATTTAAAAAAGTCAACCAATCGGACAGGTGGCATGCTGCAGGCATAGCAGTATGTCGGAGATCCATTAGTAATATGTGTGCTGACTAGTGTTGGGCAAATTACTCAGGAAGTGTTATATGTTACCCTTTACTTATTACTCCTTAAAAAAGAAATGATATTATCAAAAGTAATTAGCGAAGTTACTCGTTATATTACTATATTACTTTTGCGGCCAAATGCCCCCCCCCCCACCAACGCTTAACCTGCTAGCTCCTTTAGAGCTCATTCTACTTTATTAGAACAATAATTAACCTTACAGGAGTCACCAAGCAGCCAACCTGTAGAACTGCAAAACATTCTGCATTCAGGCTGTTACTGTATGTTATGAAGACTATAGCACATTGAAATAGGCCTATTACGCTTTTTGTTGAGTTTCACCTAGGCTTACATTATGAAAAGGACCCGGCAACGCAGATTCCCATCACCATAGTAACACGCTCTGCCTGCATGCACAAGGCGAGACAGAAGAGGGACGCTTCTCTGCTCTGCTCACAGTGACATGTTGATTGGCATCAATGTTCCCACTCGGATCAAAGCCTTTATATAATGACAATACTTCCAGCTGTTGAAATTATTCCTTCGTTCAGATTTTGGCTAGTAGCTGACGTGACATGACCTGCCCTGGCCCTGACCTGCCACACGCTAAATTACGACAAGCGTAATTGTTTCTCCAAGATATTGTAGATTGCTACAGTGGTCTTTGTTTTATCAAATATAATCGTAAGCCTATTTGTTCTACTAAAAGCTTTTTATTCTATTAAGTCCATAAAGCAACCAGTAACTTGAAGACTGTACCAGTAACATGAGGCTTCAGGCCCATATCTTTCACTATCAATATCTTTCACTCATTCACTATTGATCTAAATTAATTCATACAAGATGGCTGAGATGGATGATATTGCAGCAATATAGTAATGACCTCTATCAACTTCAGTTAGAAATTCAGCTTCAGGTACTTGATTGTTTTTAATTATTATCTATTTACAGCTGACAAATCAAGAAATATAAAAAAAACAAAGATATATAGGAGTCATGACTGGCATGTGTAGAAGTCCTGGTGTTAGACCAAATGAAATGAACCAAATGAACCAAATGGACATTCAGTATTTAGTTTCATATATATATATATATATATATATATATATATATATATATATATATATATATATATATATAGACACAAAACTTGTTTTTTACCGACTGTGATTCAGATTTTTTTTTCTCTTTTATAGATGGGTTTAGAAAATTATTAATACTTCTTTTATCAAAATTAAGATGAATAAGTCCACCCCCCTCCCAGACTTTCTCTTTCTATGTGAGAGATGAAACAGGAGTGAGCCTCACCTTGACCAGTTCATAATGTTGAATCCCATTGATCCCTACATCAGGGTCAAATGCTGAGGGCACCGGGTATCGGGTGTTGATGGCTGTGTTCTCCGGGATGGATATGTTTATTACAGTGGACTGGAAAAGGGGTGCGTTGTCATTTACATCCTCGATCAGGAAGCGGATCTTAACCAATCGAAAGATCTCATCTGGCAGCACGGCTACCTCAATCTCATAGTAGCAGCGTTTCTCAGCGAAGACTCCTGAGCACAGCTTCTCCCGGTCAATTCTGTGATTGGTGGTAAAGATCTCTCCTGTGTTGGCCTCCACCCTCACCAAAGGCACGTCACCTGTCTTGTACACAGGCTTGAACTGCAGCGGTGAGGATAGCCTGATGTTGGGGTCTAGGTTGAGGTCCAGGTCCTTGCGCAGGTTCCCGATGCGGACGTTCTCTGGCTGCTCCTCCTTTATCGTGTAGTCCCTCTCCTGGGCCCGGCATAGCAAGACCACACAGGTGAGCAAGACCACCAGCACATGAGCCTGACTTACTAAGTCCATACTCAAGGGTGGATGGGAGCTTCTCTTCTACAGCAGTAATTCTGCCACAAGACAGACAAGATAGAGAGGGAAAAAAGAAGAGAGAAAGACAGGACACACAATGTCAGTGCACAAATTACATGGGATTCAAGTTCTGCTGTAATTAGTACTATTTTCCCTCACGGAGAGTTTTCAACTTGACCTATTCATCCTAACTAGTTATGAGCCCACATCCTTCGCAAGTCTTTGAGAGCAAATTAACGGTGGTTTTACACAATTAACCTTTGATGACATCCATTGAGGAAGCGGACACGTAAAGGTTAGTAGTTCACGTATTCCATCAGTCCATTTCATGGCTGTAATGAACCATTTCATAGTTGTATTGAGAAGTATGAATGCAGTTGACTTCAGTGTCATGACAAAATTGTTTGTCTTGAAAGCTTGTTCTCAAACTATTGTGCATGAAAAAATGGGACGCAGAAAAAAAACTTGAACATTGGAGTCAATGTGAGTCAATATGGTGCAGCGGTGTATTCATAAACTGCACCTCACATCCAGACTTCAGCTGATGTGGAGGCAGCATAACTGAGACTTAAACATTGGTGCCTCTATGCACACACACACACACACACACACACACACACACGCGCACACACATATGCGCGCACACACACACACACACACACACACACACACACACACACACACACACACACACACACACACACACACACACACACACACACACACACACACTTGCAGTGGTACCGCTTGACAGCAGCAATAATGGAAAACCTCATTTGTTCTGAATGTAAACAAGCTCTCAAATATTTCATGTACAGCCATGTGTGTAAACATACACAGTATGATAAGAGCACTCTTTAGAGTATCTGCTGTGGAAGGATACAACACTGTGAAATTATTTATTGTGGGAGCCGCCATCAGTCAAATTAGTGAAATTTAATCTTAACCTGATGAATGTGTCTTCTCCAACATCAAATTTGAACAGCATTCAGTTTACTGTTTGTGCTGAATGATGCCTATGATAAAACCCTTAACAGAAAATGCGGATACAGATGGGTTTATCATCACTGAACATTATTCATTAATACATTTTCTTGTGTTGGTTGCCACTTTATTTGATGCTGTTGCTCTACAAAATCTGTTTTATATGTGCACATGCTAGCCAAAGGGCAAGAACCCCATTTGCCAAAACCCAAGTAGGTCATTGGAAGATGATGGAGTCATACTCTGCAATTCCTTCCCTGTCAGTATATGCTAGCATGACATATTGACTGCTTTCCACCAGTTAATTAGTAGCATATTTAGTAAGTTAGTAAATTGCTAGCTCACATTTGGACTTATTCATTCATTTAATCTATTCGTAGATATCTTTAATAAATGAAATTCCATCATTTCCACCACAATCACACTGGTCTTTAAATGCATGGCTACACTGGCTTTAATTGGCTTTTGACATTACATTGGTGGTAATGGAGTGTAATTACCAAAGTATATCCATGTTGGGTAGATTTTTTCAGTAGAACAAAATTACATTACTGGTCTTTAGATTGTTTTTAGTCATGACACGTCAATGCTCAGCTATGCTTACTTCTCATAATAATCCTGGCTCCCCATGTGTATTCCAGCCCAATATATTTAACGACTAATATAATTTCATTGCTTCTATCCCACTGTGTATTCAGATTCACCAACCCCCCTGAGTGTTTATCAACTGTATGATTTCCCTCAAGATATTGGTTTGTATTCATAAGGCAGCTGCCTTGAAATCAAACGTCCATTTCCTTCAAAGTATGGCAAAAGTGTATAATAGCCATCACAGAGATGACGTACAGCTGGTGCTGAAAATGCATACATACCCGCAGTGACAAGGGACCACAAATAGCTCTTTGGGAGGCGTAATATTTTCTACTTCATGAAATTTCCATTCATTTACATGAGTCCAACAATATCCTGTAGAAAAGGTACGACTACCTAAACTGCACTACAGGGGTCCTCTAAATTGGCAAGGCAACCGCGTTCATAGCCATTGAAGCTCTCGGCCTACAGACAAAGGGGAATTGATTAAAAATAAGAATTTAATTAAGCTGGTTTTGAATCAGCAACAATTGCAAGGCATTAAAGACAGCCTGTAAAGAAAGATTTCTTTTCACACATTTTACAAAGCAGTCACATGAGACTCATTAAACAACAGTTGGACAGGAAAAAAAACATGGCTGACATTGATCAGTGTGAGGGTTATTCATTCTACACATGTCGCACAGGCAGTGTTGTAATGTCATGTCAAAATATTGATGAGATATGTCCCATTAGTAACTTTACTTTGAAGTGTGCATCTTTCTGAGAGTGAGCACCAATTGCTTTACTGTGATGATCGCCAGGCAGTACAAGGCTGAGCTCGCACAACGCATAATGAAGTTTAAATTACATCCTTAAATGGGATGTGCTTCGGAGAAGTATAAAAAAGAAAAGAAAAGATCAAAGCATGATCTAGATTTCCTCTCCCTTGTAAGTGACAATAATGTTCTGTAGGATGGAGTGGTGTAGTATGTTTTTGACTCAGAGTACATGCAGTAGTAGGAATGTAGCAACAAAAAGGACACCCCTAGAATTGCTAATGTCATGTTAAGAAACCACATATTATTACTATAGATTATTAGATTATTATTAGAGTATTACTATAGGAGATATACATGTATACACTAGATGTAAATAAATATACAGAGCTTTTTCTTTTCCCACGTTAAAGCTAAAATGCTGAAATTATGTTAGGTATTTTAAAGTCCAGAGGCACATGTTGCCCTTCAAGACTTTATGGCCAAACGTATTTAGTCCTCTCATTTTTCTTAGGTATGATTTTTCCAACATTTGCATGGCGTTTCACTTGTCACAACTCTTTATAAGCCTGTCCATGAGGATATCCTAGGTGAGAGAAGGAATTGTGCTGGAGGGAGAAAAAAGTAAGAGGGAGGGAGAATGAAATCCTAGGTGTCAGTCAGAGTGTCTCCTTTGCTTACATTTCACTAGTCTCCTGAAATGCTATTTTGAGCCCCAGACAGCAGGTTGAATCCAGTAGGCAAACTCAAGCCTCCCTCTTGGGAGACACAGAGTGAAGAGGAGCAGGCCAGCCCAGGATCACTTTACACAACAAAGTGATGGACAGGCCTTCCTGGAGTTTGCATCAGCTAAAGGTAGCAGTGAGAGGGGAGACATACAGTTTCTGTCACCCTCTACCTTCCCCCCTAAATATACCCTATACTGGAAACTTTTTAGTGTAGTTAGTCTGAGGTTGGGAACCAAGACATTTGCAGTCCATTAACTGTCAAAAGCAGGTTTTCACCACTGTTGTATCTATCAATATTGCCTTTGGATCCAAAGAGAATTTCAAAAGAGGGCATTGGTTGAAGTAATACTTTTGATTGTCTTGGGCTTTTCTCTTTTAACAGCTTTAAGGATCACTGACAGCCTGACAGACCAGGTTTCTGCCAAGATCAGTCAGTTCTTTTTCAGTCCACATAGCCAGAACAATTCTCTTTACACAGTGAAGGGATAAATGTTGTTTTCTCTTGGGAAACTTCAACAGTGAATATATTATATTAAGTCTTGCTGAAAAGTGAGAAAGTGCGAGAAAATTATGCTCGACATAAACGGCCACATTGACAATGTTAAGAGTAGATATAATACTGACAAAATATTGATATTGAAGTTCAAATATCACTGGGATTTGCACATCACACTATCTTGTATCAATGAAACGGGAAATAGATGATATATCAAAATTCTGACACATAATTTGTGGCACAATGTTTGCATAAAGTCTGGCAATGCTGTTAAGCTGCATAACCCAGTGGCTTTTCACATTTTAATCAGTTTCTTAATTCTTAGATAAAGTTGGATTATAAACAGTTGTACTTCTTGGATAATAAAATGGTCGCTAGGTAATATTTCTTCCCCTTCTGCATTAGCAAAATGGCGTACAAATTTACAACGTTGTAATCATGGACCTCAAGAGGGCAGTCCATACATGCAAATGTATTCCTAATGCTAAGTGTGATTTTCCGGTGTAACTTTACGTCATCTTTAATGTTAAATTTGAATTTAAAATCCATTATTTTTAATGAAAATGTGACTAAATACTAAGTAAATAAATTGTCAGAGAAACCATGCAATTAAATGAAACTAATTAAAAAATGAATATAACTTTAGTCTGAAACCATGTATATTATAAATAATTGCTAAAAGTGAATTTTCTAATTAACTAATACTGGGGAAAAAAACATTGAGATATTAGAAAACATTTTCATATTTTTTAGTGTGGTCATATTTCAGGTCAAATTTGTGCTGTAGACACTATCACGGATTCTGAAATAGGCTAATTCAATGTGGGTAGTCATTTAGTATATGATCCTTCATGGGAAGTACACTTCAACTACTACATGGCGAATATTAGAAAGCGATTCAGGAGATCTAAAACTATAGATGGCCTTAAATGATGGACACACTCTTAACTGACTGAGTTTTTATATGTGACTGTGGAGTCAGAAAGTTTAAAGGAGCTTGATTGTGAACAACCAAACATAGGCCAACACTGTGATAAAAAAACTAAAAGCAAAAACGACATTGACACCTGGGAAGCATCTCTGAGACTACAAGTCAGTTACTCTATGAACTCTTTATAACACTGTTTCCTAACCCCAAACTAATGCAGTCAATATTTAGCAAAATTTATCAGAGGCATTAAAAACAATTGGAGATATGGTTGTAACACGTACAGTATATCAGGATCAATTGTTCTGTACTACCTACTGGTCAATTTGAAATGTGGATGTGCATGAGCGGATGGTTTTATTGCGATTTTCAAATCAAATACTTGCTTCTGCTTCCATTTACTCACTGGCTGTTCTTTTAATATAAATGCCTCAGCCTACAGCCAAAATATGCTGCTCACCTTGGGAAGGTTCACATTACCATTTGATTTAATTCTCCAGCAAATATTGAGTTCAGTATAGGCCTTATGGGACTCTTTAAACAAACAAAAAAACAGGACCAATAATAATATATTGCATATTGCGCAGGTATACCATATTTGGAACCCAAACAACCAACTGTGGCGGTTAATCTTCAGGGCAATGGGGAATTGCATCGTGACTATTTCAACTATTCGTAATAGAAAACAAGGAAATATTTATATATTTTTTTCCTAGAGTCTAAGCGTGAACAGACTGAGAGCCCCTGGCCTGAGGTGATGGTCTGTGAAAGATGAACCGCTTGACCAGGAGCGCGCTGGTACCGCGCACCCACGCACCCAGCTAAGCGGCCAGGCTGCTGAGAAACCTGCACTGACAAGTCTCTGCAGTTGGATGCTCTTAGAAAGTAGGCCTACAGATCTATCTAGCGATCAGTGTTGAGCAAGACTACATAACGCCCGTAGTCGTGACCAACCGCGCGGTACACATTCGTAATGCGATATCTCAGGTTAGATTCTCCACGATGCACCACGTCCGTGGATAATTTCTATTTACATCAGGTGCGCGGGGACGCCTGCTTTATCTTTGGAGCAGCTCTAGGAAAACCCACGGAACATCAAAATGACCCACAATCGCAACACACTGATTTATCCAAGTGCCTTGTAGACTATCACTACATTTTCGCACAGATGATGTTGCTCTCAAGTGATTGTAAATATAGCGCAGGTCTTCGCCGGTATTGAGACATCGATTTTATTTTATATGGACCACATAAATTAGACTGTTGGGCGCTCTCCAGCGTCTCTGAATGCGCTCCGGGTACAGACCAGTCATGTGCTTACATATGCTCAGAGACCACTGAAGTAAAACACATTTTGATCTCAACAGTAAAGTGATGATTAAGAGCAAAGCTTACCTTTTCCGCTCGAATAGGATGAAAAATCAGCCGTGAGTACCGTCGCGTGGAGACATCACTGATTTACAAAAAAAGAAGTGCCATGAATTAAACTGAAGTGGGGGAAAGGATCCTCATCAGAAGCGGCAGCAAAACGCAATGCAAGTAGAAAAAAATGTTATCCACTACAAAAACTTATCCATGCGCTAGAAAAGCGGTGGTCCTCATGTGTAGGAAAAAAACAAAATCATGCACAGCAATCAACTTTGTTCGAAAAGGACGCTGTAATTCCTCTTCAGTAGTCTTGGGCTCGCAATCCCACGGCCGGAGATACGCATTGGTCCAAGCTTGTTTTACATTAACTTTGTATCCCTAGCCTACGTTTGCCTTCGGATTCCTACTTTTTTTTTTAATTTTACCAGCTTAAAATCGTTGGCACCAAACTTACACGTGTGCGTTAAAGGCTTCTTGACCAGCGCGTAAAACGTCAATCCAACAGCGCGAAAAAAGGACTTTTGATGAAATACTGAAAGCTTAAATCTTATTTATTTGATAACCACTTGTTTTGACTGATTCGAGGTTGTGCACGCTCCCCAAGAACTCTTAAAGGAGGGATGTAGAGAGCGCATCGCCCCCCAATGGAGTTGGATCAAAGTGTGCCTCAGTGCAGCATCACTTACAGGAGCCGGGATAGGCGGTTCACCGTATCTGTCTGCTAAGCTGTAGATGTCTCAGTAGTATTGTATGAACTCAGTTCCTCAATTCTGCCCACCTCTCTCCCTCTCGCTCTCCCTCCGACTGACATCATGGTGGAAGGAGGAGCCAACCGCAGATTTAAGAGCCCCAGCCCGGTCCTCTTAAAGCCGCACTGCGTTGGAGAGATGCTTGCACTGAGATGTAGGTGGATGGCGGGGTTTGTGTGGACCACAGACGCCTTTGCTGTTTGCAGTAGCCACAGTGCTCCAGAAATCCGCCTGAAAGCAAGAGGGGGGCACTGTTCACTTTTATACAGAGCTTTGTTTCTGCTTTTCATTTCAATTAGGTGTAGGCTACTGTATCATCAGAACCTCTGAATAATGATGAGGTAAAATTCTTTTCAGACATTCCCAAGAGTGTCAACAGGCCATGGCAGAGCTCTTATCAGAGATGAGAAAAGAAATTAGTCCGATAATGGGTTTGTTCACAGTTTCCATAGTTTCCATGTATAAAATGGTGTTGAATAATCACAGTTCACCTCATTACCATGACCAGTTGAACACAAAGAAATGCAAGAAATGATAAAACCTTGAAAATGGAGGCAAATGTCATTGTATAAAAATGGAAACGGTAACTCAAATGCCTCTTTAAAATGATACTGAAGTATCAATCAGATATTCAGTATCGGCAAAGTGCTAAACGTTGTTTAACAGCGTGCAGTTTGGACCATGAAACCTATTGAGCTGAAACATCAACAAATGTGCTTGCAGCTGAACGGCACAAGGTCAGACATGCATCAATGCAACATATCGATTGGCTCAAAAATCCCTGATCACAACCCATCAAGCTGTCACTTTTCTGCTGCCGCGAAGTGAATGGGTGTTCCATTACCAAATACCCTAAAGTAGATTCTAACAGGTGCTTTTATGGGGGTCAAGAAGGGTTATGGTCATACAAAGGTCAAATCCTCCCCACCACCATGTTACAACTGATTACCCTCGTCCTTTTGCCATCACCTGATACGAAGAAATGGCTGTAACTTTGCATTTTAAAGATCCCATATTATGCCCATTTTCAGGTTCATAATTGTATTTTAAGGTTGTACCAGAATAGGTTTACTTTTCAAAAAACACCATATTTTTGTTGTACTGCACAGCTCTCTCTCACTGCTGCAGCTCCTCTTTTCACCTTGTGTTCAGGTCTCTGTTTTAGCTGACAGAGGGAATCATCTTTTCTTCTGTACTCTTTGATTCCACTCGCACATGCTCACTAGCTCAGATCGTAGATCATGTCAGTTAGCTCCATGGACAGTAAAAGAAAGGTTGTTTCTCCAACTTTGGTCAGTTACAAGGCAGGATTAGCCAGGAGACTTCTTCTAAAGGTGGACGCACACGTAAGTAGTTCTTTTGTAGATTATGGTGAACTTGTTTGTGTTGTAGCAGTGCTTTGCCATTGAGAACGAGCTAGCATGCTAACGGTTGTGATTAGCCTGTCATTTCGGCTAGTTACGCAAAAATCCCTGCAGATTTTGAATATCTCACCCAGAGACTGAAGGCAGGACACATTCAGAAACCGTATATCACTCAAAACAGCATGGATAGATTTTTTTCAAAGTTTGTATGCGTGTGGAAGCACCAGAGACACAAAATAACACCCCAAATATTTTTCATAATATGGGCACTTTAACAAGTTTAGCCCATGGCAAGGTTTCAAAAAGAGCCTCCTTCACCTGAACAATACCCCCCCCCCCCCCCCCCCCCACATTATTTCATGTCACAACACTCATCCCTGAAGACAAGGGGGTAGGGCCAGATGACTGTTTTTTTGTTTAGGCCAAATAGGCTAATTGCAGAACCATCTTTATTTTTCCATTGAGAAAACAGCATTCGACAATAAATGTTCTTAATTTTACTGTTAGTCTCTGAGGATTTCTTATGGACTTCTTTGAGGAATCTGAGCAGTATAATCTGTCACAAGGCACATAATTCCTCATGCATGATGCATATGGCTATTTTGATATTTTCAAAAACATCCTTCAGAGGAAACTTTTGGCATTTCTAATAAATTGGGGTAAATAAATATTGTATATGCACTGTGTCCGTATAGGATGCATTAGTGGACTGTTATAATTCACCAAACCAAATAGTATGTGTGTGAACCCTGCCTGACACTGGTGGAGATTACTGTTTTAACCTTGATTGATTATTCAATGCTTAGTTAAAACACAAAATCAGGTGACGACTATTGTCTTTTTCCCCTACAAGGATAATGAGCCTCAACATGAAATGCTAACTTAAGACATGTATAAACCTTTTGTCTGAACAGTACAACCACAACTGTTTCCCACAATGTTAAATCAAAATGGTGCCCTGCTAAAAGACTAAATGGCTGAAATGTAGAAAAGCAAAGCCTGCCTTTGTTTTCTAAAGATACTAATCTAATAGACCTTTTTTTCTCAACATTGCCTTTAATCATGCTTGCTGTTTGGCCTCCCACTGAATCCATGACTTGTCATGCACACATGTACAGTAAAAGAAATAATTGCAAGAAAGAGCACACTCACTAATATACCTTATCAGTCCGGCACAGCTGTGCAAGGGGATGGGTGAAGGAAGGGGTTGCAGAGCAAAATTGCAAGGTTGCCGTGTATTAACATACAGTGGTTTTAAGAAAGAATTCTTTGCCCACCATACTCGATTTAATGCCATTCTGTGGTTGTGTATTATCCTCTCAACTTAAACAGCATAAGTTGTCCAGAGAGACCACGGTGCACTAACTGCTGTAAAGTGTGTGTTTATGTTTTTTTCTTTCTTTTATATTTAAGCATTTGCCACATAGAATGAGAGCAAACATATTTTTCTGTAGAAATACAGCAGCCATTTTTGATGAGTTGGAGACATCCTGACAGTCTGTTTCTCTGGAGAAAGAAAAGGATTTGAGAAAGATGGAGTGGACAGAGGGAGGACAATTCAATATTTACTTTAGTCTTTTTGGCAAAAGAGGTTGAATTTCAGAGAAGCAATGTAGAAACCCAAGATAAAAAAAGATACACCAAATGAAATAATATTTGAACATTTCAATACAGTATGAATATGCAGCATGCATGACTGGGGTTTTGTCCACAGCAATGGAAAATGAAGAAGAAAAAGCATCCAGCCAGACGATTACAGTCCGTCATGTCTGAGGTGAAATTGTTAAAATCGGAGAGATAAATCCAGCGGCATCACAGGGTTACCCACATTAGACTATTGCTTGTATTATCAATTATTTATGGGAAGTCCCTAAATATGAAAACAAAAAGATTTCTAGTTTTGTTTTAGCTTTTGAAAATCTCTGATTAAGAGGAAAAAATCCTCACTTTGAAAAATCCACTGTATCTACTGTATATGTTGTCTACTTTGTATTTATGTACTGTATATTTTTGCGAAAGTAGTTCTCAGTTGCAAATCACATCCTCGGAATTGGAGAGAAACATATTTTCTATTGGTCTGTATGTCTGGCACATATTGCAGAATTGACAATAAAGTTGACTTGACTTGATCCTAGTGACGATTAGATTCAGGGAGAAACCGAAAGGTTCTTGTACTGACCATTAAGTGTAATTTCCCAGAAACAGGGATTATGTCAATTAAGTACATATAAAAGACACCTGATTGTGTCACTCCAATGGGTGATGCTATATAGGAACTAAAACCCACACCCTCATGTGATATTGGACTATAAAAATCCTAAATTATCATAGATCTGAAATAATTTTCTTCCGAGTGCGATCACATTAAACCAACATTATGTAAGTTTATTTTACCTTAAAAAAATAGTTACTGCAGGGAGGAGGAGGTTTTCAAGCCCAGGGCAGGAGGGAATGCTGGCGGGCGCGGCACCGCTGTCATGCCAGAACCGGAGCCGGGCGAGCGGGCAACAGAACCTGGTAGCCTCTACGAACATGACGTCAGAGGCAAAGAGAACGGTGATGGAGGTAGTAGAGCTGGGCAATATATCAATATTGTGATATAAGACTAGATATCGTCTTAGATTTTGGATATCGTAATATGGCATAAGTGTTGTCTTTTCCTGGTTTTACAGGCTGCATTACAGTAAAGTGATGTAATTTTCTGAACTTACCAGACTGTTCTAACTGTTCTATTATTTGCCTTTACCCACTTAGTCATTATATCCACATTATTGATGAATATTTATAAAAATATCTCATTTCAATCTGTGTAAATATTATGTGAAAGCACCATTAGTCAACACTACAATATCGTTGCAGCATCGATATCGAGGTATTTGGTCAAAAATATCGTGATATTTGATTTTCTCCATATCACCCAGCCCTAGGAGGTAGCTAAGGAGAGTGTGACCGAGAGAGAAAGAGGCTGCCGGACAAGAGTATAAATCTCAGACTGGCTTTAAGTCATTGGCGAGAGCTTTGTGAAATGAAAGGCTGCAAGACAGACCCCGAGCTGGCCATTTTGCTGTTGGAGATATATATATATATATATATATATATATATATATATATATATATACATACATATATATATATATATATATATATATATATATATACAGTATATATAGCCTATTCCTGTATTTTTCATTCTAATGCATATAATAATCAAAGGACTACACATGATCTTTAAATGTCCTAAGCACAATTGTATTTAAGTATGTAATACTAAACATCTCCTTGTCTCAATCAAACCAGTCAGCCTCAAGTCAACATGAAATTCGTATGCTGAGAAAACCACTGTCAATAATATCTTGTCAGATGAAGTTGAAGCATGGCTAAAGCAGGATGAGGAAGAATTATTTACAACCACAGAACTCTTGAGGATAATGAAGGGTCTTCCATTGAGTGACGTGTATTTGCAACACACCAATTAGACTATAGCCAGCACTGTGAACCACCATTATTGTCAGTTGGCATGTCCTCCTAACCCAATGTTCCACTGGCAAATTATTATGTGTGTGTGTGCGAGAGGTCCAGGTTATTGTTACACAAGCGCTGATTCAAATGTGTGTTTATGTCTGAAAACTACTAATTGCATATACAAGCATTGTACAGGTCTGGTTGACTTCCGTGTGGTTTTGTCATGTTTGTCCTTGATAGGTGCCAGACTGCTAATTGCCTTTGGCAAACCAACAAGTAACGGCGATCTTACAGTATCAGAATATACTTGTGTTTGTTTCTAAGAATTGCCTTACAACTTTCATGCTGAGGTTAAATACATAATCCTGACAGGGTTAGGGTTATTTGGCCAACAGAAAGAAAATAAAAAAATAAAGTCAGGATAAGCCTTTCAATGTGAAGTCAGCAATGCCACTTAATAATTTATGAATCACCTATTTACAACACGTAATAGGGTCTGTGTGCTAAAACGTGTTCCACGTTGTGTTATAAATAGTGCAAACTGAATGTGATCATTGTATTATGGGTGGAAAAGTGTCAGTTAATGACAACATGTGTAAATGATTAATGAAACAGTAATATTGTGTTGTTCTTGTTCTTCTTTTTCTTACATCACACATCTGCTTTCTGTCATGGTGCGGTGCAAGATCAATTTGTAGAGCAAAAGAAGAACAAATGTTTCACCTACTCACTTGTATCTGTCACTTTTTGCTCAAAATAAACAAACATTACAAATGCTCTAAAATACACGAAGAACATCAACAGAAATCAACTTGTCAGTGTTTCCTTTTTAAGATACATGCCTAAATCATAATTCTGCTGTCTTAGAAAAGTTTTTTTGTTCTCAAGAAGTAAGTGTTAGAACAGCCTTTGTGTGATGTTTGATGAAGGCGACTGTACATGCTGTGGTGATGTTTCCTTCCATCTGTCTACTGTGAAACACAGCCTGGGGCAACACTGTCAGAGGACCAAAATGGATGACATGGCTGTATACTGTACATTTAGCTGAATAAAGTCCCACCCTGTATTCATGTGGATTTGTGCGTTCATTCATTTGCACAATAGCTGGGGAAAAAAAACTTTAAAAATACTTAAGAAAAGCTCTTTGGACTGTTGATTTGAATCACTTGCAAATACTATTTTTATCAAAACACTCTTTTACAAAGGTTACTACATATCCTTAAAAGTGAAAAGATTTGTCACCTAGAGAGGTCTTATTCATAAAGAAATGCAACACTTGTCAAACAAAATGCCTTAAATTGGGATGGGTTTAACAATGCGGTTGCATGGTGAAGGTCACTGAATTGATTTCAAATAAAATTTGATGTGGTAGAGATTTTGATCTTAATGTAAGGTCAGGAACTAGAATGGCCGTGGTGCCAACAAAAGCAAGTGGAAAACAAACTGCATGGAAGTGAGTTAAGATTGGGAAGAGGGGTATGAAATCAATCGTCTTTGAATTGGCAGTTTTTTTTCCCTCCATGTTAAAAAATTCACGTCGCTGTTTCCTATTCACACAGGAACGTAGAATCGGACCAATGTCACAGGAACACATGGGAAGATCAATACTCACACATATTTCTCTTTCATTAACAATTTTTTGGGTGTGTAACGTGAAAAAAAGAATAGTGGTTTCATAATCACTAAGGAGTCATTATTTGGCACTCTTCCTTCCCAGATGGCCGAATGCTTGATGTTCATGTCACGTTGTGTTGCATTTTCCCTGCCCTGAATGGGATGTGTACACACCCATTGTTTGATGAGTAAAATTGAAGGCAAGCCTTGTAAACTGTGGATGCCCCTTTGCCAAAGACATGGCACTGAAAAGACAATGTGTGCAGACATCTCTTTCGCACTCTTGAGACTTCATGCTCCTTAGCTTGAGGCTTAAGAGAGGAAGCAGACTGCAGGCCTATTATGTGGGGAAAATGGAAAACTTCTATATGCTATAAAGCTTGAAAACTGTTGAAAAAAAATAACATTTTACCATGATGGTTTTATATTATAATTACCATGCTAAAACCACAGATTAGGTGGCACAGAAGATTATGTCTAATGCTTAGTAGTGCCCATCTGTCATAGCACCCTCTGCCAACACCACACATAGAAAATATTTTACATTTTCTTTCATTTCATTTTTCATTTCAATTTTTGTATCTGATTATTAGACATTCTTACTATAAATGATTTTAGGAACACCAGAAAAAAACATCAAACATAACCAATATCAGTCAACTTCCAACTACTGAACTCAATCAGCTCATCCATCCATTTAGCCATCTGTTCATCCATTCATGCATCCATTGTGTTGTCCTGGACAGGGTCACAAAAGCAACACAATACACAATAGCCATGCAGCACAATTGCAACGCAGCAAACAATAATTTAGACATTAGTTTCACAAACATTAAACCCTAGATGGCAGATATTGTCCCTCTTACTTGTCCTGGGTCTGTCTTGAGTAAGGGTAGTACATGTCCACTTGGATGTTGCAGGACAAACCACATTTTTCCCTACTGGGGTGCCTGTCCCTATAGTACATGTATACTTTGATTGATGTACGTTTGAAAGATTTCAAACGTGCATCAATGACAGATGACAGTGCCCCAGTGGACCTTATTGCCCAACATTAGTGATATACTCTAGTAGCTGAATGGAAGCAACCACCTGAGCCAGGTTCCAAAAGAAGTGTTCCCAGAACAGTGGATGCTGTTATAGCAGCATATCAATGCCTATAGTTTTGGAAAGAGTTGTTAAACAATAACACATGTGTACAATGTTCTAGTGTTCACAAAATGTGCTTGTGGGTCCACATAGTTGTGCCTTCTAGTGTACTTACATTGACTCTAAGTGCATCACACTCAGCAACAACATCAATGCAAATTCCGGTGAATTCAAAAAGGCGGCATCGTCTGCAAAAAACAGACATATTGATTCAAACATTACCAAGACACAGACTCTCCAGACCTCAGCTGTACTTTGATATTTTGTCCATGAATATCCCACACCGAAGCAGTGAGAAGATTCTTCTCAGAGTCAAAACAGCTTTTGA
This sequence comes from Gymnocephalus cernua, assembly GCA_023631565.1. Taxonomy (NCBI): domain Eukaryota; kingdom Metazoa; phylum Chordata; class Actinopteri; order Perciformes; family Percidae; genus Gymnocephalus; species Gymnocephalus cernua. Next base: position 24,444,517 of record CM042435.1, read on the forward strand.
AGAATATCTGGGCATACACTGCTCAAACACTGAATAAGTAAATATAGTGCCGAATTGTTTAACAACAAAGTCATCCATGACAACTTATGCCTGAACCCAGAACCATATTTTTGTTTTTCCAGCTGTTTTGTAGTTATTTAGTGTGCTACAGTATCTTGGAATGGAATGCTTGTTTTTGACCCTGCTGTTCGAGCCTATCAAATGCTTAGATTTTATCATCGAAGTGTATGTGTGTCATGTAGTAATAGATACTATACAACTATACAAAATATAAATGTATATATACATATATAATTTATATATGAAACGTGTTTTTATTTTCTTTACTGTTTCAGGGCACTTTAATCCTCCATTTGGAGCTAGAAGCTAGCTCTCCCACTCAAGACGTTTCCTTAAGAAGTCTGCATGAGTGATACTGTGTATATGTTTGTAGAGGCATATTTAATCTAATGTATACATGCTACTGATGCAAAGCACAGTTGATAATGGCCCACAAGGTGATTCAGTGGTTTCTGCTCCCATTACCACTGTCACACAAGGATGGTACATTATTGCAAAGTACAGTTAAGGTGGTGTTATCTCAATGGAAGAATCACCATGCTATGTCTGAGACAGTCCACACAGACGAGATACAGTGCACAGGCTTGTCTTAAAGGGGACTGGGGGAGCAAAGTTACGTGACAGCAAAGCTAGTTTAAAGAAGTGTAGAGTGGTTATGAGGGAATCCCCATGTTTAATCATTAGTCATACCATTTTTTTTTATTTATTTGGGTGGGGTGGGAAGGACGGGTGCCATTTTACCTAGGACACAGTTTACTTTAATTGACACTTTTTTATTGTTTAATTTGCAAGAATGAAATCGGTAAAGCCATGAGTGCAGAATAGGAGCAGCTAAAATGTGCAGAATGACTATCCAATTAATCTTAAATTTAAGGTGGAGTGTAATGATGGGAGCAAATGTGGCTTCAGTGTTTGCATTTTGATGTAGTGGATAAGTAATCTGTGTTCAACAGGAATAGAGATTGTAAATTGGTCCTAATTGTCCATAAAATTGTCCTTATAAAATCACATAAAAGACAACATTAAATACACGTGTTCCTCTTATGTGAATAGTAAACTTATTTACTCTTTTGGATTGTGAAAGAGTCAAACACAGTTCTACAATCGCTTTGGTAAATACAGTCCAAGGTGACATGAAACGCAAAGCTATGTGTTATATGTGAAATAATTAATTTCCTCCGGAACACTTTAGTGACGTAAGTGAGTCACTGACCAGTGATGTCCATAATAACGTGGATAAACACTGTTCAGCTGAGGCTAGTGGGAAAGAGGCTAGCTTGGGAAGGTGTACTTTATACGGTCAACAAAAAATATAAGGAACAAACCCAAATTTCATAGTCTTTCAAGTCTCATACCAAGGGGGGTTCACCCAGACATGACTTTCCTATTGGGCCAGAACTGGGGCATTGTTCACATGCCAGTAGAGCTTTGTGCATATCATCAGCAAGACAGCCAGTCAGATTTGTTTCATGCAATCTTTACGGCATGACGTCATGCTAGAAGGAGGAGAAAAGCTGCTACACAAAGTTGCTTTTCAAGAGTAAAGGGGAAGAAAGTTGCAGAAGACATTAGTTTAACACCAAATCAAAGACTAGTAAGCAGTTGAGATACTTGGCAGACAAAACACATTCTAGCTAAATAAAGAGAAGCAAGAGAGGTTTACTGAACAGAGAGCCCTAATGGGATTTAACAGCGTGAACAAAGGTACTCACCACTAGTACTCAGAGGAAAACTTCCAAAGGATAAGAAAAACATAGCCAGAAAAAGTTGCCAAACAAAGCTGAAGCCTATTACAGCATAGGACACACACACTGCCTATGCTAAATTCTGTTCTGACTACTGATGGCCGGATATGGGTAGAGATGTCTGTGCTGCAAAAAAGAAAAAAGAAAAACACAGTCTGGAACCGAGTAGCCTGCCTTTGTGAAGCCAGTGGGGTGTCGCTCTGCAGTCCGCAGATTCTCCTAGGAAGAATAAAAGCATGTTTGTTTCACAGTGTCTGTGCATGAACACTCTGCCTTGCCTGGGGAAATTTGTCAGAAGAAGAGGGTTCCAACAAAAAGGCTAGGTCCACCTGCTCCAGCTCCATCTGATGGTAGCACGGAGTAGGGGAGAGGAGCAGCTCTCATCAGCAATAGAAAGCTACAGGCTACAATGAATAAAAGGACCTGTAGTCTGCCAGCTGCAAGAGCAAAACATATTCTACCAAGGTGGAGGCTTGTCTGATGGAGGAAGGGAGAGCACCCTTCTTCCTTCACCCACATATTGTTTATCTGACAACAGCTTCAGTGTGGGCTGGAGTTGTTGGGAAAATGAAATTTTACGTGTCAGCATGCCTCTGCAAGTTCCATCAATCCACTTGGATCCTAAAGTAAGGTAAGAGACTGAAGGTAGCATCTGGCAATCCAAACAACCGTGATGGTCCTGGACACCACCCGCAGCAGCAGCCGAGCTCTCAGGCAGATGTTGCAGGCCAGACAAGGATCATCTAACATTATGAGACCTGGACAAGAAAGTCAGCTTCAAATAGCCAAAGGCTGAAACAAGGTCCTCATTGACTGTAACCCCTATTTTCCACCAGGTGCATCTGCGCTGCGTTCCGGAGGTGCTGCGACCCCCACAAGCAATTGCTGCCATTCAATCAATGTTTGATATACCCCCTCCCCCCCCCCCCACACCCCCCATATCGTATAACTGACAACGAGAGATTCATCTTGGAGATTGAAATACATAATAGACATCACAGATCTTTTTTTATAAGGACAACACCAGAAAAGAGAAGGCATGGAGTTTAATTGCACCAGCGCTTGGAGTGTAATTCAGCTTAAGGTGGTGTTGCTCTTTCAGTTGCTAAATCAGAGAGAATGCCCATTGTTTAATAATATGCTTCAAGACCACACGAACAGACCACCTAATCTTGCCAAATTATTAATTACAAATTTCAGTACACTGCTCCACAGAGGAGAGTAGTCAGGGCCATTGAGCCTGATAGACGGCAAAGCATGGGTGAAACAGAACATGGCCGAATTCTTTCGTTTGTCTTCAATCAATCAATCAAAATGTATTTGTATAGCGCTTTACAACAACCAGCAGGTATCCAAAGTGCTTCACATCAGACTAAGAATAAAAACAACATATCATGCAATAAAAAGAATAAAATGTAGAAAACAGTAAAATCAGAAAAGGTTACATAGAAACAGGAAGAGAAAATTGTCACACCACTACTGCGTATTAAAAGCCATTCTAAACAGGTAGGTTTTGAGTTTAGACCTGAAAGGAGCTGCATCTGTAATTGTGCGAATATCAGGGGGTAACTTGTTCCAGAGTCTGGGGGCAGCAACCGCAAAAGCCTGATCACCCCATCGTTTATACCTTGACCTTGGGACTTCTAAAACCAGTTGGTTTGAAGACCGCAAAGCCCGGCTCTGCTCACGCAGGGTTAAAATCTAAAATACTCCGGGGCCAGGCCATTAAGGGCGTTACAAAAAACCGATAAAATATTAAAATATATTCTAAAACGCAGAGGGAGCCAATGTAAGGTGTAAAGAACAGGAGTGATGTATGTGATATGTCTTGCAGTGTTTAGCTTCATTCTGGCATTTCTGTGACTTTGTTATTGACTTTCTGTAAGTTTTACAGAACCTGCATTGTGATAGGCAAAGATGGAAAAAATATGAGAAAAACATCTTCAGTTGGCATATGCCAAATATCTTTCATTTCAAATTTATATGTTTTCCTTGACTTTCCTTGACTTCTTGTAATTTAACTTTGATTACAGTAAATAATAACTAAATGGGTTGGGTTGTAAAATGCTGCCTGCTAACCAAACGGTTATTCTTGAGTTTTGGGAGATTAGATCAAATATCTGTTGTATAATGCCAGCTTAGTGCAGAACCAAAGCCAAAACATTGAAAAAAAAATATGTTTTCAAATCTATATTAGTGTGACATGGTCTAATAGCAGGATGGTGACAGACGAGAAGTGGGAGAGGAATGGTAACAGAATGGAGGGAGGGCAGCAGGCAGGATGCCATTGCCAGGGCATTGATGACCAAATGAATAAAATGTGTCCGCACCAGCGGCATTTGCAGATTGTTGTTGCGGTAGACAGCAACTCGCTTCAGGGGCACTGCTGCCATCTGTGTTGCTTTTTTCATAGGAATTTTTGGTATGCATTGTAATAAAGTCTGAGAGCCAACTCCAAGGGTGATCTCTGTATGTAGTGAAATGTGTACCAAACCATAGAATGCAAGCAGTGCAAAAGTATGTTGGAATTCAAAATACATGCATACGAGGTAGGCAGAAATTCAAATGAACATCCACAGCCAACCCTGAATAGTACTTACTTGGTGATGGTTAACATATTTTGTGTAGTTCTTTTTCAGTAATCTCTTAATAAGAATTCGACAAAATATTGGAGGGCACAGTCACATTATGGGGACTCCGCTCCTATTCGTTTTTACCTCAGTCTGCAGAAGGTAAACCATTGAATTTTAGGGTTAATTATTGGTTAAGGTTGATAAGCATGTAGTGCTTAGGGTTATGGTTAGTTTCCTTGGCAAAACAGTTTGTGTGTGTGTGTGTGTGTGTGTGTGTGTGTGTGTGTGTGTGTGTGTGTGTGTGTGTGTGTGTGTGTGTGTGCGTGTGCGTGTGCGTGTGCGTGTGTGCGTCCGTCCTGTAGTTAATGAATGTCTCACACAGTGGATTGCACTTTGCAATTAATATTCTTCACTTGAGATAAAAACCTGTATTGTTTCACGCTGTTGTGCACATTTACATAATTGTTGGACGTATTATCAATTAGACAAAGCTAAAAATGTGCCCTTGTTAGAGCATATTGTCTATCAAGTATTTTTTTTTAACTAGTCTACAGTATTAACCCAAGCAAATACAAACATACAGCATTGGATGTGTCTTCCGACTTTCAAACAAATCATCTGTCATGTCATGATGTGTGGACCTTTGAAAAGGAAGTAACGGGAAGCACCAAAGCAAAGAGCATTTAACAGTTGGAGACAACAGCACAAACTCATCTGAATACACTTCCTTGCTGTTAGCAAGAGACTGTCACAATAGATCACACAGTAACTTCCTGTAGAGCTGTCTGTGTCAGTCCATCAGTCACATTAGCAATCTAAGTGGGGCTCAATCAAGTGCAGTCTAGGTGAGTTAGATCCTGTATCCTGTCTTCTGTATGTGTCCATCAGAAAGGAAAACGTTGAGTATTCATTTCATATCTGGAGACCCTACATACTGCAGCTGGAAGTGACAGTCAGTGACACAGCTCTGTTTGCGTGACAGACAACAGCTGAAAGAGAAACAGCTTTGAAGGTGCACAGAGAAACAATGAAGCAGATATGTGCTGTAAAGACAGAAAGTAATTTCTGCGTGACAATGTCATACGAACACTGGGTGCCAACTAGTTAACATAGCATCACTGAACTCATATCTCTTAGCTTATTTTTGATCAGAAGAATGACAGCATTATGCCAGGTTTATGGCAGTCTGCCAATCCATGAATGCCAAGACAACAGCTCTGAGTAAATTCACATTAATCTTCTTGCCAAGAAATAACACGCACAAAAAACTAAGAATAATGAAAATGATGGTATCAGTTTTGTCCTGTTTTCATGTTTGGTATGCTGCCATCCCTGTTGATGTGTATTACTTGTTTTTGTTTCTATGTGTTGTGCCTGTCAGACCTTCATAATGAGGGCAAATATAGAGGCCAGGGCTTATAAACAGAGCCAAGTTTAATTAAGTGCTAAATTAAAGTTAGATGCTAAATACTGGCTGCCAAAAAGAAGTGATGGACAAATCTTACTGTGAAGTGTAGAATTAATTTGTGACATTGTGCTGTCTTTTTATGGTTACATGACACGTTTTTTTTTTTTTTATAATCAAAACGTACTGTACATCTCCCATTTAAAGGAGAATGTGATCCTTTTACACATGAAGTTCAGTACTACTACTCAGACTATGAAAGGGGTGTCTAATGAAAGACTGTTCAGGTGCACTATGGGAAAAATTAAGACCCAGTGTATTTGGAGCTTTACTAAAAACAAAAGTCAAGATGCTGCTTCAATTTTGACCATTTCTTTTTTGCTCTTGTAAGTCCCCCAACCTTATGGGAGTTGATAATAAAATACCCGTTTGCAAACATTTTCAAAATTAATATCCATTCTTTTCACGCAAACACAGTATGTTTGAAAAAGAAAAAGAAACATATGATGTCTTCATATCGGCAGAAGTACAGCGTTAAGTAACTATCTACTGTGAGAACTTTCTTCCCTGAAGAGCTGCGTGGATGAGACAGACACATTCCCCTGTTGTCTTTGGATTGTTTTCTGTATCATCAAGAAGCAATTCTTAGAGACACCAATTTATTTCACACTCACCCACTGAGAACGATTTTGTTTGGGAATATCAAAGCTCCAAAGACAAAAATAAAGAATAGTATAAAAAGCACATGACAAAACTCGCCTCACAGTCAAACTCTTTAAACGTGAATAAAATAACAAACAGTTTTATTCTATTTTGAAGCAGACCGCAGATATTTTCACTCAGGCAAAATGACTTGTATTCAATGTTTATTAACGAGCTCTTGAAGTCCCTCCCTCTACTTTGTCAAAGCAACAATACAATCCCGCTTTAATTTTTTTTTTTTATTTGGGACAATTCTCTTTGAAGTGTCTCTTTTTTTTTCTCCTCGTTTTTTTTCCAAGGATGCAGATTTGGCTTGTAACCATGGCTTTGCTTTTTGTGCCACAAGATTTACATAAAAGCCCGCAGTCTGGAAAGTTTTGAACAGATTCTAGCAAAAAGTAAACTAAGGATGAGTGACAAAATGAAAGCCTTAAGGACCGGTGGATGGGTGTGTGTATGTGTGTGTGTGTGTGTGTGTGTGTGTGTGTGTGTGTGTGTGTTGGTGGCGAAGAGAAGAGAGAGGGACACTGAAGGGGTTGCTGGGTAGCTGAGCTTTAGCCTGGCTGTGTATGAGAGCAGCAAATCCGACTTGGTTGGTAAACAGAGGCTCCAGGGACTCTTCTTTTGCATGCAGGCTGCTGCGTACTAAATGGAAGCTCTCTGTGGTTCTAATAGAGTAAGCTCATAGAAATCACCATAGAAAATGCCAATAAGGCTGTCAGCCACCACTACAGCACACAACACAGACTCTTACTCAAACACATCAGCACTAAAATAATACAAGGCTCAGCATGCACAAAGCAGACAAATATGCATTTATCTGTGAGCCTGCGTGGGTATACGCATCCCTTTCTGTAGAATAACTCAGTCTTAGCCTAAAGCATTAGCATCATCTCCTTTTAATTCAACCCCCATTGGCTTGGACTGGGCTAGTTAAAAGAAAGCGTAGTGCTTTTCAACTGTAAACAGCTCGCAAACTCTTTTTTGGTTGTGGTTTTCAAAGTCACACATTTCAGAAATTTCCAAACTGCATGTTATGATTTTGCCTTTGGACAGCTGAGTCCAAAGCTGACTTTGTATGGCATAAGATTTTTGTAGCCAAATGAACGTCATTATGCTTCACAGAGCTAGAATTTTAATTTCATTTTAGTGTGAACTTAGTATGTATGCACGCAGGCAGTGCCCAAAAATCAGTGGGCCCCGACTTTACACCCCGGTGACATCACAACTTCAAGGGTTGTGCCTCTGATTTCCAGCTTTAGGAAAGACTGACGCAAGTTCCCAGACATCGACCAAACTGTCCTGGGACACCAAAATAATCTATGAAGACTTAAAACGTCTAGCATTACCTTTTAATAAGCCTTTTTTTCCTGATCTATTCCGCTCTGGGCTAATGCTCCGCGTACATTACTGTATAAGGACAGTCATCTCTGAATGTATAAGAAGATAATACGACCTCCCCTGAGACCTGTTCTCTCTTCCTTTTCTTTCTGTTCCTTTAGAGTGAGGCACCTGTAATTTGTCTTCATCAACTGTTATGGACATCCTCAGGAACAAAACCCGGACTCCAAAAGTATCAAATCAACAGCACATTTTTCAGAAAATGGCAGATCCAATTTTATACATGTCCCTGAGGCTTCCCTCTAACTGTTGGTGTGCTGATCCTTCACTCATTTGATGCTGCTTCTCGCAGCCTAGGAGGAGCTTTTCAAGATTGTTTCTGTCTCCTGCAACCTGTGAGACGGGACGGCTTCAATTGGAAGAATGCTAACAAGATGTCCCAATGATGTTCAATACAGCACCTTGAAGACATGCAAACCTGCCCGGCCAAATTGCAAATAATCTACATGAGACAGAAGAGATGGAGTATCGTCTTATTTTGACATCTGGCGAGATAGGGTTGTCACTTCATGTGATGTGTGGTAGGAGAAAAACGCAGCAAATGTTGATTTTAATCTCCAAAGGACTTAGTACCTTCTCTTTACAACTTTCATTTACTCACTCATGTTAACAATGTGTCTAAAAGGAGGAGCACTGAACTTAAATCAGAGGTTGTTCTGCTGAGGATTTAGAAGGATCACAGAATAGACCATTATACACTAACTTACCGACCCTAAGTCAGTACATTTACAGTGAACAACTTTTCATTTTGACATTTTCACTCTGCTCAACCACAGTAGCGTTTCATTTTTGCCGATCCACCTGCCGTGTCCCATGAAATATATAATTCAAAGACCTATTTTAGACCTTCAACATCAAACTGAGAGAAATCCTTGTTATTCTGCTATCAATCCTACTCCCACTTTAATGTATTTTTTGTGGTGGAACATTTCTTTATTCCACATTATGTTTGACCTCACCTCACTTTTTATATGTTATAACTGATATACTGTAGGTTGGCAGCAAATTGCATTTCATTTAGTTGGACCTTCCAGAAGCCATTAAAAATGTCATATAATTTATGAATAGTGAACAACTGACATGTACAAGGGATTGATTTAGGGTGAAAATATAGGAAATTATCACCATAGCATGAGTAAAAGAACTGGAGCTTGGGTTTATTTTGGAATGCCTGGATTGCAAAAAAACACGTGAAATGTAAATGCAAATAAGATCCAAAACGATAGTTACGTTATTGTAACTCCAGATTCTATGAGTATAGGCGAAGCCCTCTAAGAGCTGTCGCTATTGGGTTTATCCCTTCGCGCATGCGCAGTCGTGAAGACTTTCTTTCCCGCCCTTGCGTACAGCACGGGCCTCTCTTACGTCCGCAGATACTGTATATAAACAGAGCGGACCCATAGAACGTCTCCCAAACATCAGCTTTTTCTTCAGCTAATGTTACTGGAGCAGGTGGCCCGAGTCTTAGAGGGCTTCGCCTATACTCATAGAATCTGGAGTTACAATAACGTAACTATCGTTCTATTTCGTATAGGCTTCGCCCTCTAAGAGCTGTCGCTATTGGGTTAGGGCGAAGCTGATGTAGTCCATGCCACCTGCGACATAAGGGCTCAAAAACAGAATAGATCAACATTCCCCATGGCTGCCAGGGGAATGCAACAGGTGAACCGTCTATTCTGATAGAGAGTAAAACCCCTTGTCACAGTAATGGCTAGTTGTTGCACAAAAACCCACTAATCATTGCAGGCGTGCATGGGTAGAGAATAGTGTGAGAAGAAACCCATGCGGCAGCGCACCATGTCATGATTGTAGGTGCGTAAGATTAGTGAGAATTGCATCATGATTGGTAATTAATTCATGATTAATTATGTGAACAACCGTGTCCAACCCAGTCCCAAGCAGGAGTAGGGGGACAGCGGCGAGTAACACATGCAGCAGCACATAATATCGTGATTGAGTGCGTGCATGGTAACAGAAACTGTATCATGGTTGATAAGTTATGGGATATGCGAGGCGGCAGGTAGAACCCATTTGCAACGACGTGATATTCGTCGTTGACTGAGGATAAGACCGAATGGGTCATAGAGGGCTCAGATATGTTGCGTAAATAGAAGCGGATGAAGGGGCATGGAGATGCCCAGGAAGCCGCTGCGCAATATCGGCCACTGTTACGCCTCTGAACAAGGCTGCAGCCGACAGCGCTCTAATAGAGTGCGCTCTGATGCCCTGAGGGGCTTCCGCTCCTTCCACGCTGTAAACCTGGGTGATAGCTTTGCATATCCAGTGGAATAAGCGCTGTTTTGATAGGGCCATCCCTTGAGAATGCTCCCTATAATGTACAAACAGCTGTTGTATTTTCCTGATGCCCACTGTGCATAACACGTTTGAGATAACGCGCGCACTGGGCATAGGCGGTGGAAATTTTCCTCCTCGCCATTGCCATGAGGAGGGGGGAACCCTTGAGGGAGATTATTCTTGATCGAAAAGAACTTGTCAGAATTTTCGATGTAAACGCAGGGTTTGGCTGTAAAGTGGCTGTGTTCCCGTCACCTCTAATGGAGAGGCAGGACAGCGAGACTGACAGCGCGCATAGATAGCTTACTCTCTTGGCCGATGTTAGGGCCAGGAGGAGCGCTGTTTTCAGCGACAGCATTCTGAGAGAAGCTTGTGCTAGGGGCTCGAAGGGGGGTTTCCCCAAGGCTCGAAGTACCAGGGGTAGATCCCACTGTGGTGTGAAAGAGCGCACGGCGGGCTTCTGGCACCTAACCCCTTGAGGAACGCTTCACCAAGGGGTGCGCAAAGACTGTCCTCTCTCCATAGCCCTCGCGGCAGAAAGAAATGGCTGCTGCGTAGGCTTTGATCGTAGATGGGGCCAAATCATTATCTACTAATGTTTGGAGGTAGGTTAACAAGAGAGGCAGGGGGCACGCCGTGGGGTCTGTGGACTTTCCCGAGCACCAGCGTTGAAAGCCGCCCAGCGCCCTGTGTAACACGCTGTGGTGGATGGAGCTCTCGCCCCCTGAATGGTGTGCACCACGGCAGGGGGGCGAGCCTAATCTCTGCAAACGTTCCCGTTCAGCAACCAGCCCCACAGCCGCTGGGTTATCACTGGGGGGAGAAAAATCGCGCCGTTCAATTGTGAAAGCGCGTCCCCGCGCCACGGTATTTGCCAGGCGGGGACCGCCAGCAGTATCAGCGTCGGGAACCAGGACGCGCTCGTGCGCTCCGGACCCACTAAATGACCGACAGGTTATCCTCCCTGACGCGTTCAAAGAGGCGAGGGATTAGAGGAACCAGGGGGAAAGCGTATAGGAGGGTTCTGGGCCAGGGGTGGTGAGAGAAGGCGTCTACGCCGAGGGGTGGGTTGTCCCGTGTGCTCAAGGAAAACCACAGTGCGCACTGTGCGTTCTCTCGTGAGGCAAAAAGATCCACCTTCGCTTCCCCGAACCTGCTCCATAGCTCCTGAGCAATAGTGGGATTCAATCTCCACTCGTTGTGAGAGCCCCCCCCCCCTCGACATTAGGTCCGCTGCCCGGTTCAGAATTCCGGGGATGTAGACCGCTTTGAGGGGTAGTAGATGGCTGTGAGCCCACAGCAGGAGGCGTCTGGCTATTTCCAATAGCCGAGCTGAGCGTACACCGCCGCGTCGGTTTATGAACGCTGCTGCTGTCACATTGTCTGTCCGCACGACAACATGCCTCCCTGCTATTACTGGTGCGAAATGTTTCAAACCCTTCAGCACCGTGGATAGCTCCAGACAGTTGATGTGGGGGAGAGGGGGAGAGGTCCACTCCCCTCCCACCACCTGAGATTCGCACATTCCTCCCCAGCCAGAGAGTGACGCATCCGTGTACACTGTCACGTGTGACGTCACTTTGCCTATGGGAACCCCGGCAGACAGAGTCCGGGGGTTTCCCCAGTATGACAAATCTGACTGGAGAGACGGAGGAATGGTAGTAGTCCGCCACTTGTGGCGTATGGGATCGATGCTCTGACGGTGAAACCACCTCTGAATTTTCCTCATGTGGAGGAGACCCAGGGGGCCACCACATGAGCCGTAGACATCATGCCCAACAAACGCATCACTGACAGCGCTGACACCGTCGCGTGTGGCGTGGTGCGCGACAACAGAGAGGTTAGTGCGTCTCGCCTTGGCGTCGACAGCTTGACTCTCATCACATTCGAGTCTATGGCCACGCCCAGGTAAACTATCGACTGTGCGGGGACCAGTGAGTTCTTTTGCCAGTATGGTGAAAAGTATATGGCAGGTGTAGCAGGACTTTCATAGTCTGCAGCGCCGCCTTCTCTCGAGAAGGGGCCAGAATGAGCAAATCGTCCAGATAAAACAGGAATCTGACGCCTTTTTTCCCGCAATGGCTGTAGAGCCGTTTCCATGCATTTGGAAAATGTGCGTGGGGCCAGAGAATAACCGAATGGCAACCGGTTGTACTGGTAATGGGCCCCTTGGAAGCAAAAGCGCAGGAATTTCCTGTGTCTGGGAACAATCTGGATGTGAAAGTAAGCATCTTTCAGATCCACAGATGTGAACCACTCTGGTGACGCACGCATTCCACGTGCCTGATGGTCAGCGTGTGGAATGGACGCTTCGTGATGCACCGGATGAATTGAGACAGGTCGAGTATGGGCTGCAACCCGCCTGTCTTCTTCGGTGTGAGAAAATAACGGGAGTAAAACCCTTCGTTCTCCTCTCCTGGAGGGACGAGAGAGATTACTCCTTTTGTCAGTAGACTCGTTATCTCTGACGTCATGGCGTCTGTCTCCGCCGGAGATGACACGGATGTCTCCAACACGCCCGTGAAGCGGGGCGGGGGGGAGGCGAACTGGAGTGTATAGCCCTGCGTTACCAGTTTTGACATCCAAGAGTCCATGTGTGTCAAATTCATCCAAGCCGCGCTGCGTTCTGCGAGCGGGCGCGCGCATGTTTGCGTGCTGTTTGTGGACACGGACAGCAGGGAGTGCAGAGCCCATTCCGCCGCTGAACGGGACGAGTGTTCGTGCCGTCCAGCCCAAGGTAGGGCTCTGACGAAAGGGCCGGTCACCGCCGTCAGAGGCGGGAGCGGTCACTATACGAGAGGTGCCGCTACTATTGAGCGGAAGCTCGCTCTCGCTGTGAGCCTGGGAAGATAGCGGTGGAGCTCTGTGGCCACTGAGCCGTTACCTCCTCCTCTCCAGCTTAGTCGAGGGAGAGAAGGTGTGTGCGCGCCGACGTTACCCGAGTGTGGGCATTCGCTTCAGGAAGAGAGCGGCGAGGCACTGTGAGTGGGGGCGCGCAGCGGCTGGTCACTGCTGTATGGGGCAGGAGTCGCCGCTGAGCCGGCGCCTTCCTCTCGACAGCTTAGTCGAGGGATGAAAAGCGTGAGAACGCCTTTCATCCTTTTCATCATCCGCCTTTCATCCCGCCGAGCGAGAGCGGTGCTTTTACTCGTGAGTAGGCACTCGCTCTTGCTGTAGGCTTGGCGGGAGAGCGGTGAGGTTCCGTTAGCAGAGGCGGGCTGGTGGAAGCTTGTGTGGGGGACGGCTGTCGTGTTATCAGCGCAATGTTTAATGGAAACACGGGCTGAAAAGTTAAGGAGAAACTGCTCTTTAGATGGATGTGAGTGGCCCTTAACAGGGCCGTTGTGTTTCTCGCTCTTAACTGTGGGAAGACAGCTGTTCCCCGCGCTCCGTCATTGCCACCGTTGCCGTTGCTTGCTGGGTGGCTCAGGGGGCGGGTTAGACTAGGTGGGAGCCGCCCTCATGGTCCTCCCCGTGAAGCGCGCCGGTCCGGTGGGGCAGCTGCCGCAGCGGAGACGGGGCGGGGGTAGAAGCCGCCAGAGGCTGCGGGGCGCTTCCCCTGTCAGCGGCATTGCTGTGGGGTAGCGCCTTCAAAGAGCCGAGCCGCCGTAGGAGCTTTGTCTCTTCGGCCGCCTGGTGGAGGTGAGTCGTAGTCTTCTGTAAACGGGGCCCAAATAGTCCGTCGTAGGCTATGGGGCCGTACAGAAGCTTGCGTCTGACCTCCGTGGTAGCTGAGACATGTGGAGCCATATGTTTCACTGGACCACAGTCTGCCACGCCATGATTCCCGACAACGCCACCGTAGACAGGGTGAAGGTGGCGGTCATAGCTTTGCCTATCTCTGGGGGCAACTCGGGGGGAAGAGCCTCGGAGTGATGCCGCAGCGGAGGCTAGCAAAGCTATGTATTTTGTGCCGCGAGGCCCTGGGTCGCACACTGGTGAGACCGAGTGAACGGGGCGTAGCGAGAAAACGGAGCCTTCAGTTCCCGGGCTGGGAGAGAGCTTCCTCCACAAATGGCCGAAGCTCCGTGAAGCGCGGCCAAGCGGAGCCCGCGTAGACGGCGGCTACTGGACATTAACGTCGGGGGCAGAAGCTCCGCCGGGAGCGTCATGCCTCTCAGGCTCGCCGCTCTCTTATGATGTTCGGCAGATCCAGAGAGAGGGCCTTAGCCGCCTGTGGCAGAGGGGAAAATCCGCTGACACGGTGCCCCTGGCCGTTCGGGAGACTGGGAGAGCCGTAAAAGAAAAAGGCGTCGATCCCCGTCTCTGTGTCCCAATTCTCCCAGGGGGAGGGGGGACAGCCGGTGGGGAGTCGTCGTGGGGGGAGACGAGTCAGAGGACTCGTGCCCGCCGAGACGTCCTCATTAGATAACTCCAGGGCGTCGACAGAGTCCCGTCGGGCCGCCCAGCTGCCATCCCCTACTCTCAGCCTCATAAGCCAGGAAAACGTTCGCCCGCCGAATATGCTCTTTAGATGGTAGGCGGGCGCAGTCCTGGCGGGAGGCATCGGGAGCGAGAGCCTGGCCGGCAGAGAGGCACCGAGGCAGGTAACGCCGTCGGTCTGCCTGCTGCCGTCCGCTTACCTTGAACCTCGTAAGCCAGGAAAGGTCCGCCTGCCGAGTATGCTCTTTAGATGGCAGGCGGGCGCAGTACTGACAGGAGGCGCCGGGAGTGAGTGCCTGGCAGGTGTGAGCGGCCGAGGCAGGTCTCGCAGCGGGGATGGAGGTCCGGCGGCAGAATATAGCCGGACCGGCAGCTGGGGCAGGCGCGGGGAGCGCCGCTGGAGATCTTCTTTGAAGTCTTCATAATGCTACTAGCTTGAAGAAAAAATGGGAGACGTTCTATGGGTCCGCTCTGTTTATATACAGTATCTGCGGACGTAAGAGAGGCCCGTGCTGTACGCAAGGGCGGGAAAGAAAGTCTTCACGACTGCGCATGCGCGAAGGGATAAACCCAATAGCGACAGCTCTTAGAGGGCGAAGCCTATACGAAATAGAACACATTTGAAGGTGGTTTGAAATTTTGATATTTACAAATGATTCTCAGTCCTGATGTGTCTTAGTCCAGATGCTATGGCCGCTCAAATTAGGATTTCAAAGTGTCTTTTGCATCACTGAATTGTGTCTATACTTATGCAGATAATTAAAAAAATATAGAAGCTCTGTAATTAGAACCAGCGTGACCCAAGGCAACCTTTATTTACTTCCACATTGTCATCGGCAGTGCAGCTGTACTCTGGTTTTACCTTTCACAATAAAAGCCCAATTCAGTGGCTAATGTGTCAACTCAACAAAATAGCTTAACATTATCAGCATGACAATGACAATGTCAAACCCTGAGTGACGGATATGCTAAGGAGATGCTGCTACTAGCAGAGCACTATGAAGGACAACATGGAGGGGAACAACAGTCAGTTCGGGACTTGACAGCGCGATTGTTTGGAGGGCGAAATGATGGACCTCCATTTCTCAAGCTTCCACATTAGAAAGCCTGCACTGTTACCACAGACGCATGCAGATATGTTATTGAAATCTGGACACACAAATCCCATCTGATCACTAACAGTGCAGACAGTCAGTCTTTAAAATCTGATTTGAGAAACAAATTGGATTTGCCTGGAGTCTGAATGTAGCACTAGACATGCCGCCTAACTAGATGGATATATCATATAACAGTATGTTTATTATTACACTGATTGGGAAACTATATATGAAGTTAACATTATGTCTGTCAAAACTTTCACTGGCCTAAATTGTTACACAAAGTAAAGTTACATAGCCTAGATGATTATACAAATCATCCAGTGGCTATTATTGTATGTTCCTTAATCAAGGATAGATAATTCTACAGATCTTTTTTTTTTATCTATGTGTCATTGCTTCATGTCTTGTAATTAATTAAATGATAACATTAAGAATGTAATCATATATCCTGTCATTAAGGAAGCTACTATTGATTAGTACTTGCTCAATTGCCTCCCACATTGATATTCTATATGGAAATCTTACAAGTGCATAAACAAACAAGGTTTTCTTCTGACACTAAAATCACATTCCAGCAACTTTGATTGGAATACTTTATGGGTGTGGGCCAAGAGTGGTATCAAACAATATGGATTGGGTCCACTCCTTATACTGCAAACTGTCAGGTTCAAATGATAAAACCAGACTGAAATTGGCCTGCGTGGAACGGATTGCTGAGGGCAAGGATTATAAAGGGTTTTCAGCCACCACCTTGCCCCCATATTGATTAAGTATAACTAGGAGATTTATCAACACACAATGCTTGACAGGGAGTTCAGTAACACTTTAGAATTAAGTTGCAACTACCAGGGTGGAATAGAAATGCCACCACAGTAGGGATTTAACAACCGGACACATTTAATACATGGCCTGTTTTAGCTGAGAATTATAGATCTATACAAAACCACCATCTAACATTTATTTTTACATGAATTTAAATATATCCCATCCCCTTGCTTTTTTGGTCTATTCTGGGTTGACAGTGTCTCAGAAAAACAAGTTGCAATGCTGATCCAGTGTCATGCATTAGAATCTTAAAATTTGCGAGATATTATTATTGGTGACAAACATTCTACAGGATATCACACAATTTAGATCTTAGCATGCTTACATCAGATGTATTCTTTCCTTCAGTATTTTGTGTGATAGAAAATACTTAGCATACACTGGAAGAAATTCCACTACTCTGATGTACAACTCCACAGATGCGCTGGTAAAACATAAAATGTAAAGCTATGTGGTTGTGGCTATTAGCTTCAGAAGAGACACGCACATAAGGATAAACTACATTTCAGTGAGAGTGTTCCCCTTTTAGGAATGTAAGCTTGCATACATGATGAAAATATTCACATGAAACATCTCTTACATGCATTGTGCACATGTTCAAACAGCCAACTGTACTCAAGATTTCATATTTTTTGTTGAGAATTCAAGATACTATGAATAATCTTTTCTATCTTTTGGTGTATCTAAGCCAATACTTATCACTGAGAGAACATTTATACCCCATCTGTTTATCTCAGCAATGTTATCTTTATGGAAAGCAGGCTGTGAGCCTTGCGTTGCCTGGAAGCACATGTGGGATGAGATAGGAGACGGATACAAGAAGATGGGAGACAACACAGTGTGCAGAGCATTGAAGCAAAAAAGCAGCAAGGGAATATGTCAAGAAATCAAAGCCCAGACAAGTTGAAGGGGAGAAGATTCAGATGCACACACATGCACTGTGTTTTTCTCAGACCTGGAAGTGAAAGAGCACCGCTCAAATGAAATTCCACTTAGCTATTTTCAAACTTGGGCCTGCTCTCAATGTAAAATAGTGTTTCGCAACACCTTGTTCTGCCTCAAAGTGGGACGGCCAAGCCAACTGACCCACTTGTGTAAACCTGTGATGTTAACTCTAAAAGGCTTATATGTACAAGAAGAAAATAAATCACATCAGAGCCTCAATCATTTTAAACACAAGACACAGTTTAATGATTTTTTCCATGTCATTTGAACATTTAAACGTGCAGCTTTTTATTACTGTATATCAGTTATCGATTTGCATGTCGCAAGACTCTTTTTTTTCTATTCAAATAACATCACTGTATATCTTTTTCACAAGTGCTGTAATTATGTTTTTTAAAAGGACCAGATCTGTACTCGGTTCTCTGGTTTGGACAGGATATGGTAGTTTGATGCTTATATTTACACATTTTTCTCTCTTAATGAATGGTGTTGGGATAACTATGATGGAGCTGAACCTGTTTTCAAGAGATACATATTGTTTGCAGCTGCTTCCTCTATTATAAATTAAGCATTTAGTTTAGATTCCCAGGCCAAATCATATGATTCTGATTCCCTTTTTTCACTGTGTCTCCACCTTTTAGGTATTATCACAATGAACTCCCAAGCATCGGCTCACATCATGATCATTCTGAAGAAAAAATATTTAAACTCCCTAACCTGTTACGTCTCTTTAGTGTCATTGCAGTAAATGCTGCTTTGCTCCACTTTCACCCCACTGTCATCAGTGTCAGGCTCGAGGCTATGGCTCCCAATGGGGCTCTTTGCATGATTTCATCAATGGCACTGATGCCAAAGACTTTTGAATTATTTAACACAAACATCTGCATTGTTGTTTACTTGTTTTTTCTTTCCTAATTGAACACTCATCTGCAAGAAATGCATCTTCTCCTAATGTTTTGTTTCCCCTATCTTTTTTTTAGTTTTTAGTTTGAGTGCGTAGCTTTTCTTTCTATTGATTTTGGACTCATTCTTTGTGGAAAATTCCCCAATGCCAACCGAGGTCTTGTATAGAAATGTTAATTTGATGACAGAGACAACACATGCATGATTAGGCAACAACTGATGAGGGGGAGCACAAGAGCCCTGCTGAACTTCAGACTTCCTTATTTGTGCTTAAAGGACAAATCCGGTGTAAAATGAATCTAGGGGTTAATAACACATGTGTACCAAGTCGACCGAGGAACGCCGTGCAACCGGTAACATAGCTCAAGCACGCCGTTCGTCGTTCGACTGGTCGTGACTGTTTTCCCAAGATGGCGCCCGCCTGTATACGTGAACGGTACAGTCTTTATGAACTATCTTTTTAATAAACTGTCTGTACACTTACAAAGTTCTCCATGCTTCGGTTTACATGTAGGGACCCTCGTTATGCTACCGTGGAAGTGTGGTGCTATTTTGAGCCTTGTTAGTGGTTTAGAAATAGCGATTTCTTTTTACTTTACCCGTGCCCCAACGACTAGCGTTATAAGGCAATGAGCAGTTTGCAATAAAACTGGTCACATTCGATTAGCATGAACACATATCCCAGAGAACGGTTGGCTGCGGAGACATGTGTTATTAACCCCTAGGTTCATTTTAAGGCCAATGTATTGTCTTGGGCAGCTGCAAAGTTGATTGAAATTGGTTTTCCCCTAAATAAAAATTGTAGCAATGGCGCCCCTGACTGTACATCTACAGATACATTTTCATAATGTTCTCCATGTGATGATTGCAATGGAATATCATTTTGTTGATTCCATTTGATCAATTTATGTTTTGCATTGTATGTATTTTTAAACAGCACAAAAGGCCTTACAGATGTCAGGCACTTTAAAATCAACTTTACTTAACCTATTTGGCTCCATGCACAGGCAACACACTTACACACATTGTAGGAACGCATTGATAAAAACATTTAACTCTGAACTTTTGAAAATTTGTTGTTAATGGAAACAGGGTCAACGTTTCAGGGTGTGATTGTCAGTAAGCCACGAAAAAACCTTTTTTATAAGACAGCGTATTAACACATTTAGGAAGTTATATTGTTTACTTCAGCAGCATCACATCACATCTTGCATATCACTCCAAAGAAATGTTCTTGTTTTCTCATATTTACAGAAAGTAATTAGACGTTGTGACTCCTGAATCAATCATTTATCACTGCTGCTCAACGATACAGTCAAATATAATTTTTAGATGGTTTCGCTGATAAACAATAGGGGATGCGAAGATCAATGACATTCTGCAGAGAACATCTACAATTAAGAACCACAGACAAGTATTAGAGCTTGCTTAATTTAAAGTTATCTTTGCAATTACTCTGCACTTGCTTATCTCTGATGATATTGGCACATGGCAGCACTGAATAATGATGAGACAGGATGACATTTGGCTATCCTTGTTTTGTCCTTTCCGCACTTCAATAAAAATGTAAACAATGTTTACAGTTTGTCCTTAAAGGCCTAAAACTCCTGACACCACAGTATTATAATTTACATAGATGGATGGCAGGGGACAGCATGCCACATTTGATTATTTAATTGTAAGAAAAAAAGACAAAAAAACATTGTGATAAATTGCACTTGTTACAGGACTGATATTTGGCCTTCATGTATCCTTGTGACAGAGCCCGTCAACATCACAGTTATATCTCAATCATCATCACCAACGATGTGTTTTCCTCTTTTAATAATACGTTTGCCCACTACAATTGTTATTTCCTGCTATAGTTCTTACATTTATGCATCCGGCATCCTCTATTTTTTTTACACGTATCCCAATGCTTGAGGTGTATTCCAAACTAAATGTAAAGCTCCATAGTGATGCACAAGGACACCGGTTCAAAGGTTTAGCAGCAAAGGACAATCTGTCATGGGACTGCAGAGCACCTGCTGGGACCCAGGTGTGCTTTGGCACTTTTTTACAGGGTGGCTGGTGGAGTGCTCCCTAAGGGACTCAGCATACAGCTGTGACAGTGGCTACAGTGCGTCTGGCTGATCTACAAATCTGAGCCCTTCCCTGCTGGTTTACATACAGATGTGCAGAAGCCAGTCTGGAGCACTCGTGCATGTGTCTCGGCTTTATAAATATAATATACATGTAGGAGGATAGAAATCTCAAGAGCACTGCAAATGGAGAGGGTGCATCATCCACACTGCAAGACCGGAGCGCAGTGTCAGACGCTGAGTAACAGCCTGCTGCTGATAGGTAATTATCTATCCAGCTACAGCAGGCTATACACAGTACAGCTACGATTGTGTAGAAATGAATGTGCTCTGCTGCCACTCATGAACCATTACACTGCTACTGATGAGTCAATTTCTTCAGACTTGTATATACATTTGAAACAGCATTTCATTTGTATTTTGTGTGTTTAAAGGTATGAACAGGTCACTTTTAGAAATATGTGTTTGAGATTATGCTGTTAAAGGTTAAGGATTAGCATCTGAACTTTTCAAACAATAGCATCCATTTTTAATAAATAAAATACGGAAGTGATATACCTTCACATATATTTGTAGACAATTTTCTGTAAGAGTGCACCAATTCCTTTACACACGCAAGTACACAGGCTAGAGTATTAAATCGTTGTAACCATATGTAGATGTACATACTTTTTATGATTACAGCCAATTCCCACAAAGCACATACAATGCTGTTGCAAATACTACCATGCTACAGGATGTTGTTTATCCTGTTTATTGCAGACAGCATGGGTGTAAGTGAGTCACTGGAGGGGAGGTATTTGCAGAACCTTTGCCAGGTCATAAAATCTAATGTTTGTCTCCAGAAAGACAGAAGCACAGGAGCAGAAAGAGTTTCTCTGAGGAACAATGCCTCGCTGATTCAATTTTTTGCTGGTGGATGGTCACTGTTGCTGTCTACAGTGTCCCATTTAAAAGCAGCTATTGGCTTTCTATGGAGTTTTCAAGCGTTTGGTTGTTTGAGCATGCAGCATGATGCATCTTTTGTAATTCTTCATGGCACCATATGTGCATCTTTGTGTTGTGTTGGATTTTGTAATGTTTAAACAATTAATTGAAATATGTGAATTGATGTTTTTATCTGATGGGCTTTTACAGGCATCTGCTCTACTCTTTGTTCAATTGGTGATTAAAAAAAGGCCTCAAGGGGATGGATTTGTCAAAGGAAAATGAATTTTTCTCTTTGCTGTGTCATTATACAAAATTCTGAATTATAGACTTGTACCAGATGGAAGGTTTGATTCTGTTGTCTCTTTTTTTGATTTGCACAGGAATGTGATCCTTTACAGGTGGGCGTTTTAGACGGTGAGCTGTACCTGACCTTATGATTCAGGGCAGACGGGGAATCAAATGTCAGACCCGTTGTTAACATGTACAGTAGCTGACCCGAAGACAGCAGAAGACCACTGAAAATAAGGAAAGTGCATCCAAATGTAAAAACTACAAATCAGATCTGCCGGAGTGACATTTTAGTCCCTTCCTGATTGTGGGAAAAAAAAAGTCAACTCTTGAGAATTTGGAGAAGGATACACAACCTGTCACATGAAGGCAAATGGCCTCGAAGCCTCAAAACAACCAACCAAGTGCTGTCATTTGTCAACTATCTTGCCAGCAGCGACCCAGAGGCTCAGCCTGTGTAAAATAGACATTTGCCCAGAGGCCTTTTTCTAGTTTTTTCTTTCTTTCTTTTTTTTGATTTTTTTTCTTGTAATTTATGTTTTGGAATCTACCACTACCTTCACACCTGGTATCTCAGTGCACATTCTGAAGGCATCTGCTTTTGTTAGAAACCAGGGCAAGATGAACACAATGAAAGATGACCTCAAATTCTGTGATGCTGAGGACTACTGTGATTACAGTTTTCCTGCCTATTGCATTTTGCAAAGGAGTTGAAATGTCTAAAAAAAGAATACAAAAAAAACACACAAACACACAAAATTAAAAGTAGAAACTGTCCTCCATGATGTATACAACAATAAAAGATTGGAGTCCAAAAACTGTTCTTCTGACTATGAGGCCTGTCACATCACATCTTTGCTGGCGTCCTACTTATTGTAGCACAGGCTACTTTTATTAGTGTAAGCCAAACAATAATACATCTGCAAACCAGTTCAGGCAGTACGGTATAGGTACAATTTGGCAACATATTATAAACTATTTCACAACTGTTTCACAACTACAACCTATGAACTTCACATTACATTCTGTAGATTCTTCCCACATTTGATAGAAGACCTAAGGCCATACATATTTATATATCAGGTGTAGCTGGACTGTCCTCATAACCAAATGAACATTCAGGGAAAACAACAGTTGTTACCCCTCTAAATATATAGACCCTAAATGATATAGACTATTTGCACTACATTTAAAAGACAGGCAGCCCTTAAGAACAGATTTTCAGACTTTAGCGCAATTATCTCTCCTGCTGTTTATGAACACCAAACTTGAATATCTCCCTTAAAGGGACAGTTAGAATTTTTGAAATGGGGTTGTATGACATATTATCCATAGTTATTGTATTACCTGTAGTAGATGGCCATTGGCACGCCCCCAGTTTGGAAAAGCAGGCAGGAGTGCTGGCACTGTGTTATTGCGTGACTTTTTCTTTTAAAGGGTTACTTCGGATTCACCATTTTACACAATAACACAAACTACAGCTGTAGACCAACAACTCCTGGCATCTGCGAGGTAAAATGACTGTTTTTGTTAAACGAATTAGGGCTGCATGATCATTCGATAATATTGAGATTAATTGTGCAGCCTTAAAAATAATTTGGTGGCTTTGAAGACAGCATAGATAGATATAACTGCTTCAGTTCCCCGTCTGAAAATGCTGCCTAACGCTAAGGTAAAGCACTGAAAACATTTGAAATATATAAAAGAATCATTTAATATGAAAAATGAAAAAAAAAAAAAATGAAAAGATTAACTTTTTTTAGGTGGCTAAAATACGTTTTGCTGCTCCACAGCAGAACATTGCTTATCTTCCGTGCCGGTACTTCTGCCTGTATGGTGTCAGGATTATGTCATATCTCGCGAGCGCGATAGGAAGAGGGAAAGAATGGCTTCATTATCGATGTAGCACAAGATAGCACCATGAATAAAGGAATGTATAAGTGTCAGTGAAGAGAGAAAAATCCTGAATGATAGCTGTCAATCAAGGTAAACCAAGGAGGTCCGTGGGTGAGATTGCCTTGAAAGTGACCAATCATAGAAGGGCCCGTGCCTCCTTGGTTTCCGCACAGAAGATGTCTTTACCTGCGAGAGCGCGTATCCCCTCCAGCGCTCGCAAAGCAGACACTCGCGGGCGTGTGGTGGCTGCTCTGTGCGCGTGCTGCTTAGTTTTATACTCGCAGGTGCTATTCTTTCCCTCTCCCTATGTTTTGTTTCACGCTTGCAACTGCCTGTAAAACTCTAGATTGTTGATTGAATTGGTACACAAAAATGAATATCTGCGCTTGTGAAATGATATAATTTGCTCCTTAACATGTTTTATCACGCTCGCAAGATATGACATAATCCTGATGCCATACTGCCTGCTTCTCCAAACTGGGGACCTGCCGACTGCCATCTGTAGTTAATACACTGTCTGTGGATGAGTACCTCATACAACCCCACTTCAAAAAAAATCTTAACTATCCCTTTAAAATGATATGTAATCTGTCAGTATCACATTTTCAATCCACTTCATCTATTCGTTTTACAGTTTTCTTGGTAATTTGCAGACTTTGAGATTTTGTTTTGCGGACAAAATAGTTTATTCTTTTCCTTTTCAGTTATCTTCAGTATCAAGTGCTGTTTTAGAAAATTGCTCAAGTGAAAGTGCATTGAAATATCTACTGTAAGTCCATGCTTAATGTTTAACAAGAAAGGGCCAATTACCCTTGAGCATAATTGCAAACTGTTTTAATTGGATTATCAAACTAAGGTTTGGGGATTATCCATTTCTAATCAGAGCATCTGAAGTTCATTTAATTTAGGTGAAGATACTGCCATAGTATCATGTTTCATGTTTCTTTCATTTAAATGCATTAGTCTCACTCTGAAAACCAGTAGTCTGTCATGAATAAAAACAAAACACTATACAGCTATCCATCCACCAAGACTCACGTGGTGGTATTTTAACTACATCCTGTTCTTCGGAAAAATAATTAAATTGAGACAAATAGACTCTACAGGTTTCACTTAACTTAAAGTGACTGTCACGGTGTTTGTGTGACTGCTTTTCTTTGGATCATCATAACTAAAAATATGTCCCTTACCTCACTGTGAACCTCAAGCCACTTCACCACTTATTTCTGCACCGGTGACACATTATCTGGCTGTACGTGCTCACAAGAGCAATTATACCAGCTATGAGGGTGCCTTGGTTTCTGTGACTGGTGTTAATTATGTGTTGTCTTGTACTACCAAAGAGCCATACAGAGCTCAGGTTTTACTGCAGGGTAATCTATTTATTGCTGATTTGTGTTACTATAAGAGCCCACATGCACGGTGTGACTGCAGCTTTTCTACTTATAACAAGGATGCAAGAAGCATTTATAAATGTATGTATGGGCATTTGTTTTTAAAGGCTATCACTATTCTTCATAACCTTTATTTATTGATGCTCTTATGTTGAATGTTATGTTGAAATTTATTTAAATTTCTCTACAAACACTTGGAAGAGAAGCCCAACTGGATAGTGTCCAACAATGAAGAAGATAATAAACAAAGTGTGAATTAACATAAGTGGCAGTAGGTTATATAGGAAACCTCTCAGGAAACACTTCTCTTCTGAATCACACCTCAATATCCCATACGTTCCTTCATTTCCTTTACAGGCTAATTCTTATTCAGAGATATAAACTCCAAGCATGCATGAGGCAGAAGGTGAGGATTCATTCCTCACCCATACTAACTGGTTGCCAGTCCATCACAGGACTTATACATTGATTGACACATAATGACAATTGGGAGTGCACCTGAGCTGCATAGGGGGAAAAAAACTACCGCCTTAATAAGAAAAGAGAGATTTAATTAAAGCTGAGGTCTGAACCAAGGCATTTTATACCTGTTCATATGGAACAGGTCTAAAATGCCTTTGAATATTTTTTTCTTGTTGAGCTCATGAGGGTGGCACAACAATGCATATCATTGTTGTGAGACCCTCATGAGCTCAAAAAGAAAAATATTCAAAGCTCTTATTTGACTTTAATACTTCTCTACTTTACAGGATAACATTTTGTTACATTTGTTATCAGTTTTGGCGGTTATGCTCCTTGCACAAATTGCTTGTAATGTTGATAAACTGTTGTGCTATTGTGCTTTCAGTAAATGTGTCATCTTTACACTCACTGTATACAAAATAAGTAAATGCTAGAGAACAGATACTTGGCTTGAATAAGAGAAAACAGGCCAAAAAACTATAAAATAGTAAATGCACACAATGTATGCATTAGCCATACTGTAAAATATGGCAGCTGAGGTCAATAATAACAGCATTGGATGAACTTTTTGGCTCACCTACCAAGAGCTGGTAAACTAGAAAATATATGTGCATATTTGTCATTTATAATGAAGCCCAATACAAGTCAATGAAACAGGCATTCAAACTGTCTCAGTTCACGGCCAGACTGGCAGCTGACACATTGATTTTATTTCCCCTTCAAGATATATTTTAACTGCACTTAGCATTTAGTGTTTTAGACAATTACCAATCTTTCACTCATCCTAATCTATTGCCACCCACATTGAATGCCACTACTACATACATACAGCTTTCTGCTGTTTAATAGCCACAAAAATCCTGGAGTACGCAGCTGCCAATTTCTTGCATCTGTATGGAAAAATTAACAAAACAATTTTAAGAGCTTGACACCTATTATTCTTCTTCAGTATTTTATAATGCTTTTCTTTGACTGTGTGATGCTGGATTCTTCTCTTCTTATTAATTGGACTCTCAGCGAGGCAGTGACTGCAGAATCAGGTTTACAGGGGAGTTGTCAAAATATTTGATATAATGGCTTAAAGTCAGCTAACCATACAGCCGAAGTGTGCTTTAATAAGGTCTCCTTTAAGACAGGAAAAGAAGTGTTGATTTTTCTCTTTGCGTTTTGAAAAAAACATACTGATATATGACTAATAAGATGTAAAGTCATATTATATTGAGACAATGTGTCATTTGACTCAGCTGTCAAAAAAAGTTTGGGCATGCCTTAAAAAAAAGAAGCACAAAAACAATACACCAACAACAAAGCAGCACTGTCATCAAAGGTGTAGCATTACAGGCAATCAAATATATTTCATCAAATATCATACAAGTGGGCAGGCATCTTTAATGCATCACAGCACTGTCATTATCGTGACCTCATCCAGTTTAATCACAATAAAACAAAAGTGTCTTTGAGGAGTAAACAAGCTGAAGAATAGATCTTTATTTTATGTATAAATAACACGAGAAAAATAGACTTTTAAAGGAAATAAATAAACAATGTTACAAAAACGCAGTACTTTTCATCCAGCCTTGTGCAACAGAAAAGCCTGCCATTATACACCAGCGAGAATTCTTCAAATGGATTGAGAAGCCCAACAACTATCGTTCTTGTTGCCATTTTAATGGAAAATTTGCTCGCAACTTTACCAACAACCACAGAGAGAAAGAAAAGGACATGAAAGCGAAAGCTGCTTTGCTTCACAGGCTGCTGCTCTCGTGGGTTTACCGAGACATACGGTTACTGCTTTTTTTTCTGCTGGAATCTTCTGTGTGGGCCTCCATCATTATAGCTGACATCTGATATGAAACAAGCAAAATGATTTGCACTAGTTTTTGTGGAGTCGAGAATGTAAGATTAAACCATATTCAGATATGATTGATGACAGGGACCCCGATGATCATAATTGCTGTTTGCGCTGAGCAGAGAATACGTGATACTGTTGATGGAGATCAGAATGTACCGTTTCATCATCTCAGACAGAGTCTTTTGTGAAATCTTGTATTTACAGTCTGAATTGGACAATCATCCCACTAAATGCTTTGCTGTCAATATTTCAGGACGAGAAGAGAAAAATAAAGCGAGTGAGAGAATAATGCTGCCAGAGGAATCTAATAATCATTTTATTTTTATTTTACAAATGCAGTATAGATGCATTATCGCTTGCCTTAGAATAAACCTTGGTGCCACACCTGACCTAAAAACTAACTTTTCACTTACAAATCAAATTGAAATCTGTCAGAAGGTATAGCATCAGAAACCATGGGAAATATGATCACTGGTTATTCTTATAATGCTCGGGATAAAATGTCAATGGGCATTAGCTAATTTCATCAGTGATGCTTTTTATTAAATTCTTTTAAAAGCCATTCTGGTTTCCTTGCCAAATATGTCATATTAATTTTAGACTGGGGACCTTGAAAGAAAGATAACCCAATTTGTGCATTAATATGGTAAGTCTGTGGTACATTTCAAGGGAATTAAAAGCACACGCAGCAAAATATTGCCTCCGATATAGAGATACTCAATTGAAAGGTAATGCTTTTAAAGCCCCAGTTATGAAAAGGCATGCCTATTTTGTTATAGGGCATTTATTTCTCCAGAATGGCAATTTAACAATACAAATACATTGTTTCTCTTGTTTTGGTAATAAAACAATGTGTTTCTTTAGTGTAGGCTATACTGGTCTGCTGTACATGACATACTTACCCATGTTTTCTTGTAACACTGTAGATCTCATGACTTCATAATTACAACCAGTTGTTTTGCACTGTGTTATTAATCCTGGAACTGTCTGCGTACATCCCACATGGGTTGACATGTCTGACCAACACTGCAGAAATGCATAAGCACAGTCAAAGCAGCTTATAAAGTCCTGGACATTTTACATTGCTATAGCTTCCTATAAAGGAAGATACAATGAAAGACTTATGCTTGTTCCCACTCACTTCCTCAGCGCTTCTCTGTTTGCATGGTTTCCGTGGTAACAAGTGTAGTGCTTTGCTCGTCTAATTCTACTGCCTGAGTTTATGCACCAAACAAGCAAAGACTTTTTTGACGTATGAAGTTATATCATTCCGAGCAGTATGCTGTTTGATTAAGCAGTTTTGTTTTTATATTATCTTCCAGCAAACAACCAAACTTGATATGATGACAACTGGTAACATCTTGTGAGCACCAACAACACCAACAGCAGCTCATACAATTATGTAATCATCTCTTTTTAAAGGACTAACCATGCATAAGGATTACTGTAAGGACCAATTTCATAATGTAAAAGTTTATGCTTTCAATTGAAAAAACTATACATACGCTTATGTGTTCCAGTAGCATTGTCAAATGTTGCAAAACCTACCAGCCTGGCTGGTAAGTAGTAAGTATTATAAGTATCTACAAATGTACCTGGGTGGGTTGAGTGCAATATTATCATAACAACAATAGTTTATACTCCTCCATCTAGTTCTCAAAATGCTCTATACAAAACAGTGAAGTAAGAGCAGATAACATTTAAGTGTTGTGTGTATTAGCTTCAGAATAACTTTTACTTTAAAAGTAGAGTGATATTATAATTTCCCTGCAGGCCTGTTCCCCTGCTGTGAAACAGCAGCCACGTCACTGTCATGTCAGTATACTGCAGGTCACACTGCGTCGATGAATATGAGCTTAAAGGGCATGGACACATCACTGACAAAAGTTGTGATATGTAAGCCAACACAAAGTCAAGACAGTGCAGTAAAATATGACAGAAAGCCAGTATGCAGTAATGTGTCATTGAAAAACTAGCATTGTGAAAGTGCAGGAAGTGTATTCAGCATGGCACGCACACACACACACACACACACACACACACACACACACACACACGCACACACAAGCAAATTTGTGCCTGGGCATATGTGAGGATATATGTTATGTTCCACCAAATTCAGACTACAGTCAAATTAATGCAAAGTAATATTGGCAGACAATTGCCATTTAATCGCACAGAGCACCGATAGGGAAGCGGTCTTCACTTAAAATAGTTGATGACTTTATTGCTACAAGGCAGAAACAATTGCTTGACAGTCAGATTGTGACTTTTAATTTAAAAGAACTGTCAGTGAACAGAAAAGGCACCAGTGAAATTATTGACCTTACAGCAGCTGGAGGGTACGAAAAGCACGACAAATAAAACAGACAAAAAAGGAGTACAAATGTTACTCGTCATTTCCTAGGGTTAGAAATTAAACAAGGAGGGCAATAAGGAAGCTAGTTTCAACAGAAAGTCTCCAAAGATTTCTTAAATGCCTTCAAGCAATGACTAGTAATATAAATGTGCCTTTATCTTTTTAGCTGCTTGTCATTGTCTGGAGTTATAAAAAGAAGCATTTTATATTAAAATACAGAGCCTGGCAGGTATCCGTGGTAAACCTTTTGATACATTTTGTGTATGTGATAATATGCAACCTCAAATTGCTTTATTTTCTACCTTGAATTAATCATTTTTGTGAATCACTTGACAGAAATAGTCTGTTGTAATATGGATGGATCGCTGGCCAAAATGAAATTATTATTAACCCCAAGTGGCTCGTTGAAATGGTCCCTGACCTGACCATAACCTGGCTTAAAGGGTAAACTGTGAGAGTGCTGAAACAACAACCTGTAGCTAATATGAATTTGAGGAAATTACCAAAAAGTGTGAGAGAAGAACGAAAACCAATAAATGAACAACAGTGATAGGAGGCAGAAAAAGGAGGTAGAAGCGCCCTGTATGTTGTTAGAGGATAACGTGTACTTGTGTTTCTTATGTCATACAACTTCTAATCACAAATCTTGTTGCCATTTTGCATGCTCAGATGTTTCCACACTTGCAAAAACTTTCAGTTAATTAGACTTTTTACCTCTTTCACTTTGTTATGATTTAATGCACACCCACATACTGATTTAACTGCCTTTACGGCATATTCTGCACTGTGTGCTAACACATGGAGGTCTCCTCACCAACCTTTACAAGTTACAAACAAACATTAGGCGGCAAAGTAGATGCAGCCGGAAAAGGTTTTTCTTTTATCTACAAAACACTGTTGTCTCTACCCTGTCACATTATTACATGTAATAAAAACCAGTATTGCAGGTGGATGTTTTCTTCTACTAATCTGAGCTAGCATATTTTTTCTACAAATAAAAAAAGCTTCCTTAACATCTTGGCTAACATATTATTTTTACAACAGTGTTTAGAACATGTATTGCAATGCAGTGGCCAATGAAACTGTAAAATCCTCCAAATGAACAATTAGTGTTAATAATTAGTGTTGCTGATGAGTTATGGGCAGAGCCTTAATATTACAGTTGCACTTTAACAGGAAATTACAAATCCCTGTTCAGGTACAAAATCAAAGTATGGCTGCAACTAAAGCCTAATTTTCACTGACTAATTTTCAGATTTTCTAGATGAATCAATGAATGGTTTGGTCCATAAAGGATTGTACAACAGTCAAGATTTCCTATTGCAATTTCCCAGAGCTCAAAATATCTCCAAACTAGGGTGGGTCTCTTATGACTAGCTAAGGCACACAATAATACTTCAGCAGATTCTAGGTTGCAAAAGGATCACAGCCATTTTTTTTAAGCCTGTGCACAAATTAAAATCTAAAATATCACATTTGTGCAGATGCTGATAGACAAATAGTCTGATAGACTAAGTCTGCAATAAACAATACCAAACAATTTAACATTTTTTTTTAAATTTACTCTGCTGTTATCAAACCAAGTGTATTCAAGTCAAACATGTCTTCATCATAACAAGTTAAAACAGAGCACATTTAATTGCTGCAAATATGCATTCATCAACTGTTTTGATCATACAGTAGCAGTCATTTTTAGTGTTATAACATTGAATGCTTTGTGGCAATAAATTCAAGAGGCACATTGTAGGACTGTGATGGCTTCTGCCTACACACACCTGGTTATTGCCTAAAAGTCATATCCAGAATGCTTAATGACCTCGTTTAGCTGAGGGGAGGTGAAGGTGCTCTTAGCCTGCCACATTTTCCTAATTGTTTTTTAATTACACCTCAGACTGTTTCATCTGCAGTAATTTGAGACAGTAGGTCAGTTTACAGGTAGAGTCATAAGACATTAATGAACAATGAGGTGCAGTTCATTCAAGTTGTTTATATTGAGGATTTAATTTTGAGAACATTTTGACTCACTTAGTGACTACACGATTTCAGTAAGTGTAAAGTTATGACAATTTCCGATTGTCCACGTTGGAGCCCAAAATGGTCTGCATTGAATCATCACTGATCGTGAACTGTACATTACAAGTTTCGAGATGGTTATTGCAGCTCTATTTTACAAAGGCTTCACCCTCCAACAGGCTCCGTTTGCCTGTAGAGCCTGTCTGCTTGGACTGCAGGATGTTTCTGTAAATTCATCAACTGCAGCAGTGGAAAGATATTTGAGGCTGTAGATCTTATGGCATAACGATGATGACACAGAGTACCCCGCCACTCTACAA
Organism: Gymnocephalus cernua; assembly: GCA_023631565.1. Lineage (NCBI taxonomy): Eukaryota > Metazoa > Chordata > Actinopteri > Perciformes > Percidae > Gymnocephalus > Gymnocephalus cernua. Next base: position 24,476,449 of record CM042435.1, read on the forward strand.
GCCGTGCTTGCTGACCATATCCAGCTGTCTCTCCAGAAGAAGATGACCTTGAAGTGGGCAGCAAGGCACCCTTCCTCTCCTGTACCCATTTCAGAGAGTTTCCCATCACATCAATGCAAAAAAGACTTCCCAGTTAATATCTCCGCAACAGCAGGAGCTGTGCGGGCACACTGATCTTTGCCTGAACTTGGCCCTATGTTTCTGGGGGTATCTGACTTCAGACAGACTTCAGAAATGTTGGTGTTTCATGCTCCTTTCATAAGCAAGTTTTGACAGTTGGTCAAGTAAGTGTGGCAGGAGACCTTGCAGCAAAAGCCCCAGGTTCCAATGGTTGTGACTTCAATAGACTGTCAGGCAAATCTGAGAAATTCCAGTCTGGTGTTATGTGGATGAAGACGTGGTAGTGTTTGTTGAGCTAGCTGGTCAGGCAGTAGTTGTTCTGCTTCCCCTGTAGTGGAGAAGAGATGGCAACATATCTGAATAACATCTATCTCCTTACAGCTCTAGCCAGCAGCAACATGACCCTGCTCAATGTATTTCAGCACTGCTTGCAGGTGAGCAGAAGCTACACTAATTTCATATACAGTACAGTATGTGTGGTGTGTGAGCTGAACCTGTTTAGTCCACTGCAGGGGGAAGGGTTGTATATTCTCAAAAAGACCTGTGGTTGACAGAACTGTACAATCTTAGTGATCTAAGATCAGCAAAAATAGTTGGCCTCCACCTCATTGCTAGTCAACATAATTGTAATCTTTAGAATGTACCACTCCAAGATGGTAGTGTTTTTAGGTTTTCCCTGGGTGTGGCGTGTACCCAGTTACCTAGTTGGCACATTATCCAGTCTGTATTTTTCAGGTTCTAATATGGAGTCTCAACAGCATCTTGTCCCATTGTAGGCCACAGTCAAACAAATGCGGGAAATTAACATTGGTGAATATTCCCCTCCTGTTCACTTTCATTCTATGCGAGCGAAGGAGCGAATACAACATTCACTTTCAGTGGCAAAGCAAATTTGCATCGCTTGGAGTTCAACTTTGGTGCACTTTGACCGGCAAAGTCGCAGCCTCAACCAATAGTAAAGAAGTGTGTGTGGTTGACCCCACTCGGCTGTCATTGGCTGTACTTTTCTTAGTGAACCAACATGGAGGAGACACTGTTGCAGTGTCTAACCAGCCAGTCAACGACATCAACTCAAACGGATTATAACCAGCAAACTTATGTGTGCGTCACATCCTGCACTGCCCACATTCAGCACGAATATCACCTCGACATGAAATGTTCACTCATCTGCATTCATGCATGCGTGACTGTGCCCTGGTGGTTCTTTTTAGTGTGAATTTACCTTGTTGTCCCTACAAGGCGAAATGGGAGAGGCCCATTGAGGTGCTGATTGCATAGATGCTGGTTTGGGGATAACATGGCCATACAAGCAGTGCCAGTGTGTGTTGGTGGGTTAATCCTAATTAGCCAAACAAGTACATGTAAATATGAGTGCTGCTCCACAGGAGTCAGTGAGCTGGCTTATAGAGCCTACAAGAGAGCTCTATCTGTGCCCATAGCACTAAGGTTACAATCTTAAACTACAGTTACAATGATAGTGGACCTTTTTTAAACTACAATTAATGGTAAATAAATCAGATGTTTGAAAGCCCACAGAAAGCATGTACACTTATTTCCTTGTATTCCCTCCCCCATTGCGCTTTCATTATGTGTCAATCTCGACAAACTCCACTGAAGTGGAAGCAGTCAATATCACCCTGCTCTGTACCATGTGAAGGGTGAACTCTAATCGTGGACTGCATTGGGTGCATCGCTCCTCTTAGGGATGGCTCATCTTCCAAATAAAACGTGTTGAAGCAGAAAGAACAAGAACCCAGATTGCTTTTAAAATACTGTACTTGAGAATCTACTTGCTTAATATACAATGTTTAGGCTCTAAAGCATGACACAATATCTTCACCATATGTAAACCCCTATAGCTGAGCACAGTTTCACCAAGCTACCAGCAAACCAGCTGTTGAGAGATCAATTAGTATGTTATTTTTATAGCATGGAACTTCATTTTTGAATCAATGTATTTTTAATTAGGCATTATTTAAATGTCTTTGATATCATTACATCACTTAGTATTCAGTATTGGGAAACAAAGATGTCAGCAATTGCCTACCCCAATAAGACAGCATACTGTGGCGCAGCTACAACCCAAATGGCAAACCCATTAGACTACATTGTTGAATGTAATAACCAAATGATGGTTGCTGCTGGTTGTAATAGTGCCTTAAGTTTATAGCTGTCAGTGATCATCTCCAGCAATGAGCATTACAGGCTAAGCCCTTCCCACACCCATCCTCCAGGACCCATAAAGGCCACCCTGCGCTTTTGTTCAGGCAATCAAGATATGCATGAACATTAGTTTCGAAAGCCAAATGGTGCAATTCAACCCTGACCTGCCTTCAGCTTAAAATGAATTGAGACTGAATTATTCTCCCCCAGTTACTTTCCTATGCAGCACCATCATAAAGAGCAGTCGCTCTAATTTCCTTTGACAAATCGTTAAAGAGCCCCGGCACTAATGTGTCAATTCATCTCCCCTCGAGCTACTTCAGTAGAGTACAGTATCCACACACACACACGCACACATACTATTTAAACAAAATATGAACTGCAGCACAATATAATGTTTGTTTACACAATATATACTCAGTTAACCAGTTATGTACTGATTTCAATTTTGCTTTTGAAAAACATGAGAGCTTCTATAAACCCTTAGTCATGTGTGTTGCACATGTCACATTTTTATTTGTAATATCTGTAAAAAGGCTACCCAAAATGAATGTGCCAACTTAGTTACAGTATAGCCATAAACCATAAACTGTCAATATAACATTTATGTAAAAACAATTATTTTGCATCTTTACAAATGTAGATATTGTTCTGAGATTTATTGTGTGACACTTGAACTGAGTGATTTGTTCAGTAAATGTGATCAAAATCATCTTTAATTAAATGTGAGAGAGAGAAGAGTTCTTACCCTTTCATGTTTTCCTCTATTGTATTGTTGGATCACATTATAAAGAGCAGCACCTGCACATTTGTATTGATCAAATGGAGAGACAGAGGGGGCTACAGCCAGTTGAAGGATGTCAAAGAAACCTTCATTTTCCCAGACGGCACAGATACTAAAATGACAGATCCTGCATAGCAATTAAACAAGGACTGATACTGTCTTTTTGATGCACCCCATAGTTAACTGTGTGCTTGACAAAACAGGTGCACTTCTGAAACCTTTCAAGGAAAAACATCCCATTGATGGCCTTTAAATTAATTTTCAAATAAGAACCTGTTACTGTTCTCTAAATGTGTGTGCACAAATAATGTGGTAATCATGAAAATCCTACCCCAGAAACCTCTTTAATGCTCTGATTTATTTGCTGAAAAAACAAGGCAAAACTTAAAAATTATTAAACTTAACATATTTTTTTAGTCAATGGTATCTGCTCTAAAGTAAACTGCAAACATTAGCATGCTTGGCTTACTATCTACAATGCTCGTTAGTAAGCTCGTTATTTACACAGGCAAGGGGCATATCTATGGTTATGTGTAATATACAAATATGGTCATAGTATAAATTATGTTAGAAAAACACCTGCTTCCATGCCATTGCCGCCAGACCTCACACAAGCTAACATGTTCCAGATCAGTCTTTTCACTAAACACAGAAATCTATTTTGTCAGTCACATCAGCCAAGTTGAGACAAACTACAACTTTACTTGCATGCTGACTTTTTTCCCCTTTTTTATTCAAAATATATTTTTCTTTATTTTGCTTAAAAAATATGACATTATGTTAAGGGTCTAATGCTTCCTTTGGAGTTCTGCATTGAATCAGTGGTAATGTACTTGAATACACCTTGTGGTGCAACCTGGACACATCGTCAGTGATACTCCCGGGATCATAGGGTGTTTCGGGTCTTATATCAGACACCCTCACCCGGGTGACCCAGCCGGGGGTGATCAGGCCCCGACTTGTGTCCAGGTAGCGCACTACGCCACGCGTCCCCCCTCCTTAACCACAGCCACCGTGAAGCCTTTTCAGCAGCTCCCAGGATGTTCTTGGTGGCTCTTTGCCTCTGCAGTCCGCAAATCCCTAAGAGTCCCAGGACCCGATGTAGAGACTGGCCTGCAAAGCCCCTGCAGCCCACTTCAACAGGCTCACAGCGGGCCTTCCACCCGTTCCTCCGACACTCAGCTACCAGATCAGCGTACTTGGCCCTCTTCCTTTCCTGGGCTTCCTCCATTCGATCTTCCCAGGGGACAGTTAGTTCAAGTAGAACCACCTGCTTACTTGCCGCAGACATTAAGACCATGTCTGGTCGTAGTGATGTAACTGCCATGGTTTCCGGGAATCTCAATTGTCTCCCTAGGTCCACCAGGAGGTGCCAGTCTCTTGCTGTTACGAGAAGGCCCCCTTGGGTCTTTCTGGGGGGCAGCATCTTCTCACCTGCTCGGACAAAGGCAATGCCAGATTTGGTTGGATGATGCTGCTTGCTGATGTTAATGCCAGTGCAGATGCCGTCTGCTACTGCCTTCAGGACCTGATCATGGCGCCAACGATAACGCCCATCTCCCAAGGCCTTTGAGCAGCAGCTGAGGATATGCTCTAATGATCCCCTTTTCTGGCAGAGTTGACAAGCAGGTGTGTCCACCAGGCCCCAAGTGAACAGGTTGGCAGGGCTAGGGAGGACATCATACACTGACTGGACCAAGAACTTAAAATGATGTGGCTCCGCCTTCCAGAGTTCTGCCCAGGTTATCTTACGGCCAGCTGTATGGTCCCACCTGGTCCAGGCCCCCTGCTTGGACATGCCCACCGCTCTACTGAAACGAGCTTCCTCCTCCTCGGCTCGTACCTCCTCCTGAATAAGCTTCCGCTTCTCCCTTCCTCTGACTTTGCTGTAGCATGGCTTAGGATTGCTGCCAAGCCCGGCCCGCCCAGTAGCCACAGTGCCCACGAGGGTGCTGTGCCGCAGCCTTGCCTCCGCCCGTTCCACTGCATCCTTGGCGCGCCACTTTCTCCCTGTTCTGACCTCTACCCCTGCTGAGGAGACCTTGGTGTCAACTGAGTCTCGGTAGAGCAGGACTTCTCTGGCTCGGGTGACCTTGAACTCCTCTGCCAGACTGCTAAATGGAAGCTGTAGCTTGGTGTTATGGCCAAAGAGAGCAATGCTACTTAGGCTCCGTGGCAGGCCAAGCCATCTGCGCAGAAATCGGCTGACCTTCCGCTCAAAGCCCTCCACGGTGGTAATTGGGACTTCGTAGATTAGCAGTGGCCAGAGGAGACGAGGGAGGATGCCATGCTGGTAGATCCAGGCCTTAAACTTGCCAGGAAGTCCTGACTTGTCCACTGCCGAGAGCCATGTGTTGAGGTCATTGCTGGTGCCCTGCCGTGCAGCGGTGTCCTTCAGGTTGCCAGTGAAGAGCTTGCCCAGGCTCTTAACTGGCTTTTCTGACACTGATGGAATTCTAATGTCTCCCAGCATGAAACGGAACTGATCAGCTACTTTTCCTTTCCTCAAGACCAAGGACCTGGATTTCTCAGGCTTAAAGCTCATTCTTGCCCACGTGATGAGCTGTTTGAGGCCTTGAAGAAGCCACCTGCATCCCGGCACTGAGGTTGTGGTAACAGTGAGATCGTCCATGAATGCTCTGATTGGTGGTTGTCGGGTGCCAGATCTGGACAGTGGACCTCTGCATTCCACTTCCGCTGACTTCACGAGCATATTCATGGCCAGTGCAAAGAGAGACACAGAGATTGTGCAGCCTGTAATGATGCCCTTCTCCAGACGGTGCCACTCCGATGTTGAAGTCCCAGAGGACACCCTAAGACTAAAGTTGTTATAATAGTCAAGGATGAGATTTCGAATTTTCTCTGGAACGTGGAATTTGTTCAGAGCCAGTTCCACCAATTTGTGTGGTATCGATCCATAAGCGTTGGCGAGGTCCAGCCATAGCACTGCCAAGTCCCCTTTGGTCTCTCGTGCCTCTCTGATTAGCTGTGTCACCACCCCTGTGTGTTCAATACACCCTGGGACCCCTGGGACTCCTCCCTTCTGCACTGAGGTATCTATGTAGGTATTCTTGAGGAGGAATCCCATCAGGCGATTGGAAACAATCTTAAAGAAGGTTTTGCACTCAACACTAAGGAGGGAGATTGTCCTGAACTGCTCGATGTTGCTTGCATTCTCCTCCTTGGGAATCCACACGCCTTCTGCGTATCTCCACTGCTGAGGTACTCTCCCTCTTCTCCAGATGGTTCTTAGAATCTTCCAAAGGCGCTCAAGAAGCCTGGGGCAATGTTTGTAGACCTTGTATGGAACTCCACTTGGGCCCGGTGCTGATGAAGTTCTGGCAGATTTAATGACCTCTTTGACCTCCTTAAGGGTGGGTTCGTCGATGTCAAACAGGGTGCTAGGTTCAGGTGGGCATATGAGGGCTGCACAGTGACCAAGGGCTTGCTCCCTCATGCCATCGCTGTAGGTGTTACTGATAAAGCGGTTGATATCCTCCTCAGGACATGAGAGCTGGCCACTGCGTTTCTCTCCCAGCAGCTTCCTTGCAAACCCGAATGGATTTGCAATGAAGGCACTGCGCCTACGGGCCCTCTCCTTTCCCCTCTTCCTGTGCCACTCAGCACGCCGAAGGGTAATTAACCTCTCCCTTACCACACCCCTAAGTTCTGCCAGGGCAACCTTCTCCTCCTCGCTTGCCTTTCTGTACTGTCTCCTGAGTGTCCTCAGCTCTTGTCTGAGTTGGGTGATCTTGATTTGTCGTCGGTTCGGAATTGGTGCTGCAGAAGTCTTGGTGGCACGTTGTTCCTTGGCACCAAACCTGTCTGAAGCGATGCTGATTATGAACATGCTCAGAATTCGGAGCCTCTGGTCCACACCACCCTTGGCTGCTGCTTCAAGGGCTGCATCAACATCTTCATCAAACTGTTGCCATACTGACTCTTTGTTGGCAGCAGGCCACAAAATCCGGCGCCGCTCTGATGTTCTGCTTTGGGGTGTAGTTTGTGGTGCTTGGAGGTTCTGGGCACTGTGGTTTGTGTCCGGGCCTGGTTCCTCCTCCGTCTCACCAGGTGCTGTACTGAGTACTGGCACTGTGCGTTGCATCACAAGCTTCCTTATGCAGCCCATCTTGGTCTGATGTATTTTTAAACCAGTCGCGTTTTTGCAGACCTTGCCACATTTGCAGACTGCACCCGTAATCGATTGTCCATTTGCATTAGTCGTTGCCAGAAAATCAGTCCGTTTGGGGCGCTCATTCTCCCCCCCTCTCGGGCGCCCCTGGGGGTATTTCTCCTTTGGGTTTTTCGTAGCGTAATTTGGGTGCTCCCTCTCAGGAGCTGCAGTTTGGGGTGCTAACCGTCCCTGCCCCGGTTGCCGTCTCTCCGAGCTGTCCACCGTCTCTCCAGTTGTCACCACACTTTCGAGGTCGTCATCCAGCCTTTTCCTGGAAGTCAATGGCGATGCCATGCTACTTAGTACTTGAATACACCTTGTGGTGCAACCTGGACACATCGTCAGTGATACTCCCGGGATCATAGGGTGTTTCGGGTCTTATATCAGACACCCTCACCCGGGTGACCCAGCCGGGGGTGATCAGGCCCCGACTTGTGTCCAGGTAGCGCACTACGCCACGCGTCCCCCCTCCTTAACCACAGCCACCGTGAAGCCTTTTCAGCAGCTCCCAGGATGTTCTTGGTGGCTCTTTGCCTCTGCAGTCCGCAAATCCCTAAGAGTCCCAGGACCCGATGTAGAGACTGGCCTGCAAAGCCCCTGCAGCCCACTTCAACAGGCTCACAGCGGGCCTTCCACCCGTTCCTCCGACACTCAGCTACCAGATCAGCGTACTTGGCCCTCTTCCTTCCTTCCTAAATGACAAATGCGGGATGTGCTTTGTTCTCTCTACAGGTTGCACCTCCTTCTTGTTTTCTGACAACAAAGTGAGAACAATTAAACTGATCAGGTAAATTGCAGTACTAGCGTGTTTCTGATTCACACATCATGCGTACTGAATGTAAATAATTGAAAGTACTGGAGGGCTCTATGAAGTGTAGTTATTGTAACTGATACCGGCAACATTATATCAAACCTTAACATTTAAGTTTGACATGATTTTAATCCTCCTTTTAAGCACTGTTGGCTGACATGCCAATTGGTCTAGTTAGGTATGGGGCCGATCCAGTATCGGTACCGGTCCGTGTAACGGTTATCAGTTCAATTTTCAGGGCATAAACGGACATTTGGAAAAACAGAAAAATGGATTCAAATATCCAATTTTTCATTTTTTTATGCTTTGACAAATAAAAAAAATGGATATTTTCCAATTTTCTGTTTTTATTCAGAGGATCAGAAATTTAGAAAATTACAAAAATTGTGTCTGGGCTCCAATTATTCAATACTGCAATGATATTCTCTCCCTCGTTCCACCTAGCCTCGCCCCCCCCCCCCCCCCCCATTCGAGCACATTCAGCAGCCAGACCGAAAGACAGAATGAGAATGGACGATGTGTTGGAAGTCGAATCACAAAAAACATTCAGCGTTCACCGAGAGGTGAAACGCTTGTCAATATCCTGCACAGACTTGAATCAAGATTGCCTAGTGTCATCCTCCGCCCATACACAGGACCACTCAGAGGCGGAGTGACAATCAAGTCGGGACTTTTCCCGGTAGTGTCTGTTTCGAGGCCGCGAGGGCCGGTCTGATAATAGTTATAGGCTACATTGTAAGTTCTTAGCCACACCATCCGCTGCCCGGCTGCTGCCCGCTGGTCAGCCTCTGCTCAACGTATGGCGGGCCGCAGCAGCCTCTTATTTCAATGGGGAAGCCAAAAAAGAAAAGGGATGTTGTTGATATGCTGTGTGTTGCTCATTCATTCACCATCCGAACATTTATCTCCCGTCTTCTCAGCAAGATTCCGAATTATATTCTCGTAATTATCCAGCCTCGACATGACTGCCCCGAGTCGTTTTGAATGCCCGCCTAAACACATCCAGACACACCCACGATAATAGCCAACCAATCGTTGGTAACTATAGGCGGTACGAGGGAGAGAATATCATTGCAGTATTGAATAATTGGAGCCCAGACGCAATTTTGTAATTTTCAAAATTTCTGATCCTCTGAATAAAAACAGAAAATTGGAAAAACGGGTTAAAGATCCAATTTTTTAATTTGTCAAGGTGGAAAAAAAAATTTAAAATTGGATATTTGAACCCATTTTTCTGTTTTTCCAAATGTCTGTTTGTGTTTAGAAAATTGAACTGATAAGCGTTACACGGACCGGTACCGATACCAGCGTAATTCACGTATCCGATTTTCTCGATCCAACCTGCGGATGATATCCGATATCCATGAGCAATGTCTGCGCTTTAACGTTGTCTGCTGAAATTACTCCAAAAGTTATTCCAGCCAGCTAGCCTGCTAGCTCGCTGCAAACTGTGGAATGGATTTCCTGAACGGAGGCGCGGCTCAATGAGACACAATGAGAGTTATGAGACACGCCCCCGCTCAGGAGCTCAGGAAATCCATTCCGCAGTTTGCAGCCAGCTAGCAGGATAGCATTGAGCAGCATTGTAGCTAGCCAACATCCGTTGTGTGGAAATACGTCATACTGGAAACACCGCAGAGCAAGTCAGCAAAATGCAAAAACAAAAGAGGACTTTCAACCCGGAGAGCAGGTATTGCGTCCCATGTGTGGCAGTTCCTTTCCGCGTTTTTTGTTGTCGCCTTTCCCCAGTGTTTTTGCCGGCGTGTAGCGTTTGATTTCCCCGTTGTTCCGCATTTTTTGTTGTAGCCTTTCCCCGTTGTTTTTATCCTAACCACAACCGTCTGTCCCGGTGTTGTCGCCGGCTTGTGTCGTTTCATTTCCCTGTTGTTGCGTCCCCCAGAGACCCCGGATCGTGTTCCGGCGGCCGGTGTTTCAGAGCAGGCTACAGGCTGCAGCCCAGTCTCATGGCAGTTCGTGAAATTATTGAGTGTGTGTGTGTGTGTGTGTGTGTGTGTGTGTGTGTGTGTGTGTGTGTGTGTGTGTGTGATGTTTACAGTTATTGCACTTTTCTTATATTTCAGATATTTGATATTTTAAAACCTTGATTTGTTGATACTTCAAGAGCCAGTGTACTTGATTTGTGCTGTTCAGATGCACACGGTTTTATTGATAGTGAGTGAGTGAGTGTGTGTGTGTGTGTGTGTGTGTGTGTGTGTGTGTGTGTGTGTGTGTGTGTGTGTGTGTGTGTGTGTGTGTGTGTGTGTGTGTGTGTGTACGATGTTTACACTTGTACTTTTCTTATAATTCAAGACTCAAGTATTTGACATTTTGGGAATGTAATAAATATTGACATGACAATCAATTTGAAAACCCTTACAGTTGCATATTTGTTTTCAGAATGGGATTTTTCCTGTTAACAGGATTTCCAGTTTTTCTGACTTCCTTTTCTGACCTTATACTTAAATCAAGTTGCCTTTTGGTACATACATGCATACATACGTACATATCATATTTGCCTGTTGAGGAGTTTATTTCAGCATCATATGAAATCAACAATAATGTTAATAATAATATTAAAGCAAACACAGCTCTGGTATCGGAATAGTATCGGTATCGGCCGATATCCAAATTCAGGTATCGGGATCGGAAGTGAAAAAATGTGGATCGGTGCAGCTAGTATGTCCATTGGTTTTCACACAAACCAATTTCCTCAGTGATGAAGAGCACTAATTATAACATAATTTGTTGTTTGTCATGATCATGTCATGTCATGGTTTAGACAAAAAGTTGGTGATTATTAAACAAAGTGTATGATTAAATACATGGTGTGCAATTTCTGGTGTGAAGTTCCTTTGTTCAGTAAAGCAGGCACACACAGCATGCCTTGCATGTTGTAAACATGCAGTGGATTTGTGGCATGCCCCAAATCTTTTGTTTAATTGTGGGGGCGGGAAGAGTGATCTTTCTTTTGTGGCTGTGTTCAGCCTAATGCCGCTAAGACTATTAAGATCGAACCATGGCAAAGGCTTTGGGAAGTCTTTTGTTAAGTAGATGTTAGTGCATAAGCGATAACAAGATTGAGTTGCTTTCATGGTCCACAACTAAGTTTTACGATAATCCACCGACGGAGTGGGGGTAATGTGGTGTGGCATCAACAGGAAGGGCTCCAAGCTCATCTTACTTGTTGGTTCAGCCGATTCCAAAATGAAAATTTTACCTCAGTCTTAAACGGAGGGAAAAAAATATAAGCAGGCACAGATGACTCAATTACCTCTAATCCCTTCATTAAAATGTTCTTAAATTTCAGGTATTCCAAACATAAATATGTACAGCCTTCCCTAAAGAGGTTCACCCTGAGACGACAGGATGCAAATACGACATATTGCAATAATATATGAACATGAGCATAACCAACCAATGTGGAATGAGTTAGAAAAGGAATGATGAATGAAGAACAAGAATATTCCAGAATTAAATCAAATCCTTGCTTGATTGTACTGGTTATAATATTAATGAAAGGAAATCAAATCCAAAACACAATATATAAAACAAGATAATAAAAAAAGAACAACAATACCAGCAGTTAAGAAAAAAACTATAAGATAAAGAAGAGATTTAAAAGAGGATACTGAGTTTGCCTGATCCTTATGTTTTACCTGCTGATACCAGATTATATAGCATTGCAGTATTTAAGTCTGGAGGAGATAAAAAACATGGATGGCCTTTTATAGATCTGCAGACTTGATCGCCGTTAACCTATCTCGGTTTGTCAAAGCATCACTGCATCACTTGACTTTAGCATTAAAAGACAACTCTGAGTCAATAATAACACCCACGTTTATGGGCCTCATTTTTACTATTAATAGATAAGGCATCCAGACTAGATGACAGATTGTTAACACTACTACTGCTGGGACCAGAAAGGGTAATTTTTTCTGATGTGGAGTCATTCAACTGGAGGAAATATGTGGACATACGATTGTTAATTTCAGCTAGGCAGCACATTCTCAAGGATACATAGGTGAAACCAGACTTTAGTGGGGCGTTGGGTGTGTTATCCGCGTAGCAATGGAAATGTCTGTCTATGCATGCCCTAGGGATAGCATGTATAGAGTAAATAAAAGGGGACCCAGAATAGACACCTGGGAGACCCACCAAAAGAGAGGAGAATGAATGGAGAAGACATCTCCAAGCATACCAGAAGGACCTAGCTGACCAACACATCCTCATACCTAAACAACACACCACGTCGATTGCCAATGACTTCCAAAACAACATATATTCACCTTCTTTTTAAAGATGTGAAACACGGTTGCCATTTTAAACACATGACTATAACACATGACCGTGGTGGCAGCTTTAATTACATGGCCGTTCTATTTAAGTTAATGGTTTTTAAACATGTAGTAAACATTGTAAAATGGAGGTAGTTAAGTTAAGGCAACAAAAATAGTTACCACAATGACTGGTTAGGGTTAGAAAAAAATAAGGGATTAGCTTAAAATGAGTCACGGACTTAACTACCTCAATAACGTAACTACACCACGGACGTAACTACATCACATACTTGCGGGCGCTCGTTAAGGCTTCAGCCAGCTTCCGTCCAAAACGCTGCGATTTCGACCAGTTGACAGTTTGTAACATAGAAAGAAGCTTTTAATACATCTTTTTAAAGTGTGTGAATAAATTTTAACCAACTGCCCCTTGACAGAAATCCCAAGTCAATCTGTCAAGTGGAGATGTGTTGAATATTCAGACAAAACAAGCCCAGACAGGGTTTGTTACAAATTGTATAAAGAGTAGGGATGCACCAAATCCAGATTGTTTGGGGTTCAGCCGCATACCAAATCCACTGGTTAATATTCTCTATCTCTACAATGATGGTGGTGAATGCAATGTGACGGTAAGTTATAGGTATTCTGAGGTCAATCATATACTGTACATGTACTGTATACCTAAAGCTATGGTGCATTATTTTTGACTCAAGGCAGCAAGCTCCCCTCAGCAAAGGTTATAATTGTTAACAAACAAAATAAAAACTAGGTGGGAAAAAACACTGTTGTTAACTGAAATAAAAATAAAAACGAGGTATTACAAAAAAAACGATAACTACCTAAAACTGTAATGTCTGTTTGCAAAACTAACTAAAATGAAATAAAATGATCAAGTAAGTGTCCTTAGTTTTCGTCTTTGTCAATGTCTTTCATAGAGCAAATAACGTTAAATCTTTCCGAGTTGACATTTCCGACCATAGACCTGTTTTATACAGCCTATGCCAGAGACATATGATGTTTCCAACTGGGAACCCAGAAAGAGAACACTACAGGTGTGCTTTCACCCGATAGCTGCTGGTTAGTAAATACGCAGGAACACCAAAAGCGAGAGGAAGCATGGGTTAATATTTGTATTGATACTGGGATGTCTACACAACTGGGTGAGTCAATTGACTTCAAAATGTTTGCCACTTTACTCGAACCAAAGTTCAAAACACCTGTTCATGTATGTCTTCTTTAGTCGATTGGCTATTTAGGTTTTTTCCTGGCACACGTCACTCACACATTTTCAGTGTTGTAATGTAATAAAGTACAAATACTTCATTACGTTACTTAAGTAGAATTTTCAAGTATCTGTACTTTACTTTGTTATTTATATTTCTGGAAACTTTTACTTTTATTCCACTACATTTCCTAAATAAAATGTATACTTTTACTCCACTACATTTCCTAAATAAAATGTATACTTTTACTCAACTACATTTCCCCTTAGCATCTTAGTTACTTGTTACTACAAAATAAAATCAGAAGAAATTTGTTACACTGGAAAAAAGCAGGTTTGGCAAATCATTGCTCCTAAATTGCAAAGATACTGCACACTCCATTGCTGTTGGTGACCTAATGCCTGTTTGTTGCCAAGAGGCAAAAAAACAACCATAGGCCAAAACTAAAGAAGAAGAGGAGGAAGCATAATGACTGACAGTGTCATGGAAGCCCCTGGTGCATGCTCTGCTGCCATGGTAACAGATGAGGACCGCCCTGGTGATGAAGATAACATTACACACCTTTGGCCATAAAGTTCATAATGAAAGGTTGTTTTTTTTTTTTTTACTTTTACTTCTAATACTTAAGTACATTTAATAACAGAAAATTACTTTTGATACTTAAGTACAGTGAATATCAGATACTTTAAGACTTTTACTCAAGTAATATTCGAAAAGGAGACTTTAACTTCTACCAAAGTAATTTTCTGGTAAGATACTTGTACTTTTACTCAAGTATTGCTTTCAAGTACTTTATACAATACTGCACATTTTGCACTTACTGCGGCGCCTTGTGTAGACTGTTTACATATTTGTGCTCATCATATGCACATTTTATGTAGCCTACTGGTGTTATTGTTGAATACATTGTGAATACATATTTGTTAAATTGTATGATGTTTTTGTTGTTGTTTTTGAGTTATTATTACACAATACTTTTTCTGACCTTTTTGAATCTTGCCTGAGAAATAACCCATATTACAAAAAAGACTAAAACTAACACTAAAACTAATAAAAAATGAACTAAAACTAAGCATTTTCAAAAAATAAAAAATAAACTAAACTAGCAAACCCGCTTTAAAAACTAACTAAAACTAAACTGAATTTGAAAACAAAAAGTTAAAATGAAATAAAAAGAAAATACTAATGAAAAATGCAAAACTATAATAACCTTGCCCTTCAGTTAGTTAAAAGCTGTCATTTATCACTTTGCCAGCACCTGCTAAGTGTCTCTTGGAAAGCCATAACAGGGTCTGAAGAATCAGATGGCAAAAGCCAGCATTTTAAAGAAAAAATAATGAACATTATGGTAATCACCTATGGCTTGACCAAGCTTTTTTTTTGCAATACATTTAGTATGCTATTGTTTAATTTTCTTCATTCTACCGCTGTTGTTGTTACATTGCGCTTTGTGTTATCTCACTTAAATATTTGACATTTTTGTAACATTTCTTGAACCTAGCAACAGCTGAGTGTAGCAAAGTGCCCACACTGCCACAAAAGATTTATATGAAGTCAATTAACAAGGTTTATGTTCAGGTTCACAGTCAATAACAAGCAGGGAGGAAACAAATCAGAGAATTAGGAGGAAGGTGTGACAGCAGCAACAGGTTATTAGTACAGGGAGCAAAGTAAAACAGGGATAGCTTGAATACTAAAACAGGATATGCTCACAGGGAACCTGGCAAGCGACACAAAAACTGCCTCTACATATACACACAGACACTAATTGGGGATTAAGAGCAGCTGTGAAGGCAGGCAACAGATCAACACTGATGAGAATGAGCAACAGGTGTGAAGAACGGGGGAAAACACAGAGGTTACCTGGTGGACGGGAAGAATAGCTAAGCCAGAAAAACCAGATAGGAAAATCAGAAACAGCATGACGAGAGGAGTGAGGCCAGAACATTTAGAGAGGATAGAACAGCTGTGGCCATGACAATTTTTATGTTTGGTATAAAATACTTCCCAATGAAATAGTGGTCTTTGCATCATTCTGAGTAACTAAGACATTGTTTCTAGAAAGACACAATTGCCGTTGAATTTTACAAATATAAGTTTTCAGTGCGTTCAACAAGAGGAACAAGAAGGTTTCACCTCAATTGTATTGGGGTGACAGCAAGAGTCTCTGTGACACATTTCTTAACATCTGGCCAAGTAAAACCAGAGCTGAAAGATACCAAGGGAAAGTTATACCGTATGTTTTAGTGTGTTTGCATAATTTGGATGAACTGACCCTTAAAGTCTTGTGCTGAGCAGTTTTGTCGACTACTTTCCTTGTCCTTGAGTCTTTAACATGTGTTTTGTATGACAAGGCTTTAATAATACCAACATCAAAAAGCTGCTGCATTGAGGTTTTTAATGATTTCAGACCAGTTGGCCACACTTCCTTCAAAAGTATTATTATTTTAAAAACTATGCGAGCAGAGCTTTTTTTTCTTCTTCTTTTTAAAGATTATTTTTTGGGCTTTTCCGCCTTTACTTGACAGGACAGCTAGGCGAGAAAGGGGAGAGAGAGGGGGAAGACACACACGCCACAGGCCGGACCCACCGAGCCAATCCGGCCACGCGAGCAGAGCTTTTAAAAACGAACCAAGCATGCTCTTTACTCCTGTGCGCCTTGGTTTTAGATCAAACAGAAGGGTCGATGATGCCGCATTTGCCCTGCTTCATATCTTCAACAGTATACTGTTAATATCTGAAAATAGTACTAATGAAAAACTTTATAGACTTTTCATCTGCTTTTAAAACTATTCAGCCTCACATTATAGCTACAAAATGCATTGCATATTCTACAGTGGATCTTAATTGTTGTTGATTTGCTGAAGAAAGCTTTATTAGCTCTGTGTGTTTATGCATCACTTTGAGGATAATTTAGTTTTAGCAGTCAACTTTAAGGAAATTAGTTGAGTTATTGTCCAATAATCGAAGACTGTGTTGAAAGAGCCAAACTCCTGAACAGGTAGATAAAGACTAACTCTAAATTGACTTTCTAAAGCAACAATGGAGAAGTATTCACAAAAGGGACAGCATCACCAACTGATGGTAATTGTAGTAGGGATGAGCGAGTACAGCATTATCTGTATCTGTTAACAATATGAATTATCTGTATTTGTATCTGTACTCGTACTGGGGGGCAATGTGTCTGAACGTTGTAAGTCTTCTGGTAGCTGTGCCAAGAGAAATCTCAATCATTCCCAATCTTACAGAGACAGAGAGCGTAGGTATATGTAAGGAGATAACATAGGACCAGCCTAATTATTGCTAACTAAAATGCTAGTTAGCGTTAGTAATTAAACTAAACAGCTAATGTACGTCCAAACTGCCTGCGAGTTTCTCCTGTACTGTACGGTAATTCCTTTACTATGCGACAGTAAGTCGCTTGGTTATGACGCAATCGTTAGCTTATTTTTACAAAAACGTCTACTACGGAGCCATAACGTGAGGTGCAAGGTAATGGAGACCTTTATACATTGTCGTATTTCTTTAGAAATAAACAACGGACAAATTAAGTCTTTAAACGCTTCAGATGTAAAGTTATTGGCTGTCAAAGTGACGCCAAAATGAATGGCAGTCAATGGGATGCTAACGGCGGGTGAGAGTCTGGTAGCATTAAAATGGCGCCATAGGAGGCTTCACTCTGTGGAGAGAAGCCTGCCCCCTTGTCAGCGCTTAGCAGAGCTGCAAGCGTATTACTCCGCCCAAGTAGCACTGCTTCCCTTTCTGAGAACATAGTTCCCAGTTTGTATACGGTTAGAAGATGGCTGTGTCTCAAGTGACGTTGTTATTTGTACACGCTGTGACTATACAAATCACAACATGTAAATAGGAACATGTTGCCGTTATTTTTGTCACTTACTCGGAGCAGTAGGCTAGTTGGAGCCGGTTACCTCCAGGATCTGTGCTAGGCTAAGCTAACGGTGGAGCCGTCAGACAGAGTTACGACACGCACGGAGATGAGAAGGGTATGTAGCGACTTGTCTAACTGTCGGGGTTACGGTGAATAAGCTAATGTCCCAATAAGTCGGCGTGTTCCGTTAACCGGTATGTTATTTTAAGCACGCAATTGATATGGGTTGATCAGAAATTGTTATATTTATTGCTGATTAGAAAACTATTTACATGACAGCATCAGCATTGAGCTTCAGATCAATGGTTTTGAGCACGATAACGAACAAACTATATACAGAACAAGTTTTGCAACAATGAATACAACACATGCGGTTGCAATTATGAAGTAAAATGTAATGAACAAGAGTTTTCATACTCAACATAACTTTCTTTTTTTAACTTTTCATTTTTTATGATCAGTGTGATTTTTTTTTTTTTTTGGTTCTCTTTTATTTTATTCTTTTATTTCCACACCAGGTATGTGTGTGTGTGTTTGTGTGTGTGTGTGTTTGTGTGTGTGTGTGTGTGCGTGTGCGTGTGTGTGTGTGTGAGTGTGTGTGTGTGAGTGAGTAAGAGAGAGACAGAGAGAAAGAGAGAGTGAAAGAGAGAGAGGGGGGCGGGGGGAGACTGTGTTCTACGGATCAAATAGTCCGACGCTGTTTTTCAGATCTGCATTGACTTATATAATACAGCAAGAAAGTGTCAGACACTAAAAAAAACTGGTTAGAGCCAGCTGACGGTTTAAAAAAGAAAAAAAAAACCAGGACAGGCAGAGACGCAATGCGAGTCGCATTCTACCAAGCACCACGTACCCCACGTTCACCAGAACTCTACTGGTTAATAAGTAAGTACTACAAACCGAAGTAAAAAACAAACCTGAAGCTGAAGAGACCCTAAACGTTAACGGAAAAGACCCGCGAACCTGAGTGACTGAGGGAGAGACAGAGAGAGCTGTTCTCTTCTCAGTGTTGTGTGTGTGAGTGAGCAGAGCGGGAGGGGAGGGGCGCTGTGACTAGCCTATCACAGAACGCAGACACAGTCAGCTACCCAATGAGGATTTTTATTCAATCCGAGCACAGATATTGACTCGTATTACTCCTATAATACTCGTACTCGGCAAAAGTGCTTTATCCGTACCGGATACTCGTTTCAGCCGAGTATCCAGCTCAACTCTAAATTGTAGCCTTTGAATATGGCATAAGAATGAATGTTCGGATGGTGAATGAATGTAAAATACAGCACAGCAACACAATCTCTTTTTTTCCTTTTGAGTCTGACCATCTCAGCGCCACCTTTCCCTTTTCTTTTAACGTTAACAGACAGTGTGTGAGTCTAATGATGGAAAGGTGGCGCTGAGATGGTCAGACTCAAAAGATTAGACTCACACACTGTCTGTTAACATTACCGATAGACTTCCAAACGTGACGAAGAAAAAAAGAGGTGTTCGATGGCTTTACGTCATAGGCCGACCAGGGCTATGCCATTTGGGGAGGGGCTGCTCACTGATCCCCCTATATTTCTTGTTTAACTATTATCAGACCGGCCCTCGCTGCCTCGAAACACTACCGGCCCACCGGTAAAAGTCCCGACTCTCTCGATTGCCACTCTACCACTGCACTCTATCTATGTGACCTCAACTTATCTTTCGGTGTGAAGTGATCCGCAAGAAGATGTCACACATTTCCAGGAGGTAAGGCTTTCCCAAAACAGGTATTGGTTAAGTTATTACCCTCCAGACAATACTCAAAAGAGGTGATGTGTGTCAAATCAAATATTGTATAACTGCACACAATTACACACAGAGTCGATATATTATTTGCAAGGGAATGTTGATTAAACACTGAATAATAGATCAACATGATGCATTATGATGACCCTGTATAATCAAATCAGGTACTTTACTGCACTTTCTTCAGCAGTGCTTTTTATTTTGTTTAAGAAGAACAATTGGACCGAGAACCAAAGTACACACACAGAGCAGATCCTGTTGACAAGCTTTGGAAAGTTGTCAAAACACTAAGTTAAGTAATGTTGCATTCAGTCCATGCACACTGGACCAAGGGAAATCTGATTCGGTCCACTGGTGAGATTGATCCACAGACAAAGTTTGTTCTCCTGCACACTGAAATCTTCCTCCAGGTTATAGACTGGGGCCAGCCAAGGCTAGATTCACTTCCCCAAGCCATGAAAACTCTGTATCCCCAAGTCCTAATTGGCTTTTGTGATTGGCTTGTTAGATAGCCAGGGTCCTATCCCTGAAATTCCTCCTCAAGTGTGGGGGGCTATTCATTTTCACAGTGAGCCACTGAGCCTTAACAAGAAGTCCGGTCCTGCAGGCAGGCCGCTATGATACTCCTGAGGGCAATCAGTAGACTTTCTCACCTCCTGTGTCTTAGATAGGGACTCCCTCAGGTGATGACCAGGGCCAGAGATCAAGGAGTGTGTCAATATCACACTCTTACTCTTAAACACAAGTTCATTCCTCACCCCCAGTCCATCCTACTAATTAAACCTGATGCTCAGGAAGAAGCCTGACTTCAGCAGTTATATTACCCACAGTAATAATCATGGCCAATGCAGGGCCACCTAACAGAGTTTAGAGAACCAATCTTTTTTTTTTGTTTTAAGCTTCAGAATCATTGTTTGTACACTTGTGACGAGTAATTCACTGCATTTAACAATGTATCCATGGGAACACAGCTATATTATTAAGAGCAAAAATGCAATTAATAATATTGACAGTGTGGCATCTTATCTTTCTTAATATCCTGTTTAAAACATCTTCTCCTTATTGATTGTGTAATTGACTTTTTAAAATGCAATATTAGGATGCATCGCACAGTAACAAGCAATGTGGCTTTTAATGACATAGAATTGATTTACCAAGATGCCATACAGATCTTCACAGATAAATGTTATAACTCAAGAACTTTATCAAGGCAGTTAATTCACCAGGCACATTATTGGTCTGCTGGTGTGAAGCTGAGGATTCCATAATAATTTGTATTACGATAGTAGTATGACAGACATCTTCTCCAGAGAGGTGAAGTGAACTTGGAGCCCTTCTACTCTGTCTTCTACTACAGTCGCCATGACTTTTTTTTTACAGAAGACTTGTTTCTAATTAACTTCATCTCAATAACAATAATTGCTTTCAGTGTGCAAAAAAAAGAAGTAATTTCCTAGCAATCCAGACAGAAGAGCATGTGGATGGAGGTTGTTCAGCGTGCATATTTCTAAATGCTGTTTTTCTCTAAGTTTGGAACAAATTAATCCCCCTACATAAGCATGGTCAGTGGCCCAAGACTACACGTGGACTTTGTGTTTATGCATCGAATGTTTTGGAAAATTGTTCCTCATTCATAACAATGGCAATTCACTTTGTTTTTGTATTGGAAAACACTTTTGTTCACCGGGGGTAATTGCCTCAAATAGCAGGTTGTTCCAGACCAGAAAGAGATGACAAAACACAAGTGATATGTAGCAAGGCTGGGGTCAATTAAGATCAGGAGTCTGGGCTGCTGATACATTTTAATTTCTAATATATGGATTGTAATTTGATTCACAACACGCACAAAACAAAAAAGCAAAAAAAAGCAATAATAATTCTGGAATCTGATTGGATGTTAGTTAATTCAGAATTTTAAAAAGGCAACTGAAATTGTAAAATATTTAATATGAATGTCCCCATTCTCTTAATGCCTGTTGTCTAAAGACTAGGGGTGGAACGGTACACACAAGTCACGGTTCGGTTCATACCTCGTTTCAGACGTCACGGTTCGGTTCGGTACAATGGAGGGAAAAGCTAAACAAAAATGCAGAAGGCATTATTTTATTGTGCATGTCTCAGGCTGTACCACCTAGTGTCATCCAGTCTCTCCCCTGAGCTAGCTGCAACAGCCTGAAGTAGCCTACGTAAAGTAAGATTGTTTAAACAGTAAACAATAAGTACCCCACATCATCTCCAGACTCCATCTGGAACTTGTAAATAAAATAAGACAATCAGCTATAAAACTGAAAATACAGCATCGCTTATTTATGAAAGTGCAAATTACATAGTAATAAACAAACAAAAAAATATGTGGACGGGAGGCAATTTTGTAACGAGTTTTGAGTACATACAGCAAATACGAGTGAATACGGGCGCATTGAAGATGACGTATGATGATGTAAATTCCGACTGCTTCAGTGATTTTTTTGGCCCTATTTGTATGTGTATCTAAAGGCTGGTTAAGCACTGTAGGGAGGAGAAGTTGGACAGTTTTTTTTGTCTTGTTCCAGTGATTGGGGATATGATTTTTTGTCTAGTAATTTGAATGTTGCATTCGAAAGGGGAGGCAAAAAAAATACATACTGCTGGGTGTTAGATTTTTTTAAAGTCGCTTTTTTGTTCTAAAAAGCCTTTTAAAATGTCAATGACGTCATACACATATACGGCCAGAGATACTGCCTTACGGCGAGCTCTGAGTTGCTTCCTTTTTTCTCTTGAGGCATCAACAACACAGCTGCCAATACACATGCTAGAAAGACGTTTGCTAATGTTTTAACGACCACGCCGAAATATTCACTCTGACATTCTCGCTCCGCTTCGGATGCCGTCAAGCGGGATCTCCGATCGTAATCAGTCCTTCACTGACCAATCAGCATTCATTAGCAGAATGCTAGCGTGGTATGGGCAACAATGACTCAACCTGTAAGAAATCGAAAGGGCATAAGGACATTCAACTTTTGACCTATAATCCATGTTGAACTTGCAAAAACTACAATCAAATCTGAGATTTCTCAACGACAATCAGGCGAAAGAGACAAATTTAGCCGTCTAGCTCCATAGGGTCCCATTCATTTTCATTTTGCACTGGACCGTGATCACCCCCAGTGGGACTCTGGTGGAACTGCAACCAAAGTAGGTACAATGGGGCTGAATGGGTAGTGGAACAGCTTTCCGTAGACAGGCTTTGGCTAGCTTCAGAGCTAAGGTGGGGCAACAGATTAGGTGTCCCCAGAACCCACGTATCTAACAGTAGTTCCGCATTACATTAATTAATTTGCACGCAAGTTTTATCTATTTTTATACAGTGTATAAAAATGTGTATGTATGTAAATGTGTGTGTAAATTCATGTACCGAACTGAGACGCCCGTACCGTTTCGGTTCAACACGAATACATGTACCGTTCCACCCCTACTAAAGACACACACACACACACACCAAGCATGCAGAAGGAGAGTGGGGAAACTTTACAAGAAAGGAAGATGGATAGACAGATAGACAGATATATACTGCAAATAGACTCATTTTCACAATTAAGATTTAATAAATGCATAAATGAATTAAAAGAAATTACAATTCCCTCATTTATTCTCGCTCCAGCTGCATGTTTTAAGAGGGACTGTTGATCATTAGCACTTTCCCTTACATTGTGCTGTCTCTGGCATCACTCCCTGCTCTGTCATTGGCACACTCTCCCATCTTGTGTTTTAAATTGTAGGAGGCAAAGAATGGAGCTGTGTGAGGCTTGTTTGTTAACGACACAACACCCTCATGAGTTTCTGCTGGCAGCATGCCTAACCACCAGAACTGTGGCGCACTACACTAGAAAACTGGAAGTGAACCCACTCTCATTTTAAACGTTACATATTTATTTAGTCATTTACCCAGCAGTCATTAGGGCTATGCGTGCAGCTTTTTTCCTGCAATCTACTCACACTAATTATATCAAACTTGCTCTTTGGGTTTTAATTTGTTTACATTAGATTATATAAATAAGGCCTTTCCTCCAGTGGCTTCACAGATGATTGAAGTGTTGCACCAAAATACAGCTGCACTGGCTTTATGGCTCGGCCAGGATGTCCCACACCACCACCTCAGTTATTAGTTACTTGTCCTTTGATTGGACTTAGCTTTACAAACACTGGCTTGCACCTTGCAAAACAGTTTACTGTTGTCTGATGGACATTTTGATTTACGCTAACAGATAACTAACTAACATACCACACACACATGCATACCACACAGAGCCCTTGCTATCCCACACATCCGCACACCCACGCGACGATACTGATGATGGACATCTGGGCATTTACATCATGACCAGAGACCATCAGAAAAAGGAAGAACGAAGAGAAACTAGCATCAAGGGGAGCTCACTCTAAAACCATTTAGCCCACAGATTTCACTTTCACTGTTCACTCTTCTTTGCATTTAATAAAATGTCCTCATTTCTACCTCAGATTGTCCTAAAATGAAAGTAAGACATTTTCACACACATACTGTCTCTTTCTCGGTTTTCACAGCACTCAGACATTAAAGATGCACAGATTTCGGCTGGCGGTTGCTAGAGACTTCCACAGAGTCTATTATAAACTTAGTTCAATATTTCACATGAGCGGGGCATCAGATGGACACCATACAACTGTGTGGAGTGAAGTTGATAGGCTTGGCTTTATATTGCTCCCGAGTACTGCCTAAATAATACATGAAAGCTCTTAAGGTGGCCAAAGACACAGACTCATAAACTTTTAATAATAAGCACAATGATAGCATATTACTCTTATGGGATGCTGGAATTATACATTAATGATAAGTTCTTAGTCTTGTACTGAAACCTTACGCTGAGTGTGAGGCTTTCAGGGAAGCAGGTTCTGCCTACAGAACACTCAAGCAGAGAATGGATGAGTCTCATGCATATACTACACAACTTTGTTGTGCATTGCCAGAGACAACATCAAGACTGTGATTCATCTGTTTATTACGAGTGTTAATACACAGTGTGAGCGAGTGTTTTCACTCTCATAAAGATGAATCAAGCCAGAGACAAAATGCATCAAATTATCAAGATACTGCCAAGGGTATTCATGTTTGTACAAGGTTTAGCAGTGGGGGTGGAAAACAGTTGTAGGTTGTCAGAAACCTTTGAGGATGAATAAATATGATGAAGGGCCTTAATTATGTGATTGCTGGCTTGGAAACTATATCACTGAAAATAGACAAGAGCTCGGCAGGGAGGGAGAGAACTCCCACACCCTTCACAGAGGGAGAATGACAGGTACTTTCTACCGGGTGTTTGAATGGTGCGTTTCTGCACTAGCTACAAACACGCGTCTATGCACACTTGATTGGGTAGAGCTCAACTGAAAGAAGTGTTTTGGATTAATCTGAGGCAACGTGTTAAGAAGATTCCAGTTGGACGACTGCTTACATCTCAGATAGGAGCTCATTGTTGCTACTGCTGTTCCACTGCTACATTTACATTGAAATTCAGTAAGCTGGTCTTGTTCGTAACGCAGTGTAACTCAAAACCTGGTTAAGATGTTCATCTCTCCCTGATAAACTGCTTACTGTGACATGAACAGTCTTATTCCTTCCACTTTGTTTGTTGTTGTCTGTATAAAATCAGATTCGCACAGCACTATGGGTACAGTTTAATGTCAACAAAAACATTGCAACAGCAATTCTTACTTTTACTATTGGGATTATAAATGTAATATAAGGACTAATCTCCTGCTCAAAGAGTCTGGTTTGGGGACCGAACCTTTTCATACTTTTCTGCTGAAGTGTTGTATCCATTTAGGAAGCACCTCAGGTAGAAATTACTACTATTAATTGGTTAATTTATAGCAACAGTGCACTCCATCACCGGATATCAAAGGCACATGTGTGTAATTAAACTTGAATAAGACTCTAAAGCATGGCCAATAGCCGACTCTGTGCA
Organism: Gymnocephalus cernua; assembly: GCA_023631565.1. Classification (NCBI taxonomy): domain Eukaryota; kingdom Metazoa; phylum Chordata; class Actinopteri; order Perciformes; family Percidae; genus Gymnocephalus; species Gymnocephalus cernua. Next base: position 24,501,638 of record CM042435.1, read on the forward strand.
TGCAAATGTATCCCACGGTGGCGTGACTGTTATAATTTAGTAATAACAATAGCCAGTAATCATTCAATTGGCAAGAGTATAACATATTCAGCCACTCCACTGCATGGAGATGCTATACTGGTCGCTAACAATTCTATGTTACACGGACAAACATCACAAGGCACAAACTGAATAGACATGTTTATTTTCTTGCAGGCGATTGTCTTTCTAATAATGCTAACGTTGTTTAGCACCTGATGAGATAATGGCTGAAAATCACTTGTGGGGGCATTTTTCAGATGAAACAAATATGCCATAAAGTATGTTCACGCAGAGTTGACTTAACAGGGAGTCCCCTATTGATTTTTTTTCCCTACAGCTCTTTCACACTCTAATCAGACTAACAAAACAACGGGACAGGTGCTCCTTGAAGATACTGGCAGCACCATTAAGTATTTAACAACAATGATGCACCACAGAGGATGTATTCCTATTCTAGGGTAACCTACTTATCACCACAGTATAAATACAAATGCTAATGTTTATTACGGTGCGCCTGCATGTTTAAAACATTAGTCGAATTTCACACTTCTGTTCCCAGCATATGTCTCAATTGTTTTTGTATGCCTACTATCATCTTATGGTTTCCTTCTTGTCTGTCCACATCACCCAGCATATTTAGCCCGTGCAATGCAAACACTGTAGGATACATATTTGTTTGTGTTTATTTCTTGGAGAAACCGCTTCAGATCTGCAGATCATTCCATCTCCATGCACCACAAAAGATGAAGGTTATCTTTAAAGTGAGAGCCAGTGTGTGCAGTTGTTACATTGTTCAAATGTGTAACCTCGCTCTTTGTGGACCCACAGCTGCGTGAGCCCTCCTCACATGGAACAAGCTCTATTACCCTTGTTTTGTTGGACCACAATACCCAAGGGTAAGAGTTTGGTCTGGCCCAGTTGACCGACAATGATGCTGTTTTGTCTCTACCAAGCCTGAGGAGGAAGTATAATTGAGAAATCAGCAGGACCCTCTCCTCCTCCTCAAAGTCATTTGCTTACATACTGTGTTCCCACACCAATCATCAGCTTAGTGGCTTAGCTGTATTTGTACTTGAAGATTGTATGGGTGTTGCCGTCAGCCGTCTTATCCTGGCAGCGGCTGTGAAGGAGAGTAGAAAGTTTCGCTTTGGCATGCGCGTGACATTGATCCATTTGTTTTATGATTCTCTCAATGGAATTCAGTGATTACAATCACTTGCAATACAACAACTGTATCTGTGTGTGAATGACTTCCATACAAGTTTTCACCAGAGTAAGTTTTGTTCATGATTCTGAAAGAGTGATGACAAAAAAAAACATCAATCCAGCATGTCACTTCACCCTGATTAGAGAAAGATGGATTCATTGGGGATAAACCATGGTTAACCATCTGTCAGAGAGTAGTCCTCTTCACCTGCCCTTAGGCCTAAAAAATACATGATGGGATGACAAATAGATGGAAAACATTTTTAACGGCATATGGAGTAGATATTTAAAGTGCTGGACGATTAATTGTACGGTGCTTTTGGAAAGTGTATCCTTAGTTATAAAGCCTAATCCTAGCTATCATCCTTTTCATATACTATGGTATCAAAGTTGTCTTACAAAGTCATTAAAATGTTATCATTTTATCAATCTACATGTTTGGATGCAAAGGTGCTATTACATCACTGAGAGCCCATTTCTTTCCTTTTTCCTTATATCTCCATATCTTAAATGATCCCTCCCTGCTGTATTGTCATACTGTGAAAGGCTACAATCAAATTCAAGATACACTGAGGAAAATGCTGAGGTCTAGGATTTTCCACAGATTACTGTGTCATCATTTTTGGGGGTTATGGTGAGGAGTCAAGCCCTTGGAGATGTGACCATTCTCCTCTTTTTAAGGCGAGCAAATTGCCTTGTGAAGTAGCAAGGCCTTGCCTGGCCTGTCTGGGTGTGAATAAATTCTGAAATTGTTGTACATTATTCCTCAAGTAATCTCTGAGCCAAAGATAATACACCTTGTGGCTTCTGAAGAATAATGTCTACAGAAATACATAATACATCACCAAAACACCACATATTGTATATTTATTTTCTCTTAGATTGCAAGTACTGCAGCATATCATCATAAGAACTACCCTTTGAATAAGATTAATTTCTTTCCATTATAAACCGAACGACAATATGAATGATATCCCTTTAATAACCGTCAGACATACTCCCAAGTGAAACATACCCTGTCAAGAGTGTATGTGCTGACATTAGAGGAACCTATGTGATTTAATAAAAGAGACCTACGGTAATATCATGGCAGCTCACACTATAAGAGATGACTAATTAAAATTGGCAAAGGGAATTAATGTTTCGTGTCAGCAGTTGATGAATAAGTATCAAAGACTGGCATGTCTAATTGTCACTACCCTATGTGTCTAACCCATCCAGCAAGCTTGCACAGGTGCAGCACTTGCAGATCTTGCTAATGTGAATAGCACCCCAAACATCCACCCTGACCTCCTCCATAAGGCTATATTCCCACTTGGCATCCTATTGTAAGCTGCCAGTGTCTGTTTTACACAGCCTGGTCTCACAGAATTCCGTGAAATGGTCACAAACTGCTAACACCGCATTACGTGGTAGTGGCACGGAATGTGTGAAAATTCCGTGTGGCCACCACGGAAAACAATGGCAACATAAAGTCAATGAGAAGATGACGTCGCATTATGAGCGACTATGGTAGCGAGTAGTACGAAGGGTCGAAAATTTGCATAAAGAGGTTGGTTGGTGTGGTGGATGGGTCAAACACAGGACTTTCACCCGGGAAACCGGGGATCGTGTCCTGCGTGTCAAGTTTCTTAAAGTCACTTCCTTCTTTTGTTAAACCCATCCGTACCGTTCTTCCCGCGAGTCACGGAAACGTAAGCCCACCCACGACCTTTCCCTAAACTCAACCATCCCGTCCCCACGAGTCATGGAACCGTAAGACCACCCACAACCTTTTCTAACTTAAGGGGCCGTGTTTATTTTATGGAATAAAACGCCCTACATCAAGCACTTTTTTGACAGCCGATCAATGACAAGCAGAGCAGCCAGACCTATTGTTTTCATAAAAACAAGCACAGCAAGTTCAACGTGACATCATGACTTTGTGTAAACATACACGCAACTTTCTAAAGCCAAGTGGCGTGTTATCTGTATGCAGTTTGAGCTATCCGCGTGTATGTCTACGCCGTATACAGCGGACAGGTTGTGTTAAGGAAAAGAAGAACGGTCTCCTGGGTGAAAGTCCTGTGTTGTTTGACCCATCCACCACCCCAACCAACCTCCCTATGCCAATTTTCGGGCTTTCATACTACTCGCTTTTTCAGTAGAACTTGCCGTAAATTGACATGCAATCGCAAGGTAATGTAAGTCAATGGAGGCCAAACAGCGTTGATAAACACGCTAAAAAGCGATTATGTGTCTTGATAACACGCCAAAATGGCATACGAACTGGCATGTCATACATACGCCACTTATTGAGATCAGTCTGGCGAGTTATACGGTACGACCGGGTGCTCCCTGTACAGGGAACTCGCTTTGTTTTATGTAACGTTAGCAGCACCTCTTTCTCTCTCTGTTCTTTCTCTAGCTCACCTCACCACTTTGTTTTATCTTATGTTAGCACCGCTCCACATAGCACTCTAGCTAGGATACTGTAGCAGTAGCTGTTGTTATAGCAACAAAAGACGCTCTTGGCTGCTTTTTGGAATAGAAACGTTGCCAGCTTCTTCTTTTTCCACTACAGAAGCGCTTCAGTCAACTTTTTCTTGTCAAAAAAGACGCCAAGTGCAAACATAGCCTAACAAGTTCAGGTTTTATGCCATCTTACAACATACTTCTGCCACCTTTAAACAGTCATTATGCTCACAATTGCAAGAGGTCATTTTAAACATGGGACCTAGCTGTTGTTTTAATTAAACTAACTTTTACAAAACATTTCACCTCTGTAATGTCCTGCCATGAAGATGATATTAAGCTGAACTAGTTATACTAATTAGATGGTCAAGCTAATTATTGCATCCATTACGAAATATTTCTGTCAACAGTGCTGTCCTCACATAACACACACAGGTAGAGCAAGGCAGAGTGCGGAAATTCCAAGGATTCTTTTTGTGAGTTCTGTGTTAACAGAGGCCACCATGACAACAGTGCACCATGGTAATGACTCTTATTAAAATGAATTGAATTCATTTGTATTGATCTAAATTTAATTCATTAGCTTTCCATTACATTTGAAAATACAATTGAATGAGTTATAGCAATGTGCACAATATATTTTTGCAAATGTCCTTGGAACCTTTCCATTCAATAACTCTTAAACTGTCTCTCCCACTGGCGGATGAGAATTACAAATGAATGTCCATGCATAATTTAGATGCACTGATCTATATTTTGAATTTAAGTCCAAACCATAAAGTTTTCAAACAAAATAAGTATTTCTTAAGCTGAATTACAGAGAGAAAAAAATACTGTGTGCAAGGCATCTAGACTTAGATATTTGATACAATTATTTGATAATAAATACATTTAGAAGCATGGCATTGCTTCAAAAAATCCTTGGAACAATTGGACAAAGAATTATTATTTTGTATCTAACTTTTAAGTCATCTATGGAAACATATGAGGGAACACTGAACATTAAATGTTATTATGGTAAAATCTCTACTATCAACTACTGATGATGGTAATGATAAACTTGAACATATATAGTTTTAACAAGCTGTAAAAGCAGTTGATTTAAGTTTCCTTTATGACAAAGCAACACAGCTTTTTCCCCTGAGCTTTTGTAAATCTCTAAATCTCTTGTTGCGTATATTCGTGTGGAAGAGAGGAACACCCACAGCATGCAGGTAAATAGCTATAGAAAGAGGACTGCTGATGGAGCATTGACTTTAATCCTCAGGCGTTAACACACTAATCTTCCCATCTGAAAGGTTTGAAACATGGCAGCAGTGTTTCCTGAAGTTAAAAGACAGTAGCTTAGGGCAACGAACAACCAAGGTGGTTGTACATAAAAAAGGCAACAGTAAAGGTGCTTTGCTTTACAGATTCTTGGGGTGGGTGATATAAGTAGCCTGAGTAGCCTAAGGCTTTGGTGGCTGTGAAGATTTAACTTGATGTTATCCACCTGTCAGTCTGAGCTCTCTTAGGCTATTCATTGTATGAAAAGCAAACATAAGGTAACAACTATTACAATTTCTAATACATGTTATGTATTACATTATAACTATTAACTAATGCACAAAAGCAATTGTATTAACAAATAGGAGCACAGGTTTTTTTGGCATAGCAAAATGATCCTTCCTTGTTAGCTGTGTTCATACCTGAATACACTTAAATGTGTAAAAAGTATTAATTGTTTTAAATGTTTTTGTTTTTTCAGTAATTAGTTATATTTGGGCAACATCCTATTAGCAAGTTCCCTGTCAAGGTTAGATCAAAAACATCCATGAGTCACGTCATGCTTTTCAGACACAGAACAGAAGCAATATCTTCTCTTTCATTTAATCTTCAGGGCTTTAATTGTATTCATTGCTGTTTGCGTCTGCCTAAAGCAGCTCTTCACAATGAGTGACAACTTCGGCGTCATAGCAAAAACACACAAAAAAGCTTTGACCGATGTACACGTGTTTATTCACAATTTGATCGGTTTGTAGCATATAAACAAGGTGCTTGCATTCCCCATGCAGAAGTAACTTCATGGTAATGTGGTGGATACTGAGTTGTATCATCTCTTGGTGCAAATATTCTCCAATGAAATACACATACCTTGCAATTGTGTACATGTTCTAGATTTTATCAACTGATTCATTATGTATTCAACTTTTTTTGATCACATGGTGGTGGTGGGCCAACGCAATGTTCTGTGCCTGCTAGTTATCAGTTGCCATGGAGCTGCGTTACTTTAACCTCCATGGGAAACTAAAAGGTCCAAGCAATCCACTATCAGTCACATATTCTTCAATATACTCTAGAAATACAGACTAGGGCTGTCAATCGATTACAATATGTAATTGCGATTAATCACATGATTGTCCATAGTTAACTTGTGATTAATCGCAAATTAATAAAACATTTTTTTTTTATCTATGCTGAATGTACTTTAAAAGGGATATTTTTTTTAGGTTTTAAATGCTCTTATCAACATAGAAGTGGACAAATATGCTTGCTTTATGCAAAAGGTTTATTATTATTGCAACAATCCAAAACAATGGCAAATACTGTCTAGAATATTCTCCAGAATAAGCTAAAAAAATATACAGAAAGCATAATATGGCAAACTTAAGCACGTCAAGCAACAACAGATGGGAACATATGACCATATGACATATCATCCAGCGTGGCCTGCCTTTGGCGAGGGGGAGGACGGTTCACTGCCTCAGCCGTATGCTTGGCCAGCAAGTGGTATTTGAGACTCGACGTACTCCGTGGCAACTCAATTCAGATAGACAGTACATGCAAGTAACTTTTGTCTTGTCAAGATAACCATTTGGAAGAGTTTTGAAACTGAACTTGCCTTTCACTTACCTTTTCGTTATCTATTTTTGCTCAAGAAGGTTGGTTTCTGCTAGCCATCCACAGCATTAATACTGCATTGCTTCCTGATTTCCCAAGACAAATGTTTTTGACATCTTACTGCACATTTTTCAAATAAATAATAACTAGGGGATAAATGGACAAAGTGACATTTTCAGTTTGAAAAGTTCATATCAATTCAAACACGGAATAAAATAAAATTACCCAGTGCAATTTTCTTAGAAATTTGGGACAATCACCATAGCACTATTTTTTTTAAACCATTTTCTCTGGTCCTCTTCCTGGCATCATATATCCAAATTAATCTGACTCCATTTGCTTTTTAATTACTCTGGGAGAAAGCTGAATTTTCTTCAATCCAGCTGTGAATCATAATGTCTGCAGTAGAGCTTCGAGATTAGAAATCCTGCTCGTCAGCGGTTCTCTGGCCCCTTTTCTCCTGGTCTCAACAATAAAAGAAACTTATTTTTCTGCTTTCAAAAATATTCACAGAGGCCAGACTGATCTCAAGAAATGGCGTATGTATGACACAATTTGTATGATATTTGGCGTGTTATCAAGATGCATAATCGCTTTTTAGTGTGTTTATTAACGCCGTTTGGCCTCCATTGACTTACATTACCAAGTTCTCCTGAGAAAAGAATGGTAGCGAGTAGTATGAAAGCCCAAAAATCCATATAGGGAGGTTGGTTGGGGTGGTGGATGGGTCAAAACAACACAGGACTTACACCCAGGAGACCGGGGATCATGTCCCGTGTGTCACGTTTCCTAAACCCAACCCCGTTATTGTTTTCCTAAACTCAACCGTCCCGTTCTTCTTTTCCTAAACCCAACCCGTTCGCCCTAATGCTAATTCCTCAAGCCGTCTTTCCTGCTCCGTCTCTGTGTCACTCTTACACTGTTGACCCTGGCAACCGATAGCGTAGGATCCCAATATGGTGGGTGGGCTCAGACACCTCCCAAATAGTCACGTGACAGCAAGCGACCATGACGTATGTCCTCATTCTCAATACGGCATAAACATACACGCGGATAGCTCAAAATGCAACGTGCGGCGTAGACATACACGCAGATAGCTCAAAAGTCGTACAGATAACACGCCATAACACGAAATGGTGTGTTTGTTTACGCGAAGTCATGATGTCACATTGCAGACACTCCTGAGGTGGAGGCTTGCCATTTAGCACATTTGGTGTGTGTAGCTCGGCCATTAAGAGGTAACTTTTTCAGTTACACAAATAGCTTTTCACACACATCATGTCTTTTCAAGTTACTTGTCTATATTTATATTTATTGCACTTAAACATGTTCCTTATTCCCCACTGACTGAAAATGTGCATTGATATCTGCTTTAACCAGGAGCTCTTCAGAGATTTTTTGATATTTTGATGCCTTAAAAAATATGACAATATCACTGAGGGTGGTACAAAAAGCAATCACTTCTAGCACCACTTAAACTACTGATAGTCTGCGGATGCATACTTGAACCTATGTGTGTCAATTAGACACAACAATTGTTATTGTACAGCACAAATTCAAGAATCTCTTTCTGTGATTTCTGTTAGCTGTGAACCGAGCATGAACCCTATAGAGTAAATCACAAGAATAAATAATAACCCTCAAATTCCCCCCAAACTCAATTAGAAACAAAACAACACAAAACACCAGGCGTACACTCCACAAGTCATTCACCTATTCACTGAGAAATAATAGAAAATATCATCAGACAAAAAAAAAAGAATATATAGCAGGAATGCATTTTTGCCGTGCATTATTTACTCCGGGTTCACCTTGGCAGCTTGCAGTACAAGATTAAAAGAATAATTTCAAAGTTGTAAATAATCTGTGCAGGCACATATCACATCCTCTGAAGTGCAGTGAATTATTTATTGTAATCTGGCAATGCAAGGTTGTTTATCACATATTAATGTGATACATCAGGGGAGTAATTCTCCTCTGGCACACCACAAGCAGTTTCACTCACTCGCCATCAGGGTACATACTCTATCTATGAGGATTCATGAGGCTGTAATCTGAGTGGGAGCTAATCTACACCTGGAGCACCCTGTCAGGGACCGATGCTGATTATTTGCAAAGACTTGACTGACTATGTACGGATAAATTGCTCAGGTGTTGATATTCCCAATACAGACTTTGAGGCTAAGGTGTACAGAGAAGAACGTTCCCTTTGTGCACTGTTCTTGATTTTCTAAGCAGTAATGAGTGAGTATTGCCTATACAAAAACAATGAGGTACATGACGATGCAGCATGGAGACATTTTAAGTGTGGATTCATAAAGTGATGCTACTCATGCATGTAAGCCTCAAAATGATGTTGGCTGGGGCTGTGCACGTACAGTGTAAGTGATTACTCAGCAAAAACTATGTGTGTGTGGAATTGTTTCTAACAACAGAGAGTGGCATAGTGACTAAGAGCCAAACTATATATATATATATATATATATATATATATATTTATTAACGACTGTCGACGTTAAAGCATTATTATTTTTTCAACGCAAAGTAATGATTTTATCAAGTTTGAGCCCAACCTCTTCCCGTTATCGCAGCGCTGATGGTTACGCTTTGTGTGATACGTGTGGCTTGGCAAATGCGAGTCAGCGATGACAGAGGCAGAGGTGGAAAGTAACAAAATACATTTACTCACGTTACTGTATTAAGTAGTTTTATTGTGTATTTTGTATTTTTCAAGTAGTTTTTAAAATTGAGTGAAGTATTGTATTTCACTACTTTCCAAATGCCATCCGTTACTGGGCAAAATATATATATATATATATATATATATATATATATATATATATATGGAGGCCCTGGAAGTTGAACACACTACACATTAAGAAAACACATGCAAATACACAAGGAGAAAACATCTTCACAATTTTGACAGAACATGCGCAGCATTTATGAAAAAACATAACGCTGTCAAGTGTAAAAACACAAACAAACAGAAAGATACTGCAAAGACACAGGACTAGGGTTGGGTATCGTTTGGGTTTTTTCCGATACCGGTGCTAAATCGGTACTTTTAAAACGGTGCCGGTGCCTAAACGGTGTCTGAACCGATACTTTTTAAGAAAGTTTTAAAAAAAAGAAGAAGAAACAAGAAGGATAGGCCTACTAAACAACAGTCGGTGGCATGTAAGAACACATTGTTTATTACTAAGGCCATATGGTCAAAATTAAATGATTTAATAGTAATGTAATAACTATAACAATATAATAATATATAATATATAATATATAATATATAATATAATAATAAACAAGAACTTATTTCACCAGTAAATTGCTGTTGAACGACAAAAACAACCACCAGATGGGAAAACGGTATTTTACAATAACTTTGAATGCACCGCGAAGCTGTAAATTACCAGTTTCAGTGAATGCACCGTCTGTGTTGTTCCGACGTCGGCAGCTGCTGCGCTGCAGAGCAGACTGTTGATATACAGTCACACTTTACACTGTTTAACGTTAGCTGTCAGCATTTTAACGCGTTTAATCCAGCTGCTAGCTAAAGGTAGGCTAACGTTACCTGCTGTCGAGTGTAGTGTAAAGTCAGGCACCGAAATAAGGCACCGACATTTTCGTTCTTATTCGGTCTGTTACTATCGTTTACGTCGGAACCGGGGCCCTATTGGCACCGAGTTTCGGTACCCAACCCTACACAGGACACACCTTGGACACGTTATTTGTCATGGTTTATGGGTTATCAGTGTTGCAATCAGAATGTTTAATTATGTCTAAATGTTTTCAGTTAAGTGCATTCAATTGTTTTTAAATTAATTGCCATTTGCGTTCTGTGTAACTTGCAGCATTGTTGTATTTTGTTGTCTGTATTTGTGTGTTGTCTATTTGCATGTGTTTTCTTAAGTTGCAATGCAAGAGTACAAACTGGTGGTGACAAAAAAACTTAATTTCCTGCTGGCTGGTCCTCACTCTGTGGGCAGACAATATGTCACCAGTTGCACAAGACCCATGGCTATAAGGGAATGAGAGATTGCCTTTAGGCTCATTAGGAACAACAGCTGGTTGGGTAATGAAGAGGAAACAGTGTGTCAAGAGGTTCCCTATACTTCCCAAGTGATGCATTTCCAGAGTATGCAATCGAAAAGAAAGATTAATGTTGATGCATCATCACTTTACCGCACTTAAATGACTCTGAGAGTAGACTAGTCTCTGTTGTTGAATGTTATAATAAAAAGTAGAGCAGATATTGTTAAGATAATGCAGCTGTAGTGTATTCACGTATTCATGTAGTATATGAGTAAATGTTAATGTAGTGGTTAGGATATTAGTATCCATTACGGATGAAAAGCTTATTTTGCAGTTGCTTTATACAACATTTAAGGAATAGTCAGATATTTTGAGAAATCTTTGCTTAGATGAGAATATCGACAACTCTCATGTCTGTACGGTAAATCTGTAGCTGGACTCAACAGCCAGCAAGCGTAGCTTAGCACAAAGATTGGAAATAGGGCTAAACAGTTAGCCTCACTCTGTCCAAAGTCAACAAAACCAGCATACCTCTAAACCTCCCTACTTTACATGTTTTATCTTGTTTGTTTAACAATTTGTCTTTTTTAGGGGAGGGCAGGACCAATAACTTCATGAAATGTCTACTCGTTGACATTGCAATGGTAAACTAAGCTAACCAGCTGCTGGCTCTAGATAAACTTACCAGACATGAGCGTGGTATTACTCTTCTTATCTAACCTTCAGCAATCAAGCGAACAGCAATATTTCTTAAAACGGCAAGTTATTTGGGGATTAAACACGTTTCTGTAATAAATCTACAACAATATGCTTTCCATTTTGATTATGTAAGATGTGTTTCCACCACTTGATTTATAGATGGTACACACTTAGAAGATAATTAATTTCCATTCATATCCCATCCTGCCCCCTTCACAGTGTCAGCATGTTAGGAAATAACCTCCACATCTTGTCAAAAGGGTTTCACAGGGATGCTAGCCAATGTTGTCTTCAGTACTTCCCACAGTAGCATCAAGTTGACTGGAAGGAAATCTCTACTCCAAATGTTCAATCTCATCAAGCAGATGCTCAATTGGATTGGAATCCTGTGACTGGGCAGTCTATTGCAGTAAGCAGACTTTACTGTCATGTTCATGGAGCATTTCCTAGACAACTCATGTGGCATGGGGTATTACCCTGCTGAAAAAAAAAAGTTTCCGCAGCAGTGCTTCCATGTGGTTAGGGATGCACCTGATTGGCAATAGCACTCTGCTATCCTGTGGCATTGAACCATTACTTCTCTTTTATCAAGGGTCCAAATATGTGCCACAGAGAAAAAAGACCACACATCATCGTGCCACGTCTTGATGTGTGGCATGATTGATGCATGTACTCATGTGGATTTTCCTCCATACTCTAGTCTTTTCATCAGTCTGGAACAGCAGGGACAAGGATTCATCTGTATTTCCAATCATCGAGTGGAGTGTTTTTGTCCCTTAGTCCACTGAAACCACAGCAACCTTTTCAGCTGAAAGAAGTTGAACTCTGCAAGGTCAATGGCTGCATTGCATCATTGAGTTATATTATTTTGTCCAAGTATATTCTTTTTTTCTAGAAAGCTAACTTAAATGTTGCTTAATATGGTAGGTATGTTGTTTATTGACTACAGTTAATACATTCTATCCTTTAGGGGTGGTACGGTTCACAAAACCCACGGTTCGGTTCGTATCCCAGTTTTAGGGTCACGGTTTTCTGTTCTGTACTGTTCTTGTTATTTTTTTTTTTAATCTTTAACACTCCAGAAATACACTTCAGCAAATTATATATAGCTTAAATGTCCACAATGTAGGATACAGTATTACAAAATAGTTATATCATGCACAAACTGAATTTGACTTGACTTTAAAGGAGAACTCCGGCCAATTTTTACGTTAATCTTGCTAAATATAACTAACCGAGACAAGCATAATCCATACGGTTCGGATGTTTTTTCATGAACCGTACCACCCCTACTATCCTTAAATATCCATGCAAATATAAAGACATTGCATTGATGGTTTACAGTATGTGGCACAAGGTAAAACTGTTACACTTTTACAAGGGACAGCTAGCAATCTGTGTTGTGTCACTAATGCAGCTATCAAATACAAAATTAATTATATTATTCTTGCCGCTGTCTTTGATTCATGTGCCAGTTGGAATTTGCTGCCAAATATCAAAATTATTGCCGGAATGGTAAACCATACCACACTGCTACAAAAAAAATGGAGCTCTATTCACATCGCATGGATGAATTATGGGTGCAGCTTGACAAGGATATCTATCAGCGGGATATTTGATTAAGCAGAATGGAATCTTACAATGTGAGAAGCAGAAGGCAACAGAAACTTTACAGACCAATTCACATCTATTTATGCATTTGCTGAAAAAAATGTCTAAGTGAGTCACAGTATAAGAAATGATGAAGATTGTCAGAATAGGTCAGTGTCATTCTGGGTGATTACAGCAAAAAAGATGATTAATACCATACTTTCCTATGTGGCTCTTATTCATTGTTGAAAAATACTTTGGGCTTATCTTTTCCCATTCTTCTGTTACACAAATTCAGACGTGCCAGTCAGTAAAGTGGCTCCCAGTTGAAAGTCTTCAAGCTGACTTCCTTGATGATCAGTATGATACCACTAAGTGCTTTGCATCTTTCCACTTTAATAGACAAAAAGGGTTACTTTGCTTGTGAACATTGCTAAATCGTGAATAAAAATAAAATTCATCAACAACTTTTCTTTAAATGTTTGTGTCTAGTATTTAAATAAGACATGCACAAGCTGTCATCTCCTCTTTTGTCCCATCAGCCTCACTTTAGATAAACAAAAGGATTGTCAAGGTTGAGATGTCAGATGTGATGGAATTTTAGAAACATCCGGGCAACCTTGAAGTTTACGTGTCAGGATGTATCACACATTTTCAACAGATAAGAATGAACTGTATTGAAATAAATTGTTTACCATTGGGCCCGCTGTACAGGATATAGACCATTGTCATACAACTCAGCAGAGTTCAGGAAAGAGGGTACAGGGCAAATGAAGGGCAGATCTATGAGCATCATAGCAGGGACTTGTCATGTTTTCCTTAGTTTGACGGATGTGCTGCCACTTTCAAATTGTCCCATAATGTGGGACTAAATCGCTCCAAGATTATATCATTCTCACTTTGGAAATTGAAGCTCTGTAAAGTATGCAGTGCGCTGACAAGCCCACTCCGTCTAAAATCCAATGTGGCCACAGTATATCTGCTACTTCATGCTGCACAAATGACTGAAAAGTGTCTTTTTGTCATGTCACCTGGAATTATGTAATGTATATGGATTTGGATTTTCAAATTGTGACACTGTAAAGCATTAAATGTCATAAAGGTACATGTGTTAATGGGTTCTCTGTCAGTAATAAATTATGTGTTCATGTATGGGCGGCCTGGCAGGTACAAATGTCTATACTAACCTTTCTCAGCGGCTGTGGCCGTTGGGTCTGCTATTGAATTTATAATTAACTTGTGAGGAAATGTGGGCATTTTTCTATTAAAAGAGACATCGTGTCAATTACAATCCTTGCAGAGATATTCACTGAACTTCCTGTTGGAAGAAAGGTCAATAGCTGTGTGTAATGAGTAATTGACTCAAGGCAGAGAGCAGCTCAGGCTCAGACTGTGGTTCTGATCATGTAGTAGAATGTGATTTATTTCCATATCATTTTCTCTCTCATTTTCTAACATGTTATAGAAAATCAGGCCTGATTGAAGTGCCACTGTTGGGGCCAATTCATCACCAGAAAAATGACTTTGGAAAATTGAGCTTAAATGGGCTGAATGATGAAAGAACATGGGTTTTTGAATATGAGAAATGGCACAGGCAAGGACTAATGACCTGCTAGTCTGAATATCATACTTAAACAATGGGCTTGTGTTTGTGGTCCGCTGATGATGGAACACAGAGCTAACAAGCACACAAGAGTGAGCAGTTTTCAAAGGTTTGACATATTGTGGAAGGTGTTTATATGCCAGACTAAATTACAAATTGTGTTTATTTATTTGCTTCTACAAAGATGTGGCTAAATTAAATAGGAAAGAATGGGAAACATGTATGGAAGTACTCAGATTTCTTCAGAAGTTCTATATTCACTTCCATACTATGGTATACCTGATGCAATAAAACAAAATCAAATATTTTTCTGCAATATATGTGCTCTAGCAATAGCAGAGCATTGTTTCTTGTGTCACAGCGAAATATCTCCCTGTATATATGTTTGTACATCAAAAAGTTTCATAAACTTCCAAAAGCAACACAGCATTCTGAAAGCATTCAAACGCACACGAGAATTTACGACTGAATTCATAAGCTGAAGGATGCTTTAGATTTGGCTTTTATTTTGCAGAGGTTTACATTCAGGAAAGTAAAACAAAAAAAGGAAGGCATGATAGTTGAACAAGAAAAATAATTCACAGAACAGAAATACATAATGTAACGGGTGGTGAGATTGTTTTTTGGAAACTTGGCGTGCGGCTGCTAGTCAAGCTGATTGAATATTTATAGAAATGTATGACTAATGACAGACAATGGAGTACACACAATGCGTGTGATGATGGTTTTTGGGCATATGAGGCATGAGAGAATTATGTTTTAGGGGATACATGTACACACAATCACACAACCAAACACACACGAAAAGCATGCACATTAAACACCCCCTGCTGACACGTACAGTCTTGTATGGGTTTTAAACTTGATAACAAGGATATAAATTAACCTGTCCAAAACAAAATTATTACCTAGTGAAAAGTTTCAAACTTCTATAAGTGTAAGATGTTGCCTCGAGGCAAGATCATTCACTTTGGCTCACAAGTCCCCCGGATAACATGAAAAGAGTGAGGGGGGGAATTCAGCCCCATGCATTTCTAGAGGAAAATAAAAGATTTGGCAGTTTTTCATCAACTGGCCAAGGAGTTCCCATGATGCCGAACCAATATCACACAGACATCACAAAGTCACACACTGAGGCCATAGCTTAGATATTCCTCTCCCCGCCAAAGGCAAGATATGTAAACATATTTGGCAGTGTTAATCTTGACAACTGTTTAACATGGATGTATTAGGTCTCTATGATGTTGAGCCTACACAGTTGAAAACCCCATGTATAATTCTCTGTGAAGTGCAAACGCTAAAACTCTAAATGCTTCTGACAGATCCCAGCAGGTAAAAGTTTGGAGAGCTTTGGGATATGGATTTTAGCTGCTTCATTGAAAGTGGTGGAACATTTCCAGACTCTTTCATGACGCAGATATTTCCACTTCCATCAAAGTCCTCTTCATACAGAACTAGCACAACCCTCTGCTATTCTAAAATCATCATCAGTGAAATACATACATGATCTTAAGCTTTCTATCAATGAATACCGACCCTCTTCATTATTAACACCAGTTCAAAATTCATATGTCGTGGATTTTAAATGTGATGTAGATTTAACACGTTATTATGTATTCCGTGATATACTGGCAAAATATTATTAATGGTATCCTTAATCAAATGTCATACAGTGATTTGATTCTATGCAACCCTGCGACCTATATAACATTTCTTTATAACGCTCTAGCAAAAAGAAAACAAATGATTATGAATTTATAAAATTGAATCAGGACTTACATTACATTACTTCGACTTGTGACTCATAACATCTGCTGCTCAGATCTCATAGTTTGGTTTTTGTGGCAGGTTTTCAACAGGAATGGCCATTCTAACCCGTAGAACCACAACAGAAGCTGAATTTCAATGGATTTTGTGGTGTGGGAGTATTAAAATTGAGAAAATGTGAGTGTGTGTGGGACGGAAGGGTCACCTATGGGTGGCTTAGGGGTCCAGGTCTTTCACTTTCAAAGGAATATGAGATCTGAGGGGCCTAAAATATAATTGTGTCTGTAATCATTTTGAATATTTTCAAACCATTTTGATGAGATTGGTTCTTGGAAGCCATTGTCACCGTTGTGTCGATAAAACTCAGTGTCGCCGTACCTTACTGAGATTTTGTCACAGAAAATTACATTTTGCTTTAGATGGAATCTTACATGTCAAAGAATATAAAGTAGAGAACCAAAGCTGTCTCTTACTTTGAACTATAGAGTCCCTGGGTCACACACAGGCAGGAGTTTAGCACAAAGACACTCCTATCCTCAAATGCATTTCATGAAAAGCAAGGGAATAGAAAAATGAAATTGAGTGAGGAGTGATGGAGAATGCATTACTTTTGTAGACTGCCCAACTGTCCACTTAACTTTTTCATCAAGAGGTGTTTTCTTCCAGCCGCTGTTCATTTGTAATGTCAGTCAGCGGCCTCACAATCCTCCTCACAGATGTAACACTTGTCAGCAGCAAATGTCATGACAGTCCGGCTGACCTAAGATGTCAAATCACCGCCTTTCACGAGGACTTTAAAATGCCATCACATGATCAAATGGAGCGAACCTACCACAAACAAGTGGAGGTATTTTCATAAATGATGCTCCCTGAAAGACTTTTCATATAAGGATGTTCTGTCACATGAAAGAATGCACCATGAAAACAGGATAACCCTGAATAACTCACTAAAAGCAACCAGCAGTTAGAAAACATGAAAATCACTTCAGCGAGTACCCTGCCTCTGCTATACCAGACTATTTTAAAATAGCTTTTCATGGTATGTAATGCTGCTCTTAGAGTGACTCTGATCACTGAAATGACTTTAAAATCAATACATCCGTGTGTGTTAAGAGCTCAAAAGGCAGATGCAGCCAGCACTCTTCCTCTCGAACATGCAAAAACACTTTGAGTTCCTTGCACTCGCAAGGCGCAAGGTGATTTTTCATGGAGTTTTTGATCTTTGCTGCCACTTTCTGCTGTGCATTTCAATGAAAATACTAAATGACCATAATGATGATGCACAAGAATGTAGAGGTAGGTGTTTGACATTCCTCCAGAAGCACCCGTCTCCTCTACAGAGCCATCTACGCTGTATCAGTGAAGCCTCATTAGAGCCGGAATCCAACTGTAGAAAGGGAATTTTTGCAACATTAACTTCAACATTGCCAATCCAGTAAATAATATTCTAGTTATGGCCCTGATCACCTGCTAGAAAGGATGAGAGAGCGAGAGAGAGAGAGAGAGAGAGAGAGAGAGAGAGGGGGAGAGAGAGAGAGAGAGAGAGACACAGGATTGCTAAAAACGGGAACTCACATGTGTTTTGCTTAAAGCTTGTTTTTGGTAATTTGAGAGGCAATTTAAGAGAAGTGTATATCAAGATACAATGACACTGAAATTGCCTTTCACGTTGAATTGTGTAACATTTCTGCCTGATAGAGAAAATTGTGATCTGTGACCTAAAATACTGCAATGGATGGATAATTCCAGCAATTTATTTTGGGCACTCTGTCTTAAATCTAACATATCAGTGAGCATTTATAAAACAAATGTTGGAAAAACATTTAGCTTCTCTTCAAGTTATAAAACACAGAAGTTATTCAGCTTTCAGTCATTTCAAGCTTTTACATACTTTTACATGTTTTTCTGAGTACCCAGTGTCAAGTGCTTTTTCCTTAAATAAATTCACCATCAGCATTTTGCATAAATGAATGCAGTAGTAGCAGGTTTTTAAGAAATAATGTATTAAAAAAAAAAGGATATTTAGGACAAAATAATGTGTATGCCTATATCGACTTTTACAGAACATTTGCGTCAAATCATTATGTGACTCTTGGCTGTAGTGGATATAATTTTTAATATTGTTGATAGTGCTTATTCAGTACTAATGTTGTAAATGCAGTGTAGCTGTTGTCTTTTTGTTAATGGAAGATCGTACCTGGTATTGGCTTGCAGGTACTATAACAGAAATGTGGTAATAATGTACTGTAACTAAATAATTATCACATTAAATAAAACATCTGCAGTTTTTTTCTCTCTCTGTCTCTCTGATGGACAACAGCTGTGATTCTGTTATATCTAGTGTTAGTGCAACAGACTATGCTTGTTTTTTTGGGGGGTGTTGCACTTCAAAAAAGGTTAATTTAAAGCAATTAAACCACTTGGTCAAGGTTAGGGTCATGGATAAACAAGAACAATTTCAATGCTGACTCCTACGGCCCTATCTTGCACCCAGCGCAGCACAGCGCAGAGCCCAACGCAAGTCTCTTTGCTAGTTTAAGACCGACGCAGTTGTCAATTTCCCGCCCAGCGCCCACATCGTTTAAATAGCAAATGGACCTGCGCCCATCTGTGCGCCCATGGGTGTGCTGGTCTTACAGGGAGGTGTGTTCAGGTGAATTTTTGGTGTATTGCTATCTTGAAGCAGCGGAAAGTGATCGCGCCATTGACCAACAAAAACCTGGTCTGAAGTCAATAACGCAGCATTTCATTGTTATTTTAACAGCACATTAGTAAAATGTGCCTAGGCTCATGCACAGCGCACGCACACTATGCTTGTTACACACACAGGGATGCACAGCAGCACAAAAACATGTAAAAGATTGAAAATAAAAATATTACGGTGTGAAATAGTATTATAAGATATGATCAGATCAGTTTCTTCTCCCGAAAATCTCCCCTTCCTTAGCAATTCCGCCATCATAATAATAATGCGCCAAGTAACAAACGCACCTGGCTTTTAAAGGGAATGGGAGATGACACTCTGATTGGTTTATTGCATGTTACGCCCAAAACACACCAATGAATTAATTAAGACACTATGTACAACCCTTATGAACCATGCGCCTGGCGCACGGACCCGTCGCCGTCAAACTAGCATAAGTGGATTCGCACACGCCCTAATCGCACCTGTGCCAGGCTACCCTGTTCGCTTAGATCATTAAGATCGTCACAAATCAATAAAATAATCAATACAATCTCATAAAATCAATAAAAGGCACCAGAAATGTAATTGTAAAGTAACTGCATATTAATATACTTTTTGTGCATTCATGCAATGAGACCCATATTTTGCATGGTGGATTGTGGATATTGACAGGGCCTGGACATATTGATGACTAGTGTTGCTTAGCTCATACAGAGTTATGGGTGATTTCACAAATATGGGTGTCCAGTGGCCCACTGTGCTCTCAAAAGACCTCAAATACCACTGTACTACTATTTTACTACTACTACTACAGTTGTTGTTGTTGTTGCTATATAGTACTACTAATAATGAATGAACACAGCAGTTAATGTATATGTCTCAAAAAGGTGGCTTTACCGTAAAGTTATCGTAGAGACAAGGTCAATGGGATTTCTAATGAGTTTTTAATTTCAGCAGTCAACAATTTCTCAATATACATGCTGTGCTCTTATTTTAACCTTGTCTGAATCAATAATGTAGAGAGGCAATTATAGATATTATTTCAAGACATCCTGCAACCAGACAGCAAATCCATGGGTCAGTTGTCAAAATACAGTGGGCTAAGGAATTACTTCCTGGGACCAAATACAGGCAAGTAAGCCACATCTGTAGCAAGCAGGCCTGGACCTAAAAGCTTAAAATAGAGCCAGAAGTTATTTAGCTTATCTTACAAAAGGTGCCCTCCTGTCTCTGCCTTATACTCTCTGTTTGTCTCTCCCTCTTTTTCCTTTCTATCTATCCTTCGATCTATGTGCTGAGTTGGCTAAAGTGGAGTTAACGAGGATAAGTGGACCACACATGAGCAAAATTGTTCAATAAAGAAAGCCAGAGCAGATGTTAATGATTATGGATTTACAAGGATGGGGTAGAATACATAAGCAATCCTCACCTGGATGTACAGCTTCACTATGTAGCTTTACTTTCAATGAGAAAGTTTAAAAAAAAGAGAGAAAAAGAACGATTTAATTCACTGTTTTAAAGTATTTTCAGAAAATGGACTAACTGTATATCATCAAACAGTTTAAGAGTTTAGAGTTTCTCTAACCTCTTACGGTGGGCTTCATAGCATTTTCTGTTGTGCTATAAGAAACTGTTCCAAACAATTCACAACTTTCATCACTTTATGTTTGGTGACATTTTTTTCTTCTTCTCCAATCTCGGTGCCAACACATTATAGAATACTATCAGTTCCACTACCTTGCCTCATATTAATTTTTCCCCTGGTTGGTTTTATATCCTTTCTCTCACCCCTAACTCTTAACTCTCCCACATTAAGGCTGCATACCAATCATTCCAGTTTTAATACCCCACTGAGATTAGAAGGTACAATATTATGGGAGACATCCACAGTACTGTAGTACAATGGCCAGCAAAGTATCCAAACCTGCATAGTAGTTTATAATAGGCAAAATGATTATAAGATTATACCTTATCACTTAAAATTGAGTAATCATGCAACGTTAGAGTTGCAGTTTAGTGAGCCTTAAAATGCCACTGAAGGCAAAACTTGCAGATGAAAGCATAAATTATGGAACTGTATGTCCAATGCCACATTGCAAAGTTTATACTTAAGGGGGTGGGGCACAAGAATCAGAAAGGTCCAACCTTTCTGCAGTTGAGCTACCCATTAAGTAACAAAACAGGTCATTGATTTTACAGCTTTGTCCAGGGATTTTATGGGACATAAGTGACTCTCATAAGATTTCACTATGCATCATTAATTCAGAGATGAAGATGATCCCCCAAACATTTTCCCCTCTGTAATGACAATGAGCAAAGTCCTTAACATTGCCCCCAAAGATGTGCAGGGTATAGCTGAAAGGTCTACTCAAGGTCAGTGTGGTGTTTTCTATTCCTGAGTAACGGCCACTGTGCGCCAAGCTCGCTATAGTATCATTACTGGAATAAAACTAAAGCTGACTACATTAATGGTTGTATTATAATAACTGTTTCTTTGTCAGTGTAAAACAACTAAATGTGGTAATTCAGCCACAGCTAGTCCAGTGAAGAATGGGACACACGTGCTACACCCTTTTCAAAATGTATTTCATAATACATGAAAAGGCTTTTAAAGCCACGCATAACTAAATGGATGACCTTCTTATGAGACAGTTGCAAAATTGTTGCTTGATCCCGAAGAGTGCGGGTAGACATGATGGTGTCATCTGCCCACTTTGAAATTAATATTGTAATATGGGGACAAAATCTGACTTTACAATATTGATGAGGTGCCCTATTTTCATCATCATGATTTCACAATGATTTTAACTACATATGATGGCACTCATTTAACCTATTAGGCTGCAAGTCCCATGACAAACCAGTGACAGGAATGTGGAAAATAAGTAAACTTGTCATTTCTACATTTGATGTAAATAAGTTTAGTTCATGTTGCTCTCCCTGCAACAGTACATTTAAAAGAAAATAAATAAAATCAGAGCTGACTTTGAAATATTTGTTCTGCTCCTCTCTCATCTTTTAGACCATCAAGTGATAGTTCTGAAATCTGGGGCAGATGATGCAACTGTATCACATGAGCCGTTTGCAAGGGAAATGTATCTAACTTACTGTACCCGTGCGTGCACAGAGACAGATATGGGTTGATTGCTGGATTTGTTAGAGGACTTTTACAGTAATGAGGTGAAACATTGCATGAAAGCCACACTGAAGACAGATAAACAAGTGAGACTCCTCAACCCCTGTGATCTCTACACGTGCTGACAGTGGAAGCTTGGATATCTCTTTCAAGGTTATTTTATTCTCTGTCATCTTTCCACTTTCCAAGGAAAGCTGCAACCTTCAGGGTGCCATTCAAGTCCCACTACCATTTTACATGCAAATATGCACATTTTGTAAATCATTTAGACATATGGTGAACATTTAGTAGAACACAGAATATAATGAATATAATTTAGTTTTATTACAATACTGTCAATATTGTAAATGTTACTGCATTTCTAAAAGTTTGATAGTGAGAGTATTTTTCCCAACCTTTGACTACATTTGCTTAATTAAATTTAGCAAAAGCAAATATTCTAAATATTACAAAGTATCCCTAGTAAAGAATTGGATAGGTATATTAAGTCACGGTTGTGTAAATTCAAGCTTTAGTTTAATTTTATGGACTGTACTTCGTACTTAAATGGATTTCGATTGAAGCAAGTGCCAGAGTAGTCTCGCTTTGCCATAGTCTCCTCCAAAGCACGCTGAAGGAGGGTCTGGCTACTCCACATAGCATTCAGGGGATGGGAGGAAAACGTGCTCTGGTTTAATGGCATTTCTTTAAACCAATCAGAATCCTCATGGGCAGTGCTAAACTCCGCACAGAGCCGCTGCAAGAGAAAACTCAGATTGGACAGATAGCTAGATAGCTGTCTCAATTTACCATGCAGAGATCTGAGGAGTAGTCAACAACAGTCCTCATAAATCCACCAAATTTAAAATTCCAACACAAAGAAAGCGGAAGGAAGAAAACGGAAAATACATGCATCCGGCAGAATTTCCTGCAGCGGCGGAGCAATCCCAGAAGTGGAACGTGAAGGATATAGACTACTGCCAGAGTGACTTTACATTTAAGGTTCCCTGTGGAGTTTTTGACCACTGTTGGTGCAGTAAAGGAATTTTTTCATGAGCGGGTAGAGCACTGTTTTGACAAGCAATATTTTGGGCTCGACCACAGGGACGCTTGATGTATTTCTGCTGACAAAAAGGGCAGCAAAAGTGGATTGTTTATTATTTATAATGCTTTAATTGCTACAAGTTTATATAATTGTAATACAAATCTAAAACACATCAACAGTGAACAGCATGGAAGTTTTGTTTATATACACCTAAACCACATTTTGGTGCAATATAGCTCAAAATGAATATAGTTATTTAGGAAAAAAGGTTGGTTGATGTACAGCACACCAGCCTAGAGCTGGCTCATTCTGTCCTGCCTTGTGTTCAGTATAAGCACACGTGTTTTTTGTATGAACTGGGATTGAGAATTGGTTTATCTCTGCGTGTCAAGAGAGTAGAGCTGGGCGATTTTTTCCCTAAAGAAATCTGCGATTTTTTCATAAAAAACTCGATTTACAATTCAATTCAATCCCCCCCCCCCCCCCCCCCCCTCACATTTAAAACAAAATAACTGCGAACTGTAAATATATTTAAAAAATATATATTTATTGCATTTAATTAAAGTGCATCAATATGAACAAATTTGCAAAGGCAAACCCTTTCTCTAACTGAAAAGTCACTGTGCAGTGTGCAACAAAGATTGTTAAACATCCAAATTATTTATACTGTATTTGGATTGAGCTAATAAAACCTAAAAAAAAACGATTTTTTGAAAATATGAATCGATTTGACCTACCAACTCGATTTTTAAATCAAATCGATTTTTTTCCCAGCCCTACAAGAGAGTATACCGCAATTTCTCTAAGTATTGTAAAAGGTATTACACATGTATGATGTAACCACACATATCCAAACTCTTAGACAGGTGCCAAAAATAATCTAAGATGTTGAAGAAACAAATGGCACCCCAATTACGGAACGACCAGGCTGCCATGATGATTGGATTTTTTGCACAATAAGTCAATTTTGCAGGTTGTGACGGACATGAAATATGCAAATCTATTGAAAATTTGCAGGAAATTGGTTTTAAATGGCCAAAATGTCTCTGGGACCCTCGGAATCCCCTTCTAGATGCAATGAACTGTTTTGACCTCATTAAAATTTTGTTTCATGACACACATGGGGGGTGGAGGGGTGACAGAGGTAGGCATGAAAATGCATATGAAAACAAGCTCAAGCAAGCAACTGGAATCATCTTTGCAGCAGCGGGGATAAAATTGCATTTGTAAATAGGCTGTGTATGTGATGAAGTCTTTGCCCAGATACGGAGTGTGACCCGGAGGGGACATAAATGAGATGAGGAAATATTGTCTGGCTCACTGTGCCTTACAACTGCTTGGTACAACAACAGAAACATGCAGACTTAAAGTAAAGAACACAATAGTAAAGTCATTTTAGCCTGACACATACTTGATTGTTTACATGTATCAAGACTACAGTCAATGAAAATGATAAAAACAGACTGTAATAGAAATACAGAATGTATTATGTATTTTTATTTTAAAAATTATCATAAACTGTTTTTTTTTCTGGCAAATATAAATGGATCAACACATTTAAATACATATGTATATATTTTTACATTTCTAACCATATTAACTTCCCAAATCACTGCCTCCTTTGTTGTTGAGTTGGATAGCACACGCAGCTAAAGCCTTTATTCCGGTAAAATGCTTGGTTATCTACTCGTGGTCTATTCATTATTTCCCTGCTTTTGTCAATTACTTTGATTTGGGCCTGTGCTTGATGAGGTGCTCTCTTGTCCAAAGGGATTACATGTCTGGCTGGTGTTGCAAGTGGCCACACTGGTGTGGGAGTGTCAGCGCAGTTATTCACTGTAACTGGGAGATAGCATCTAAATGTTTGTCAGATCCATTGCCCACTGTTTAAGGCTGCACTTACTTATATTCTGTCAGGATTGTCACTTCAGATGGGGAACTGCATCAGCTCACTGTTGTCCCCTGAAGTAGAATGAGTACGGGAGGCTGTGTTCTTCTCAAAGATACAGCTTCACTCTTGGGGACCGTGGATAATGTATCTCAGAGCTGGATTTGTTAAAAAATAAAGTGAAAGGTTTATGATTTTGTCCATTAAGTGCTGAAGATGAGTTCATGGCTTTCCTTCTTTAAGACAGCAAGCAATGGACTACAGAAGAATGGAAACAAAGACTTGGAATAGGCTGTTTCCTTGATTCAAATGGATGTCTGTTTCTGCACATACTGTAGAGTAACATTTGTTGGATGCGTGTGCTATCCAACTCCCAACTCGGCACATGTGGCTGCCTTGGCGACACGTTTTTAATGCTTTGGGCACCTGTGTAATTTTTCAAGGTGCAGGGTATGGTTAGGTTTAGGCAACAAAAGTACTTGGTTAGGTTTAGGAAAAGACTGGGATATTGGTTGAAATAATTATGTTTGTTAGGTAACTTAACTTATGTATGTTATGTATTAGGGCTGTCAGTTTAACGCGTTATTAACGGCGTTAACGCAAACCCATTTTAATGCCGATAATTTTTTTAACGCACGAGTAACGCATAGAGAGAGCAACGGGATCTGTTAGTCCACTTCTTTAACTGTCTATGGCCACACCATGTCCCGCCCTACGAAGCAGCTGATTGGTTTGGTTTAGGCATTTCACCGCGAGTGGTGAGGATAGTGGATTGGTCAGGGGATAGGACCTGAACAAATGGAGTTACGTTACCTTCGAAGCCTGGCCAATAGTAGTGATTGAAGGGCGGGTCTTGTAATTTCGCAGACCGCAAACAAACCAGACACAAGCCTCGGCCGGTTTTAGCTTGCTAGCCGCGTAGCTTGTAGGCTCGTGACGGCGATTATCTTCAGAGCGAGCGAGTAGTGACTCTACAGTCAGTGAGAGAAACAAATGAGGCAGTACTACCTGTAGTACTATCTGCAGTACTATCTGCAATGGAACATCGAGGTAACAGCGTTACATTATGTGACAGATTATTAGATCCAAGTGTGAATGTTAGTGTGAAATTGAACATAATTTATATGACAATGTTGTTTTCAATAAAAAAACAGTCACAAAGCAAGCCGATCTACTTTTCCATGCTGATAAGAGAATTAAAATGAGAAAATATAATGGGACAAAAAGAAATCAAGGGACATTTAGAATAGATAAAAATGTGCGATTAATAGCGAGTTAACTATGACATTAATGCGATTAAATATTTTAATTGCTTGACAGCACTAGTATCTTTTGGTATGCATTTCAGAAAAAAATGGTTAGGATTCAGGTGAAATTGCAAATAGTGATTAATCATGATTAATCCACTGAAAATTCTGATTAATTTGATTAAAAATTTTAATCATTTGACAGCCCTATTATGTATATAACGTAAGTTCAAATAAGTCAACGTTGACATTTGGTTTTACACCGGACAAGAACGGCGGTCTCCTGGGTGAAAGTCCTGTTTGTTTGACCCATCCATCCCCACGCGGACTTTGTCGCTCTTTACTACATCATCTCACTGCGCTGCGGTCAAGCAGTTGAAAGCCTGGTGTGTCTGTATCAGACGCTGATGGCCAATGACTAAGCTGCCGACAAGATGGAAGTGAGAATGTGTTGGTCTCCCTGATCAACAAGTGTATTAATGAAGTAGATAGCTAATTTGTCAACACTTGCTTCTTATTTTCATATATATATATATATATATATATATATATGTTTCCTTGATTCAAATGGATGTCTGTTTCTGCACATACTGTAGAGTAACATTTGTCTTAGCAATACATATAATCTTTTTTTTTTTTTTTAGTTCAAAACAAATGTCCTCCCACACGAATAATTAGATAAGCTGCCTCCAATCAAAATGCTGACAGGTGACAGCAGTAGCGGATAACTTAAATAAGTTAACGTTTATCTTTTTCACAAACACCCCCGCTAGTCAGCTAACTTGAATAAATGCGTGACCCGCTATATCCTATCACTAATGCAACATTGTACTATATTCATCCTTGTAATTTGTTTATACTGTATATTCTGAACTGGATGGCTTAACACTGGGAAAGTACTGCTAGTCACAGGAGTACTTTACCAATGAGTTGACTTAAAGGAAATAGTAGTATGGGCATCATATTTTTCTGTTCTAAATGAACAAACCGCAGTCTAAACATTTTTTGAGTTGCTACGTTCTTTAGGTTGTTCTGTAGAAAGTTACAAAAAAAAACTAGACATGAAATGATGGTACGCATATATATGAACTTAATTTTTGTGTACTTTTGTAAAGTTCAAAATAGGTTAGTCTATGAAATACCAAATCAATTGAATTGATAATGGTACAGTGCTAATTATTACATACTTGGTGAACTTTTTTTCAATTTATTTTCAGCATTTTAGCATAATATAAAATCATTCAATGATTAGCTTGATGTAATATGGCACATGATTGGAGGAGTGATGAATGAAAATCATGTTCACAGCAGGCTTACTTTATGTATATAATAGCCTTTTGCCATTTATACAGCTTTTACTTGCCAGTCTAGTGCTTGCATGGCAACTGTAAATTAACTTAGTCTGCTCAGTTGTCATCAAAAGATGTTAAGAGCCCACTCATAAAAATGATTCATCTTCAGAGCCAGCATAGAAATCTATGGCAGTAAACTAATAATATTGAACATTGTTTGAAAGAAAGATAAAAAGAGATGAGAAGAGAGAAATAGGGAGAGAGAGCTTTAGTAATCCCTGTGGGGAAATAAAGTCTGTTTGGTAATAAAAGACAAAAAGGTAAAATAAAATATAAACACCAAATAGATGGCTAAAAATGTCAACATTTCAAATAGAGTGTATAAGTGAAACACATTGTAAACTATTCATTAGCATGTCATGTCACCTGTCAATATCTTTTTAGATATTCATTTTTTTTTAAATGTAGTCTGTGATGTATATACTGCATAATACATATATGTGCATGTTAATGCAGCTTGGGGAATTAGGTGCTGAATCTGTTTAGCCTCTCACCTATTTTTAACAAAGAAAACAACCAAGCAAATTAGCATGAGCACTTAAAAAACAACGTATGCCTACTGAAACTTCTTCTAATTCCAGACATTTGTTAATAAATAGACAGTAAAAATTCAAAGATGTATAGACTCAAAAGGATACATGAAAAAAAATGGAATGGGTTTTAGATGGTGTCCAACAAATGTGACAGATTCAGCCTTTCACAAAATGATGTACTGCAACCCGAGTTCTATGTTAAACCGGCTCACCCTCTCCAGCACTGCCTCATAAGATAGAGCAAATGTCTCAACAACCACAGATCTTTGTACCGCATAGACATGTGAAGGGGCAAAAGTGCCCATCACTGTTCAACCTGCAGTTTGCATCACACCGCTACTGGTGCCATAGTGGTGCATATAGGCTGCTAGAGAGATACATAAATATAGCTGCCCTCTGGAACCTGCGGCTACTTCACTGAGAGGTGAAAGTAAGTTAGTGTGGCACCAAAAATGCACAGATCATACAGATTATATGAACCAGAGATGAGGCCACCCTTGACTGGTATCAATGTTGCATTGTGCTTTTGGTTGCTGGATGAAAATTGCATGCAGGGTGGGATTGGAGCACTTCACAGGAAAAGAATCATCCTGATTGACTGTGTGAGTACAGAAGGTAGCCAAGCATATAGAGTGCATAGAGTGCATGGAACATAGAAATGCAGTGTGCTCCCCTATAGTTCTATTGCAAAGTGCCCCATTTGACTGAGTCTTTTCAGCCAAAGCTTTGCCCAAATTCCCTTTCTCTATTCATTTTGAAGTGCATACTAATACTGTACCTCAGTCTTAGGTAAGTCATATGACACTGAAATGCCGATTATCTCTGTGGGAACAGAATACACACAGTACGCATGTGCACAACAAGGCAGTAGAAGGGTTCACTCTGAGCCCTCCTTGCTCCACTGAGCTGAGTCCAATTTGCCCTTCTTTGAATATTTGCTGTGGGAATGCAGCTGCTGCTGGTGGTCTCCCCCCACCTATATTGCGAGGTGAGTACACCTTTGATTGGCAGTAGCGATGCCTGAACTGCGACTGAAATCTCCAGCCGTCGAACCCACCTGCTGCCACGGCTTTCCTGATTGCCCAGTGGTTATTGACACATCCCTTTGTTAATTATCAAGGTGATGTGACACATGTACTCATAGAGATCAGTGAATCTGCATTGCAGACACATTCCCCGCTCAGCATGTCAGCAAGGTGTCCTTTTGAAGCAAGCCTCTGTCTCGGGTGATTAAAGATCCTGTCATGTTATATCTTCCAGGGCCAATAATTAAAACCGAAACATAAAGCAGGGGCTAATGAACTGCAGCTTGATGATTATTTCATCAATAAATACATAGCATTCACGTCTATTTTCCTCCCTCGAGTTAATGCCTTGCTTGCACTTTAGGGATATGTCAATTATTGTATGGGGCAAATAAGTCATCAAGAGCAAGCATCTTAATTGTAAGAGAGACCTATACCTGCGTGTACTTGTAATCAGGTATATTATCACATGAATAGCAATGACTTTACACTGGTTTGAAAAATAAAAGTAACTTCATATTGTTGTCTAAACAGTTGGTGAAGTCAATTTCACCTCAATCAAATCAACGTAAATTTGAGCGCTGCATTGTTTGCCATTTAAGTTGTTGTGTTTTTTTTATATTTGAAGGAAGATAATTATACACTATGTTTTAATTAAACCCATCCCTGGTTTTGTTCAGCTTTAAATATATTCATCCATAAAAACATGACAATTGCAGTACTTCCATTCTTGTCATCCAACACTGATTAAAATGGAACAAAAGCACATTGAAAATATTTCTCGAAAACAATGACTCCCATCTAGCGTTGAGATCATATATCGCAATCAACTATCTCTCGCCACGCAGTTGAAAGTACGTGTTGCAGCTGCGGTAGCCGCCACGCTTCAACAAGCGAAAGTGTACAAAAGGCCGTCTTGTTGGAGTGCACGTCAGAGAGTGGCGCGGACGCACGCTTCACACTACGAACGGGCACGCGTGCCACCCAACAGAAAGGGGAGGGAAAGAGGGAGGGGAAAAAAAGAGACTGCAGCGTGGAGGTTAATTAACTAGTTGGGATTTGGTGTGTGCGTCCAAAGCAGCTCCAATGTCCACTCTTTTTTCTGATGACGCCAGTCACTTGCTCTTCAATATCTGTTTTCTTATTCTGGGCGAAGAAGAAGACTCCTGTTCCTGAAATTTGGATTTTGAATATGCGTGGTCCTCCGTGTTTCCTTCTTCAAACTTGCCGGGGCCGGGAAGCGACCATACCCATTAGCAGCAGCTGTGAGTTGAAAACGCGAAAGGCGGAGCAGTATAGCCTGTATGTCCCTTATCGGCTAAGATGCCGCATGGCTATGGAGCGTCTACCCCAGTTCATGCAAGCGCAAATGTAAAATTTCAAGCCAATAGGAATACTTGAAATTGATGGTGGTGGTCAATATTCATAAAAAAGGACACGTTTGTGAAGGGCAATACAGATTTTGATAATGAACAACTACAAATGTTACACACTGGTGCTTTAAGTGCAAATGCTTTAGATTGCATTCTAAGGTCTTCTGTGTGTCAATGCAACAAAATGATAAAGTTTGCAAAATAATCTCAATGTTTTACCTTAGTTTTCTCAGCAGCTTGTGGCACGTATAGCAATGAAAACCTTTTCTATATTAATTTAACAGTCAAGGCCCATCTTAGCAGTGATGACAATGTCAAATTGATGCCCAAGTGGCAGCCCTTTCCAGCTCAAAATAAATATTTTAATGTTTTAGTAAGTGAGAAATGCTAATGATGTGGCCATGGTTAAATAAATGCAATTTTATGCTCAACGTTCCCTTCAGTGAGAGAGTGCATTATACACAAATCTGCTCATACCTAATGATTTTCATATATAACGCATTGTCTCTCATTCTGCATTTAAAGTTAGGCTGATATGTTTAATTCAATGGAAGTAATTATGCGGTAATAAGGTGCTGGAGAGTGGACTGGTAGACTGGTGACTCTGCTGGTGTCAGACAGAATGAGTTCCTTTCCTAATTAAGATCACTTTGTTCCCCTGTTCCGTCATATTGTTCTGGAGTATTAACGCTTCTGTATGATAAGGTCACAGCCTGCTCTACACACACTATGGCTCGTATTTTAGGGCATCATCAAGCCTCAGGCACAAAGCTAAACGTCAACCTGGATGAGCATGTCCGTTCCACTAATGATGGCAAGTCACATTCATTTTCATCTAAGGCCTCATATCTCCATGCATTTCCTTTTAAAAGGACCAGTCTGTGTGCTGCAGCTAAACAAAAGTGTAACCAGCAACAACCACAATGCCGTTAATCACACATTTTCAGGGACAGATTCAGTGATTGACAATGTATGTTAGCTAAGAGGAGTCTGGTGTATTAAGTTCTGAAATACAGCAATACAAGTGTTTTATGAAGGTTAGAACAGTGACAAGCTTACATTCTTGTTTAAGCTCTTAGAATCATGAGCAGGAATAGTGGCTTAGACACAGTTAGAACAATGTATTTACTCATGAGTGACTGATTCCAGTATTACATTTACACATTTTATTGTAAATTTGGAGGGGATTAATGGTAATAGAGAGGGGACAAGTTACTAAGTTCTAAAATTCCTCTGCTTGTATTCATGATGATATATCCGCCAATTCAAACCACAGCTCAAAACACCACAGAAAGGAAGCCAAATGGAGCGGGCAAACATTATGTTTGAAAAAATAAATAAAAGTCTGAATAGATGGCTGGCTCCGGTGTGTATGCTCTACGGCTAACATGTTGGAGTGGTAAGGAGGAAAAAGATAAGGGCTGTGAGGTTTTCACACGACTGAGGGCTGTGAGAAGGCTCAGGAGTGATATGTGGTGACAGCACAGTGCCACGCTGTTGACACAGCCTGCATCTCCTGGGTACTGAGGGCGGGATGGCCCCGGGCTTGATTATTTACAGACCTGCATGCCTTCACAAAATGTTCTGTAAGGACACCCTGAGAAACCCTCCTTTGCCAGGCCTTTTAATTGGATCATAGCTATCATTTATTAATGGGACTGACTATATGCAAGTCTAGTTTTTTCATGCCCCATGATTATTAATGGCTGCTGGATCAAAAGACTGATATGACCTGTACGATACTACATGTCAGCCTGAAAGAGGAATACATTTCCATCACCAAATTGCTGGGAGTGGATGGGTGAATATGCCATTCACACAGGCAGGAAAAGCTCAGGGTTTTTGGAGTATGTTGACCCTGTAAGACATACCCTGGTAATTTCAGTGAAATCCCGTAAAATATTGACTTGCATTGACTTGCATCATGCAGTCAGTTTGAATGGAGGGTTAGACAGATATTCATCTCTACTGAAGGCTCAATACAGTCATTCTACTCAACTCTTCTAAGATCTCTGGGAACGAGATTGTTTAAAAAATGATTGTTGGAATTGTTCTGAGAAGATTTACAATTCAAGACAATAGTAAGTCGTGTGCCTGATATGCTTACATGTCAACAACTTCAATTGTCAAGCCTCACGATTACACCATATGACAAGCCCACAAGCATATATATATATTCATTCTTGCAATTTTAGCTGGCAGTGTCATTTTGTCATTGGAGGTGAGATGTCACCTTTCGAGAACATCGAAACAGAATGAATAATAATATGTATGTTGAAAATGTGGTTTTAACACTAAACCCATAACTAACTGGACTGCACTTGATTAATCAGACATGCATCTTCTCTTCTATTCAATCTCCCCTAAACTACTAAAAGCCTCCTTCAGGGTTCTCTGTGGTATATTCACTCATTATCATTGATTTAGGAGCTCAGAAAGTGGGAGTGCACTTGAAACATTTAACAAATGCT
The DNA here is from genome assembly GCA_023631565.1 of Gymnocephalus cernua. Taxonomy (NCBI): domain Eukaryota; kingdom Metazoa; phylum Chordata; class Actinopteri; order Perciformes; family Percidae; genus Gymnocephalus; species Gymnocephalus cernua. The sequence goes on from CM042435.1 coordinate 24,534,628, forward strand.
TAATGAGAGCTAAGAGAATTAACAAAATAAAATCCCTGCTTTGAACATCATTTCTCTTACTAATATTCACTAACACATCTGTGTCACTGTGAAACAGGATATCTAGAACAACCTTCCAATAATATCCTATAAGCCACATGTTTCAGGCTTGTCACTGTCGCTCAGCGCAACCAAATGAGACGTGACATTCTCTTGACTGCTTACTTCTTCAAATTAATTATTTATAACCTGGGTGGAAAAGTGTGTCAGAGTGGAATTTAATTGTCAAAGTCTCATTATGCTAAAGGACATTTTCTTGTCACTCACTGGACTAAATTGCCTGAGCATCCTCCTCAGGACAATCATCGACATGAGAATATTTCATATTGCAAAAAATACAAGGACAAAGTCTTATTTTGTAATCGCACAAAGGAAAACTATGAATTTGTGTGCCACATATGACATAAGACACCACAGAGCACAAAGGAAAAGGATAAATGCTGCCATATGGACAGTATATATGAGTTATTGACCAAGCATTTTCAGTTGGGATAGAAATGCATCAGTGTCAAACAGGAACCAACAAGGCGACAGCTTCCAGCCATGTGCTGTCCCTATTAGTTAAAAATGAAGCGTGCATTGAGACTGCCACAAGCCCTCTTTAGAATGCCACTGAGGATGATAACACCATACGTCAATCACTTTCATGAAAGATGCATTAGGGTGACAGTTGCAACTTAAAAAGGAAAATGCAAGCACTCGTCTTTGAAAAGCAAACCCTTTCTGTAGCCCGTGCTATATCAAGGTATTACCGTCTACACATCAGGATGTATCACTATATTTTTGCACTTCTGTCCTGGAAATAACCTTTTGTCAGCAAAAAAAAGCCTGGCACGAACACATGTTTATATGTACCCCCTTTTTTGTAGCAAAGCTTGAAAGATTTTTGAACCCTAAAGTTCAACATGATTGTTTGATGTGACAGATGTTAGAACAGGAGTGGGCGGATTTGACTGATGTTGAGCTCTCAGCACTGTGCTATGATTGAGATTGGAATTACAGCTGTTGTGAAGAAAGAACCCGTGCTGACTTATGACTGATGTGCTTTGTGTATGCATGTGTCTATCTGGGCACGGGCACCACTTTATGCATTATCAGTACGTATGCAAATACATGTATGCGTGTGAGTATAAAACCTGTTCTTTCAGCAAATTAATGTCTGATTTATGTGTTATCAATATATAAGAACCTTTTCTGAAGGCTTTTACAAAATGCGTTGCTATTACATTTCCACAAGGGTGCTGTGTTGAATAACAAGTTGAAAGAATCAAGAGTACAACAATAATACATAATGACTAGGGGTTGTCCACGTAGCAAGGCCTTAATGTGCTAATGAGTTTAAAATGCAGTTTAACACAAGACTGTCAATCAAGCCTTTGGCATTTTGGCATCTGACAGTTAGGTCATGTGTTCCTCTGAGGGACGCAAGCACTTTGCCCACATTACACTTGGCTTTGTCACAGATTGTTGAGCCCCAGAAGGAAAGCTTGTATTGTAAATGTTAAAATGAACAGCCATTGATATGCATGTCATTGTCCATTGAGGGAAATCAGTTTGTTTCTAGTGGTTAAAGGGATTTAACCGTTTGTTGAAATAGGGCTTATCACGGTCTCCCCTAGCTGTAGATGGGTGGGTATGGCGTCATTTTTTAGTCAAAAGTTGTGAGCGTGTAAGACATGATCACGAGCACATTATGTTATTTCACACGCGCAAAAATGAACCTTCAGCTGGCATGATAAAAGTACTCGCGCACAAATTCAACAACCGAGAGGTGTAGGTAGCTGCGAGCGAGCGCCTTACTCTGCTTGTACAGTGGAATCCTGCTCGCGCGCAGCGGGCTTCTGCTCGCGGAGTGCTGTTTTGCTCGCGGAGTGGATTTCTGCTCGTTCAGCTGATTTCTGCTCGCTCGAGTACATGACTTTTGACAATTTGGGGGCGGAAACCAAGGAGGGCACTGACCCTCTTATGATTGGTCACTTTCACACAGGGACATCCTTGATTGACAGCTCTCATTACAGGAAGCACGGAGTCAAAGTATCTGACGGAGTTCAGTCATTCAGTTAACACTGCACAGTGGACGGAATGGCGGCGACACCTGAAGATGTAGGCGTAAGTGATATTGATGATATGGTGGGGGCTGTGTGTTTGACAGTGTTATAGCCATTTAATCTGAAATTTGTTGAGAATAAACTCATTAAATATTGAGAATAAAGTCGTTGTATTTCGAGTTTTTTTCTCAATATTTAATGAGTTTATTCTCAACAAATTTCAGATTAAATGGCTATAACACTGTCAAACACACTTACGCCTACATCTTCAGGTGTCACCGCCATTCCGTCCACTGTGCAGTGTTAACTGAATGACTGAACTCCGTCAGATACTTTGACTCCGTGCTTCCTGTAATGAGAGCTGTCAATCAAGGATGTCCCTGTGTGAAAGTGACCAATCATAAGAGGGTCAGTGCCCTCCTTGGTTTCCGCCCCCAAATTGTCAAAAGTCATGTACTCGAGCGAGCAGAAATCAGCTGAACGAGCAGAAATCCACTCCGCGAGCAAAACAGCACTCCGCGAGCAGAAGCCCGCTGCGCGCGAGCAGGATTCCACTGTACAAGCAGAGTAAGGCGCTCGCTCGCAGCTACCTACACCTCTCGGTTGTTGAATTTGTGCGCGAGTACTTTTATCATGCCAGCTGAAGGTTCATTTTTGCGCGTGTGAAATAACATAATGTGCTCGTGAGCATGTGTTACACGCTCATAACTTTTGACTAAAAAATAACGCCATAGGTGGGCCAACGCATTTTTTGTGCATGCATTGTTTTAGTCTGGTGCAACACAGGCAGCACCGCTGCTAGTTAGCTTAGTGTAGTGAATGGAATCCTATGTTGCTGGTTAGCATGTTGTGAGTAAAAGTGAGCCAACAAAATACAAAAAAAAAACCTAATTACCTGCACTGAAAAAAATGTGTTGGCCCACCTATCTACAGCTAGGGGAGACCGTGATAAGCCCTATTTCAACAAACGGCAGCATATCCCTTTAAGCGTAATGTATTTACCAGCACGCTGTATCATTGACCCATCCAGTCCAATTGTGTTCAGCCATTATCAACGCTATGTAAAGTGATGTGTTTTCCTGGCTCTGAGATGCAGTAATTGCCTGACTCACACCAGCTAAGTTGTTGCAATGCACATTATTTTTGGTACCTTCAGAAAGGAAATAGGCAGAGTTTAATTCCCAAAATGTATTCAAACATTTTTAGCATTACAACTTCAAATTAAAGAAGAGAGCTCTTCAAAACATTTCACAGGGGTAAATATTTCAAATATCTTCCTCACATCAAAAGATATTTCACATAGTATGCTCATTTTTAGGTTTATACTTGTATTGTGCGTTTCTACTAAAATGTTTACGTGTTTTAATGTCCAAAAACCCATTATTTTTACACATAATGTCTGTCTGAATATACCTGTATACTATGTCTGGAACACTTCATTTTACGTGTAGCCGTAAAGACACCAGAGAAACTGCTATTATTGGAGAGACTGACTTCTGCTAAATTCAGGAGTGTGTGTGTGTGTTTGGTGTCTGTGTGTTCAGATTGTAATTTATCTGAGAAGAAGTGTGAGGTTAAGGTTAATAGTCTTTTTCCAAAAGTATTTTCCAGACTGACCTTTAAGAATAGAATCGTAAGAAGGAGCTCTTTCTCTGCGACAGTAACAGTAAATATTTTTCGTAAGAGAACCTTAAAGTTTCTACAGCGACAGACAGATATTATCCAGATCTCAATTTTAGAATTGCATTCAAACAAGAGAAAGAGTCACACTTAACAAAACCTTTAGAATTGCAGAATAGTGAAAACACATTGCTATTCGGAAAGATGCATCCACATATAAAACTCATGCAGCTTCTTTTTTCATAATACTCTCCTACTGTAGTGACAATATGGTTCTATTCCACTGAGTCAATTTTCCACAATTGACATTAGTTCATCTCTGTCATTTTCCTCAGTTGAGGTGAGAAATGAGAAGGCTTCAGAGGAAGATTGGCCGGACGGCTAGTTATCTTGAGCGTATGGAAACAAAGAGAAGGAGAGCGGCAGCACCTCAATACTTTGCCTTGTCACAAGGGTCTCAAGAAAGTGACTGAAATTTAATTTTTGGAGTCACTAACTTTTGATTTGTCAGATCCTTGCAACCTGTCATCATTTCAAATGTGTCTGTGGGCCTCCACTGCTACCTTAAAACTCTGACTCGAGTCCTGTATAATTTCCCCATCTTCCCAGCTCCCTCTGTGCTAAATTGCATTGGAAGATGGATTTTTGGCATCTGAGGCTGTCAGGTCTCAGCCATGGAAGACTTTATGCACTAGTACACCCGCTATGAGTGTGAATTCTGGAGGGATGGGGGGATATAAGTGTGGTGAGTCAAGTACTGCCACTCCAGCAGGTCTCTGGGCATTTTTCTGGCTGTGATTGTATGCATTTAACAATAGTGGCAATGCTGTAGATCTCCTTTTTCCCCCTTCTTATCTTTCCTTTCTCCTTTCTTTCTCTGTCTCTCTAAATATATTTCTCCTGCATTCCCTTAATCTCACTCTCTCGCAGGTGTAATAATGATGATAGGATCTGGTCCGGCAGCAATCTGAACCCATCTTCATTCCAGACTGAACTATCTTCATTTTCATTACAGTTATTGCAGTGTGCATATGCATTGATTGTAGAACATATTTTACACTATAACATGGCCTGGGTGAATATGCTATTCTAAATTGGCTGAATGATGTTCATTAATTTTTGATAAAGAGACCCCCTCCCTACCCTAAACGTAGTTATCACCAGGAATGGACATTTCATTTGTGGGCTTGAAAAAAGAAAAAAATCATGTCTAGCAAGTTAAATTTAAAGATGTCTATGCTTAGAAGTAAAGATTGTCATTGTCTTCTCCATGTCAGTCACAGCTGTCACCGCTGTGATAACAACGTGAAAATCCAAAGATGTTGTGTTGTGTTGTCCTCCTCCATGTTATTTGTGCAAACAAGACTCTTCCCTTCCCTGCATATTCACAGCTTAAATGTATTTCTCCCCATCTACCTCATCTGATAAGCACACCTATACACACTTGAAAAAGGGCGAGCGAGCGCCACAGAAAGAACGAACAAGCAAGAAGCTGTCAGAGCAATCAAGCTGCCAATATTTGCTGACGGTAACTTGGCAATATTAGTCTAGCACTGTTTGAGGGGGAAAGCCTGCTGGTCATGCTAACGAAGCAAGTGGTCGTCTTTGAGAGGTCAGGATGCCAGTGATTCTCTATGGACAGTTGGTACTGGCTAAATGCACAAGGCTTGTAGCGTTGATAAATTTGATTGATATTATATTAATAAGTTGAACTTATACAGTATATGTGGCAGACTAACCATGTTCATAACCTGCCAGACCGCTCTAATCATATTGCCTGGCCAATACAACACATAGGACAGCAATATATCTTGGGCTTCAATGTATAAATTGTATAGCAATAAAAAAGAACTATAATTTGTTGTAAGATAGCGAAAAATTGTCATTATGTATGTTTTATAAACTAATGAACTTGTTACATGCCATCACCAGAATGTACACTACAATCTTTGTCTTAGTTACAGCAACATAGAGCTAACAGAAGTGCAATACTTTAGATTAATTGGCTAACTGTCTGACATTGGCTAATTGCCTGAGGGGGCTGTGGCTGTAACAAACGGTAAGAAAAAGGTGCTAGTTGGAACTATACATCACAAATTAAGCTGTGAATTTTATGCAAGGTGCAAAAAATAAATTACTAAAGCCAGACATTAACAAGCTGTCTACATGACATTATATTTAATTAATGTTTGACACAGAGGCAAAGTATTTCCCTTTGGGTGAAAATAGTATAAAGGGAAGTTCTTTGTTTGTTGGTCTTCACATAGAATATGTGATTTAGGCAGATCCAGTTCTACTTTAAGATTAAAGTATGCTGCTCTGCATTTTAATTGGTTATTTTTCGATTTCAGCCAAAGTCAGGTGAATGTGTGCATGAGCACACTCTCACACGTTCAATCCAGCTTTGCTCCTTTGTCTCCTCCCAACACTCAAAGGCCCCTGTTCCCCACTCCAGCTTGGACTCCCTCAGCGCTCTAAGGTTTTTCTCTCCATGACACACACTAACAATGACTGATGGGTAACAAAGCTTGCTGGAAAATGTCACTTTGTATTCCACTCGTGTGTAAAAGCAAGTGTGGGGGAGGGGAAAGGGGAGGGAGTAGGATCAGTGAGGTCAAACGGGATGTAATGTCTACGTCAAAATGTAAAAAATGAAGGAAAAAAAAGTATAGTTTTATGGAATTGTTGGAAATTGTACTTTTTCCATGTGATCATTTGTCACAAGGGATTACGTTTGACAGAATTAATGGCAGAGCACAGCATACACACAGTAGCCGATTGGAGGTCATTATCCAGCGCAGTATGTTTGTGTTCCTCAATCAATCAACCCTAACTCCTGTCATGGCATTAGGCTTAGGTAGTCTTTTGGCAACAACTGGACAACCAGAGGTAAGGTCATCCTTTGGGCATTGTGGATGCTGGTTAGAAAAGCACTGTTTGACTTAAATTAGATGACTCTCATATCTCAAGTTAAAGGTAATAAGGTTGGTGACTTTCACAAACTTACAGCTACATGTTTGTACAATTGTACATTTTAATTCAAAACAAGCACTAAACAACAACATATATACACAGTATATATATTCAATAACTTGAAAAATAACATTATTTTATACTGTACAATGCAAACAATGCTGCAAACAATCAACAAATTCAAAATATATATGAACCTTTTTATTGTATCTGCTCTCAAAAAAGACACTTCCTGAATGTAGCGGAGTCTGAACACAACAAAAGCACAAAAAGCAGCAACCAGAAAATCAACAGGTAACAATAGGTAATAATCAATTATGGTTTGTCAATGATCGATGCAGCATCGTCCAGCTCCGCATCGCGTTATCAGTACTTTTCTGATTAGTGATTCACACTGATTCATACAGTTCACAACTCCCAACATGGCCACAAAACATGCAATTTTTGGGTATTGGCTGCTATTGATTCACACTATAACAGTTTTCTTTTACAGCATCTCCTATAATTTGTACCTAGCTAAGATAAATATTTTCTGATGTATTGTAGTATATGGTATAAATTCCCACAACCGAACCTTGTAATGCAGTTAACCTGTATCATCTGTAAGTATACATTTTGATCATTTGCGTATACAAGTCATTTATGTGTCTCTAAAATTACTAATTCATGTGCACGGATTAGTTAATTGGTCTGTTGAATAAATAATTTGTGTGCATAAATGACTTGTTATTAATTAATAATTTGCGTCCTTAGATAACCCAGTTTTCCCCCTCAAATTAATAGCATCAAGTAGTCAGTCACTTAGCAAGATGGAGTGTGTGTCTTGAGGCAAGCTAGCAGCTGTGTTTTTGTGTATAACTGAATTCATTTCCTCAAATTAGTAGTGTTCTGTCCAACTTCTTGTTCTGTCTGAAATTAAAATAAAAAAAAATTAAATTAAATTGTTTCTGCTACAGCATACATAACTGCTGTTGAATGACCCAAGAAACATTCACCGGGAAAAAGTGCACTTACATCAGTTTGCAGGCTGGATAACTAATTAGCTGCTCAGCTGCAGCACAATAAACAGCATGGTAACGTACCTGTAAATGTTACTTTGGTCCAGTTAGATGCTGGTCTTCAATACCACTACCAAGACACTGCCTGCCCATGACTTGTAGCTATACAGCGCGAGGCTGTTTACTTTGTCTCTCGTTCCCTGCAGTGTAACACTGGAAATGTGGCAGGCTGCTGTCAATCAAACACAGACATGCCCCTCCACCCGACTGAGATGTAAAGGAGCTGTCGGATTTCTGATATTTCCCAAAATACCTTTTTTTTCTACCTTTTTAAAGAATAATAAATTAAATGATGAACAATACATTTATATTATGAAATTATTTTGACCACAAAAGGGATGACTAAATGTGATTTCATTTCGGTAAATTTGTACAATTATATTATCAAGTGATTTTTTATTTTTTTTTTATTTTATTGTCGCAAGTTACTAAACAGTTTGCCCTGATACCTGCCAGGCTGAGTGTGCATTACCGGCTGAAAAGGTTTGATGTGTAGGCCTTGAACACACACTGGGCACACAAATCCCATTAGTGGTGATTTTCTACACAGTAAATTCAGAAGTCAATTAGTCACCCACTAATGGTGAGGACAAAGTTTCACTTATCTTATCAACTTTACTCTTGCAGTATCATCAGAGTGCATTTCTCTACATGCTGAGGGATATAAATACCTCGGTGCCATTCACTGTGTTCCAGCACATTTGAGCTGCACTTTACAAAAAATGACATAAACAGGTCTGACCCTTACATAACTATAATCTAACCTTATTCCTTCACATAAAATACTGATCTCTCTCTCTCTCTCTCTCTCTCTCTCTCTCTCTCTCTCTCTCTCTCTCTCTCTCTCTCTCCTTATGTTTATGCTTGAGAGCAACATTATACCATAAGCTTGTCATTTATTACGTATAGATTCTCCTATGCAGCACTCTTTCAGTGTTGCCTTTCTTCATGTCTTAGGATGCTCCGGGTCATTTGACATTGTTAGATGGCACAATAAATAAGAACAAAAAAAAATTAGGTTCTGATATATCATAGTTAAGTACATTTAAATTGTTAACATTTAAATTGTAGACATTCAACAGGAAATACAGTAGAGCAGCAATTCTTATAGGTGTTGTCAGTCAAAATCTCAGTCTAAGTGATTCATTTCTTAATATGCACATACACATTATATGCAACATTGTCACGATTTGCGTGACACATCACAGAATCATAATAGGCTTTCAGGACATTTTTTCATTAAAAAAAATGACTGGAGGCACACTGACATTTGTCCCTAGTCAGCTGAAGGCTGGCATTGCTGGAACAAATATCAACAAAACAGCTTTTGAATTTATTACATTTAGGTCCCAAACAGCATTGTGCGTGTTCACCACTCTCAAAGCTAAGCACTGAGGTCTTTCTTTATGATTTTTCTTCTTTGAAGTAAGGAAACTTATAAAACAAGAACAATTCAAAGAGCACTTTTCACCTCCTCCTTGACTCGATCAGTTGTAGAGAAAAATATCACTGTGTGATGCTGATTAGCAGCTGTGGCTATGTCTTCATCCACATTCAGTTAGGCTGGATCTACAATTGGGGTGCCCTGGTGTGCACCCAGGGGACGCGCATGACAGTGTGCCCTTGTCTATGTATAGCAAAGACTGGAGAGAATCAAAAAATGAATACTCTATATGAAGCGCAGATGTCTAAGGTAGTACTGTAGTAGGCCTAGCTTTTGTGTCTGCAAAAAAAAACTTACAAGACGGCGGAACAGGGGCGTACTACAAAATTCTGGGCTCTGTAGAAAAGCATTCGCTCTGGGACCTTTCCCGCATCCACAGCTATTTATTCTAGCATCTTTGTGTGCCCTCCTAACATGAGGGCTGTAGGTACTCAGTCACATTTCCACCCCCAGCCTGACACCCCTGCTATGGGTCTTATAATACATTCCTCGAACAGGAAACAAAGCTCCATGAGCAGAAATGGATAAAGAAAAGGGTCTTTTGAATGGTATGTTGAGTTTCTAAGCCCTTCAAGATGGTTCTCTCCACAAGACTAAAGTTATTTGCATGTACTGTCGATCTGAACTGAGTTACCCCCGGAGTACGTCCAGTCTCAAATACCACTTGGGCATTAAAAATTTGAAAAACTGTCCCTTTTGAAGTACATTTAGAACAAATAAAAAATGTGTCAACTAGTACACTCATGCAATTAATCGCAATTAAAAACTGTAATTGATTGACAGCCCTACTATATACTGTATATAGCATGCTTTTAAAAGGGAAACTGATAAATCTAGTGATATACAGTGGAAATCATCTACTGAGCTAACAATACTGGTAACAAAAAAAGAAATTATGGATTGCGGCCCTTAAACATGCCATTGTTTCAGTGTGGTTTTAATCCAGCCAGTGCAGTACCTTTGTCATGAAGAAGTGGGTGTGATTTCATCTAAAGTAGGTTAAAAAAAAAAAATTGATGCTGTCCATACTGAGAATACAGAGCAAAATCCTTCTTATAGCCAGCTGGTGTTTGATTTAGTGTTTTAAAGCATTACACACTTTTCCCAGGAAATTGTACCTGCTCATCAAGGTTATATAGTGCAAGGCGTTCAGGGCGCCTCTCCCTATTACAAGTCAGTGTACCATCACAATGATTTTTAAAGCTGTTGTTTTGAGGTAAAACATTTGCATAATGTTGCTTTAATAATACAACATCATTTAATAGTCAATAGCCTAATAAATACCTAAATGCAGCCAATCAATAGCTAATGTTCCATTTAACTGGTCATCTTTACTAGAGTCATAGCACAGTCTATTGTGGGATCAGTGAGAACAGTGAGGCTTGGCTGTATTCACTTTGTCTGTCAGCTCTTAAATCAAGAGACTCTCCAGTATTAGTCTTACAGGGCAACCGGGGTGATTTCAAAAGCATCGTTCTCCACAATGGCTATCTTGAACCAGTGAAGCAGAGAAAGTGAGAAAGCTTTCAATTCTATCTTTTCTCACCTAGAATAAGGCAATTTTATTTCCCTATGGAAATATGCTGATGATGTATCTGGCTTTACCATTTATGTGGTTGTCGCTGACACTGATTTATTTCCTCTAATAAAATCCTTTTGCAAATGTATGTCACTAATGTATGATTCTGACCAAATCTTTGAGGCATATTTTCAACTGCAGTGTTCTTTGAGGAAGCAAGATTGAGCTTTGAGATGATAGAAACTTTATTTATTTATTAAAATACTTTATTTGTCATGAATGACGCACTTCTCACTCTGTACAACTACCTGCAAAAACTACCCATAAGATTTATATATCAGGCAGCTCACCTGTGTTCATGCAGTACGTATTCTATAATTCATTGGAATAGGTTAGATATTTGCTCAGCCTCTGGCCTTGCCTGCTGCAATACTCTGTGCTCAATGGAGAAAGCACCAGGGGCCAAGGATATTTGCTGCTAGCATGCCCACGGCGTATAACTGCATAACAACTGTGCCAAACCAAAACAATATGCAGGCATTTTGTTTGCCTGGAAAAGTTAACCAGCCTTTTGGTAGGCAGAGTTTTAAGGCTATTTACTTTAATAGACCCTTGCATATCATATATGCATTTGCTTCCTGAAAACACTTCAGCCCAATAATGATTGGTTATGTCTGCACATTAGTTTGTGAATAAAGTAATTTTAGAAGGTATTGAAAGAGAGTTTTCAGTGTGAAATTTCCTGGAATAGAATCAGAACTGTCAGAACTGAGCCTCAATAGTTAAGCTTAATCTGCTGAAAGTGGAGTTTCTCCTTCAACATGCTCAATGTCCTTAGAAAAACTCCAACAGCAAGGTGCAGTTATTAGTCAGAGTTTGTTAGACTTGTGCCAGGTTTTAAGCAAAATCCCAGTGGGATTGGTTTAGGTTTCATGAGATGCTTTCCTCTCACTGGTGCTCCTCTGTTTCAAAGAGGATTACATGCCAAGGACATTAATGCCATACAATTATTTGTTTTTTTTGGCATAAAGGTGACTTGTTGAATTTAACTGTTAGAATATATATATATTTTTTTAAAGATAAGCATGCTTTTTTTGACATGTCATCAACATTACAAAAATAAAATATGTGAATAGCAGAAGCAGGTTAGGGTTATAGAGTGGAACTTAAAACCAAATTGTCTGACTCTCACAAATCTCTCCAGTTGTTGATTAGAAAAATGGTTTTCTGTCCATACTGTCCTTGATTTTAATGTGAGAACACTTAAAGGTTCTATGACAGGGTGGCAGTAGCTCAGTCCGTAGGGAGTTGGGTTGGGAACCGGAGGGTGGTTCAAGTCCCCTTACGGACCAAAGTACGGAGTGTGGACTGGTAACTGGAGAGATGCCAGTTCACCTCCTGGGCACTGCCAAGGTGCTCTAGAGCAAGGCACTGAACCCCCCTCAACCGCTCAGGGCCCCTGTTCAGCCGTCGCAGCCCATTCACTCTGACCTCTCTCCATTAGTGCATGTATAGGACCTGAGCACGTGTGTATTACAGGCCTGTGTGTAGTGTATAATAACAACAGAGTGTAACACTGTAATTTCCCCATAGGTGATCAATAAAGACTATACCTTATTATTATTATTACATGCTGCTTTTATATAAACCTTAGTGCTCCCCTAATACTGTCTCTGAAGTCTCTTTCCTGAAATTCAGCCTTGGTGCAGAATTACAGCCACTAGAGACAGTCCCACAGAGCTTTCCTTAGGACCTTCCATTTCTGTGTCTGTAGCTTTTAATGCTATTGAGGAGGGGAGAAGGGGGGGGGGGGGGGGGGTGGGGTGGAGGGGGGTGGGGGTGTGGCCTTGACTAACTGCCACTTTGCTTGTTTTCAAGCCATGATGTCTCTCAAATGCAAAGGAAGTAGTTATCCAAATTGAATGTAATTAATAGCACTTGACCATGGATGGATAATGACCTATTAATATCCAAACAATGACTCTGAATCTATAATTTTACATTAATTTGCCACTGTTTTTCTTCTGTGTTTTTTCCGGCCTGTTTAATGTAATTTATTTTACTTTCGTTTCTAATAGTTACAGTTGCTATGGTGATCTCTGAATGTAAAAGATTGGTGACACTGGCAGCACAGATCAGGAGGATGTCACAATTATGAAGAGATCTTATTTAAAGAATTGCACAAAAAAAGTAACGTATCTGTCTGAGCTATATACATATCATCTGTATGGTCATCAATAATTCTCATTAAAATGTAAGTGCATTGAGAAAACCTGACCAATGACCTCAAATATACTGAGTTTTTAACGAATACTCTGATTGGTCAACACTATACATAGTTATGGAGTTACCCTGTATTCTGTCAGAAAACAGCACAGAGGGAGTGGAGGGAAGCGTTGGGAAGGAAGATTGCCTTAGTGACTGGCAACAGCAAGGTATTCTGGGATAAGATGACAATGATGTGTTTTTTTTGTGCCATTTCTCTCATATCTCTTGATCTCAAACATGCAAATTATTCTTTCACACTATTAAAGTTAAGTGGAGAAGATGAGCAAAAAGCGAGGGATTTGGTCTGTCATGGTTGAGCGAGTGAGCGAGCAAGGCAGACGCTGAGGCAGAGGGAGGGAATACAAACTAGATGCTTATGTTTCGGACATGATGGCCAACAAGAAATGGGTGTTAGTACGCACGTCAACCGAGCCACACTGCCTCAACCCAATGAAAATTGGCTGAGCAGAGAGAAACAGTGACAAATTAAATGGGCCGTCAAAAGCAGTGTGTGTGCTAAAAAGACAGAGCAAGCATTTCCTGATGGAATTAAAATCATTGCACTTAATCTTTAACTGCCACCTAAACTGAATTGCATGTTGGACAACAGCACTCTAACATGTTAGATGTGATGAAATTACATCATATATATGGGGCACTAAGTAGGGAGGGGTGGGACTCTAAATTATCTAAATAGACAGACAGACAGCTAGATAGATAGATAGATAGATAGATAGATAGATAGATAGATAGATAGATAGATAGATAGATAGATAGATAGATAGATAGATAGATAGATAGATGTCTTCTTATTTTATGTTGGAAAATGATTTAGCTTGTGTTGTGTCATAAACTTGGATTAGATTATACACGGCCACATAACCTCCACTGTAACAACTATCTCCATCGTCACACACAATATATTTCCCATTGTAACAGAGTAACAGATGGTCGACATGTCATTGTCTAATGCTTTTTTTTTAACACAACATATTTTTATGGCTGAACGGACAGATGCATGAGATGGATTGGTGGGTGGACTGTTGGGTGTGCTGTTGGGTTAAAGGAGCACACTTCACTGCTGACACTTACTTGGCTATTCTGCGGAGTGACGTGGACAGAAATAAGCGGGTGGTGTAAAAAGAAAGTGACAGCATCAAATGACCAATCCTCTCCTCTTATTCCAATGTAAGTGTTTCTGAGTGATGAGTGAGGTGTTGGGAAGTGCTGCTGACAGCTAAGAAATGATCTCTCAAATAGAATTCAAGAATGATAGTACATATTGCTAGGTGTGCATGAAATGGTCAAGGCTACAGCTATCCCGAGATACACATTTACGTTTCATTTAAAATATATATTATTGATTGACACATAAACACTGGACCCGCAGTGAATGCAAGGAGAGATATGATTTGGAATAGGAGACGTACTCCATGGTCTCCACCTAAAGATATATGACGAAAGGCTTCAGCTGAAGATGTTAGGGGCCGTTGTCCACTGACAGCAGCTTTTAGCTTAATCAGACAGCATAAGCACCATAAAAATGGATTGCAAATAATTTTCCAGGTAATAAAGTATTGATGTTTGTCAGGACTTAATGTGTAAACAGCACAATAATTCATATGCTCTACAAAGTGCTGATGGTAGTGCATAAGTCATGACTATGTGTCATTCACAGCTTGTTAGTATCTTGTAGTTCAAAGACTACTTAGTGCTATTATTTTTTCATCTTTTGAGGGGGTTAATTTATAACTCTGGACTTTTTCCGCAGAAATTAAATCCTGAGAAAGAATGGAAATGAAACACATGGAATATGCTACAAATCCATTTACTTATAGATGACAATTCCCCATAGTTAAGACAGCTTTTTTTGTTATTGAATTACTCCTAACAATAAAACATATTTAGACAGCCTTGTTTATGAACGATTCCAATAAAAGTTGCTGACTCCACCTCAGTACTAATTGTTAACATTAAAACATAATTAAAAAAGTGACGATCAAGCAGAGACGCAACCAAGCTCTGCTTTGCTAATTTAAAAGTTAAACAATAATGTCATCCCTGACGTATCACAGTGTGACTGTTTTAGGGCAAAGTTGCTAATGAGGACAGTAACTGCACATTTGTGTTGTTTTGCATTCACATATGGATAACATGGTCATTAGGAGACATTATGCAATGTGGAACATTGTATAAACTTGTATCTATAAACTTTAAACGTTTGCATAAGCACTGCGTGTAATCTCCCACGTTACAGAGGACAAGATTTTCATTTGTTCCACCACAGAGGGAAGCTGTCTCCTGCATATTAGCATGTGAGGTCGTCCGGCCCCTGTTGCATACCATCTTCACACTATCAATACATATTCATCAGCATCAGAAAGCTATTCATTTGCCAGATTGGAAAATGGTCAGTGAAGAGAGCTTGACATTCACTTTGTGCTGAATTGTTCTCACTTGACACCTCACTTGCTGATTGATGGGAAATATTATGGCCTGGAGGAAAACCAAAGTGAAAGATGAATGAGTGTAATGCCGGAGCTCTCGTCACATCTCAGAACCACAACTCTGTATTAATATTTTGTTTGGGGCTGCACCAATCCATCCCTGTTTACGTTACACATGTAGGATTGGATCTGTCATATCAGGTATTTATCTGCATTCGTCTCGTGGCTCTCTGTGTGTGTGGGACTCTGTGAGGGTACGTGTGTGTGTGTGTGTGTGTGTCTATGCCTGCTCTGAACCAATGTATTTAAATTGGTCTCGTTAGTGACACGTTCTACACTGCAGTGTGAAAAATAGAGCTAACAAAGCGCTCTTAGAGGGTGACTGTCCATGTTATATAAAGCATCTATAAGGATAGATGGTTCTTCACAAGATCAATCACATGTGGTCACATGGACAATTTCAAGGTCACAAATGCATTAAGAAAGAAAGAAAAAAGAAAGAAAGAAAGAACTAAAACTAAGTCATTCATTTACAAGTGCATAGAAATGCCTGATTAAAGCTGCACAAATTAATTAATACTGTAATCTTGTCAACATCATATTCCTCTGTTTCCTGTTATAAACCTTGTTGCTGTTACAAGGAACATGTTTGCCTCAACACACATTTGTTAAGCAGTGTGCTGGTGCATAGTTATGATGTAATTAAATTGCATTTTCAAATTATCTGTTAGCGTGTATGCATGCCTGCAATGGGTTGATGCACTTCCCCATATAGAATCACAACAATATAATTTGCTGTAGAAACTAGAATAATCAAACCACAGTGGTGTAAATCTGACTGTTGTAAAAGTATTAGCTTGGGTGTGAAGGTGCAAATAAAAGTGGTGCACATGACGGCCCAGTTTGCCTGACTAGTGATAGTAAATTATTGTGATTCTTCTCAAGGCTTTTTGTCGGTTTTCTCAAACTTGTAGGCTTCTCTTAATCTCCATCCCCTCCTTTGAGATGTGTGTATATTTAAAAACAAGAGTCAACATTATCTTCAGCAGTGTTATTTGCAGTAGTACATAGACTGAATGTGTTGCATCTGCCGGTTGCTAATTAAACTTTGGCACACTAAAGATTCACCATATATTAAATTGCAATATACTCCCACATCAACAGTAAAAATCAAACATTTGCTGTAGGCTGTATGTGAGTGCTCGGTTGTTTTCTGGCCAAAAACAGCTCCATTATTCTTGTCCAAGACGCACTGGAAAGAATCACGTTGGTATAGGTTGCTCCAAATCACCATAAAACAACCCAGTAGGCACATTCACATGTCAATATTTGACAGCTCAATGAATACAATGTGAAAGGGGTGAAATACTAAATAAGGTATCCATTAACTATACAGTAGGTGAGTGTCGCTCCTAACTAATGAATTTCTGACCCTGCCAATAAAATCCAAATTGTGATTCATTCCATCTTTCTCAGCGCTGTGACACACTCTACTGTCAGACCCTCTCACACCCCCCATGCTGAGATTTAAGCCATGGAAAAGGTCAAGCGTCTGGATCATTGTCAGTGTCAGCATATTGATAGACTTGTTAGCCAGAGATTGATTGACAGATTGACTATTAATCTGGTTTTGCGTGATCATTTCCAGCACCGGGTCATTTTTTTCATTTCTGCATGCATCTCATGACATGACTGTTTCGTGGTCATGTTTTATTTTTTTATTTTTTTTGTTGAGGCTGGTTTTGTGACAGTGCAGCCCATCATCTCACAGTGGTGGTGTTTGGGGTGTGACATTCCAAAAGGTCATTGTGAGCTTTACGGTCAGTAGGTGGCATAGTGGTGAGGGACCGTCCTATAATCAGCCCTGTAACCTGCCCTGCTTTAGTGTCTCGCGTATGACACAGAATCCTTCCCACCTACAAACGGACATGGGCATGGCTTTATGTCAGACACTGCACTTTGACCTCTGGCCTCCCTGTGGAGAAGGACAAGAACACATTTCACAAGGGAGGATCTTAAAAAAAAAAAAAAGCAGAAAGGGAAGAGGTCACTTTCAAGAGCGGCTGCGAGCACTGTTCTTGTTTCCCCTCACACTTAAATCAGGTCAAACTAAAGTTTCACTCAAACATTTCCTCAGGGCACGAGTGAAGGGAGCTTTCTGAAGTAGAACCCTGCATGCCAGCCACTTCTGCCAGTACACCATTATTTGCACTGTGGCTTTGTTGTTATGTGTCATGCCAAAATAACTACAGTAATGCTTAGTTGAAGCCAAACCAGGATTGAAAAGTCTTATTTCACCCCTAAAAAAAGTTTGTGCAGCATTTCTGGAAAATTACAACTTGGAAATGGAAAATACCTGCTTGGTTGTTTGTGCCTTCAACTTTGACTTTGCAAAGCTACTTTTATGTATTGGCAATTAATAATGAGAAGGTTGATGGGAGCACCAAGTTTTAAACTCAAGGGTCAGGCTGAAATTGCTCAATGTAATTTGTTCTGTTGAGCAGAGTGAACAGCAACAGCCAGTGCATTAAATAATGTACCAACCAATTACTCATATACTGTTTTATCTTGGAACAAACAGGACTGATACAGCAAACCAAAGGCATTCTTCTTTGAAGTTTCTGGCAGGTGGACAGGCCGCAGTATAGATTTTGCAACGGCCAGCACAAGAGCTATGTAAAGGGGCAGATTAAATGTGAATACTGCCTTTTATCTGAATGCCGTATTATTAAAGCACCAGCAGCAACACTGCTTTCAAATTTGTGATGACAACACGGTGATAAAACCATTGCAATTAAAATCTATAATTTTCTTTTCTATTTTCAATAATGTCCCAACAGTCAAGACTTGTAGAAATGAAGTGAGTTAGGGAAACAGAAGCTGCTTAATGGGTTGAACCCAGAATATTGTGGTACATACAACAATATGAATATGTTTCTCCCCAGCAATCCGTTTGAGACCCATAATGAAAGCGTAGGCACGCTCCAATGAGTTTGTTGAATGTGTATAAGATAAGTTGATATGCTTGACAAATCTGAGTTTGTATAGTCCTTCCACTGTGCATAAAACAATTGAGGTGGATCAGTGAAAACTAGTATGCTGTTTTAACTGCAACAATGCTGAATGAAATAGCATCAGTTGTTTCATATCTCAATGATCATATCTCCAAGGCTCCAGGTCATATCTACAGAAGCATGCTGGCACACTGTGCCATCTTATTTCACAGATCACAAAACCTTTTATTTTAAAATCTTAAAGATTTTAAAAAGGTAACACATTTTCAGATTTAGAGGAGATAAACATCCCAGGGTCTCCACAAACTTAGAAAACCCTTGAAAGTGTAGATTTGAGGGGGAAAAAAACAACGTATTAAAAGCTTTTGAAAATAAATGGATGACCCTGAAAGTACTTGATTTTTTATTAAAAGGTAGCACTCAAATTCGTCAATATGCCTCAGCTTTCTGGACCTCTCTCCATCTTAAGATCATCACTTCACATCCCAAGGAAACTGTGATGGATATTTGATGTAGCAGCAGTTGGAAAATGAATAATTTCCCCTACATTCATAGATGAGGAGTAAAAAAAAAAAAATAGACCTCTTGTGTCTAATTCTGACTAGTACTGCCCTATCCCACTTTGAACTGCAAGACAAGGCCTTGGCAGTCACTGAGAAGCAAAAATGCAATGCCGAGGTGAGTGGGGGAACCCTGAAATCAGATGAACTACCACAATCCCATCTTGACCACAATTCTTCTTCACCATATATTTAGAGCGCCATGACTTTTCATTACAACATAGCCAGAGGCACCAGAGACAAGCTACTAAACAGCTAGCTTATTTTATGTCCTTCAACCAAATGCACAAAAATGGTGGTTTGTACATTGCCTCCAATAATAAATAATTTAGCAATGCATTGGCTCGTAATCTCAAAGGAATCATTAGAGTGATAAATGACTTACCATGTGGCCTCAAGTGAGCAGGTGTAGCCCAGAGCTTTGACCTTGTAAGACACAGTGCTGATGGCAAATATTACCTTGGAAAAAGAGGAAAGTATGCAAATGATTAGCGTAATGATAAACTGTGAATATTATGATTCAACAATGTTGTTTTGCTCCTTGCAAAACAGTACAAATAGAATTATTCTCCATTATGTTTTGTAGGGAATTGTGCTAGAACAAAACCTTAACTGTTTACATGTGTAATTTCTTTCTCCAGGAGCAAGCAATCTACATTTAAGTAATTTCACTCTACTTTGTCCCCTCAGTTATTCACGTTTCCAAAGCAAACGACTCCCAAGTCAAATACCTCAGAGAGAGAGACAATATTTATCAAAAGAACCTCCTACGGGCCACGTTCGAGGCTAGTGTAGTTTATTTCATATCTAAAGATACATCTCAAGAAATCAAATTTAATTTTGAATGGCAGGATGTCATGCTCACAGCTTTCAATATAATCCTGCGTGTATAGTGTACGATGAAATGCAAACTGATAGAAAGCGCAAAAAGGCTGTTGAAGCACTCTTAGATCAGCCAGTGCAGGGCCTCCTAAAATAATGCATTCAATATCCTGCCAACACCAAGTGATTTTTCCCCTATGGAACTGCCATGGATTTATTTTGAATTCACATTCAATTCAATTTTTCCACATAGTATCCATAGAGAAACTAAAAGTTAGCAAAAGGCGTTCTCGCTGACAGATTAAACAGCTATGAGAAAATACCACAAGCAAGATCTGAACCTGTTGTTAAAATGCAATAACAAAACCACACAACCGTCTCCCCATAAAAGCGTGACTCATTTCCATCAGAATTGCTTAACAGGCTCATTTTATTGTGGCACGTTCCTCTAGCATCTATTCTTTTCAAGGGGTAAATGAAGTTCAAAAGCACACGCTCACTGAATGGCTGATTTGTCCTGGATGAAAGAGATAGTGGAGAAATCTACAATGGCTCCCTACACGGCAATCACGAATTGGCCTGAATGCGCAGGAAGCCATGCCACCATGAGTCTGGTCCAAGCAACTCTATTCAAATGACTACATCCATGTCCCCCTGTAGAAATGGCTTAAATGAGCCTGTTAGCCTTAGAACGAGTCGGAGAGGAAAACAGGACATGTCAACCAGGGAGAGATCAACAGGGAAACAAGAGGGGCATTTGTTTCCGCCTCGGGGAGTTGTACTAGCTCGTATCCTCTGCTCTCCCCTGCCATGATTTGACAGTCTATGCTGATGCCCCAAAACACAGCTACATTTAATGAATGAAAGGCAACTTCACATAGTTTTATGTCAAATTTGTCTCTAGGAGTAGAACTTTTCGACTACTTTGTTTCCGCTCCCTTTTTACAGAATTCTTTTAGGCATCCCCCCCCCCCCCCCCTTGCTCATAAAAGATAACGCAGGGAATTGTTTGTTGCACAACAATGAGTTATTATTAGAAGCAAAATCACGGCAAGGAAGGTGTCATTGAAACAAAGTAAAAATCTTAACAGTTCATTCTTTCCATCTGTGTTTTCTGAAAATATACCACTGAATGCATGATGAAACACACCACAGACTGAAAATAATTGCTATTTCAGATTCATAGCAAGAATGTGAGTCTGGTCCAAAGCCAGTTCCTTGGCAAACATCTCCAAAATAAGATAGTTTGCTAGCTCCCTATTGCTCTTTTTCTGGCAGCAACGCTGTGTTTAACTATCAGCTTGACTGCTTCAAACTCAATTGAATCAAGGTCTCTTAGTTTTGTTGTCACCCGGTCAACAACCCAATGTTATACCCTATGAAACTAATTTCCCTGTGTGTTCTATTCCCTCACAGCACAGATAAAAAATAAAAATAAAAGTCTTCATCTAACTGAGCACCGATGCTTTGCATTGTTCATGAAATAATCTGTGGGATTAGTATTGGACACAGTGCTAATTTTGAGCAGTGAAGGTGAGTGTGTGTGTGAAAAAAAAGAGTTGCCTCCTCCTTCCCGAGGGAGCAACATTTGCGGTTACTGTGGTGACCAATGACAGACTGCTTCCCCCCCTTACCACATAAAGTTTATTTACTATTGCAGCTGTTCAATTTTGCTACACATACCCCACCTTTTCTCTTATTTGGTGTTAATGCCTGGAGAAGTGCACCTTGCGCCTTGCCTCTACCTCAAAGACATGAAAAAAACTGCTGCAGTAGCACAAGTCCCCACATACTTAGAAAACAACCTCGAGGTTGCAGAGTATTCAAATTAGAATAATAATAATTAGAATTCAGTAGGTCAGCCCTCTTTATTAGAGCATTGGGTTGGAACTTGCCATTTAAAGGTTTGTATTGTTTGTTTTGTTTCCATCCTCACAGGCTATTACTTTGCAGGGGGCTCGCGTAACTGTCTATCAGAGAACAGGCCGGGGACATTGCAGGGCTTGACAAACAAACATGCATGCATGCATACGCACGCACGCACGCACGCACGCACGCACACACACACACACATACAAAAGAATAGATTCACATACAACTGCATACTGTCTGTACAGCAAGCACACATTCTTTTGTAATAAACAGGCATACAAGGAGATAGACCCACATGCCCATTTGCACCCACACGCACGCACGCACACACACGCACACGCACACGCACACGCACACGCACACGCACACGCACACACACATCACTTCCCCTCCATCCTGCCACATACACACTCTCTACGGGGAAAAGCTTGAGACACTAAACTAATAAAGCCAGCATGGTGGCCACTGTAGGGGCTGGTGCACTGTTGTTAGTAGCCCCCTCAGTCCCAGCCTCACGTCTTGCCTTTCTTTTTTGTTCTCAAGCACATCATGGCAGGATTATATCACACGATTGTGCCACCGTCATGTGCAGTCAGTATCCTCGTAGCTAGTGGTTCACCATCAGTGCTATGACCTTAGAGACCCACTAAACTGGGTAAATGGTGTGTTAATGAATCACATGTTAATAGAGCAAAGGAATGAAAAACAGTGTTGAATTAAGTCATGCCATCTTTTTTACAGATGCACACACAGCATGCCATCGCTTAGGGGATAGTTAGAAGTAAGCAGTTTAAAATGCCAAGACACTAATGCAATCAAATTATGCTACTTGGCGCTGTTTCTGAGATAAGTTCCTGTTTCATGCAAGGTGGTGGAACATTTCAGGTGATATACGGTGTGATCAATGATGGGAGAGCAAGCCATAACGACAACATGACTGCCATTGTTAAATATTTTTATTGCTGTGAATAAATTTAGGTGTTAATTTGAAATCTAGCCTTTGGCGAAAAGAACAGCCCAAGGTGCTGGCATTTGTGGCACCCCACTGGCAGGAGGCACAAAACGCACTCAAGGTCTTGGACATCATAGGAAATTAAAGTCCATGTCATGTTCTCTCTGAATAACAAGCGAGTAAAAGCTCAGCATTATTAAAAGTTTGGAGGATTTAGAATAAAAAGTTGATATCAATCAACGTCAATTATTTTTGTTTTTGCAGCATGTGCACTCAAATTGTACCGTCTGCACTGCTTGCTATTTCTTAATGACCTGGCTTACCACTGACTTCAATGACGAATATGTGTTCAAAAGGAGCTACATGATTTTCAGAAAGAAAGAAAAAAATGCTGAAAAGAGAAATAAAATTAACTTTTCTACACCAATTTATTATTGGAAACGCTGTCTAAACAAAGGCGAGAGTGGACCATTGGAGTCATCTTCTGTGTCCATTTTTTCTGTGTTAATGATTTTACTCGACACAAATTGAACTCTCCTACCTGGCTTTTTGAATGGCAGCTCATCAGAGTTTGATGTTGATTGGCATGAGCAGATGAAGTTCAGAAAGAAGAGCTTGTAGTGAGTGGGAGAAATTGTAGAAATAGAAACGTTTACATGTACTGGTTAATCCAAATATGAGACATGAATTGAAAGCCACAAAACTTAGAAAAGTAAAAAAAGAAAAGAATATTTTTTATGTTGAAGCTGTAGGCAAGACCAGGGTGTCTAGCTGTTATGAAAACGGGCTACAAGTTTCTTCTTTACTGTGAGCTGTGTATCCTTTTTGCCTGGAAGGAAACTATAATAGGAATGCTTTATGAACAGGACACAAACTAAGTCTTAACAGCACTTTCATTGCCAATGGGAGTTGTTAGTGTAATTCATAACTATTCTTGTGGGATGAGAAAACTATAAAAATAAAAGTTTTTATGATTCTAAATAAGTGCATTACATTGTGTTCACCTGCTCATCTCACAATCACCCAAAATCGGCCAAATAACATTTATACCATGCAGTTTAATCTGTTTATGTAAGATAATGTACTCCCACTGGTGTATGGTGTTCCTTCTGTGTTCATCTGCCTGAAGTTAAATTGTATTTGTAGAATTCCACAGATGAAGAATCCATATTAATGGAAGCATGTTTTCCATTGTTGTAATACTGATTACATTTTTGGCATCCTCCTTCCTGACAACATTTTTACCAGAAAATTGCTTGGTTACATTTTACTTGAAGGTATCTACATAAGAGTGACATGAAACTGTCATGAACGTGTCATAACAATTATAAACAAGTCATAAATGTTTATGACATAGCACTCCTTTCAGTAAGTGTCATTCGGTTTTTGTCATGACAGGTTAGGGTTAGAGTTAGGGTTAGGGTTAGGGGTTAGGGCTTAGGGGTTAGGGGTTAGGGTTAGGGTTAGGGTTCATGTGTCATGTCACTCTCATGTAGATACCTTCAAGTAAAGTGTTACCAATTGCTCCACTAAAGCATTATAAAAGCATCACCCACTGTCCAAAATGTTTAGTAGAATACAAATGTTTATTGACAGTAAGACATGCACAAGTGTAGTAATGACACAGGAACTGCTCAGCCTGTGGCTGTCAAGCTTGTTAATGTTGCATGTTTGAGTGCAATACACAGAAATATGTCTTTATCACAAACTGAATATCATGGTACATTAGTTGAGTCTTATAGTTAAGAATTAATCCCTGTGTAATCTGTAAGTGTTGTTTTTGAGCTTTTCGTCACGTTTTCCATTTTCCAATGAAGAATTTCTAAGAGTTTCTTCACCAAAATGTTGCTGTTCCTAACCCAACCATACAGCATATCATGGGCAGATATTTTAGAAAGCGATAATAAAAAAATAAAAAAAATAAACATAATCCAGGGTTTTGCAGAATAATCCAATACCAAAGTTATTGTCTGAAGATAGGATTGGGAAATCATATACTTTCTTAAGCAAATGCTTAAAAAATGGGTAAACATTTGTTGCATCTTGCTGGTTGTAACTATAACCAAAATAACCGTTTTATGTTAGCATAATCCATGCCCTAAAATTATATATTTTTTAAAACTCTAACTCATTAAGAAGTCCACTCTAGTCAGCACAGGCCTCTGTATTGACTTTTACTCTTAAATGACTTCAGGTGTGTTCCTGTAAACTTTCAACCATTTCCGACACAATGAGTTCCAGCTGATGCTTTTGTATATATAAAAAAACTGCTATTTTCCCAACAATAAGTCAGCCTAACTGCATTGCAATTCTGCAGATTTAAATCAGGAAAGACATTCTGTTGCAGTCATTTTAGTGGGGAACTGAGAAAATAAGAAGATACTGCCCATTTTGTTCTCAACGAAGCATGATGTCGCCAAGCAATCTTTCAATTCAGACCTATGATGAGTAGGTGCACTTGCTCAATCACTGGGATAAAGGCATGGGGTCACCTTTAATGTTGTGCAACAAAAGACCATCCTTAAAGGTCCGGTGAGCTATTGAAGTCAGTTCAGCACTATAGTCCAGCCACTGAAATGAGAAATCCGTTTTATGTCAGGAAGCCTGGCCTGATTGAATTCCTTTGCGTATCAGTGAATGGATCAAGTAAGAAAGGGGAGCAGATTTGTGCTTGTGATAAACTGTAGCCTCTGCTGAGCCAAGGATTTACAGCAGGCCGTGTTGATGAAATCCACTCCTGCAGTATGCACTGTGTAGCTGCTGAGGTATTTTGAACATGCATAATCCAGTTATAGAAACTCTTAACACCTACAAATGACCAGCTCAGGTGTTATGAATAATGGATGCTTTCCATTTTGCAACCACTCAAGTTGTGTTAAGGTAATTAGTCATGGTAGGAACTTTAGATGCTTATTATGCTTCTTTTGAATATTGGTAGGTCATTAAACACGGCCATACCACCCTAAAATTCCAGTTTTGTGCAGTTGCTCAGATGATTGATCCAATGTTTTTAATGTGAAGCCATTATTGCAAAAAAGAACGGACGGAAAACAAATTCTACCCAAAGAAGAGATTTTCAACTTTCCTCATTGTTTAATTTAAATTTATTTAATCATTTTATTTTGTGTTTTTATCCTCCATAATTCCAAACAACCCATTACTACTGAGTAACGTTTTAAAAAATTGTGTTTCCATTGTCTTAGTGCTATATTTACCCAAACTGGGTCAATTTGTAATACATGGATAGCTACATACTGTATGTTCAGTGACATTATCCACTTTCATTCAAAATATTATCATACATAAGCACTTTGTGTCTGATTGCCACCTTGTGTGCCAAAGTTTCCCCATTTGCCTGAATTGGCTTTTTAATAGTGCTGGGGTATGTTTTGGGTCATTTGCCGTGCAAGTATGTCATAGGGACACAGCCTGCAGTGAGCTGTGGCTATCAAGATGAGACTGCAGAAAAGTAATAGCAGCCACAATAGCTGCAACCAATAAGAATAGAAAGTACAGAGAAGCCTGATGTGCAGAAGAAAAGGCTCATTCAAAACAGGGAGAACATGAGCATCAGATTTCAATCTGAAGGACACAATTAAGGGCTTGAAAGCAATGCAGAAGTGGCATGCAGCCTGTAGGCAACTTTGCTCCTGAACAGGTAGGATCGTGTTTCAGTTGCTGTTGAAACACTTTTGATTTACATATAAAATGTGTCGGGCAGTTTCATACATGACTATACACAAGTTTTTGAGCCGTTTCCGCTCTACTTCCTAATTCCTCCTGTCGATGCAATCCACTTCCGTTCTGGCGGGCGGGTTTGTTTTGCTAGCTAGCTCCGTTGTGCCGACAAAGCACTGATATCGCAGTGACAAAGAGGATATAACAATTACAACATGAAGAAAAGTGGTTCGGGAATGACGTGTGCGGTAGTTGGTTGCAAACCAGAACGAGTGGTTAGATAGATAGTGCTACGACCACAAACCAGCTACGAAGAGGCAATGCACATGCGCTCCATTGTTTAAATTTTTTACGCAAGCCTGATACCGACTCGGAATCAAGGATCTGACTGAACAGTATTAATTAATAATAACAATAATAATAAAGAGATAGGCCTAGGCTACAACGGTCAAATAATCTAGTTACCTTCCACAGGATCGCAGCTGAGTGGGAACAAGATCTCCCTGGTCCAGCAACACACATACATCCCGCAGTTTTGTCTTCTCCAGCTTCAGTTACCAGCACCCAAGCATTATGCCACGCATTGTTCAAACACTGGCTGGGCTCTACATTTGCTTTCAGATAAACAAAACGATCATGTTTGTATGACATGACACAACCGACTTTGTTGCTGTGCAGATATTGATATGCCTCGGAGGCTTTCAGATAGTCCATTGCTTTTCCATCTATTGCCGTGGATTGCACGAAGTAGGCGCAAATCTTGCTGTACGCTATGCTGGGCCACATCGTCATGTTATCCTCCCAGTTCTGCACTGAATTCGGGTGGGGGAGAGTAACGCCATATCCAGTCAAAGTAGTAGAACCGTGTTCCCAAGCTAGCACTGCTAGCACCGACATCGCTGTGTTTACACCGGCAGACGCTGCGCAAATCACTTTCGGCGGAAATGAAATGCATTTGTGTAGAGTAATGTCGCCACCCATGATTTGGCGCATAAACTTGTCTATAGACCATCTTGCGATCGGATCACACCTGTCGTAACGCCAAGTGGGGTTAGGGGTGGAAAGTCGTCAAGGTCACTTTACATTACGCTCCTAGTTCCAGCCCCCTTGCTCAAACCACACCCATCTTTGAACTCTGCCTTTATTTTGATCTTAACTGCACACCTTTACAGTTTCGTGACTGCATCTTGCACAGTTTTGCACAGTTTTGCACAGTTTGACAGGCACGTTTGTACCTTGTCGCATTGCTATTATGATATATTATATAAATAATATTTTTATTTGTAATCTTTTGCATGTTTGTGTGCTGCTGCGCTTCCGTGTGTGTGTGTGTAACAAGCATAGTGTGAACGCCCTATATATAAGCCTAGGTGTATTTTACTAATTTGCTGTTAAAATAATCAATGAAATGCTGCGCTATTGACTTTAGACCAGGTTTTTGTTGGTCACTGGTGCGATCACTGCCCGCTGCCTCGAGATAGCAATACACCAAAAATTCACATGAACACACCTCCCTGTAAGACCAGCACGCCGATGGGTGCAAAGATGGGCGCAGGTGCATTGCTATTTAAACTACGTGGGCGCAGGATGGGAAATTGACAGTTGCGTCTTAAACTAGCTAAGATACTTGCATCGGACTTTGTGCTGCGCTGCACCGGGTGCAAGATAGGGCCCGCAGACACATTTGGTGAAAACGATATCAGCTTCGCTATCGCAACTGGTAATAATGTCTGTCCTTTTTTCTTTTTTTTATTATTCTGCAGCCTATTCTGAGTTCCTTCTGGCTGATTTACTTGCACAGCAAATCGCAATATTACAATAATGACGCCAACTTTGTCACTCTATATGTCACCTTACTTCTTCCATTGCATAATTACTATGGCCACTAGAGGGCTCTGTCCCGTAAACGTAAGCTTAAGTTATTTTGGGGCACTTCCATGAAATAGTGATTACATTTTTTTTCTTGGTAGGACATTCTCCTCTAACATTGTCATAGCTTGTTGTGTTAATAGCATAACATGCCTTGTATATTGTAATTTGTAAGTGCTTTTTAATGTAATAGTATGTTAGTTTCACACTTGGATGCAACTAATTTCATGCAAATCCATGGGAGCAGACATGAAGATGCATGATTTTCAAAGGTATTTGCTAGAAAAATTATGCCTTTTTTAGTTTGTTCATTTAATTTATTTTTTTTAAGATCAAATATGTTATGCAATACTTTTCCAATGCAATGCCATAATACATTTCATAATAACTAGTGTAACTGTGTTAATATTAAGAATAAAAAAGCTGTATAAGAAATCTACACCACTGATATGTGATCAGACTTTTGAATAGACTCATTCAGTTTACTGGTGGTTTACAACAATGGACTGATGCTAATCCTTACCACTGTTCTGAGTGTGGTTGGTCCACCTATAGCAGCCACCATTATACATAAAATCCAAGGAGTAGGTAATCTCTACCACTTGCCAGTCTCCACTTGTCTTTTCAGGTTCTGGAAAGCATTTAATCTGCAATCTAAGAAATACAACCCATCAATCATTTCATATATTTTAGAACGTTGTCAGAGCTCACTGTGAGAGCCAGTTGACAGTTATTTTCAGGTAAGTCATTTACCCCCGCCGCATTATCCACCAATGGTTCTTAGTGTTCCCCAGCCTTACAAATCACTTAAACCCGTGGGAAGAATATAAGCTATTGTGCAACATTTTCCACATAGCTAGCTAGGATCACTGGGTTATCCCACAGAGTTCACCATTCCAGAAAAGAAAATGTTAAAGGAGTGATAGAATGATTATATACAGTATTTCACACTGTTCCTTAAGGTCTCCTAATAGGGTATGTAACATTGGTTGGGCTGAAAATGCCATGGGTGATTTTCTATGGGCCCTTTTGCATCCCTGTGGAATGGCTCTATTTGGAACAAGAGCTTTTCTTCCAAATATGGTATGCTCGTGAATATTTAGATGAGCTGCATGCTGATTGGTTGAGCACCCTAATACACATACATGGTTGAGCAACTACATACAAATACATTAAAGACGAGACAGGAGGTCTCATATTTCAGACACAGACTATTTCTTACTAAATTCACTTCTGAGACTTTTTTATGCGAGAAATCAACTATATAAAGCTCACATATGGGCCGTTTAATGAAAGACGTGTCGGACTTCAGAAGGTCCACACAGTCTGACGAGACAGCGGCAGCCCGCTGCGCTCCATATCCAGGGCAAAGTGACAATTTCTGGGTTACTAGATTACCGGGGCTTGGGGCTCCGCGGAGCTCCGTGGAGATGGCCGTCTGCCGGCATAACTATAGTATATTTACACTTTGAATGTCGTCACGCCATTTATATTACAGCTACCCTAAGGTCTTACAAAGCTAACACTTGTGTCCGATTTCAATTTAAGGCATTTCTGTGAATTTGTGGGGTCTATTTAGGAGGAGATGATTGCTAGCTAGCTAGCTATGTGTCCCAAACAATGCTATGGGAAAAGTTTGCCGCTCCACTTTCAGCACAACTTTAGTATATTCACAGTTTGAATTTTGTCACGGAACTTATATTACAGCTACCCTAAGGTCTTACAAAGCTAACACTTATGTCCGATTTTAATTTAATGCATTTTTGTGAATTTCAGAGGTCTTGTTCGGAGGACGCTAGCTAGCAAGCTAGCTCACATTGCTCAATCAATGAGAATCGCGGACAAGTTTATCTCCCCAAAAGTTTGTTTAAATAACTCAACACACATATCCATTATAAGATTAACTGGAATCTGTGGTAAGAGATTGCGGGCGTAACAAGCTCGCTGATCGCACTCTCACTCACACACACCGGCCATTTAGCAAGCTAGCAGGAGAGCGGAGGGAGAGCGGAGGGAGAGCGGAGGGAGAGCGGAGGGAGAGCAGCGAGCTCCAGGCCCTGGAGCTCCGTCAAAGCCTCGGAATTTGGTAATCCACTAATGCAGGAATCGCCGTGGGCTTCCGGCCGTGACGGAGATCCATCTAGCTCACAGCTCACACGCAGGGCGGTGAGGCAGCAACCCAGCTGCTGTCACGTTAGCCAGCTCCTGAACTCCGACAAACAGTCGGACAAAATTTGCAATTAGCCATCAACTTTCCTAAAACAGCACATAGTTGACCTCTACATAGTTGATTTCTCGCATAAAAAAGCCTCAGAAATGAATTTAGTAATTAAATAGCACACGAACAATGTATAAAATGTCTGAGATCTGCGTGACCTAGATTCAGAAGACTAAGCTGACCTCAGGTCAGTTGTGTAGCATATGCAAATATCGGGGTGTGACAAAGACTAGAGACTTGAGCTAAATAAGGCAAGTACTAAGGAGGTGCCACCGAGTTGACATCAACTCGGTGGCTCGTTGGGATTTGCCCGTTTTCAGAGGCAGTTTCAAATAGTGAGATTTGCAGACTTTCAAATAAAGAAAATACAATGAATGTATAACTAATACACCTATTCTTGTTCAAAATGTTCACTTTTTTACTGAATTAATGCTATACTTTTTTTTTACATACAGTACATTAGTGTGAGCAAACTCCTAAAATACATGGAAACTCCATAATGATAACTGGCTCTTTAACTAGAAAATTATCTCAGACTAGGAGGCAGTTCACTGAGGAGTGAAGGTTAAAGTGATTAAGGAAACATGGTTGTAGTATGCAGCGTCCTGATTGGTGGAAAATGCTTGCAGAAAGAAAGGCTGTTGTCAGGTAAAAATGTCACAGTCAAAGAGGCTGAAGGGAAAAGTTGACGTGGAAAAGCCCAGCTTTAATGATGAATGGACTGATAAGCAGGCTAGCATTCGTCATATATGCCTCATTTGCAATGAAATGATGCTGTTGCAAAATAATACAACCAGCATCATCATCAAGAATGAAGAACGCGAACATAACGATTGAGTCATTCACGTACATATTAAGTAGCCACATGTATCTGTTTTGGTCTTATAATACTTCCATAGATTTATCGCTCCAGCGGAAAGGATGGTTCGCTCAGCTAGCAGTTAAGTGTATAAGAATTTGTCCAAATTTCTAGATTCCCAGCAAACTAAGATAAACAGTTAGACTACAAACCGACAGCTTTTGTTTGAGCATGTTGGTAAAAATTTGCTATTTTCAGAGTAGAGCTGTGTTTGCGTAAAACAGCGCTGTGGACAAGGGTGGACTGAGCAGACAGAGCAGATTGACATATAACTTTCTACATGTTTATGCCGGTCTATAGGTGAGTGCATTGATTTTATTGTAGCCTACTTACAGTAACGAGACTAGCGTGAGTTCATCTGCCCCAGCGGCCATGGTAATCCTCTGTATTGTTCCCAGTCAGGTGCTGCGTGTTTTAACGCACACACATCTCGGCTCAGCTGTGTGTGTGTGGAGCGTGGGCATCGCTGTACAGAATCCCGGCATGTGAATAGAGATGCACATACAGGGGCTGGGTTTGTGCTCTACCTGTGTAATGTTACCTGCTGTAAATGCTTGAAATGCTAACAGGATGCATTTTTTCCTCTTTACATTTTCTGAATTGATGATTATTCTGCGGGCCAGACTAAAAGCTTTGGCGGGCCGGATGTGGCCCGCGGGCCGCCAGTTGTCGATGGCTGGTATAGATGATGAGAGCCATTCTGTTCTAAAACCAATTGATTGCCATAGACACAACCATAAAAAAACTCTAACCTTTATTGAGACCATTTATACCTCCATTGCTCCTGCTGATTGTATCGAGCAGTAACTGTCCTGGATTTACAATGGCCGCCTTGCACTCTGTTTCTGTCCTTTGCACCATCCTTCCCAGGAAGATTGCAAGAAATGGATTTATAAGACTTTTATTTGATCAGCATGGTTTGTTTTCCTCACATCGTAAGCCAGTAAATTTGTTACATATTATTGACACCAGGCCAAATGTGCCAGAAGAAATGTACTGCAATGAATGAATTCCAGTCAAATGTTAGTGTATGCAGGTCTAAGACAGAAACGATAACAGGCTGTTATCGTTTAATGACTTGAGAGTACATTCATGTGAAAGAAAAAAATCTGCTCCTGAATATTGAATATCATTTAACTGCCCAAATAGACAAAGCCGCAAATAACTAAATCATGCACTTCTATATATCATACTTATGCTCAAAGTTCATAAAAAGAAATTAAATAATCTTGTCTTGGATTCAGTTAGTCTTGACACAGAAGCATTACACAGGGGTCTCTTAATCAAAACCTTTTGTAAATTTGCATTGCTGGAAATGTCATCCAGTATGTAATGCAAAGTGTCATTATGTTCCATCAGTGTTGAGGTACTTGTGGGACACACAAGCAAACACGGACAACCTACAATATGTTCTCCATGGCATTTAGAAGCATCTTACATAAAAAGGATGAAATTGCTTTGAAATGTAATTGGCATTTCATTTTACACTGTTCTAGTCTACCACATTACTCATATTTATGTTGCATTGTCATTCGGAACACCACAAATAACTCTTTTACCCTCGGCCAGCTGATTTCTGTGTTCCAGCACTATTTGTTTATTTATGACCAACATGAGAGCAATGTACAAGAAAGCCTTGTCACTTGTGGGCATTGTTTAATCACATTTTGATGATTTAACTTCTGAACATTCAGAGGAATATATTTGAATATGATTTGTTAAGGTCTCTACCGCATATATGGTTTGCACGGTGCCTTGTTAGACACAAATAGGAGACAGGAAACTAACAAAGAAAGCAGTCTAGTGGAATTAAGAGAGAAAAGATAAAGATTATACGATAAGATGTCTAGACAATGAATAATGTATTTGAGCATTGCGGGTGCTTGTTGAACACATACAGAAGAGCTTCAGTCACTGTTGCTGGCATTGATGCCTTGTCTTGTGGACTAGCCTATCTGAGTTACTTTTAGTTTAGGAAACAATGATGCAGATCAATCGATGGGGAGAGCAGAAACACAGACATCCCTGGTCACATGTTGGAGATGGCAGTCATGATGTTGACATGCCTCCATCAAACCAGTCTAGTTGCAGTTTACATCCATGTCTGTCCAGACTAAAATAATATACAGTATGTAGTGAAGACATTGAAAGAATTTAATAAAAGATATTAAGTGTATTTTGAGGCCAAATGGAAGATATCACCATATTAGTCTCGCTTTGCCAGACCTTCCTCCACAGCGCCAAGGAAGAGGGTCTGGCGAGTCCACACAGCATTCCGGGATGGGAGAAAAGCATGCTGTGGTTTATTGGCATTTCATAAAAACAAATCACAATCGTCATGGGCGGAGCTAAGCACTGGGCAGAGCAACGGTGCTGCTGCAAAAGAGCCTCAGGAAGGAACTTGTTTTAGTGGAACATGTGTACGTTCAAAAGTTGTTATAGTCGTGCAACCGACTAGCTAGCTGTCTCGATTTACCCTGCAGAGAACTGAAGAGCAGTTAACCATAGTCCTCATGAATCTACTGGAGTTTAAAATTCCAACACAAAGAAAGTGGAAGGTACCGGACATCCGGCCAAAAAGAGTAAAATCCGGCAGAATTTCGGGCAGCAACAGAGCAATCATTCGGTAAATACGGACACTTTTAATTCAAAGTTAGTATTGCTTGAGATGTCTTTGTTATGACAACTTGACATTAACCTAGACAACATAACCTGTCATAAATGTCATAGCAGGCTTAATTATCAAACTTAGCTTTATGTGTTAACATTACATTAAACTGTCCTAAGTGCTGGTTTTTACATTGGATGTCATGAGACCAAATTAAATTCCCCTGACCTCAAGTAAAGTGGAACCATTTGACCTTGTCATTAAGGTCTCATGAATGTTATAAGACCAGTTTGACGGCAGTACATATGGTACCGAGGCGATTTACGCAGTTTTGAACAGAAAATGTTAACTTACTAAAGTACCCATTGCTGTTAGTTAGTTAGCTATACAGCTTTTGAATTAGTTCACTTAGCCCTGTGGTGCCAGTAGCCAAACCCAGATGTCCCGCCCTACTCTGCCTTTGATTGGCTTACTCTGGCATTCTTTCCCTAACACTAACCAATCTCACTTCTCATGCCTAAACCTTACCAATCCAACCATAAAAAGCAACCAGTACTAGCCAATCTGAGGCGAGGAAGAGACTTGCATCCCTCATATTGATCAGCTTTTACAGTAGCGCCAATAGTGATGAATGTATATATCACAATCTCCCGTTCTGTTCCTGAGTTATGGCATCAAATAATGGTCAGGACAGAGTTTTTGTAGAACATTATGATGTCACAGTGAAGTTGACTATTGACCATTTGGATAGGAAATGGCATCACTTAAAATTATTCTGTTGTAATTAGAATAGACATTTTTGAGTTATGGTCACAGTGACCTTGACCTTTCATCATTAAATTTGAATAAGTTTATCCTTGAGTCCTAGTGGATGTTTGTGCCAAATGTAATGAAATTCTCTCAAAGTGCTGAGATATCCTGTTCATGAGAATGGGACGACAGACAGAGAGACAACCCAAAACATAATGCCTCCGGCATAACACAATAATCCAACAGCAGCATGTGTTGTAGAAGGACTGAAAAGCCAATTGACAAAAAGAAGAAACCCATTAATGTTGATGCTGTCGAACACTCATCCCCATTTGTATGTGCTGTATGTTACTATGGTTTAACAAGTTGACAATATGCTGATGCTTTGGAATGCATTATGCTGGCATGCTGCTGCAATATGAAATAATATGATGCACAGGAACATATTTAAAAGATAAATCAAGTGCTGATGGAAATGTTCTATCCAGCTCATGTTGAATTCCTGGTTCTTGAATTTGAGTCTAAAGCAGTAGTCCTTCCTCCGTGGTGGAGATGCAAAATAACGCTTGAGAAAGTACAGTTGAGAAAACATTCTACATCCCTGGTGGCAGCTCAGTCCTCTTTCACACCATTACTGCAGGCGTCTGGAGCACTGAAACATCTGCATAGCCCGAAAACTCTTCAAAAGAACTGCAGAGTGTCTCAGGGCAATACCACAAAGCATAATCAGAAGCTGGTTCTTTGTTCATACCCAGAGTGTTGAGCAGTATGGGGTCTTGCCTCTGAGCTCATATGAAGCCATGTCACATCACAGTAGGCTTTGGGGTCCTCCAGGCTCTAATTGGGACGCGGGAAAATGAAGTTTCCAGCTATGACCTGTCTAGGATTTGCAGCTTGGGCAAAGTGACGACACTTCTCATTAAATGTAAAGAAAGATATCATGT
The DNA here is from genome assembly GCA_023631565.1 of Gymnocephalus cernua. Lineage (NCBI taxonomy): Eukaryota > Metazoa > Chordata > Actinopteri > Perciformes > Percidae > Gymnocephalus > Gymnocephalus cernua. The sequence continues at coordinate 24,570,190 of CM042435.1, forward strand.
CTTTGTAATCACAGGGCATATTCCCCACAATGAAACCATTTCCTTTCAAATTCAACAATCTATTATTTAATTGCTATCATTCATTCTGACAGAAAAACTCGGCAGAACATGTATTTTTTTCCTCTTCATTTCACTTTTGATGATTGGCTACTATGAATTCTCTCTTATCACAGAATATGACCATTGTAAACTAGAACCAAATGTTATTCATTCCAACTTTTCTGTTTTTTATCAAAGAATACAGAATAACTGAAAAAAATCAACAGATTTCAGCATTCTAACCAGTGCCCCACAGTATGAAAACCCCATTATACTTATCTTATACAATACCATTGGCAGAAAATGAGTCATTACATTGCAATTTCATGCTGCCAAGATGTCGTGCACCTTTCTAGTGGGCTCATGTCATGATTGTAGGGACTTGAATCCTGATAGCCTCCACAAATTACAGCGCATAGCCTTCTGTATGCTTTATCCACCAGGGTAAAATCAAACAGAGAATCGACAGAGAGACATTCATTTAAATTACATGTCCATATTCTGGTGGTGGATTTTGTCGTGCTCCTTTTCTTTTCGCATTACATCCATCTCATATAGTGGTTTAACTAAGTGATATTATTTATGAAATGCAACCACACACACTCTTCTACAGCTGTGCAAGGCTCTCTGTCATGAAATTAACAGGAGCACGAGACAGTGAACTAAAAATGCTTGCTGCCAGGGACTATCATAGTCACTGGCTGCAAATGCACCGGGCTCTGTCACGCAGATAATCATCCCTCTCGCTGCAGGGAATCACGGGCCTACATGGTGGTGGGTATCAGGGGGCCAACGGGCGATTGGACTCCCGTCTATGTCCTCCGCCTCCACCAGACCTGTCAGAGGCCCAATATGATCCCAGTGCACTAGTGTGACAAGAGTGACCCGGAGCCTGTGATCCCCACTCCCTTGCATTGGTGGCACTCGCAGGCCTAATCTGAAAGCAGCATTGTAAGGGCAGGGTTCGGCGCCACTGGAGGCCACACAGTGAGGACAGGTCATTACTGCCATGCCCTTCAAAGAGAGATCCTCGCAGTGCTGCTGCCTTTCTTCACTCGATCATACTTGGCGCAGAGTGCTTCTCATGCCTGCTGAGCATTTTTACCGACACTTCACACCCCTACGGGGGGGCAAAGACCTAGGTAGGGCCAGACTTGTGCTCCCCAGAAACCCAGCCCTCCTACTTTTAATAAATGTGTATTCACAGCGTCAAACACACTAATTACTGTATTTAAGAACAATCCGTTATACAGAGGGAGGTCCACGGTACTGTCAGTTAGGAAGTAAAAAGGGGGAAAAAAACAACATCTCACAGCGTTGGGTCTTCATTGCCTTAGTGATGCCATCCTAGAATTGCACTGCTTTACAGTCCCCATTTGTACCTAATAATATATTTCAAAGAGCATGACAGCAAATGCAGAATATTTTTTTTAATTCCCTTGAACCCCCACCCTTCTTCCACCCCCTCTGCCACCCCCCGCTCTCGTCTTCTTTGCGTTTTAAGAGGCATGAAGTTGGCTGGGTTTGTCAGTAATGGTTGATAACTAATTCATTGGTCCTCTCTTTTTTCAGAACTTAGTGGTTTTCATCTTATTTCCCACTTTAGAAGTTTCACTTTTAATCTTTTACATAGTCGGTCTGTCTGGATGCCGAGTCCCATGCTGGGTGTTTTATACTGTATATCCTGCCAACAATAAAGCTGTCTTCATGAACTCATTGCATCTTTTAACTTATCACTTCCATGTGGTAGAAAGTATATGCTCAAAAAAAAAACTTTTATAATTAAGTGTTTGTGTGTTTAGATTAGTTTATAATTAGTATGTAATCTTCAATAATTCAAACATGAGTAAGGAAAGCCACTTCCATGTTTCTAAGCAGAGCAATGTGGTGCATAATATATCATATCAGAGAACAATATCAGCCATAACTGGAGGCTAACTGACTGAAGAGCCACCCCAGGCCAGTGTTTTTTTGAGACTGCAGGCAATATCTATCATAATCAAAGGCTTTTTTATATGCAAATGTATGCTGACTGACTCTTTTAGAAGTAGATAGGCTTTTGTATTTCCTATTGAGAATCACTCTCATTAGGAAATGGAAATTCCTCTTCTACATGAGCTGCAAAAGCAACTTACAACTGCATTGCCATGTACATTATCACTGTGCCACATTTGCAAATGTCAGGCTACATGATCATCATTGTTATAAAAGAAGACATTTGATCACTACAGGTATGTATGCCGTTTCACAGTACATCATGTGAGTTGGTCTGGGCTATCACAAGGATTAAAACAGTTAACTGTTAATGTAGTGTCAAAGCAACAGGACAGAGGCACAACATGAGGGTCTGTTAGCATTGTCTAAGAAACAATTCTCCTGATCGTGTCACATCAATGTCTATGTTTAAAGCATCTGCTATTAAGTGTAACAGCAGATGTGTTTCGCTGCATTCAAAGGCAAAGATTCTTCAAGGCCACTTTCTTGTACTTTAGCATCAACCTTTTGTCAACACACTAATCAAAGAGAGGCTCTGCAGAGAATGCCACAGCTGCAGCAAAGATGACCATTATGAAAGTGAAAGTTAAAGAGATTTTAATTTAGTAATCTGTGCTCGGTTGTGAAATGCATTATGCAATAAACCATTGCCCTCTGTTGGGCAACAGTGCTATCTGCATTGGTTCTGGCATGCAGTGAAGAGGTTATAAGAGCAGACAGACTGTGAGAATGGCATCTCTCCTCCATTGTCACATTATTTGTGAAACAAAAAGATTTTCACATTCTCCACAGGGTCTTTTTTCCTTATTTATATAAAAACCCTATGACTTTGATTTGCAAGCACACGCCTTTGCTTTGTATTTGTATATTCTCTATATATTTGTAGTTGAGGGCAACAATGTTGCCAGCACTCCACACCTTCCGCTTTTTTTTTTTTAATGTAGTTTAGGTGGATAATTGGATAACACAGGTTTATCCTCAGCAAGCACTTTGTATGAGCAATCCAATTTCACATCCTCCTGAAGGGAAACCATTATTCTTAACCAGGGCTTGATACTCCAGTCACCCTTGCACAGAAATGTGGCACACGGTTCTCCCTAAATCCTATCAGCTTCTAACCTTGTTACCAGCCAATCTGTATTATTGTGCTATAATTCCATATTCTGCCCTGTCCTCACTGTGGCACCAGCATTTGAAAAGATAAAGCTTTTGCTGCCGTTTTGTTGACAACAATGCCTTGGTGGACTGTTTGTCTTATATCTGTGAACATTGGCATTTTCCACCGCACTGTTCAAACCAACACATCAGGTGAACATTTAACTATTTCATTTTCTGTTTTACACCCTGTGTGTGTTGCTCTTGAACAGTCACATTCTCATTTTGATATTCCAGTAGACTTAAAAAATAATGTCTTGTTGATTGGTGGCAGTACAATTCCACCTAATCTTTCAACAGGCTAAGTGATGGCCTGTTTTCATTTAATTGATTAATTTATTGAATAAATACATATCAAAGCTGAGCTCCTTATGTAGTCCATTAAATAATTGCAAAATAATGAAAACATACTTGTATAGGTAGATTATAAATTACTATGCAATATGATGTCTAACAAGAGCATTCCAAATAATAAACGAAGAAAACAGTTAGTAATGCATATGTAAATGAAAATACTACATGATACTCAGATGTGCTGCTTTGGTTTGTATAATTTGCAAAGAAAGTTGCCTCCAGCTATCAGCTCCATTTTTGGGGAAATGTTGTTTTGCTTGATTGGGTGATTGATTTCAGGTTTGCCAGGTAGTAGGCGGGATAGACCAAGGATTTTAGCTTTCTACTTGTGACATTGTGCAAGTGCCACGTCTTTCACATTCAATGATAAAAACTAAGACAAAATTCAACCAGTGGTGCATTGGAAATATATTTGAAACCTCCAGAAAGAAAGTGTAGTATCTGTTTATCTTTTTCTTTGTGCATAGGCAAGTGCTTTGGAATCAGGTGTTTTAGTGAACATGTGATATCCACAGTGTCAATCTAATGTGCTTCCTATTAAAACTGGAGTCAGAACTGCTAATAATGCTGTCTTTTTTTCCAGCTATAATAGGAGCCGTAGGGTATTTCTGGCACCTACCACTTATTCAGTGTCGTTGTGCCATGTTCACTCATAGTACAGTACTGTAGGTGTTTTTTTCTGTATGATATCTGCTCATCTGGCAGAAGTATGGTGAAGGAAATAAATTAATAAAAAGTGTCTATGCTCAGCACTGTGGGGATGTAACATTAACATTCAACCTAATGGGAGATATTCAAACATTTACTGAGAATTCAAAATTGTATTCATGGAGTATGGGAGTATGGGAAAGAAAGAGAATATCACAGCTGGTGTTGGAGAAGCAGCCAAACAGACATGTTTAATGACCACAACAGTTGACAACGGCTTGATGTCAGAGTGTAAAAGATAAACTAAATAGTTCAGCAAACTTGGGAAATGCACTTATTTGCCTTCTTTTTGACTGGAAGCAGCAGAAAAACAGCTAGCCTTTGCTTTAAGTACAAAAATAAGCCTACATCTTAAGCTCACAAATTATATATATTTGTATGTTGTGCACAAAGAAATGCATCCATCCACCTAACACTTCACTTCCGTGTGGTGTCTCCGGCTCTGCTTGCCAGATTAGGTAGAGAGCTTTGGAGGAGGCTACCGCCTGTTTCCCCAAAAGTTGAGCGATTCCTTTAATTCTTTTTCTGTGATGGATGCAATCCTTTTTGCTGTTCCCTTTTCTCACATCATTTGACCAACTACAGCTACAGTACTTGATGACACATCATTAATAATTGGTGTATATACTGTATGTGAGGTTTTAGTGTACATGTAGGGACTTGTGCAAGGTGTTCTTAGTAATGAGAACTGAGTCAGTGACCTAGCTAGAACTAGATAGCATCGTATCCTAACTGCTGCCCTGAATCTTCCCCTTGCTTGCCTTCTTGAACTTTTTATGGCAATCTCAGGTGGTATATCACAGGGAGTAAATTGTATATGGAATTGTGCAAACAAGCAGCGGTTTTTGTACTGGTTCACAAGGTCCCTGAGGCCCTATCTAAACCATGTCTCAGGGACTGCAGGTATCAGAGCTCAGACATGCCATACAATATTGTGAACAACACAAAATAATACACAAAATAACAACTAACACAACTTCAGAGGAAGATGTAACAAGACCTGGTGCAGTTCAAGAAAGACTGGAGACATCTGCGTCCCTCTGAGATTTAAATGTGTGTTGTTAGGCCTTTCATTTTTAGACCCACAGCTCCCAGTGGGGGTTGTAAGCGTGTAATACTGTGTTTGTGTGGACCTGCAACTAAATAACTCACTGTCAAGTACAACCACTCTGGCTTGCACTTCTACCTGAATAATCCACACACCTTATTTAACACTTTTCTTTTCATTTTTACCACTCCAATTGGGCAAAGAAGCATTCCCTGGGGACTTATTACACCATTGGCTTGTAAGAAACTGTTCAGGAAATGAAGGCATTTCAAAGAACACAGAGCCATGATGTGTTTACAAGCTGCAGTTGTCCTATATATGTTGCATAAACAAACATTACTTTACATAACAGATTATCGTTTTGGTTTCTGCTTATCTACAGGTGCCATAGGTAGAAGGAAGCAATGCCAATGGTATTCAATAGCTGCTTGTATTTAAACTGTAAGACAAAGAATATTGAACCAATTATTTGCACATGCTGTCCCTGCCTACAAATCAAACTTCATAAAACGAAAGAGCTTGACGTTTTCACCAGTCTATTGGCTATCCTAGACTTGTGATTATGTGAAAATGACAAAACAAAATATTATTTTAAATGCTAAATAAAAAAAAAACTTGAGTTTAAGAATAACAGTCTTTAAAAAGTGTCCTAACAGTCATCCAGAGAGAAATAATCCAGTAGATTAGGTTCAATAATGCTATACTCCTTATGTTTCTTATGCCTGTTGTCTGTTGATATTGGCAAATGTATAGTTCACAGCTATATTTCTATTGGATAAAATACAATGTCAATATTGTCAAAAATAACTTCATGTAAAAGCATTATAACCATTTAGTAACTAAATAATGGGCAGGTTATTCAGGTAAGGTTTTTTTCAAATTTAATTTGAAATGGAAGGACTCTTTTACCTGTTCAACAAAAAAACAGCAGCTATTTTCTGGCTGTAATTTTCAAGTTGTAATGTGTAAATAACATGGACACTACAAAGAAGATGTGTTGTATTTTATTGCTTAGGGCGTTCAAACAACATGATGATAGCTATTTCCTGTAATTGCATGACAACGAAAAGCAAAAGAACAGAGGTGAGCAATGAAAAATCATCAGGAACTGTTTAAGATCCACTCCAAAATGGGTTTTTCCTTGGCCCAATCGGGGCAGTAGTTTTTCCATAATCCTGCTGACAGACTAACAAACCAACCAACCAACTAACCAACCAACCAACAAATAGACAAACCGAGCTGAAAACATAACCTCCAAATTGGATTTATGAATGCATGCGCACCTACTCCCTCCTAACTCCTCTTTCATGTTTCTATCTCTCTGCCATTGTCCTAATCATCACCTGCAGACTGCATATATATATATATATATATATATATACATATACATATTATATATATATAACATACCTTCCATTTAACCCGAGGAAGGAGCTCCATGAGCGGATAGAGGTCTGCCGTTTATTAGTAACACATCATCCAGTACACACAGACGTATATGTCTATGGATGGAGACATATATTCACCTGACCTGTGGTGTATGTCAAGATAGTAGTAAACACAGCTTGATACATAGCTATGTGTTGTACTTTTTAGGATACTGGTGTCTTCAGGAAGATTAAGTTACACTATAGGCTTTCCTATTCAATGTAATAATAGATTAGGAAAATCTTAGTATGTAAGCCTTTTATTTGCAGAGTATTACTTCACAATAGTACATCAGGGCATACTGCTGCTCTGAGCTCTAATAATGCCATATATCATAGCTGAATGAATGAGGCATTTTCAGCCTTATAAATACTGCTTTTAATGTCCCACCTGAGACTGTTGCTCTGCCTCCCCCAGGCTGTATTTCTACACGTGTTGCTGGATAAAATGATAAATTGATGAATGCTGTTTATTAGGCCTGTGTTGACTCATTACTCCAGGCCTACATACTTGATCTTTCCTTTCATGTACAGCTGTGTCTTCCTCACATTTCAGTGTAAAAGGGAAAACTTCCTCAATATACTATCACACTGTCAAAAGTAGCATTGTACTCTTAAAATGTCTCATGGGTCATGTCCATTATTGATGTAGCTGTCATTCCGCTCACAGCTCTGGTACTCTGTGCTATGAGACCTGTCAGACAGAACATACATGTATAAAAGCTTCTACACACATTAAAAGGTGGAGGAAATGCTGTAAAACCCTATGATACTAGTAAACAATGCCATGCGAGCCAATAACATTTGTCTGTTAGAATTTTTACAAGATTTCTCATTAAATATTCATGATGAATGGCATGACTGGCGCAGCTCAGTACTCTGGTTATGTGTGGTCTGGCATTGTGAGACTTGGAGCATGAGGCCTCTACTACAATTTTTGAAGAGTAGTGCACTGTGAGGACACCAGGCAGGCACATAGAGAGTCTGAAGACGATGACAGATCATTGAGTATACACTCAAAAAAAACAACCTCTTATGGGCATGTCAACAGTCGTCAATATCTCAAACCCTAGACAACCTGCAATCTACATGCAGATACCAACTACCAACACAAACATATACTGTATGCATACACAAACACATAGTTATGTCACAGTGACATTGACATTTACAATATCTTGAGCAATACAAAAGACAAAATGTCACATTTATTTCTATTGGAAACAGCTGAGTGCATTAAAAATGTTTTTCACTTAATTTGTATTCATTCATTATTCCTGATACGTTGCAGTGCAGTGTGATTGTGTCAAGCCATCTACTACTGAAAGTGTCTCACCCGAACATATTTAATGCACATTTTCCTTCAATTAATATCTAGCAAAGCGGCAGTCTTTTTCATATCTGATGAAAACTCGGGTGGTTACCAATTAGTCTGCTGTTAATTATCTCCTTCTCCTTTGATCTTGACTATGACTGCTCTGTCAGACACACTCATTTATTCATCTCCTTTGCTTGGTGAGATGGTCTTTTTGGAAATTCGCACAGATTGATGCACATTAAAAATGGCTTCAGAAGCAAGCTGGAGTCTTGTGAGAGCGCACACATGGCTGTTGCATTTTCTTTGTATGGCTGTAAGTCTTGCATCTCCGGCTCCCTGCTGCATAAAGCCCAAAGTATTTGAGCATCATTTATACTTTTTTTTTCTATCTTTGGATGTCTTTGCTTCAGAAAAACCTTACACTTACACCAAAATGCACATAATCAATACTGCTTATAATTATGCTCTACCTACAGCCAACCTGTTCTCTGATCCTCTGCTCATGACATGAAATCTCTACCATAAACATCAAACGAGCTTCCTCATGTGCAGGGAAGGAACTGAATATTTAAGCAGGGCTCACACTGATGAACACCGTTGCACCTCCGTTTGTGTCGAGAGATAATATTCTTAGTTCTCCCTCTGTACAGTGGACAGTAAGTTGAATTTGTTTGATGTCCAGGATTAGCATTAGCGTCAACACAAGCGACAATCTCGACAACTGCCACCAGGCAACAAGAACTAGCATGAAAGGAGGAGAAAAAGTTGAATGCTTTGTAGTACAGTATGGCTTTACTGAAACATTGTGGCAGTTTGGAACTTGCCAAGAGTTTGAGGGAGCTTATTTTCAAATGCTAAAGCATATATTGCTGTTCAAGTTGATATCCTTGCTTTCACACACACACACACACACACCTTTATTCACACTGAAACAGATTTCTGCTTGCTGTGAATTGGCAGGCAGCCTGGATTGCTCAATGGCATTGACCCAAACAAGTATGTAAATGAGATATGGCTCATGCATTGTGAGCTCTTTGATTTAAGGAGAATACTGTATATACAGTACAATTATATTGTGTGCTGGTTTTCAATGAGCTGTTAATGTGCATTATGAAGTATGTACCTTATTAGAAGATATTCATTTAGTGTGGGTTGAATAAGTAAGCTCCACATGTTACAGTCAACATTAATAGGAAAGGAGACAAAATTGAGAGGAAGCGAAGGAGAGAAGAGGCAGAGGAGAGCATAAAACGAGATGGAAATCTGTGTCCCTCAAGCCCCGTCTTTGAATCCCTCCAGTGAAGAATCCCACTCAAGGATAAAGGATAATCTCCAACTGAGAGATGCTTCCCTAGCTTGGCCAAAGCCTCAGCTGTAAGAAAGAACAAGCCTTGAGAGCACAGTACAGCAGGTTAAAGATTACTAATACCAATGTGAGCACTGAGAAACAATCACAAATTAAAAGACGACAGCCAATTTGAAATGGACATACAATTAACATAAACAAACACAGGGGGAAAAAAAACATTTTTTGATAAAGGCTGATTGTCAATGAACCCCAGTCATTTTAATTAAGAAAATAGTTTTATAAAATAAAATAAATGAAAACATAGTCATTGTCGCTGGCATGCTAATCTGAACTTCTTTTTTTCTGTTGTTTTCATGGAGTGGAACAATTAAGGCTTGATTGCTTTTAGAATGAGCCATATCTCTGAGGTAAGCTTGCTGTCAAACCTGTGGCAATGATTTAATTTCACCCAGTTAATCAATCTGTTATGCTCATCATATTTTCTAGTGTATGCACAGACACCATTTTCCACTTTTTGGAGGAACGCCATGGAAAAGAGAATCAAACAAAACCATCCAACTTTGCTAGGTTTTATGGCTCTAGGACCTGAATTTCATACTAATGTTTGCTAATTATTTTATATTTGCCCCGCTTCTGTATAGGAATGTTCAGTTTTGCCCTGTCTACTTGGAGAAGGATGTCATTGCTAATGTATGGTCAGGGATAAGCAGACACACCGCACATCCTCCTGGGACAGGGCTAATTACGTGTTCAGAATCTGCAGCATGGCTCTCTGGGCTTTTATGCCTCTGTCACTTCTCATCCACTCAATTGGATTGGATATATCCCAAGAACAACCTACAGCCTTGATTCCCTCTGCAAAAACAGGTCACTGGGAGTTCACAGGGTGTGGAATGAGTCTAATTATTGGGGTACAGATGGGTTCAGAATACTCATTGGCGGAACATAAATTTGAGCTCCTGATCTCCCCCACTCCCCCCCAGACCTAGGACAAGTAAGGCACTGGCTTTCCCACAAGGCAGCCACAGCCCTGTTACAGCCCCGGATGAAGGCTAGACTACTTCTAAGAAGATACGGGGTGTTATAAACCGGTCATTCTTGTGCTTTGGGATTAGGATTTCTGGATCAACTTGGATCAGCTGCATAATGTAATCTTATTGACATGAGGAAATACTACAACAGTCTAAACCAGAAATACAATAATCTGCATTAGACGAAGAGAAGGAAGGACTAGCTTTACTCTGCAAGATTGTGTCATGTTATCTTGTTAACTCTCTGGGGTCGACACGTCACGTTTTATGTCATATTCATTATCTCAAGATCAATGGGGTGTACTTACTTTTGTTTGTTTATTAGCAGAGAAATGTTCCGTTTTAATGAGGCCTTCCAAAAGCTTTTTAATCCAGCCTGGAACTACAGTGTCTTTGTAAAATAAACCCATATTTGTGAACCCTAAAGCAAGTTGTGTAATGATCAATATCTCCGCAATGCTTTAAGATAGCGTTGTTCTGATTGTTTATCATAATAGTTGAACTCTGCGTCTTTCCAAAGAGATCTTCTATGTTATCCTAGGCCTCCAAGAAGCTTCGTTATCCAGCCTGGACCTGCTGTGCTTTTTCAGAGACTACGCACAATAAGCCCAGAATGATGAATCCATAGCTGAAAGGTTATTTTGGCCATGTTGACTACCAAAAAGGTTGTTAGGTGAGTGCGTCGAGCAATCAGAGGCTGTCTTCCTGACTATCTTCTTCTTCTTTGGTGTTTTCATCCACAGTGTTGCAGATTCCGCCACTTTCCTGACTGTGTTACTTTGCTGCTACATACAGTATATCTAACGTGGAACGGACGAGCCAAAATAATGATATAACAGCATTAATGTAATAAATAATGTAAAGATTTGAGAGGTCATTCAGGCAACCCTGGATGTGTAAATGTGTGTGATTCGACCTCTTGATGTCCAATAGCAGGACAGGAAATGCATTGGAGATGGCACAACTGACATTTTGGATAAAAGCATTTTTCTGTGAAAAAAATCTAAATTGTTTTTTATTTGTGTTGTTTTGTATAAATAGTCATACAACAATTTATATTTATGTAAAATCCCTGCAGCATACATATCCTAATAGTCCAGGAGGTCCTGAAAAGAATGATGTGTATACCTTTATTGTGCATAACTAGGTTGAGGCGACCCAAATATTGGGAAAAAAATGGCTTAGAGCCTAGATGGTTTCCCCATATAAAAGACACTGATCATTGCTTCAAGTTCTCAGTCAAACTGTGGCATGCTGGGGTTTTGATAGTTGCCATCTGCCCTTCGTAAAGGTTCACCGTTAAGATCAAGGATGTTCTTTCAATGGCAATGTTATTCCTGAACCAAAAAGGGAGAATCAAACTGTGAACAATTTCAGTTGGCACATTAAAACTCAACTCAAAAATACAACTTTATTTTTCTATGTGCACCATTTTATTCCTCTCTAATCTTAAAAAGTAAACCCCATTCCTGAAGGGTGGAAAACAAGCCCATTGACAACCTCCAAGCCCAAGGGACGCAGTTGAACGCATGCTTGGTTTGTTGTATTCGCATGTAGACCGTCCCAATTCCCTTGTCTGCGTGTGTCTCTGTCTTCTGTCTGAGGGGCAGTGGATCAGAACCCCCTATACACGCAGTACACAGTTAGCAGGTCATTCTTCTGGAGCCCCACATAGCTGTCAGTGCGCCGGGCCTGCCAGATTTATCATAGTCTCTGGATTTTGTATTTCAGGCTTGTAAGGGCAAAAGTTGATGCTGACGTTCTGAGTGACAAGCTGCTTTACCGTACGGAAATTCCAACTGGACTGTTCCATATTCATGAACTGATTTAAATTCTGGCACTGTACATGGGTTCCTACAAGATATCGAGGAAGACAGTCAGTGTATCCTATTCAAATCTCTCTCCAGCTGTCTTTGTGGAACATTGCAAGCTGTACAAGCAAGGGCGGAGTACATTGAGCATCAAGGATGTTAGTTTGTTTTAGTTTCAAAGGTTATTTCTACACCAATAGCAAATTAGAGGCTAATGTTTGCTGCAGACATAGGTTGCTGTGTAGAAAGTTTCTGAGTGGACAACACTTTTGCCTCACCTTCTAACCTAACTGTATGTTAGCAAAGAACGCTGAGTGAGTGCAATGTGTTCCAAAGACACAAAGACTATCAGACGCACATTGCTATTGTTTTTTCAAAAAGTGTGCTGTACAGATGTATAATGTTTTAGGGCTGGAGAATTTAACGCAATAATAACGAGTTAAAAATTGCTTTTAATGCCTTTTTGGGGGGGTTTTAAAGGCGCGATTAACACACGTGTGTTCTGTGATTTGGGCCTCAGCCGCTCCGTAGTTTAGGAAATCAGGAAGTGATGCAGCGATAACCAGGGGTTAAAGTCAATACATCCATGGTGGGCTGGAACGATCCGGAACAGCGTTCCGGCACCTTCGAATAATAGGTAAATTAATGGGATTGGCAGTTTCATAAATCAGTGTTTCCTGTTTGTTTCAAATAACATCAAATAGCCATTGCAATGTTTCCCATATTCACGCTTAGCAGCGCACAAGACAAGTGTTTAGTTCACATGTCACTATCTGGTAAAACCAGTTAAACAGGTGAAGATCACGTTGTCCGTAGCCAACCGGTTGCAAACAGGCTCACAAGTAAACAACACGGTAACATGCTGTAGATTAGGTGTTTTTAGGTGAGCTGGACGGAGAACATTCCATTAAAATACAATAGATCGGTGATGCTACATTGCCCTTGTTGTTCACGGTGAAGTTAACTGGAGTGAATGAAGCCCTAGTGTGTTTTATGTGGACTGAATGTGTCAGACTCTCTTTATATACAATCTATGGTATGATTCTGTTTCAAAACATAGCCTTTTAAATGCTTGTCAGCAACCGGTCATACGGCTTTTTGTTCTCTGATTAATTTTGCATGTAGTTAACACACCAGTTATAATTTTGTTTTAATGAAAACTCAACTCCTGGCTGTTTTGGAAGAAGGAAATAATGAGAGTAACATGTGAACTAGCTTTAAAAGTAAGTTTTCTTTAAGGGCTGTGGATAAAGCAGTAAGAAACTTTATGTATTTAAGTGTTACATTTGTACATTTAGAACAGATAAAAGAAAGGTGTGATAAATGGTGAGTTAACTATGGACATGCAATTAATCAAGATTCAATATTTTAATATTGACAGCCCTAATAATTGTTACTTTAATGATAATTAACAATAACATTTGGTAGATATTGCATTCTTAAATACACTTAATTGCCAGTTCATGAGGTAAACCTAGGTACAACAAATGTAGTCTAACATATAAACAAATCCTTCCTCCATTAATATTCAGGTTTCTTTTAAATGTTTTATAGATGTGTTGATTCAACTTTTTAATTCATTTTAGAACATTTAGTTTTTGGCTGCCCGTTTTCACCCAGAAAATGACCATATTGGTAAATTATGCAAGCAGCTCATAACGACCGACAAAAAATGTGCCTGTTGTTTTGGATGTCTTTGGAAATTGTCCTATAATGTCATTTAGGTTTGAGGATGTGTTGTTTGTGGCGTTGTTGAGCTGTACTGCATTACAGGGAGATGTTTCTGTCATTTGGCCTCTCATTGACATAAATGACATGGACAAAATATTGGAAACACCTGTCAGTATAATGCAATTAAACAGAACCACAAACGCCCTTAAAATAATACCAAGAGCATAACCTCATTGGTATCTACGGCCTTGTATACAACATTCTACAGTAGATGCCCTGTCGCTGTAATCAAATCCTTGTAATATACATTCAGTCTAACAACTACATTCCTTAGTAGAAAATACAAAATGTGTAGGTGTGGCCTAGCTCTTTATAACATGTTGTGCCCACAACTCTGAGCTTTTGGCTGTTAATGTTTACCAAAGCATTTTTTGAGTATGTTGTCCTGTATGCCCCTTAAACCAGGGGAGCGATAATCAGAGCGCAGACCTGTTGTTTGTATGTTTTATTGACTTGCTCCAGGGTCTTCAGCATGGTCTCAAACCCCTGCGTCTGCAAGACTAATCGCAGGCTGGTCTCAAGCTTGTAAGGCAGGCGCACACAAGGCAACATAATAAACAAGTTCAAAGCACAACTCTCTTTGAAAGACATGCATGAGTCACTTCCCCAGGCCAAATATGATGTGTGTGCTACCACAAGTATTACATTACAGAAATCTATGGGAGAAAGTGACTGCCTGAGTGCTAGGTAAACTTCAACATTTGGGACAATGAGATTTTATTGAGCAGCCGTACTGGAGCTCTCTTTTCTCAGACGACACAGCTAATCAAAAACGGTCAGTTCAGGGCAGGCTAGATTTTAGAATTTCTGTCACTGTGTTCTCTCCAGAACGAAGCAAAGCAATGCAATTTCACATTGCAAGAAAAATGTGTTCTTTCAAATGTAATATTCCGTGGTCATTGTGCACACTGCCAGTGACAAGGCGAGATTTGTGTGTTCCAACTCTGTGATTCTTTTAGAGTACGTATTTACTGTACATTGGATGTCCAAGCAATGCGTTTGGCTGGAATGCAGGGACCAGCCCTGGGGCCTCAACATGATGTCTCTTTGTCGCTGAGTAATGAAGTTTCACCATTGGTCGGAATGAGTGTGATGACGTTAGTGTTGGTGGTTCCACCTTTGGTCATTGCACTTAAAAAAGTGTACTGGTGCTACACAGGCTACACAATTCAAACTGAGTGGAGTTTAGAAAGAATGCAGATTCAAGAGATGTATTTGTCACAGAGATCAGTCAGTATCAGCCATTCATCCTGCCCTCCTCCCTCTGCTGAGGTCTGATGACATCATTGACATGCATAATAATTAGCCATGTGGATTTACTGCAGCAAGAGGAAGGGGGGCTGGTTCGTCACAGCCAGCAGCTAAGTTGACAAGAATGTCATGTGGCAAACTCAGATAGACAGTTAGGGCCCTATTTTAAGGATCTGAAACGCAAGTATCAAACGCCAAACGCAAGTAGCTTTGTGGGCAGATCTTGGGCGCTGTTGCTATTATGCTGGCGGGATAAATGAGCCTTGCGCCCGATGCAAATCTAAAATGGGTTGGTCTGAAGTAGCTAGGTGTGGTTTGGGCGTAACGTGCAATAAACCTATCAGAGCGGCATCTCACATTTCCTTTAAGAGCAGGCGCGCTTGTTCCATGGCGGATTGCTGTTATGACGGCGGATTTGCCTGGCGCACACCAGGAGCGGTTCACAGCCGAGGAGACGTTCTCGCCAGGGCTGGAGCGGGAGCTGTCATAGGCGGCAAAGTAATAAATGCCCGTCTTGACCGGGTGGCGATGTTGCTGCGGCCCCTTCCTCCCCCCCTTCCACAACTTGCTGTTAGCCAAGCTAGTGCACTGTGCTCATGTAAAACATAACAGCAATGGACGAGAAACTGCGGCAGAGCAGATTAAGATTAACTCTTTCTACATACTTATGTTTGGTAAACAGGTGATAAAATATTGGCATTTTACTCACAGTTTTATTGCACTTACTTCTGCTACAGTAACGAGTTAGTTACTTGTCCACCGCGGCTTCTCTGATCTGCTGTGTGTGTGTGCGTGTGCGTGTGCGCGTGCGTGTGTGAAGCTCAGCACCGACAGAGCAGGGGAGAGGCTGCAGCATGATGATAAATACCACAGTTTTAGCCCCGGGGCCGTTTAATACTGTTTTGCGGTACCCATATCTATATGAAATAATTGTCCTTATTCATCGCATTTTAGGAAGTTTTTGCAATGTGTTCATCGTGTATAATCATATTGTGTACGTGGTCAGCACTACTACAGACGAACATTTAAAAAAAATCTTTATTTACATTATAAACACCACCGTTGACTGTCCTTGTGACAATTTGGCAACAACTAAATCCTCTAGATGCTGCAGAATCCTTTTGATTCTTATTTGTTGTCAACTTAAGTTGTGATGCAGCTTGCTATCACTGCCACAATATGTTGTTGTTGTTAGTGCTGTATATGACCAAACAAGCACCCTGCAACAGGGAAAAAACAACATGGATCTAATCAGAGCAGTAAGAATGAATACATGCATGGGATTTGTATCATATTCCCCAATCCCATGTGAAAGGGGCTTGCAAATTATTTGAAGGACTTGTTAAATGTAGAAATAGACAATAGGCAAGAAAACAACACTACAATTCTGAATCAGATAAAGTACCAACATATTTCTCACAGGAAAACTGTTCAGAAATGTTCCTCATCACAGTTTCTCTACATGCAATTTAACATGCATTGGTATGACTGTATAAATAGTCCACTGAAATGCAGTGTAGCTGAGATGTTAATGTAGATAATGTATATTTTATTTGAATAATACCAAGCAGGACAGGGACATTTGTCAGAAAGAGGAGGTAAAGAAGCATGAGTAAATCTACATTTTTGTCAGAAAACAATTGGTAATTTTTTCTATCAAATAAAGATGAATGTAAGGTATCAAATGTACATGAACAAACTAACATATGTCTGAAAGACTACAACATGAAACCAATTTTTTGGATGTCATGTTGACTCATATTGCCATTTAACACCTTTCTACTTTTAAATTCCTAACATGTTGTATACCAATACCACATTTGTAGTTGAGTATTATACTGTACAGGTGTGACTTTCACTCATTGGTTTAGATCTATGTGGAAAATCCCCATTCCACTTTCTAACAGTGTCAGACTATACAAAGATAATCCCATCATAAAAAAGCTGCCTGTCTTTTGGTATAAATTTCTCCAAAATAATTGTTTTAGGGTCATTGGGAATGACTTCTTAATTCCTTAAAGCATTCCCAATTTAAAGAGAGATTTAATTTCCTATCATGAATAAAACACAAAGATATGATGTGCAGACAGCGTTCATGTATGTTTTGTCGCTTACAATAAAATTATCTGATCCATAACTGCAGTATAACCTTATAGTATAATTTGCATTTCATTGTGCACTATTTGCATATGTCTACCTTACGTCTATATCTACTGTGTAAAAGAATCCCCCACTTTTTATTTAAGTAACTATCTATAAGTCCATCCATCCATCCATCCATCCATCCATCCCTGTTAATTGTTCTCAGTCAGACGGATCATTGACATTCCCAGAGACAAACAGGTCTCAGTGTGGTTGGACAGCGTGACAAAATCATTCCCTTTAACATATGTGTGTGAGCTTGCATAATATCGTTTCCCGAAACCATTTACAATCTGACAAGCAATAATGAATGCCAGTAGACTTATTGCCCTGAAAGATCAACTTTAATCAGGCTCCTTTGCCTTTCTTCTGTTTGAGCATGCCTCGGCATATCCTGTATTGTATGCTCCACAGTAAAGGCAAATAGCAAATGGGAAGTTATTTAGGATTTTTCATTTAAATGTGAAGGCCTCTGCTAATATATTCACCTGTGAAATTGCCAGGAGTGACCCACTAATCAATCTCTGTTTGATTAATTCTAATGACAGACTGTTATTCGATTAACTGAAGCACACAGGCTGCACTTTCAAACTTGTGGAATGTCTGGAGATTTGTATCTGTGAAGGTCAAGATTAAGTCCTATTTGGTGTTTCAGCTGTACAACATGATTTGTGGAAAGAAATATTATTATAATCATTAGTGTTTTTTTGTCATTTACAACACAGAATCATGTACAACACGTTGCACATAATAAATATGTTCAAAATGTAGTAAGGTCAAAGATGTCTACGTTTTCTGTTTTAAACCAGATAATATAAACTATATGATCCTCCATTTTAACAAATCTCATTAGAAACATATATGCTGGCATTTTAATATACTTGCATTGAAAGGACACACACGTATTGCCATAATTAGGACACCATGTGCAAAATGCCTTTAAGATAAGGTACTATAAACTACTTCAGTAAACAGTAATGAGTGAAGATTGTCTTAGTATTTGAAGTGCATACAGTAGATTGCTAATCTCCCCGTCAGTCCGCAGGCGACGTGATATGCATCTGCATGTTACTGATTGTTTTTAAATTGATTCCAGTGATTCTTTGGAGAACTCAATTCATTTGTCTTTTTAATAATGCCAAATTTAATAATGAATCCAATTTGCTTCTCCTCAGTGGCCCCCTGGATTATCCTAGGATGCAGAATACCATCCTGGCATCTCAATGTCTTCAATACAAGATTAACAATTGACAAAGGGTTGCAGGTTGCAGGGTGATTATTGGCTGCAGGCGGAGATTAAAGCAAAGCAGCAGCACAGCTGACAGTTTGGTTATCTCTTTTGGACTAAATGAAAATCATGGCCTGAATCCATCAAAGAAGATTAGGAAAATGTGAGCCCATTACTGATGTCCTCTCACAGGTTGGCATGTTGGTATATGTTTGTCTTTTTTCAGTCTTCGATTGGAAGCCAAATCTGTTGATTCACCTTTGCCGCTCAATGGAGTAGAAATCCCTTTTTACCGATATCAGCAACCTCATTTGTGTACGCACTTGAGAGCTGTTGCTTTTATTTTCTTCAGCATGCAGGTGTTTGTAGCTAAAAAGAAGCATCTCACTGTACCTGCAAAAATAATGAGCTAGTTAAGATTCTGTGTAACACTCTATTTGGCCAATAACAGATAGAAGAGTTATATGTACGGGCACCTACTGTCACAAATTTCCACCTGAAAGGCTGTGGTGGTTCTTTGTTAAACTTGTTAAAGAGCTAGTAACTCTCAGTAGACTCTGGAGTTATCAGGAGGGTTGACTGCCCCCTCTAGTTATTAGCATCCAAGAGGTCAGCAGCACCACAATGTATTTCGCCCACTGAGTGACAAAATCACAGCTGACGTTTGGACTGTCAAGGGCACATTTCCCTCAACTAGAGGGAAGATCTGCAGGGAGAAGCAAGTGTGTGTATGTGTCAGGGAAAAACGACAGTGTTTTATGAATTTCTTGGCCACTCACATCTTTCAGGACTGGTTAGCCCCCCCTCACACCACCCTCTTCCACTCTCACCAGGGGAGAGGAGTCTGTGTGATGTGTGTTATAAGATAAATCTATGGTCTCTAAGGTCAGTGTGAATCTAAAAGCTAGCCTGTTGTCAAAACCAATTTTGTATATCACAGTGGGGTGCCATGCATTATCATAACAACAGCTCAGCAACTTATGCTTTGCATTTATAATCAAACATAGGTGAGCAGGACAAAGTGTTCCAAGGTTACCATCCAGGTGTCTCACATGAATGAATAGAAAATTACAGTGAAAAGCTATAATTCATATTATGTAATGGAAAAAAAAAATGTGTCAGTCAAAATTCAAAATATCTGATATCCTTGACTTCTGACAGAATACCAATGCTGCAAGAATTCCACAGTGCAGTGCTCAATAATACATAAATAGTGAAAAAAAGGAAAACATATTATACAACGACTCACAGTGTGAAACAGTCACAGTTTTTTTACACGTGGTTAAGGTTGTCAATTGAAACAAAACTACTTGGTTAGGTTTACAAAAATAGCATGGTTTAGGTTAAAATAAGTATTTTTTGTTACATATGTTAGCTACGTCAAGTAAACAAGTCAATATTTTGTTGTTTGTTTTACGTGGGACAGGAACAGCAGTCTCCTGGGTGAAAATCCTGTGTTAGTTTGATCCATCCATCCGCCAGACCTCCTCCCTATGAAGACGCATGCAGACTTTTGAGTCATAAAAGTTCATTATTCTGTTTTGCAAACATAAATACAAGGCTTGATGAACTATTAGTAATAAATAATCATTATTATAAAAAAACGAACACAATTATGTCTTCTTTGGTCCTCTGTATAAAGGAAAGTGTGCGCAAAAAGATTGTATTTATTTTCTTTTATTTCTATTTAAATATTTCTTAATATATTATATTCTTAATATTACTTAATGTCATAACTTATACACACATTTCTGCATATCGCTGTAACTGCAAACAGATCAAGTTACATTTTATGATCATATAATCTCATTCCATTTGTTCGCGGCTCAAAACATTGTATTTCCACTCAATCTGAATGCTAGGTTTATAGCATCAAAACCCACAAGACCAAACGAGACGTGCACCTGCAAAGTGGTTTTGACAATAATGAGTCAGACATGGTTACATGAAGCATATGGGCTTGTAAAAGCACTTACTGGCTTCTTAGTAGCATGCTGAGATTCTCCATCAACCTCCACCAGGACATTGCATCTTCCAACCTGCAACGGTGACACTTCAACCCAACCTTAGATCAGACTAATTAAAAACAGCAAGAATTGGTTTGTATAATTATTCTGCTCCTTGGAGCATGCATTCTAGAGACATGCGTGTCTAATGATAAAACAGTGCCAAATGCCAGTTGTTGGTTAAGTACCCTCTCTTAGGCGAGGCCTGTCATTAGTAACATGAAGAACCCAGTAGTGTAAGACAAAGTGAGGTGGGAATCATGTACATGGGGTAAACAAAACATGGGTCAAAGGCTCTGCAGCAGCCAAAGAGAACAGATCATAACTTTTTTTTTTTCTTTGTGTCAGAGAGCTGCAGCCTACATTGTGCTCATTAACAACCCCATGTTTCATGATGTGAGACATTTTGTTTTATAACAATGTTTCTTTGTAACCCACATACTGCAGCACTTTGCCTCATAATGAAAGCTGGGGAAAATCTAAAGCTGAACTGATGTTCAAAAAAGCATTATGACTTGTCTAGGGATAAGAAATACATCCAAGATTATATCTAGGGTTGTTAGTATTGTAACAGCACCAGACTCTATCCATGGATAATGGAAAACATATTCCAAAACCCTTACAAGGAGTAGAATATGATAGAAAAGAAAAAAAGGACTTGACTTACCAAAAATAGATGAGATTTTCAATTTTATATTAAAATGAGCAGATACATCAACGTAGATTTTTTATCAGCATGGATGTAATATTTTTGTCGTTATGTATCTGTTGTGTCGTATGATTAGGTGCTATGAACCATTTGGTCAGCCTCTTGATTCTTCATTCTGTACTGTATATAATGTAGTTACAAAGCTAGGACAATCACAAAGTAGTAGAGACCTGTGCAAAAAGGCTGGAATATCAGAAAAAGTGAGTACAGTTATGTAAAAAAAATAAACTTCCAGTACATCTGTAAATACAATATTTTCCCAAGGCCGCAAACAGGATATCTCAGAGGACCACTGAGGACATACAGGGGAATTCCACCAGCAAATTATCATATTTTTTCAATCATAAGTCACTGTTAAGATATTACTGTTATTTACTTAGTAAAAAACCCAAGGTCAGACTACACATCAAATTTGTTGTTGTCCTAATGAGGAGCTCCAGATTGAGTATGATATTTTGTACCACACAATATATAGTATACTTGATTTTGGAAGTACTGTGTCACAGTACTTGCATCTAGCGATAAATGTGTTCTTAGAAATAGTGAATTCAACACTAGAACTGATAAAACAAATTTCAACATTGGAACTGAACTATACTGAATAACTGAACATATCATTGGTCGTGCTTACATACATACAGTCCAATGAAAATAGCATGTGAGTACAAATGGGTAGAAACACACATTTTATGATAATCCAGCAAATGAAAATGTGCTGAGATACGTGGAGAGGCACCTTTGCAATTCCCTGAAACTGTGGGGGTCTGAAATAATGGGTCCTTGGCGGCGCCTGCACTCCATCTCTGCACTCCAGCAGATCGACACATAAATGCCATTGGACAGCTCATACTTATTATGCTCAGATGGTTTTGGAAATGAGACTCTGGCTGTTTTCTCAATTTGGAGCCTTAAGGCAGTGATTTAAAGAGATAAAGGGGCTAAATTCAGGCACAAAATCACCGTACAATCTATCACTGGCATGACCTTGACTTACAAAGCAAACTGAGACATGAATCTCAAGCGGCATTTCCAAAGTTAACTGTGCTGATCATACAAAGGCGGAGTGCTAGGTCCTACATCTCTTACAAGGCAACCTCTTTGATAACTAGTGGATCGGCAACGCTAATGAGGTCACTTGAGTATAAATGTCAATATAAAATCATAACCAGGTAGTGATGAATAGATAACCATATATACACAATGCTGCTGATTGAAAAACTGTCCTGAGTCTAAGGCAAAGTTGCTATAGGCCAAAGCAAGCAAAACAGATTTTTTTTTAAAAATCCTTTGAACTGCTTTGATATATATCATTAAGATCAGCCCTTTCCTAGGGTTAATATCTAATAAACCTCATCTATGATTTAACCACTTTTTCTTTTTAAAACTCATGCACACACACACACTCACTATTCAGAGAGTTTAACCTCCACAAGAAAGAACCTTGGACAGAGAAGCACACTGAATATTATGCATCATTAATTTGGCTTAATGATTCAGATGATAGTAGTACGGTCTGCTGATGTGATAGAACTGCAGGACTTTGGATGAGAGGCGGCCCCAAGTTCAGACTGTGAAATGTTTGAACAGACCATCCTTTTTCTTCGTACATTAAAGGAGAACTCCGGCCAATATTTACGTTAATCTTGCTAAATATAACTATGCGAGACCTGTCTATAGCAAAAACAGTTAGCGCAACAGCAGCTACCTAGACGGAGCTGCTGCAGCTAATGCCCACTGCTCCCACTTAGCTAAACGGCAGTTATGGGGGCATAAATGAAATAGTGCCTTTGTGTATCTTAACAGACACAAAATGCAATGAAAATGTCTGTGTAACATGAACAGGGCCCTTACATGACAACAAGATGCATTTTCAACATTCACCTACCCTGTTAGCTGCTAGCTAGCTAGCTGTCGTCTGGGACAAGAGAGTGTTCAGTCAGGCTTCAGTAATAATCAGCATGCAGCAGTCCCGTGTGTATTTGTAGCATATATATGGATATATATGATATATATCCATTTTGTGTGCGATCCATCTGGCATTAGAGAGTAGTATTCTCTGCCGTGGGGATCGTTGTGGTAGTGTCCGACCGGCGGCCTTGCTTCTGCTTCCTGCCCGCAGTCCTCGCTTGCCGCACCGACAACAATTGCGAGAGCGTCCGCTGGTCGTGGCTGTCCTCCGGAGGACCGGTGATGCATTCGCGGCGTTTTTTTTTTGGTTTATTTCCCCTCAAAAATAGGTAATTGAGCGCTGTAGTGGTTATGAGCATATTATTGACTATGTAACTACATGGAAACGGGCAGAATTATGCGTGTGCCTTGTTCAGTAAAACACTAACAGGCGGCTAGCGGCAGTCTCGTGCTGAAGTCCCGTGTGAATTCAGTTGTAGCAAGATAAATAACAGTTTAGGTGGAGGAGCGTACAGTGTAGCGTGAAGAGCGGAGGTGTTCACAAGGGAAGAAACTTGGAGTAACGTAACTATGGAGAATATCGAAGATATTGAACATATGGAAGAGGCTTTTGAGTTTGATGGCCGTCCTTATTTATTTGAACCCGAGTAGCAACAGGCAGATGAAGCAGCTGCTCCAAGATCACGCATTTCGGGCAACTGGTGGTGTTTGTGTGGGTGTTGTGCCGTGAAGGCATCACCGGTCCTCTGGAGGACATCCTCCAGACCAGCGGGCGCTCTCGTGATTGTTGTTGGCAGAGAATACTACTCTCCAACGCCAGATGGATTGCACACAAAATGGATATATATCATATATATCCATATGCTACAAATACACACGGGACTGCTGCATGATGATTATTACTGAAGCCCTGAACACTCTCATCCCAGACGACAGCTAGCTAGCTAGCAGCTAACAGGGTAGGTGAATGTTGAAAATGCATCTTGTTGTCATGTAAGGGCCCTGTTCATGTTACACAGACATTTTAATTGCATTTTGTGTCTGTTAAGATACACAAAGGCACTATTTAATTTATGCCCCCATAACTGCCGTTTAGCTAAGTGGGAGCGGTGGTCATTAGTTGCAGCAGCTCCGTCTAGGTATCTGCTGTTGCGTTAACTGTTTTTGCTATAGACAGGTCTCGCATAGTTATATTTAGCAAGATTAACGTAAAAATTGGCCGGAGTTTTCCTTTAAGGGCAGACAAAGTGTCAATTTAGAAATGTGTCATTGCTGGTTTCAGATGCATTATATATGCATTTTGAAAGCAACTGACATAAATACCATAAGTGAAGGGGGCTATTATTCAGTCCCTCCAGGATTTCTGGCCTTTTTTTGAGATTGTTGCGGCCCAAAATGGCTGATTTTGCGGGAGGTTTTGTGAAAAGAAATGCCGAAAAAGTTGCAATGTCTTTTGTACGTTTGTTGCAATGAATTTGCAGGAGACGGCGTCAGCAATCCCCCCCCCCCCCCCCCCCCCCCCCCCCCAGAGAGAGCCGGCAGGATTAAAACAGCAGCGGCTTCAGCAACTTTATAGTGAAAAATCATTACAGCGTACATTGATGTTAAAATGTGTACAGTTTGGCAGGACGGTCTGAAATGTTTTGCATGATCTTTCGCTGTTTGTTTTGTTGGCAAATGTGAGATATTCGAGTCACACACGTCTCGTCTTCATATCAGAAGCAAGGAAATGATCAACCCGTTCTCACTCCCGTGGGACTAATGGGATTGGTTGAAGTCACAGGAAACTCCGGTCAAATTTGCGGAAAAGTTGCGGTTATTGGTCAAAATTGTGAGTCGCTCCAAATTCACAGCAATTGGTTGAATTTGCGTGAATTGGCACGATCACAACATCGCGAAATCCTGGAGGGACTGATTATTAATGAAATTATAGTGTTTACAAAGTACGATGCAGATAATATGTCCTTATACCGCTAATAACGATTATCGGGAACTATCAAAGACATGTGTTTTCTTCCATTCAACAAAAATGTATCTCTTGTACATATTTGCTAACAAGCAGCAATGGCAATTATGGTGAGCCCACAAATTACTCAAAGAATAACAGCAATACATTAAATAGTTCTGTCAGTTTAGTTATATAAATCTTGCTGTACTGTGTGATAGTTAGCAGTGGATTTCTTTTCATATTTTTCTCAAAAGCCTCTGATATTTATTCACTTCCCTCCATTGTCTATCAACCACCGTGTCTCTGCCAGCTGTCCTTTCCTTGACATCAGCGACAGCCATCTTCTCACACAATGATCTGATTAGACACTCTGTGCCAAATTAAAGAGCAAAGACCTTGGGCAGACTGTCACACTGGCATGTTGCAGGACATTTCAGATAAATATTATAATGTGCCTCAAAGCAAGTCAAAATAAAATACAGAAAATGTCCTTGCTTTAGCTGATTTCTTTTTAGAATTTGAACATATCCAGTGTCACCTCACAACTGAGTAGAATGCAGAGTATTCATGTGTTAAAACTGCATAGAAATACATGTAAAATTAAATAAAAAAATTAGATTAAATGGTTATACACAGGGGCTTGCAAAATATGCTGGACCAAAAATTATGTGAGTGTATATACTTTCTGCTATATGAGTTTCAGTAACTACTGAGCAGTTAAAAAGTCATTACAGGGTTTTTCTTACAGACTGGAAAATTGGCACTGCCCCTTTATGCTCCCCTGTATAGCGTTATTATTCTACTTCCAATAGTTTGTGAATTGCACATTATAATTTGACTTTAGCATTCAAAACACAAAATATGTTGGTAATACACTTATTTGAAAAATATCGTAAATGAAGAAATCTGGGGAGATCGTGCTTAGAATGGACACAGAAAAATGCAAATGTCATGGAAAATGTGTGCATTTTGTCAGTAAATAAGAGCTTTGAGAAATGTTGACAATATAAAGAATTATAAAGAGAAAACGTCGAGAAGCAGTCAGACCATCTGATCAGTTCATAAGAAAAATGTAAGAGCATTTACAAGTCTGTGATCTCATTTTGCATGCAATATAGAAAAACTAAGAGTCTCTTGAGCTGCTGAATGGCTTTTCTCATTAATATGCAAATCTATTTGGTAAGATGCTGCAAAAATCAAATTAAACCTCAACCATTGCATAGAAGGTACCTGTGATGTAAAACAGATATCATGTAGCCTACTCATCTTGAGTTGGATCAACAGAATGAATCAACAGTTGTCCTACATACCATTTACCGTGAAAATATAATATGTGAAAATATAATGTGGTAATGCAACAAAAATCTAATAAGGTTCTCTATTATAGGGGCATGTGTTCTATGTTCTTGTATATAAGCTGAGTTTGTTGTGTTCTCAAAAAGATCAATATAAGACAGACACACAAACACCTCCACAATGACATCATGTCTTGCAAACTCTGTCTCATGCTGACAGGATATAAAAGACGACAGTATGTCAGTGCCTTGCCATACACAGAAAAACAAACATCACACTGAAGAACTTCAAAATAAATATCTCGTTAGTGTCAGTTAACCTTGCGACCTGTGAGACATATCCTGCTCTCAGATGACCTGTGCTCCAGACAAAGCAAAGCTTTGTTTATGTATATCCCAGAAGAGCTGCCATGTGACAAAATACCCAAATCAACAAAAGTTACTTCATATTTACAATAAGTGGCTCAGGCCAGTTGGCTCCTTGTACACAGCCAATGTGAGTTTTCCATATCTTGTACAAAATGCCATTTTGCTGATATTGTTGAAAATGTTGGAATTAAGATAAGAGATGAGATAAGATAAGACAAAACGTGATTGTACGTTCATAAGAAAATTCGTCTTGCATCACATGCTCCAAACAATCGACAGAACATAAACCAACACTGAAAAACATCTGTAAGGTCACCCTTTAGCAATCATCGAAAAGCCATGATACAGCGTAAACAACATCATGCAATCACTAACATACACACACAAATCCTAAATCCAAATATGTCATAAGATTAATTAAGATATAGATATTAAAACTTGGTTTTAAAAATAAAAAAAACAAAACAATATTGGGGATCACCTGAAAATGGGTGGGATGGGTGTTATCCAGATTTATGCAGATTGATTAATTGTATTTTATATCATTCTTATGTATTCATAACCATTTGTCCTTCACTGACTACTACTGTGTAAATCATCAATGATGTAAATCATAGTTACAGCTAGCCAGAGGATTACTTGTATATAAAGTGTATTATGCACAAGACTGTTATACAATTAATCAAGAATACACCGTTGTTCATGGTAAAGACTATCATTTTAGTGACTTGAGCACTTCCCGGTCTGGATTTCTAACTTGGAATACAATCCATTGCCATTATGCCTTCTTCAACATCTGGATCAGGACAGATGGTTCTACATTTGCCTTCTCCATAAAATACAAACATGAAGGTGACAAATAGAGACACTGACAAATGCAGTGAGAAGACAGTTAAAGTGTGATCATTCAGTCAGTAAAAAAAAAAGTGAAGAAGCCACTAAGAACAGATTTGACAACTCCAACGCATGTACACAGAGTCCAGAGAGGATGGAGAAAAGAGAGCTACAAAGGAGAAATCAACTTTTTGCTGCTACAACAGATATGTGGTACAGTGTTAACATGACTCGCAACATGAGTCTGTACACTTTAATATAAGAAATTGGTCCCTGAAGTCCCGATGTTTGGAAGCTTTCTGCATGCAGGACATCCGCGCGGCAGCTCACTTGGCTGAAAGCCTACACCCATTGTTGTCTAACTGGGATATGGGAGAAGGAGAACTGGTCTGCTACACTACAGATAACAGTACAAATATTGTGGCTGCAGAGAGGGAACTGGGATGGCCTTGGCTCAGCTGTTTTGGCCGTAATTTTCACCTCTCCATTACACGCGGTCTTGCCTCTGAATCCAGAGCAGTCCATGTCATGGGCAAATAGAAACGTTTAGTGGACATGGTTTTGCTCTCCACCCATAGCAGCTGGTTGTTTCCCATTCATGCTTAAACATTAACCCTTAGTGCAATCCACTTACAGTATCTCACAAAAGTAAGTACACCCCTCACATTTTTGTAAATATGTCATTATATCTTTTAAATGGGACAACACTGCAGAAATTACACTTTGCTACAATCTAAAGTATTAAGTGTACAACTTGTATAACAGTGTAAATGTGCTGTCCCCTCAAAATAACTCAACACACAGCCATTAATGTCTAAACTGCTGGCAACAAAAGTGAGTACACCCCTATGTTAAATTCCCATAGAGGCAGGCAGATTTTTATTTTTAAAGGCCAGTTATTTCATAGATCCAGGATACTATGCATCCTGATAAAGTTCCCTTGGCCTTTGGAATTAAAATATGCCCAAATCATCACCATACCTAGATACTTTTGTGAGATACTGTACCATTGGTCTAGCAGCCATGACACCAAACTTTATATAAAATGTACTTTTTAAGACTGCATAGCATAAAGCCCACATTTCCAATATCACGAGGCAATTGTCACCTGAAATCCCTTTCAATTTCAAGATGTATTCACACTAGGCTGACTATGCAGGGGCTGTCTCTCCCTCTCTCTTTACTGAAACCACTGGCGGTAGAATAAGCTGCTCTCATTTATCTTAATTGTATTACTTTAAGCAAAAGACCAGCTAAATGAATGTTGATCAAATCTCCTCAATGATAAAGATCACTGACACTATAAAGAAACTAATCTTTTTTTTTTTTTTTTTTTTGCCTTCAGTATATTTTCAAGTAATGTGATTGTCAAGAACAGAGGTTAAAGAAGGCACACTGTTCAAGGCTGTATTTCAACAACTGAGTTTCAGACTGCCAAATAAACCTTGATGCTCAGTGCAGATTAGTCAAGGTAATGAAAGTAGATGTTTTATAAAAAATGAGAATAAATTCTAAAAAGCATTGCATACCATGTGTACATGTAGCACTCTTCTTACTAGACTGATACAATAAGTAAGCTTCCTCACGCCAGTGTACACAGATGCAAATGGGAGCATGTCTAATTTAACTGCAATAACAGACCTTTTAACATATACCATTTATGGGATGTAACACTATGTGACAAATATTCAATGTTATGTGATGTTACACAGTCATTTGTAATATTCTAAAATATGTGCTGACAGATGGTGAATGATGCTTGGTGTTTTTATATAGACTACCTGCAACTGTGCCTGTCAATCAAAGAAGGGGTGGGAGCTTCCTCTTCAAGCCACCGTGCCTTTTCTATAAATCTTTGAATATAACTAATTAAGTCAACAGCCAGTGGGGCCTTACATATTACATGTCTGCATGAGTATCTTGGCAACAAGTCCAAGTCCAAGATTCTGCAACTTAACATTAATACTGGCTCACAATACATTAAATTGATTGCATTATGTATGGTGCATTTTTCTTTGCATTTAGTTTTGGCAACTGTTTAAGCTGTAGGTTTCTTTGGGTGTAATACTTGCTGATTACACTGCAGCTTGCAAGCAATGACAGCAAATTTGTCACATCTGCATGGTCAGACAGTTAACTGACCTCACAGGCAACAGGCTCTATTAAAACTACCGCTAATTTCCCTGAAATGAACTTGAGATCAGGCAGGCTCATGTGAGCTGATGGCTTGACACTCCAGTGTACAAAGGGTCAGGAACTGTAAGCTGCACTACGCCATCACACTTTAAATCACTATGGTAATGTTCTGAGACTGAAGCTAATGTGAAAGATGTGTAAGTCAGTTAATTTTTAATACCAGTTTTAGCTCAATTCTTAAGTTATCATCATCATCATCAAGCACTGGCACTTTGCTCCATTAGGCCCTTTGCGAGAACACTCAGGGTCATTTGAGATTTGCTGACATTAATGATGATCTCTTACAACAGGCTAGTATTCCCATTTGATAGTTTCTTTTAAAGTCCCTTACCTTGCATAGTTAGTTTTAAATGACCTGACATTTCAGAACACATTCTATGTAATGCATATATTTTTTATGAGATGGCAACTTTTAAATACCGTTTGAGTGGGGGAAAAAAAACATACTTTTTAAATGGCATTGCTGTCAACATTTTACAATCCTCAATAAAATAACAGCACCTGTCAGTGTGCAACAGTAAACAGGCTGCAGCCCCACAAAGAAAAGACATGAATGATAATATAATGTTTTCCTTAGTCCACGTGTCACAACATTTTTTTTTTGTATCCTTGATTGATGAATGGGTAAATGATGATTTACAGTGGCGGCAATAAAAGCTAACAGCATTTTGTTTTAATTTTAACTTTACACAACACACAAGACAAATGGAACAAACAAAACTACATCACATTATGCGTCACTAATTAGTTGTGCCTAAACCCAACCAAACGGTTGTCCTTTTAAGAACATTAACAACATGTTTAAAACCGTGACTGTTACGTTCTCTGGTTTAGATATGAGGACGGAAAACGCTCCTGTGAAATTCTCTTATTTGATAACTTTAGTTACTTTGCAGATTAAGAAGTATATTAAGTAATTAAAATTAGCTCCACATTTCCACAATAATAATACAATCACAAAATATACATTAGTCTGAAATGGATCATTTTGCATCGAGTACATTTACTTTTGGTAGTAATATAGTATATTTTGATACAAATACTTTTGTACTTTTACTTTAGTACAGTTTTGAATGCATACTTTTACAAGTAACTGAGTATTTCTACACAGTGGTATCACTACTTTACTTAAGTAAAATTTCTGAGTACTTCTTCAAACACTGGAATTAACAATAGGGGTCCTATATTTATTCATAAAAAAAGATTTAAAGAAATATCCTTCCATCTTAATGTTGTGCTCTCCCTCTATCACTCTCTCTTTTTATTCTTGTCAAATCCCTATTTGAAGACTAAAAAATGGATGGTGCAAGTCTTTATTGATGTTGCTGTTTCAAGCTTGTGATATGTGTGACTGAAAACATAGCTTATCCTTGCCTACTGGAGCATTCAAAGCACAAGCATGGTGTGTGTGTGTGTGTGTGTGTGTGTGTGTGTGTGTGTGTGTGTGTGTGTGTGTGTGTGTGTGTGTGTGTGTGTGTGTGTGTGTGTGTGTGTGTGTGCGTGCGTGTGTGTGTGTGTGTGTTTGCATCATGACAACTGAGAGATACAGGAGTGACAGTGCAAAGCTAATGCCACACGGGTGGTGATGTGTCTGTCAACACCAATACTCACCTCCACAAACATTCCAGATTTGAAAAATTACAGTCATTTTCATTAAATCATCTAATGTGCATTCAGGAATTTAATGACGTACTTCACAGAGTGAAAATTGTTTATTTCTTGGCTGTGGACAAAAGTGCCATTTGAACTTCCTCAAGAAATGTTTCACTTTATTTTAGACCCCCTACTGTAAGGGCTGAGGGGTTTTGCACATTGTATACTACTGTACTGTTTCTATACCAACCACATACAGTACTCTTTTGATTCATACCCATGAAGCCAAGAGAACAAAGGACATACCACATGCTTGATGTATTATTTTAAGAATAAACACAGAATGATAATACAAGTTACAATACACCATGATGCCTGTCCGTATGCATCCACTTAACACTCTGAAATACCTATAATGCAATTTCATGAATTAATGCTGACTTATTTTATGCCCCTTAATTTGTTTATTATTGTCAAGAACACTATGTTGCATGGGCATTTTCCTAAAATGCAAAACACACACACACACACACACACACACACACACACACACACACACACACACACACACACACACACACACACACACACACACACACAAGATACTGTGCAATAAATGTGCAAGGTAGTACGATGAAGACCGTGCTGATCTCACTCAGTGACATTATTCCAATTATTGAATAATTCAGCCAGATGAATTTGCACAATGTTGCATCAGAAATATAGTAATAAAAAGGAAAATTCCTTGAAGTAGAAATAACCCATGCATAAATGTTTCAGTGCATTCTGCTTTTCCACATGCAGGCAGGGACTTTACTGACATAAGGGGGTGTCTGGGTCTCACACTAATATCAAGCTCTGGAATATTTGAATAATGGAAGAAACAGAGTCTTCCTTTCAAATCGTCAAATAGAGTTTCTGTCAAGAGGGAGACAGAGAAAGGCAGACAGCGAGAGACAGAGGGAGAACTTTGGTCAGTATCCACTCTGACAGGAGTGACATTTCCATTCTTGTTTGCTTGACAGAAACCTATTGTTACTGGCTTTTCACACTGGTAAATGCACATCAGTCCTATCAAAGAACATAAGCCTGATACTTATATTAGTCAGAACAGTTACTGTGCTAAAGCAAAATGCTAATTCTTACAAACCATCCTGTTTTCACAGAGACAAAGTGGCATGTAGAGAATGATTAATTAATTGACCAATTCATTCTGGTAACAACTGTCGTATTAAACTGGTATTTGCCATCAATACACAGCCATTTATAGCTGAAAGTTGACTACAGCTTCCATTCTTGTGATAGTGTGACTTCATGAACTCTTCCGTAGGGCCACATATACTCCCACAGATTTGTGCATACAGTTATTTTGGGTGTGCTCAACACTTAGACTGAGTGCATGGGGCTAGAGAACAAGGTGGAATAGAAATGCAAAGGATAGCTAAAGGAACCCCTGTTCTTTAACATATTCATTTTTAAAGAGATAGATTGCAAATGCCACTGCAGTATCACAGCCAGGCTGCCTGAAAGCCATTCCAATAATGCTACATTTTCACAGATTATTTATTAATTCCAACAATGAAAGGTGCAAGAAGCCACCTTGGAGGAGACAACATCTCTCCATTCTGTCATCTGGAGGTAGATAGAGTGAAGGTAAAAACCTGAAAAGACTCTTTTCACCCTGCACCCATTCTGGTTAGTTTTCATTGTTGCCGCTGTCAAAAGCTGACAGGCCTGAAACACTCAAGACTACAGTATCCTCCAGATATGTGCCCTTTCTGGTCTTTGGTGAGAGCTTGGAGGGACTATTAGAGATTTGAAATAAACTTGTGTGTCCTTGATGGTTGACTTTAAGGGGGGGGGGGCTTCCATACTTTAATTACTTTTGAACACCGTTCGTCACTAGGATGCTTTGTTTTTTGGTGAGTGAGCGAGGTTCAGTGAAACTAATATGCAGCTTTTAGTCTAACACATAATGACACTAAGAGACACTCTTATTCCCCTAACTGCATGGTACCAAACACATTTTACGATTCTGAAAGCCATTTATTGAGTCAAAGCCTAAAATGCACTTGCAATCCAGGAAATACTGTACATACAGTATATGCATCAGGATGACAAACATTAACCTAATAGTCTTCTGTCAAAACTGTGTAGAGCACAGCATCTAGTGAAAAAAAAGGATGCAATTTTGCCTTTGTTATTTCAGTCTGGCGCAATACCATTAGAGAACATGACTGCAATGGCACCCAATGAATCAATACACTCAATGAAGTGCAGAAAAAAGGCTGTTAAATACCACAACAACTAAGCAAATTGGCGGTAGTTTGTAAGTCAGAAAAATTTCAGCGAATGAGCTGTATTTCTCTTAATTGTGCTGAGAGAAGGAAGGTTGGAGCTTTTCAAAGGGATTCTTTTTTTAATTATTTAGTTAAAACAGTGCGGTTTTGAGATTGGCTTATAGTTACTGGCCATTCATTGACCAAATGCCCGACCATGTCTAATTAATTAAGTTGCCTTTGTACGGAGCAATGAATTAATATGTCATTCAGGGTGCAGGCTGTTATATGGTATGGTAATTGAATAAACTGCAATCCAATATAACACATGTCCTTATATTTCCTGCATTGTGGAGGTGTGGCAAGTTCTGATATAAACACAGTTACACAACATATATATATATATATATATATATATATATATATATATATACATATATATAGAGAGTGGTACAGGAACATATATAACAACATATATATATATATATATATATATATATATATATATATATACATATATATAGAGAGTGGTACAGGAACACATATATACACAAATAATCCAATCCATTCATACAACACGGTTCATTAAGACAATATGGGGGATACTGTTGGTTGACTGGTGGTAGATTCAGAAAATCAATCATATCCTAAGACAAGGAACACACATACAGTACAGTGTAGATAAAGAGGTTACTGCCATAGGGAGAGCACCTCAAATCGTTGCTATTCTGTAACATATTCCACACAATTTACATACCCCACTCCCCCCTCCAAGCTAAGACAAATATTACACAGCAGCCATGGTGGTTGAGGAATTAATTCTGCTGTTGTCAGTTGTGTTGCATTTTTACTGACCATGCCGCCGCGGCTTGTGAGGAAAGCTGAGACTGATTAAATTTGATAGAGGGCGAAGAAAGGGAATATTTACACAGAGGCACACAGCGAAATTATCTGCAGGGGAGTTGTCAGCATAGAGAATCACTGTATGTTGGTCAAAGTGATTTTGTTTAAAGTAATCTCAGAAATACAGAAGAGTTTGGTAACTGGGCTTTGACTTGTTCAGATATATTCACAAGCTAGGGGAGGGGGGGATGATGGGAATTCTATGAATTTTTATTTCATTGTATTTTTCAATATAGGATGTGAACAGAGCCTGCCCCGTAACCTTGCTTTCTCCACATTATGTGTTTTGTCTATGTACACTGAATGCTTGATCTCCTCCTAGCCCCATTCGTCAACAAATCAGGATTCACAGAGAGATCCAATAAATAACACCGGTCCACCATTGAGCAGATTAGGTGTCAGCTAACTTCCGCTCCGCCCCATGTGCCATGTAGAAGCCTCAGGGGGCCTGTGTCCCAGGAATGATGGGTAATAAAAATGAATCATAGATGAAGGCCAGAGACAGGGTGATACAGGAGGAGTCTTGATGCATTAAACAGGAACAGTCGATATGTCCTCTTGTGATAATAGAGCATATAGGGGCCGCCGCCAAGCTATTTAACGCTTGTCAATCTAAACCGCAGAGGGTATCAGGGCTACAACAGCAGTCCTGAAAATATTTAATTTGCTAGGTTAGGAATGATGAACTTCCACACAGTTTAAATCAGTATTTTTCAAGCCAAGGAATATGAAAATGCTATCCCAGTTTAATAATTTGTGAAGTCTGGGATCAGAAAAAAAACAAAAAACAATGGCATAAAATCTCCATCTCCATCCTCCTCCTCTGTAGAGTGCACCAGGAGTGACAAACCCAAAAGAATTCAATAAGAAAAATGGTGATTTTCTTTCACTTGTGTGAGCTACTTTGGTAATTAACAACAACACAAACCTAAGTGCTGCGTAGCAATAAGATTTAGAGCCCTGCGACTTTTCCTCCCTCAGTAGTTAATTGCTTCTGATCTCACTTCCTTCGGTCATCATTCTGAGGAATGCTTTCTGCAAGCGTAAAAGCCACTTCCTTGTTCCACCTTTCAGGAATAATTACGTCCCCTGCACACTGATGGATATATTAAGAACAGAGAAAAAAACCTTAATCCTGTGCTTTCTCAGAATCACACTGGATTTTCTTTTTTGCGGCATGTCACTCTACACATGCTCTCTCACTACAAAATTGGAAGTGTATCAAATTGGCCCACAGCGAGGAAATCTGTTGCTGAAAATGTGTGTCACTTCCTAAAGTAAGTACATCAGTTACATCAGTGTACCCTTATTGAATGAGATGTGTCAGTTCTGGACAGCTTTTGCACCCAATGGTTTTGCATAATTACATTAATATAGGGCATATTTACATGACCTTATGCATAGAATGAGAAGCTGCCACAGCAAGGAGACATATGATACTAATCACTGTCAAACCCAGTCAGCTGACCCACTGAGCCACGATGTGTGAGATGTGAACTCTCTGTGCCCTCTGCCATAGTTGTACATAGTAACATTATTGACACTTTCCCATTAAACATGTATTCAGGTGATAACCATAATGCAGGCAGAAAGCAGAAGGAAGTGTGTGGATAAGTGAGTGTGAAGGGATCAGCAGAGCTTGGGGCTTCATGTTCACTCAATGTGCCTGTGTAAATACCTATAGAGCTGCATGTATTGAGCTCTGGGGAATGTTTTTATTTAAAGGAGAAATTCCCCACCCAGACACACTTTTTAGATATAATGTATTTCAATGAAATGTTGCGATTGTCAACTTTCTCTCCCTCAATCTGCTCTCTACTTTTGTTTTAGTTAGTTGTGACAGTGTTTTTCTTGTACAGATGGAAGAGAGAACAATCATGTGTTGTATTTCTGCCACTAAATAACAATCCAAGAGTAAATAACAGCAACTCTCTCGCATTTCTGTGCAAACCTTTGCACAAAACGGGAATAAAAAACCACGAGCCGGCATGTACAGATATTAGTATGTTTGTGATGTTACAACATAGAGACTTCTTTCAGCTTCTTCACAGTAAAACCCTTATAGCATATCCTTCTAGACAGAATCTGTTGGCTTTCACTGTGAAGCAGATACAGACCTTGTTAAATTGGTCTTAAAGCTTTAGTGCGTAACTTTTTGTTATTAATGAACGTTCGTTACATTGAAGCCATCAAAGCTAATTAAGACTATCAGCTCCACAAAACTTTCTCTGTATTTCTCAGTATGGCTATGTTCAGAAGATAGTGTCGTCCAGTGACTTTCCCCCGCAGAAGCTCGAGTGAAGTTAATACATCTTCTGAAGAGTCCATCATGTTTTTTAATCCTCCATGTCCTCCTTGGCTACTAGCAACTGCGTGGAGGAGGGCAACACATGCTCACTCCCATCTCGTAAAATATGGACGCTTGGTCAGGTGTCTTTGTTGTTGACGATAAAAGTCTCCTTTAGCGTCCACTGCACGGTGTGGGAGGATCCCCTGCCTCACGGGGAGAGGCAGGGGAGAGCAGCGGAGGAAAAGCGCATTTCCTACGCTGCATGGTGTGGGAGGATCCCCTGCCTCTCCCCGTTGCTGGCAGCCCTTCGCCGGGCGCCGCGACCGGCTCTGTGTCGGCTTGTTATGAACGGGATGGTTGGGTTCGGGAAAAGAAGAATGGGATATAACGGGGTTTATGAAACGGGAAACGATCCCTGGTCTCCTGGGTGAAAGTCTTGTGTTTGACCCATCCACCACCCCAACCAACCTCCCTACGCGGCCCTTCAGGCTTTCATACTACTCATGACTACGTCATCTTCAAACCCTCGTGTAGTTCCTGCTCTCCCCGGTACATTCTACAAACACGCTGAAGAGTGTTTTTTTCTTTTCTTCAGACGCTGACAGCCACTGTCCAAACGTCTGTATTTTACGAGTTCAGAGTGAGAATGCGTTGAGGAGGGGCGGGCCGCGTGCGCGATCACGGAAGGCTGTATCATGTTGAAGCACTATGGCTTTGATCATCCTAGCAAATTTGTGTTAGGTTTTTAGTAAGCAGAGGAAAAGTGGGTCTAGATCTCCAATTTGTTATTATTTTTATTGGATTAGCCCCATGTTGAGGCTGGGAAAACCCAGATTACATTTATCTACTTATCTACTAAAATAGATTCCCAATGGCCCGTCACTGCATTGCATTCTGGTACATCAAAGTTATGGTAGGTAGAGAAATGATTATGTCTGCCTCTTTAACAATTGTTTTCTTTCTGTGTGTTTGTTGAATGTTGCTACAGAATAGCTGCTCCAGAAAGAAACATTCATAGAAACTGACACTTTAAGTTGCAGTTTAGCTCCAATAATGTTTCCTGTGAAAAAAACAACTTGCATTCCACAATGTTTTAAAAAGGTGACATGCACCACGTTATTTTGCCCTTAAGAGCCCTGCATATGACCAGGTGAGATGTTTGACTGTTGACGTAAGTACTGAACTATGAACTACTGCGGTTCATATTCACTCCTGTTGGTATATTTTTGAAGTCTTCACACTGTTGTCAGTGAAGAGAGAAATCAATTTCTAAAGAAAAATCAATGCCAATTCCGTTCCCTCTGTGCTTGTCTCTGGCTTACAGTATGTGGAACAAGTGCAATGAAAATAATGATCTTGTTCTTCTGGCTACACTACCAGTTTTTTGACCGTCTGAAAGTGCTCTTCAGGTCTCCTGTGGAATAGTCTCTGAGATTTGAGTTCGCTCAAATTAGTGTAAATTACCCCAACTCTTCCCTCTCTTGCCTCAGTCAAAAGTCCCTCTCCTATCTATAACTGGTGAAAAGTGCTGCAGTGAGGCAGAAGAATGAGACAAAGATCACACAGCCAATCAACATTTCACCTACTTTATGCTGATTAAATGTTTTTTTATATGCCTTTAAGATTTGACTCATATTTTTTAGGCAAAATTGGTCCCAGCTGCCTGCAGGTCCTTCCTGTGATACAGAAAACATCATTAAATCTTAAGCCTTCCATAGTTCTACTATGTACATTAAGGGGAAAAGGGGACCAAGCCTTTCTTAATTAGACTATGATAGCGCAGTGCCCGTTCAAATGTGCCTGTACTGAACGGGACAATTGCTTGGCCAATATTGACCACTGATCCAAACGGGACAATTGCTTGGCCAATATTGACCACTGATCCAAACAACTTCACACTTAACACTGCGTTTCCTTGGGTCTTGAGCAATACACCTGCTATGACATAGTTGTGTCGCCTAACAATGACTGTAGCGTCATTTGAAACAGTTAGCTATTTAGGACCAGGCTATCTCTGGGAACAAAAGCATTCCTTCTGAAAGCTACAATTTAACATCACCGATTTCTTTGGTCTCATTCTTTATCTGTTCTTGCATGGGCGTAAATTTCATCTAACAGTTGGGGGGAACAATAAACATAAAAATTCTCAAGATCAATTATTGAAGGGGACATGAATAATACAGCCAACATTGTACTTGTATAGGATATGTGTAATGTTAGTTGTGGAACTCCAGTCAGTAGGCTGGCAAGGCTATTTTATTCACTTTAAACATCAGATGAAGTAATCATTTGCTTTAATACAGATGATGCTTAGTCATTAATAAATGAGTCTCCGTTTTGGTGCACTGAAAAATGATCTTGTCCATTTAGCTTTTCTCTGTCACTGTCTCTGGCCAACAGCACAAAGCGATAGTTGTTCAAATATGACATAGGTTCATAGGTTTACCACGCGGTCATGTTATTAAATCTTGCGTCCTCCATATAAAGATTAGGTTTCGTCTGGGACAGAGTACAGACGCAGTACAGACTGCAGCAAGCCCATTGATCTGCCACTTAGCATACTGAGCAAAACCCAAAGGTAGATCTACAACATTAGCCTAATATCATTTCACACATAGGATTAGTGTTAGTTGTAGTGGGTGACAAGCTACCACATAACACGATACAATCACTAACATACCGGACTCATGGAAAATCCCTTAGATGGGGTGGATCCTGACCTCACCGACCTCCCTGCTATTTCCACGTGTTCTGTGTTCTTGAATAAACTGTAGCGAGCGGCGGAGAGCCAGCTGTACCCAGCATGCGGTTGGGGTCCCCTCTCAATACACAACACAGTATGCACATAACACACTGCTAATAAATATGTCCCCTAGATTGTAAGAGCTAGCACTCAACACTGCACTTCCTTGGGTCCTCAGCAATACGCCCGCCAAGTGTGAAGTCAATTGTATAAACGATTGATGAAAGAATCGAAGGGCAGACATGCAGACAGACAGAGATTCCTTTAATTTCAGTTAGACTAGTGCAGTGTGCATTTCGGGCATGCCGATGTTGTGTACCAAATTTGGTGATGGTTGCTCAACAGTTCTAGGAGGAGTAGCAAAACAACAGATTTGGACACAATCAATATAGACGCAACTGTGTGGCTTACAGTATATGGATAGATTTGTCTGACGCCACAGAATCCAGCAATGTTTCTGAGACGTACAGTTCAAAAGTTACAGGCCAAAACGTAGAGTTCATTTTTATAGCCCCACTATCTGGCCAAATTACACCAAATCTAGTCTATATCCAAGACGTTCCACTACCGGGATTGTTTCGTTACTGACGGAAATTCCGCCGGATTTCACTCATTTAGGCCGGATATCCGTTGCCTTGGGTTTCCTTTGTGTTGGCATTTTAAAAATTCTATGGTTAACCTTTTCTCAGATCTCTGCAGGGTAAATCCAGACAGCTAGCTAGACTATTTGTCCAATCTGAGTTTTCTGTTGCACGACTAAAACAACCTTTGAACATACACAGGTTCCACCAAAACAAGTTCCTTCCCGAGGTTATTTTGCAGAGGCGCCGTTGCTCCGTACGGGCTTAGCGCCGTCCAAGACGATTGAGATTGGTTTAAAGAAATGCCAATAAACCAGAGCAAGTTTTTATCCCATCCCTGAATGCTGTTCCTCCTCCGCAGCGCTGTGGAGGAAGGTCTGGCAATGTCAGACTACACCAAATGAGGAACCCAGCACCCGCCAAAGGTGAAGAAGATCGGATGAACAGTTCTCGAGATATTCGAATGATAGATACTCACACTTACACACTCACAGACAGACATTCCTCACTTTATAGTTGGATTGGATTCATTTTGCAAGACAAGGTTTCGTAACTGCAGCTGAAATAAATATTCAAAAATAGGATTTGTTATGGTTGTTGCAGTAGTAGTAGCAGCAGCAGAAGCAGTAATAGAGGATTTGTAGATCTACTATTAAAATGACTTTCTGATATGCATGTCTTTTACACAATAGGAGGATATAAGCTCCAATTTCAGCTGAAAAGTATTGATGCCAACATATTTTATGTGTTTCTTTCCTGGAAACTCCAACAAATTAATTGAAAATGTGCATATGTTTGTAACATGGACTCCTGGCTGTGTCAAGCAGTGTTGATAAAACACAATATTTCTGCAGAGGGCAGCTGTGAAAGCCACAGGGAGCAAATAAACAGATTCATGAATACAATGCATACTCAAACAAATAGCACCATCTTCTGAATAACAAAAACAGTAGCAACTATCTCCTGCTTTGATTTAGTGTCACTACATTTATTTTCATATATTTAAATTCCACTCTTGCTTTGTAATCACTGTGGAGATGCTTTCTCCTGTTCTCTTCTTAAATGTGAGAGAAATATAACACAATATATGCACCCA
This sequence comes from Gymnocephalus cernua, assembly GCA_023631565.1. Lineage (NCBI taxonomy): Eukaryota > Metazoa > Chordata > Actinopteri > Perciformes > Percidae > Gymnocephalus > Gymnocephalus cernua. The sequence continues at coordinate 24,611,487 of CM042435.1, forward strand.
AACACAGCCTTGTTTATAGGAGGAATTTGTTTTTCTTGCTAGGCTTTATAATGTTATTTTGCTATCAAGCTTGTAGTTTTTTTTTCTGTTTCAATCTTTTGATATGTTGACAGTTAACAGAGGGAGGAAAGATAAGAAATAACTTTGGTTTAATTGAGTTGAAGACCTAATGAATGTTAGGCCATACGTAGCTGTCCTCTTTTAAAGTAACAGTTGATAGTATCTTTATTTGTCTCTCTTCCTCCCTCTCACCCTCTTTATCTGTCCCATTCTTCCTCTCCCTCTGTCCCTCTTCCTGTCTCTCACTGCTTTAATCACAAGGGGGCCACAGGCAACTTCTGATGGGCCGTGGCTGCATTGCTGTCATAGTATCCCTCCCACTTTCAGCTCGTGTGGTGCCTCAGCCAGAGCTGGAGCAAGGACACAACCCCTTTAGGCAACCACCTCCCAAATCTGAAGGGATGAAGCACATGTTGCCACAGATAAACCACTGTGATCAATCTCATGGATGCACAGTGAATCAGTGGAGCGAAAGGCTTTGAAAATCAAGCCCTGTCCCTGATGTGCCCAGCAATGATTATGTGGTCAGTGGTGCCAAAGGCAACCAGCAAACATCAAGGAACTTGGAGCAGTGGGCCTGTCAGTTCTCAACACTAATTAAACATACACAAGTATCCCAGTGATACGATGCCAACAGGGCAAAGGCTGACATCCTTTGGTGCTTAATAAGTTGAAAATGCCGATTGCCAACAAAAGTTTTTATTATTATTAAGTAGTTATAAATGTATCTGAAACATCAAGGAAAGATTGTGGAGGTTAGGAGTTAGGAGTTCAATTCGCTGGTTTGTCACTACACGTTGTAGTCAGGAATCAGATGTGACTAAGAATGTCCCCTTGTCCCTGTTACTGCTCTGCAAATGCAGACATTACTACAGATACTACACAAATATTGGGAGTTGAGAAAAAGTCAGAAAAGTGAAAGTTTAAAGTAAGTTTTTTTTAGCTAAGGCTAGCTGTGACTGCATTCCGGCAAACTTGAACTATACATGTGGTTTGGTATTTGCATCTTTTTTGTAGTTCCTGCATAACACATCATGAGACAATTAAATGCATTGTTTCTGCTTCAAATATTGTACAATTTTTGACAAGCACTGGAAGCCAATGTTCAGAAGCTTACACATTCTGCACATTGACGTCCCTTTGCAGAGGTGAGAGGCAATTGAAATGATGATAGAATTACAGAAAACTCGAGCAGTCGTGTTGACGCCTGTCTTTCGTTTGAATGAGCCAGGAATATGAAAGACTTGTCAGTAACTGAAGTGTTTCACTACTGGGCGCATAATGACGATTTTGATGTGTGACAAAAAAAAAAAAAACTGTGTGAAACCTGTCACTGACAGTGTGCTGCTCTAGTTCTGGACAGACTTTATATTGGCATTGTCAAACAGGACAGGTGCAACTCGGCAAGTTGATTAACATTGCTATTAGCTAACCACCACTACTCTCCAGCTATTGTAAATGTTATGTTTCACAATATGGCACAATATGATAACGGCATTATTGATCATAAACCATTTATGGATACAAGCTTTGAAGTATCATGAATACAAGTTTCGAATTATTTAACAGACTGCCTGGTATTAAGAAAAATACATCTATAGGTGGTAAATTTCTGAAATCTAACATCAGAAACTATGTAAACTTCCATTATTGGTAAGTGACTATTGTCATTTGGCAGACTTCGTGGTTATCACCAATTCATTTGACACAAACAAAGATAAATTAAGAGCTCTGACAGGGTATTAAAAGCACTATATTAACAAAAACGTGTTTTTGTGCATGTTATGTTACATAGAATGGTCACATGATTCCGGTCACATGATTAAACCACCGCAGTGTGGCAGTAAATCAGGGCCCCATCGTATGTATGTGTCATTTTGCGAGTCTTTGGAAATCAACCTATACTGTCGTTAAAGTATGAGCGTGTGTTGACCTTGCAGTTATAACAAATGCTAAGTATTAAAATATTCTTCTCCCAAAACACATACTTTTTACCCAGATTTTCCTTGAAGAGAGAAAGTGAAAGAAATGTGTTGTATCTATATGCTACATGTTTGCTGAATGTCAAAATATAAGTATGAACCGATTCCCAGTCAGCACCAGTTACCATATAACATATTTTAGGGAGTGTGCAAGGCCCTGAAAATACTTCAAATGATCCTCAACATCATACTGGAACAGCAACAGAATCTAAAAACTGATGTCTGCCAGACTCCTAAGATTTAGCTAAAGAATACCCATGGGCTCCCTGAGCTCTTGACATTTTGAAGTTTGTAACTTTAGGTTTAGTATATTTTAGTTCCTATCAAATGGCAGTTTTAGTATTGCTGTTCAATGAAATTGGACCTCCAGATGAGCATTTGCTCTTCCTGACTGCTAATCTTTATGGTGAGAGCTACTTTTAAAAGTCAGTTAGTTTAGTCAGTTTGTGCAATATGCAAATAATAAGCCATTTATTCCAAAACTCGTCAAAGTTGATAAGATGAAGGATTCTGTCAATTTGGACTTATCTCAGAGCCCTTCAAGGATAAAACGTAAATGTGGCTGAGTCAGTATATATGTCAGTATATATCCTATTTCACAATAATATTAAATTAATTAATTCAGGAAAAAATAAATAACAAATAAATCAGATACAACAACAGTAGCCACTAAAACCCCACCAGTCATAGCTTTCCAGGTGAAGATATGTTTTTAAATATCTTCATCATCATTTTGCCTTTATACTTAAAATGTTTTTTAACAGTTAATGAATGCAAGTAGTCTTTACTTCAAAGGTAACCAATTGCATCATCAGTTTACTGGCATCTATGGCCTGTCACTCGTGATCATTAACTGCATGTGGGTGAGCTGAGGACCTGTAGATCCAAGACAGAGCCAACTGCAGGATGAAGCAAAGTGCTGCAATATCATCTATCATCCTCATTCACACTTTGTCAGCTACCCACCTGCACTGTGAACACACTGTTGTTCTGTGATGATTCTGACCCTGTGGTTAAGTAAGGCTAACATTGTGTGATGTGTTTTGGGATTTTTTTTCCTTGATCTGGTGATGCTGCCTGCATAAATTAGAGCTGTGTTCCACAGCTCCTCAGCAGAAGCCCGTGCTGGCAGTCCTCCAGCTCAATCACATTGATTTTCCATAACAATATGAAGAACACTGTTCACTGCCGAGGATTAATGAATTGCATCTTCAGAGTCACTTTGGCATTCCTAATGAAGGTAGATGAATTTCCCTGAGCAGGCCAGCTGTGTTTGAATTGGTGCTGACTGTGCCAGGGCACATCCATGGCGAAGCCGAAAGAAAAAATACAAATACTCCACAGACTCATAAATCTTCCTTTGGTCTGTCAGATAATTTTAGTAAAAACATATGATTCAAAGTGTGACATTTATCATCATCAGGCCCAGTGCCCTTCATCTTGTTTGTGCCCCCTCCTCTTTTCTTTACCTAAAATGAATATGTTTGCTGTTGGTGGAATCAGAACACAAACATGTCTGACATTTGTCTATGTCGCACTGTCAGAAACATTAAGGTACATGACAATGAGATATGATGTTATATGATTATCTTATGAAAACTATTCAAAACTACTTATTGAAACTTGCAACTACTTGCAACGCGCCGGTCTGCAACATTCTGAAACCTGCCAGTTTACACCAATGCGACGGTGTATCATCTTCATTGGAACAACTCTTAGTACTTCCGTTCTAACTTCCGATTTACAGGCTTTTTTGTAGCTGGTTATATAATTTGTTGCGTCTAGGATAACGTTAGTGATAGTGAGATGCTTGCTACAGCTGCATTTCTAGTGATGAAATGGCAAAAATGTTTTATTTCTCTGATTCACAGCTTTGTTCCAACGCCGCTCGCTCTCTTAAGTCACGCTCTAGCGTGCTTGCGGGCGCTAGTTGAAGCTTCAGCCAGACTCCGGCCAAAACTCTGCTATTTGACCTGGATGGATGGAGAATTTTATTTCTATCCTCATGAAACGAGGATCATGCCATTTTGGCTATATGGGGGTGCTCAATGTCTGATTTTACATAGAACTTACTTTTCTTCCAATAAGTTAAAGGGATACGCCACCGTTTGTTGAAATAGGGCTTATCACGGTCTCCCCTAGCTGTAGATGGGTGGGCCAACGCATTTTTTGTGCATGCATTGTTTTAGTCTGGTGCAACACCGGCAGCGGCGCCGCTAGTTAGGTTAGCGTAGTGAATGGAATCCTATGTTGCCGGTTAGCATGTTGTGAGTAAAAGTGAGCCAACAAAAGACCAAAAAAACAACCTAATTACATGCACTGAGACAAATAGACAGATAGGCCCACCTATCTACAGCTAGGGGAGACCGTGATAAGCCCTATTTCAACAAACGGTGGCGTATCCCTTTAATATACATATAATGATATACAAAAAGCAACATATTGCTGCAAATAAAAGAGTGAAAAGAATGAAGCTTTATATAAATCTTGTGCGTGAATAAATCTAAAGATTTAATGGTTTCATTTTATTGATTTGATTTAATCTAATATATATTTGTTGAGATATTTTAGTCTGCACTTGAGTGGTGGACCGACCGATAGACGTCATTGCCATCCATACGGCCAGGGCCTAAAAGTGGAAGTGTCCTCATCTAACACACTGCATAGACTTTAAAATAACCCAGAGTAGCATTGGTTTTGAAGCACATATCTCTCGATTCCCACAGCAGCAGTTTCAAGACATTTAACAACTTATTACCAAGGGGTTCATGCATTTTTCTTTGTGATGAATAGATTAATGAAATGGAAATGAGAAAAACTTGCTTTGACACAACTCCCTAATAGACTGGGAAAGAATTGGAAAGGAACAATTTTTTGTCTTAATATGAAAGTACATTCAACTTGTCAGATTGAACTGCCTCTATAGAATATGAGATACCTGTTTTTCATTTTTCTTCCCGATGAAACGCTTCGGTTCAACACTTCTTTTTTTATATATTTAAGACAGCATGCATATGAAGTGATACACCAATTGGCTTGAATGTGGCAAACCAAGGAGGAAATAGTTTTCACCAATCATCCCCACCCGAGATTCTGTTTTGTGTTGTCACATATGAAGGTCCTGTGGGGCGATCGCCAAGGCGTCGGCGGACTCCAACTCTCATCCTCCCCAGCTGTTTCTGATAATTAATTCACTGAAACAAAATATCTGCCTGGCATCCATTCCCATCTCAGACCATCAGTTATGTGAACATTGACTCAGGAATAATCGTTTGTTGAACTTTTACACCGGTTTTCTTGATAAGCAAACCTTTGAATTATTTTTCTGCTTGGCTGTCCCTGTGAAATAGCTCTTGGCTAATGTGAGCCTGTTTTCAGATACAGTGAGCTGGATCTGTGGCTACGGGAGTGGGACCGGTTTGCCCACAAACACTGATCTGGCGGAGTGAAGAAGTGCTGTACAGTTGCATTTACATATACTAAAGTAAAATGTCACCTTACATAGTAGAATTGTAAAAAATGCTGCCTGAACATAAAGCTCTCTCTGTAGTGAAACGACTCTCAAACAAACTATCTCTCTGTGGTAAGAGTGTGCTTCAGTCAAGAGACCCGGAATAGGAAAACAACATCTACAACAAAATACAGTGCAACAATCATCTTTTCCTGAATGGGGCTTGACCACGTCAGCTTCTCTGCGGGTTAAGGAGATGCACAGGACACTAATCCAAGTGCTGCAGTAACACATACCAGGCACAGATAAAACTCCTCTCTCACAATATCCCTTCTAATCTCTGTCTACTATTGTCTCAAGAGGAATCAGATGATACAAGCAATGTGCAAGTTGTATTTCACACACATTGACACATTGCACAAATCTCTCTTTTTTTTCTCTCTGTCTCCAGCTCTCTTGCTTTCTTTCTCACACATACATACACCCTTCCCTGGCACTCTCAGATGTTTCCAATATTTTCGGCAAACAAGGTAAAAGCATTTGGGGAAAAAAAATATATATAGTTAATCCAATTTTAACCTGAAAATGTAAAAATGCCTTTTTAAACAGAAAGCAGGCGAGGTGGACTGGGTGGCCTGTTTGAGTATGTATGTAATTTGATTCCTAACTGGCATGACATCACTTGTAAGCAGCTAAAATAAAAGGGAGAAAACATGGAGGAGACCTGCATTGAGGCTTCATCCCTAGTCACCTAAACTGGCTGGAACCAGCATGAAACATTGCTCAGAGGGGAAACAAGATGAGGCACGGTTGGAATTGAAGGCAAACAAATCGACTCTCCACACTTGCATATGCTGTGTTTCTCTGCCACAGACGAGGACGCGCACACATGCACAGAGACAAACAACAAGGATGGGGAAACAAGGGGGACAGCTCTGCCCGAGGCCACCTACACGATACCCTGAACCATGTGTGGCTCTTTGTGCCAGCTTTGAAATGTCTAACATTCAGGTCAGAACAGGGAAGTGCATCTATCTTCTCTGTGGCAGGGCCCGGCATTGATGGATGACCTGGCCTGGTTGAGTTGTAGTGGCCAGGTGACAGAGCTCCATTAATAAACAGATTGCAGGGCTTCTCTCCTTTGTGTGTCATCAACAAGAGGTGCTCTTCTTTATTATTTCCGTGCCACAGATAATAAATACTCATAAACCTAATGACGCCTGATTACTGCTGCAATCTCTGGCTCATTAGGCTGATTAGCTGCAATTGTGCAACTCTGTGGAAGCCGGATGTTTAAAAATACACTCCTGGTGCTTTGTGCGTGTATGTTTTTGGTCAAATGACAGATACTCTGTAGCTCCACTGACTGAACACGTAACTCATCAATTTGTTTCATGAATATAGAAATGACACCATTGTCTTCACACATACACACTGCACTTTTAACCTTTGTGTTTGTGTGTTTTGCATTGGCAAGGGTGTTCTATAGTAAAACACTTCTATCGTGTTGCCTCACATAAGCTGCTCTGGGGCAGGCATGTCTCTTAATTTACAGTCCTTGGTGGTGGAAAAATGTCCTTCAATGTCAGTGTGAGCCTTCTGTTTCCACAGACAAATCAACAGAGCGGGTGGAGTCACTGACCCCAATAATTTAGTGCATTACTCTAGACGTTTTCAGATGCCGCGGAAAGTGCCCATTTTTCCCAAATCGAGCCTCGGCCCCTCCTGTTTATTACAGGTTTGTGACCCACGCTGGGGGGGGGGGGGGGTATTACAGCAAACAGGGGTCGTAGCAATGACCGCATGCATCTCCACATGAAACAAAACAGCCTGAAAACGGTTCAAGGAAGTAAAACTTCCTGAAATCCCCGGAGCAACAGCTTTAGAGTCAGCAAGTTGGAATTGACGGATGTTATGAATAAAAAAACACTTCAATATTTTACAATGACTATTGAAAAGTAATGTAGAATATATTCTTTTTCTCTGTAAGCGATGGCCTAAATTAACTTTTTCAATCATACTGAATACATTTTAAATACACAGCAAACTTTGTAACCATCATTGTTATAGATTAATTTGGCTATTTTCTCTCTAGAGTGATCACAACAAATCATTCAGTGTAACCTGAGCATTCCACAAAGAAGGAGCAGGAAATGAGAGTTTAACAGTTTGACACTCAGCATATTAGACTGCCATCCATGTGCCAAAAATGTGTTGATCATGCAGATGACATTGTGTACAGTCTAACATAATTGCTGCTATTTTTTGAAGTAGTGAAGGTATAATGTATTTCCTAGCTTCTTAGACTACAGCATGCAGATTGATCATGTGCTATTCTAATTATAGAAACTACAAATGTATTAATTTCTCATTCACTTTGCTATTTATTTAATATGTATGTAGGAGTAGTATGCAGACAATTACTTTTTGTATGAGGTTTTTTTCAGTTCAACATTGTCGTGTGCGTGTGTGCGCGCACGCACGCGCGTGTGTGTGTGTGTGTGTGTGTGTGTGTGTGCGTGTGCGTGCGTGTGCGCATCTGTTGCTGGTGTTTTTGTTGTTCATATCAAATCATTAGCTGAAAAACCAGATAAAAAAGTAATCTAGTCCAATCAATTTAAAATCACAATCTGTAGCAATGCAGAAAATTGACATGAGGGCGCCAGTGAAGGGAGACGCAAGTGTCTAATTTTGGGACATATCTAAACATCTCTTTGCGCTAACAGAGAAACGACATGGTGACAGTTCCTCACCGGGGGTAATAAAACCATTTTAGTGACAACAATAGCTTTTTATTGTATCTTTCAGTGAGGGGGGCTCGGAGCGTTACTGTTTATGCATGGCGGAGGAGGAGAGTGAATAAGGGAAGACAACATTGATCTAGGACCCCAAGGCTTCATTTTCCCATGGAGACAGCATGGCTAATTAGGCTAGCATGTTGCCTGTTCCAACACAGCTGCAGTGAGAGATTAGACAGACAGAAGCTGCCAGCTGTTAGTCAGATGCAGTATCACTGACTAATTGAGACCGGCGAATGTTCATGGAGCAAGGCCCATGCCGGTCGTTTGCATCCCGTCGTTTATAATGTGTCTAAAGTATATCATCCAATGATAAGGTTAATCAATGGGACTGCTGTGGAACAGAGGACCTGATTAAAATGTAAATACCCCAAATGTAAATAACTCAATTGAACTATGGGAAATTACAAGGTTTCCTCTTGAGATCTCTTAGACTTTGTAAATGGTTCTGGGTTTTGTGAATATCAAAACAGACTGTCACTGCTGAAAAGGCTTGTCTATTGGCTTGTGTTATTGCTAAGAATTTCCATAGTCAAATCATAATTGTCAAGTCTTACCTATCGTCGACCAAGCAGAATCCATGCTGCTATTTGGAAAACTCTATGGAGAACAACATGGAGGAAAACAACTGCCTATGGACAGACGCTGAAATGAATTGTCTGCATCACGAGTTGACAGCGCGCAATTGTTTGGCAGTCAAAATAATGGACCTCCATATCTCATGGTTCCATGTTGGAAAACCAACGTAGCGATGAGGTAGGCGTCAACGTAGTAATTACCAAAGCAACTTATGCAGATAGGTTGGTGAGTGCAGACAGTTGGTCTTGAAGATCTGGTTTGAGAAAAAAAGTCTGTCTGTACATAGCCTAAGTCAATGTCAATGTTCATACACTTTTCTCAGGAAGTGTTAAGCAATCCTTGTTTTTCCTTTGAATTGCCATGTAAGTTTCACCATCTGTTGTTTTATCCTTTTGGAATTCAGTTGGGAAAGACCAGTATCCACTGAATCTATTGAGACTTCTGGGTATGATGGATGTCCTAAGAGATTCCTGCATGCAAGGATGTCTTGAGGATTGGATTGCACCTGTAATTCTGTATTCAAATACCATAAAACCACATTGTTGAAAAGTATCCATAGGAACTCAAGAGCCACTTCCATAACACATAGTGACTGCAATGTCTGGTATTTTTTAACTAATCTGAAAATGTGGAATTGCAAATTAATCTGAGATAAGAAAGAGGAGTTAAGAAACTGGATATGAGAGATGGATATTTACTAAAAATGGTAGCAAGCAAGAAGGCAATTACAAGACGCTGGCTTCTTAAGAGTATACATATAATGCAATTGTGAAACATAAATGTGAATGTTAATGAAAATGTACCATTCTGTGACTAACAACTCATATCTACACCACAAGTATAAAAAAGGATGAGGAGTTTGCATGTATTTATCTTTCATCAACAAAAGAAAATTGTTTAAAAAAAAGACATGCATTAGCAGTGTGGAGTAAGTGTACTGTAAGTTTTGTGTTGTGAGCCACATGGCATAATTGTATACTGTGATGAGCCTGAGTGCTTTATAGGTTATCAGGACAGAGGGAGTGTAAGGATGACAGAAATGCAGCTCTCTATCGGATAAACTACCCTCTATAGCCACATATACTGAGAAAACTAGTAGATAAGACATGTGCGCACACACATATGCATCTAGCTCAAACCACTTGCGCTCCACTCCCTGTGCATCTCCTCGTCTCTTGACACACCATCATGTACAATCCTGCCACTGTATCGTGCTGTCAGAAGTCAGCCAAAATAATCTCTTCTGCAGGGGAATTTAACTCTATACCTTCTGGCACTGTGCAGCCATGCAATTTAACGCCGCCTGTGATAACTAATGGAAGAAACTCTTAAAACTTCAGAGCTTATTATAAGCTTGTCAGCTTATCATATTAGGCATGTGAGCTTATAACATTAGCATTTAAATGTTCCTGGGTATACAGTAATGTGATTGGAGGGCTTTGCTATTTTGACATTGCCATTGAGGAGAGCGGGAGCCAGAGAGACATAGAGAAGAAAGGGTGACGATGCTGTCGTGATGCAGCGTCGAGGACCGTTAGATCACACCTTGCAATTGTTTACGATTGTGCGTGAGCTTTAATGGATTCACAGGTATTTGAATGTGCTGAAAATTGTAACAAACAGCTCCATGTTCCAACTTCCTCCTGCTATGGGGATACATGGAAATCAGATGGACAAGTAACTCTAGTTACTTGTCTTGAGCGCCCCTAAAAAGGGTCTAAAATCGCCACTGCTCTAGTGCTTATAGCTATAAATATGAGTGTGGGTGTGTTGGTCTATCTTAGTCCTGTGATGGATGAGCAATCAGTCTAGGGCAGAGATCTTCAACAGGGGGTCCGGGACCCCAAGGGGGTCCTCAAAGTAACTGTAGGGGGGCCACCAAATTATTGTAATGAATCCAACATATTATTGGCAAATATAAATCAGCATATTTGTGAAAAAACACATTGATGATAGGCCTATAGGTAAGGTAGTCACTAATATAGCCATCCACAGATTCAGTTAATGCTAAGGATTCACTGTGCCACATGCATGTTTAACATTAAACGATGATTTATAAAATCATGGCAACAATTATTATTCTAATAGCTTAGTTTTCCATGCACTAAAAAAGGTATGTATAAAGGCTTTAGGCTGCCCTACACGTTATTGTAGGCCCAGTTTAATATGCAACTTCATTTCATACAATATATGCAGTAGGGGGTCCCTGCTCCATCTCTCTTTCAGTTAAGGGGTACTTGACTTAAAACAATGTTTAAGACCCCTGGTCTAGGGTGTTCAAATGAAAGTATCAACTAATATTAATTTAACTATTATTATAAAGTTGAAATTCTCTCCCTTTTGCCCAAAGCATATTGGAAAGGCGCCTAATCCACTCTTTTAAAGAATAACCTAACTCTGCCAAAATTACAAGCAGAGACATTTTAAATGTGGCACTGGATGGAATCAATAATGATGGAGAGGCAGTGCTTTATAACACTATGAACATTTGTTAGCCGATAGCCAGAGACTCTCCTCTGGTACGCCAAACTATAACAACAACAAAGTTGGTCTTGAAAACTTAAATTTTTTGCATAATTTCTCTACACATTTGTGAGTCATTTTGCAGGTCATGGACATCTCAGGCTTATTATTTCAGTCAGCTGATTATACACTAGACATATCTGCTTGTTAAGGATACACAACATGTTGTGCTTGAGGGAAATATTAGAGTACAGTTCATACAGACAGAGATTCACAAAGGTTTTACCCTGAGAGAAAAAAAGTCAATTAAAACTATAAGTCATGAAATGACAAATCTACTTAACTTGACCTACGCTGTAGGCCTCCCCCGCTGCAATGTTATGTAGAGCAGAGAACTCTGCTGTCTTGGCATGTGTAAATGTAGTTTATAAGTTATTAATTAAAATGGATCAGACTTTATTACTGTAAGTCTCTCCTTAATGGGTTTGTTTTTTGTATTCTAAAAGGTCCTGCCAACAAGTACTTTTCACATGTATTCACAGCTTTTGTCTTGAGGAAGGATACTTTCCGAGTCATGATCCATGCCCTCCATATAACACATACCAGGTTTTAGAAATAACACAGCATTTATGCAGCCATGCAAATAAAAAAACTTGCCTGCCTATTGCTGTTATGTTTATACAGTTAACCTCTGTGCTACTTATCTCATGCCTAAAACATGACTGAGTTCACCATTTCATCTACAGTAATCATGGACGACCTTCATCCCACGATGCTAGAATGACTCTAAAAATAATGATCTTCCCAGCCAGATGTGGAACCAAGCAAGTGAGCAATTTTAGGATTGACAGAGATTATTAAACAAAACTAATTATAGTCATTGGTACAGAACAATAATATCCTGCATACTAAAGTATTAATGTGGGAGATTAAAATAGGCCTATCCATTAAAAGACATATTTCATTCCATCTACAAGGAGGAAATAAGTCTAATAGGCCTTTTTATCTGTGAGGAAATGGGCACCAGCAGAGGTAGATCAGTTAATAATTGAATATGCTTTCCCATCAGATACTGCACCGGCTGTGTACTCAGCATCGCGAAAATACAGCTGATAATACACCATGGTGATTTGGCATCAAACTATCGAGAAAATGTATAAAGAGAATTCTGACGTGTTTGGCAGGTTACTATGCAGACCATGCGTTGTGTATGAATGTATTCAGTAAAATCTAGCCATCTTAAGATATTCTAAAGAGCTAGATAAATATTTTAAGTATTTATAAAACGTGCTTGAATAGGAATTGTCATGCATTCCCCCCCACCAAAGTTGTGAAAGTGTTGCTGCTCTAAGAGTGATAACTCATAGAGGACAGTTGCTAATTGCCTTCAATTGTGAAGGAAAATACTTTTTTATTCTTGTTCTTGTGTTATTGAGGACTATCCTCATTATCGGAAATGAAGAAAAGCCCCCCAAAAATACTGTTCTCTAAGTAGGTCATCCATCGCACTTATTAATAAGATGACTGCACAATTAAGATGAAAAATCACTTGTTAATATGATTTTAAATGCATTGTTGTTGAACTGCACTAATCCCCTATGTTGCTTTAAAGTGTTAATTTAATGCCCCGGTTCAATCCAAAAGTAATTTGCTGGCACTATTGTGCAGTAAGTACCAATTAGGTCATACATTACTTAAACTTAATGAGTATTCAATGGCAGACCATCTTAAATATATTGTTTTATTTGTTAAAACCTCAGGTAAAATAGAATTTGTGTTGTTCTCCCCATTATCTAATTGCTTTACGATTCTAGAGTGATTCAACACTGGCTGACTATTGCTTCCAGAGCTGATATATGTCTCATATTGTTTGGCTTTTAAATTTGTACCTCTGACTGAAACTGAGGCACATTTTTGACCATGGAGTCTCTATCTTGTGTCCCACTGCTTTTGTTCAAACTGTGACCTCAGGCTGCTCATAGCAAGCCATGCAGTGGTGCTACATATGCTATTAACCAATGTCAAGCCAGTCAGTGTGTGATCAAACAAAGACAGAATAGGTTACAGGGTTGTTGTTGTTTTTTTTAACATTTCTCCAACAGTATTAGGTCCTGTCTTTAAACATCTCTCAAAATAAGGACTAAAATCCTAAAACAGATATCTTTAAACTCCCTCATTGAAGCAGCGAGAAGTAGATATTTGAATATGTTTCCTGTTGTTTAGTCTGATCACTTTGAGGAAATCTAAAAGAAATCTGAAAAAAAAATCTGCTACTACCACTAACTACCACTTATGCAGCATTTGTCAACTTCAAGACTTTCTTTTTACCCATTTTACGGAACATTTGCAAGTAATATTAATGTTTAAATATCAGAGTGGTGCTGATTAAATTATACATGGATCAATGGGGTTATTGCATGTGTTATCAATAGTTAAAAGGAGGACTAAACATACCTCTTCCTGCAAAATATCTGCATCCTTTCTAAATGGAGCCTCATCACATAACAAGCTACTTAACTACTCAGGACCACTCCTGTCTCCTGCATGTCTAATGCTCAATTAACATACAGTATAAAAACAACAAATCTCTCATTAATTAGTTAGGAGGCTAATTTGCCTGCTATTAGACATGAACACTCAGTACTCCCAGTCACATATAAGCTGGTGTAGAGTTACGTTTCTTGTGGCTTGTCTGTAGGTTTTTAAGGTTGCGGTTGCGGTTTGCAGAAAACTTGTTAATCAGTTCCATATGCAAGCCTCTTATTTAAGGAAATGCTTTCCTTTAACACTTATCCTATAATGTATTTTTACAGGCTTTAAGTCCAACCAGCAATGGTTTATAATATTGTCACATTGCGCTGAACTCTTGAAACAGCCTATTAAAACAGAATGCAATTTTATACTATAAGGTTGCAGATGTTCTGATGACACGTCAACACACAAAACATCATTCTGCCCACTTCAGGAGCAGAGCTCATGCACGCTGAAGTGTATTTATAAAGGGAACCCTGTGGCACTTGAATGCTTTATCAGCGTGGAGCAATCACGTGTGTATTCAAATCAAAATGACAGACAAGGATATTAAAGCTCAATGACATTTAGCAAACCTTTGGTATTGCGGCAGGTTTTCGTGCAGGGATTTAAACTTAAACATCAAGGGAATTTCACTGTTTCTGAGTCATCTCAGATATCTGCTGAATGTAGCTTCACTGTAGGAAAAACATTATGCCACTTTTTACTTTATGCCATCTTGTCCTCACTTATAGGCATAGACAGCACTATTAAGACATTGAATTAATTAATTTAAAAAACGTTTTGAAATTAACCAACAACATTATGATTTTTGAAGGGGGGCAGTACTAACATTAAGTAGAAGTAGCACTACTGGCAAACATTAAAACTCACTACTAATTTTAAGATATTTATTTTTAATGATATATGGTAACATAGGCTCCCTGCGGCATTGCCTTTACATAGGGTGCAAATCCCTAAGCTAGCTGTAAAAGCCTACTGCAGTCACTGATAAGGCACAATGAAAAGAAATGAACCACTTGATGGGACAGTCAGGAACATGGACATTCAAAATCGTTTTAATTGCAAAGTCAACAATGATGGAAAACACATAGTCAAGAGGGAATCTCTGAATCCAATCGATTAAAACATGGGCCAGCACACGGAGGTTGAGGCTCAAGTGGATAAAGATGCTAACACCAGCTGCCTTTCTGACTTGGGGACTAAGGATAGCGGTCCTGCATAACGGTTCTTGCTGGAGTATCCTAAAACTACTTTCAGTAAACAGACCGAAGCTTTTAGCTGTGAATATTTCATGGCTTGAGTATAGCAAGCAGGTAGATGCCATATTCTGTTTCGCCATTACTCACGTTGAGGTCAGGGACTGGAGAAATATGAAAAAGTTAAATGCACTGAATCTGCTCAACACAAACAGAGTATGGACAGTGGAAGCCAGGGCTGTAGTCAAGTCCACCTTTGTCAAGTCCAAGACCAGGACTAGTCAAGACCAAGTCCAAAGAGGTTCAAGTCCAAGTCAAGACTGAGTCCAAATGAGAGACAGTCAATACAGAGACATCTATTTTAAGATGATCATTTTGCATTTTTCTGGTGGTAGCTCTATCAAAAGTCAAACAAAACAAACATCTCTGACTGGTAAAGGCAAATTGACCTCAGGATAAATTAAGGTAATCTGGGTGATGAATGATAAAAGGAAATATGATGCTAATTTTGACTCAAACGCCAGAGTTGAATAAGGTTCATTGAGTCATATTTAGCAAGATAAACACTTTCTAATTTGTTAGTGCCAGTCTAGCTGTTGGGCTAAACCTAGCTGTTGAAATGTTGTGCCTATAACCAGTGCTGTAGTCAAGACCACCCAAACCGAGACCATGTCATTACCAAGACCAGAGTGTATTGAGACTTAGACAAGACTTTGAGGGGTTAAGACCAAGACAAGACCATACCAAACAACTAAAACATACAGTATATACACAACTGGTTAATATGTACAGCTAATATTCACTAAATCCCTTTGGTGAAGAGATTTCTGGAGACTTTTGGTACAGAGGCAGATTGACCACCTTAGCTAGGTAGCTTCGCTAGCGTCACTTACACTTAGCTAACCTTTCTTTACGCTTCCTTTCTAAAAAACTTGAGGTGGTCCCAGCTGTGTCGGGTAGCGTAGCAGAATTTACACACTGCTGTGTTTTCTTTTAGATGTTGTTTTGCAAATCCTAAAAAAAAAGAAAAGAAAAAAAGACATTGTTATTACCGACGATTTGGCTGACATCTCCCAGACAGCCAGAGAGTCTTCTCCTGTCACCTACATTCACTTTGGGAGTGCGTGTTAAGGGGGGCAGGGAACAGGGGTTAACAATAATACATTTCAAACTAAAAATGAGTCAAGTTACTGGTTGCATTTGAAGCAGTAAGTTTTACATCCAATCACAGTAATGATGTTAACACATAAATCAGACGATACACAGGCAATATAGTGATATCCCTGAAGTCCAAGGCCAAGAGAGGCAAGAGACCAAGACCGATCTTGAGTACTACAACGCTGCCTCTAACAGAGGAATCCAACATAGTTCTAAGTGCTTATATGGAAACAGTACTGAGTGAGTGCATAATCAACTGGCTTGACCTCTAGGGCTTTCGGTGGAGTCATTTGACGATTGGCTTTAAGCATTCAAGCATAGTGTAGGTCTAATTAAAAATAAAATCCATATTTATGTATCCATAGGTATTAATACAGTTAATTCCTGACCTATTATATATCCTCAGCCATAAGAGACAAAGGGAAATGGATAGAGGAGGTGGAGCAGGAAGAGAAAAGATAAAGGATGAGAGACACTTTTTTAAGAACTAAGAAAAGTGCTCTTTGTTTAGTCAGGTGTGGAGCCCTGTGGTGATTAGGCACTCATATGGCAGCCATGGCTGCTGGAAGCCATGCAGAACTAACAATAAGCCTGATCTCCTTGGGCCAATTAGCCTTTGGAGTCCCCATGTAAAACCTTTCATGAAGAGCCTGTGAATGGAGGCCATTACGGACAAAGAGCCGTGCCAGAAGAGCCCCTGTGTCTCCAGTGGATATCTTCCTCCCTGTCCAGTCAAGCCTGCACTTGTGACAAGCAGCCATGTCCTGTAACTGTACACCTGGGTTACTAGGGAATAGAAAACTGACATTGTGCCCTACTGGAAACCAATTACAGCTCCTAAATCAAAGTCTCATCGGCCATTACAGCAAGCAGATAGGGTTGATTGATCCCATCTCAAATCATCATTATAGACAGAATTTGGATTGTGGTGGTCATCATGAACTTTATTCAGTTGCCTGGCTTATTGAAGACTTTGAAAGTATCAAAGTGTAGACGTTTCCACGATAAATTGGTCATGGATCTTTAGGGTGAAGAAAACCTTTTAACTTAAAAAAGGTTTGAATGGCATTCTGAAAAGGGCCTTGAAACAACCCTCAGTGTGCTGGGATAATCCCTGCATGCACTAACACTGTAAGAGTAGCCTCAGCCAAGTGCTCATATGCAGGAAACTCAGTCTGTCACATATAGTATAGACTACAGTATTGTTCAAAAGCAGATAAGGCTGTTGTTGAGTAAATGCTGCATGGCTGCTTTTTCTTGAGAGGGTATGTGGACAGGCTTGTTGAAAAAAAAACTATTTTTCTGTTTGCTGTTTTGTTGGCTGTTGCACTTTGCACATAAGCCGACATTTGTCTGTGTTTCTGTGAATGCAGCAGTAAATGAGTGTGTGTAAACGTCGGTCATTTTGACACATAGACATGGTTGTGTGTGAACATGTGTGACAACTGTGCATGTTTATGGCTTTCCCTGAATGCACACCTCCGTAATCACAGGTTGAGGGTCCACCTCATTCCGGATTCTCGTCACACCACAGTTGTGGGTTTGAGTCACGTTCACACACACTGAGAAGGTGAGCATAAGCCCCAGCTGCCAACTTTTGAGAAAACAAGAGCTGAACCTAGAACAACAAGAAGGAAATAATTTCTAATGCTTTGTTTTTCATATTTGCGCTGCTCTCCTGAGGCACTGAACTCTGAAGAACAGTTGGGGTAACATCCTCAAAGCTTGGCATTTCCAGTGAGGATTAAATAACTGAAATTTGAAGTCAGTAGAAAATGAAAAACTGTCTCGCCTGCATCAAAGAGCATGTCATTCTTAGCTGTAGAGGGAGAAATATGCAACCTGACAGAAGTGAATATTGTCTTCTGCTTTCTTCTTTCAAGGTGCCTTTTTTTCTGGCAAGATGCTTACACTGTCCCGTTATTAAAGTGCATTAATGCTAACGTTGTAATTGGGATTTTGTTAGATGCAGCGTGCCATTAGTTAGAAGGAGTTCCCTGTGATCAACACTGTCGCCATTTGTCAGAGATATTTTACTTAAAAGCAGCCCCAAAATGGCAGCCCTTTAGCAACGGTAACATATATTGTGTAGTTTGTCCCAATCACTGTGTTTATACTGTGGCTGTATGTGATCGTTCATCTTATCACCACAAAATGAACCATAACTCACTGTCAAAATGAAAGTACTGTACCAGGCCGGACAATTATTATGATTAATGAGTCTGCGATGTGAAAAAAAAATAATTTTTGCCATCCATGCATCTTGTGCTAAACAGAGTTAAGTAAAGTTGTGTATTGCGTTTTTGACATCAATCTACAGTATGTATACTCCAGCATGCTGCTCAGGTTGTCTTTACTGAGACAAAGCAGAGTGAAAGCATAGCAGTTTTAGCTGCACTGCATATCAAAATCTCTGTAGAGTATGACTTTTATTCGACTAAATTGAGAGGCCAGTCTCCTGAAATATTGTAAAATGAGTACAATGCCACTTAAAATACAGACTCCACGCATGACGAGTACAAAAAATAAATGTACCAGGCATGTAAGGATTACCTGAGTGTATATGTACTTGTTCTGACTGTAGACTTGTGCAATGAGAAGTAAATGCTGCTTTCAGGTTGTTGGGACGGGTCGATACATCTGCCTTCACCTCTGACAGCCCAGTTTTCCACTATGAGTGAATTTTACATTCCTTTGCCAAATTGTTTCTTACTTAACCATGACCACACTTTAACCATTTAAAAGTTTAAAGTCCCCTTCGACTGAAAAGAAATGTGTTTCACTTATTGCTACTTCACTTGGACGGCTGAGCTTCCCTCTGCAGGATGATCTGCATGAGTTTAACACTAGAAGGCTATTTTCACATTCATCTGCTGAAAGAGGAAGTTTCTCTGTATTTTGTGACATTACAACATGTTTGGAAGCCAATCATCGTCCAATATGCAACTTACAACAGCCGTATTAGAAGCGCTATGGAGGTAGTAGAAGCGCTATGGAGAAATGATTTTACCAGTATGCCTCTGTTTTGTTTATTCACGTACACTCGCACTAGGACACACAGGCACACGAATGGGAACACTGGAGACACAATACGCATTGCTGCCAATGGTTTCACACTATTCCTCTGAGCAACCGGAGGCAATAACACACAAGGAAATGCAGGAAAAGTGTCAGCAAAGGATGTGAAGATGAAGACTGCTAGCAAGAAAACACGATTGCATGATTCAAAATACTTGCAAGGGTTTTATAACGAAGTAAATGCATTCTGCACATTCGTTATGATAAGCCTAACCTTTACCCTAATGCATTTTGGTTGGTAACTCGAAATGTAAACAGTAACTTTGTTTGTTTACAAGAAAAACTCAATGAGGTACCTTTAAAGTTGTTCTTATTAATGGAGAGAAGGAGGAGATATAATTTAAGAATTTTTAAAAAGGTAAAATATTTTTTTCTTTTTTTCAGATAAAACAACATGTCTGCAAGTGATCTTTTAGCTGCTTTCCTTCTTTCAACATACCAGATATTTTAAAGTTTGCCAAGATAAACATGAGGAAAATGGCATAACATGGTTTGTGAGAAAACTATAATGTTCCAAAAATATGTGTTGCAGTTAAAACTGCTGTTAATCAATGCTAAGTTTTGTATTACTCACAGCTTTGTTGCTAATACAAGTGTTCATGTCTCAAACCAAGCAGGTGGCTCCATGATGTCTGGATGAAAGATCTGCAATTGTGACATGATAGATTATGGCAGTTACACAGCTTTTCTTTCTGCTCTGATACACTTGCTCATGCGACAACAGCACAAAGACAAATGTTTGCATCAGTCAGATTGGACTGCATGCGTGCGTGCGTGCGTGCGTGCGTGCGTGCGTGCGTGCGTGCGTGCGTGCGTGCGTGCGTGCGTGCATGTTTTTGTGGGCCACCTAACTGAAAATGAAGACAAGCAACCTGCACTGAGAAGCCATTCCCCTTGTCCGGCACACAGACATAAAGCCTTTTCAGAGAAAATCTGTCTGACTATGTTTGATATATCTCAATGTAATACATTTGGTTTTAAACGAAAATTGCAGTCATCCAACTCAAGCGATATCTGACGGCTTATGATTTGCTGTGTGGATACAAAGCCACCCCTGCAATTCCATCAGTCCCCAGTAGCTGACAGGAATGGATAGGCTCTATTAACGTAGATACAGGGGGCCTAAGGCTGTGTTGTAACTAGTGCTATTAATCCATATAGTTGGTCTATCAAGGTGCTACCCGGTATGGGATCAAAAGGAGTAGCCTGCTGTCATA